>OW026457.1:10391103-11112672 GCA_932274525.1 Podabrus alpinus | reverse complement strand
AAGTCATATAACGCGAAGCACGATGTGTAATGCTCTTCTGTCAAATTTTAATTTATTCGGTTTGGCTGCCATTTTATCTCAATTTAATTTCGTGCGAAAAGTTCGAAATTGCTAATTTTATTAAGGACAAATAATTCGGGTTGAAGGTTTTTCAGGATGCGGAGTAGTGAAAGTTACTGAAGAATTAATCAAAGTAGAAAAATTAATTCCTGATGGAACGTTTCGGAAGTAACAATTATTTTATCATCTTTTATCCTCCGGGGACAGTTTCTGAGTTTTTCCGATAATCTCATCATAATTTCAATTCTCAAGCCAATCAGTTAGACTTTTTCTTGCAAGACACAAAACTAAATACACACAAAATTTAAGCTACTTTTCTCGAAATGAAATTCTTGAAGACTAAGAGTCTCATTTGCATGCGTTGGTATCCATGTCACGTACTAGAGTTTATTTAATTTAATTTTTTCCTTCATTTAAATAGATTTTGTAAATACCAAGTTAATTAACAATTTTCATAGTTTGCTTGGTAGATTTTAAATGTATAATATACATTTTAATAGAGAATTGGTACAGAATTAGTTTAAGCGTAAGGGTTGCTCTATTTAGGTCGGTATTTGAATACAAAATACGTTACAGTGAATCTTAGTTGTATTTCTTATTTTAATTACATTAAATAAATCCATTTACATGGTTACAATAATTTGTAAGTTAAGGAAATTGCAATGCTAATGGTTTAGTAAGTCTTCGAAGATTTTTAACCAGCGACGAATCCGATAGAGGAAGTGATGTTAAAATTGTAAAAATTGCTCCCCCGCCATTAAAAATGAGGACGGGGTCTAAGGAGATGACGCTTGAAAACGCTTGAGAGAAACATAATTTAGTAAAGCTAAACTGGATAGGTGAGGTGGTGCAATTTATTAATAACCAACGAGCGGCAAAAGTATTTTCCTATTAATGAGGAGTATAATCAATTAAATTTTTGCAAAAATTAGTTTTCATAATTAATTATTAGAACTTGCAATACAATAAAAGCTTATTTGGGATAATGAATTATTGAAAAATAATTATAAATGTTGGTCTTAACTTATTTACACCGTTTACATATTGCAGTTGTAGCTGATAGGTTCATATAAATTACAAATAATTAAGGTAATTTTACGTGAAGAAAGAACATTCGGAAATATGCGATCGGAAAGTTTTTGGAGAAGATTCTTGGGTTTAAGTAATTGGCGCATTGGCTGCAGAGATCGGTGTCTGGGAAGTAGTCCTCAATATGTCGCAAAAAAACGATATGTCTGGCAGTAATTCGGAAATGCTATATTTTACCATTAAACCTTTTAGTTTGGGATCGAAAAAAAATCGGTAAACAAAAATGCAAAATAGTATACATCAGCCTATCTTCTTCTTCATACTCTTCCATTCCAACATTGGACATATAGTCCTCCCCTTCATTTTTCCACTCTTTGCGGTTGCGCGCCATCAATCTATCCAAAAATTAAATAGCATACCGCAATTAAAAACTTCAATTTTATAACTGAAGGACCAGAACCTTTAGGAAAGCAAGAAAATGGTCAAAAAAATTAAAACTGGTGGTACAATGAAAATTAAAACTGCTGATTGCAATGACACCGGCTCGTGAAGAAAATTGAAGCAGTTTGAATAAGACACAGTTTACAGCTCAAAAAGCAAAATAAAAACTATAAATCATAAGATCAAAATATCGATGTATAATTGCCTAAAGATTAAATTGTCCTTAAAAAGAAGAAAAATCTTCAGAATGGAATAATTTTGTCTTGGTCTATTTTGTTCCTTCATATCTTCTGGAACTTTTCTTTAAAAGCGAATTAATCAAATTCAAAATTTTAAACTATAAACATGTTTGAAAATGGAAACTTCAAGTTTTCAATGAAGAAAGAAGAAATATTAGATTTAATCATGTGAAGCAGCCTACAGAAAAAATGATTTAAAATGGAGAAGAAAATGTGAAAATTACAGATTTGTTCTTAAATTTTCTACCACTTTTTCGCTACTCATAACGAGGTTGCCGTGGTAAAATCTTACAGAAAAAAAGAAACAGCTTCCAAGTGAAAAATTTATATACCAACGAAATTTGAAAATTAATTTTTATAATATTATTTTTAACTTCCCTGTTTCTGATAATATTCTTCAAATAAATAGGAACTAAGCAAAATTCAAGCGATGGTTGTTGAAAATTTAAGCTTAAATTTAGCTCTTTACTTACAACTTCAATCTCTTCTTCTCTTTTACTTTTTTTATTTTCCAGTATTTTCTTTCTTATGACAAAAAAAGAAAAACAATAAGTTGGTTGTCAAATATAATCATTTAAATTTATGTGTTTACTTTTATTTTTTTCTCCAGTATTTTATATTTTTCGACAAAAAGAGAAATAATAATTGCTTATCATGACAAAGGTTGAGTTCCAAAGAAAAACAAAGAAGTACTAAATTGCGACTAAAATGTGAAAAAAAATTGATACAAACAAAAGAAGAGCATTTGAAATAGTAATAAGAAATATACAAGAAATGAAATTGTAAAGAAAATCGTAAAATCGTTAATGAAAGTTTACTTTGATTTTCTTCTCCAATAATTTACTTCTTCCGACTAAAAAAGAAATACATTTGGTTAGTGGCGTGTCGTGACTAGTAACTATTTTTTTTAAATATTTACATATTTCAGTAAATTTCAAATTTTTATTCAAATAAAGAAAGGAATTTAAATTGATAAAAAAAAAGTTTAAATTATATAAATAAGTAATTTGTTACACCACGTTCTGCATCCACGACACCTTTCCAACAGGTAATAAAAGGTTGGCTAGCTCAAAGTCGCGAAGGGGTGGGTTGGTGAAAGGAACGAACGGGTCGTGTGACGGCACGTCGCAAAGCGGGTGTTTCCAATCGACGACCGGGCAATCCTCGATCGCGATTCTAAAAATTGTCAAAATCGGTGTGAATAATTTACACAGGGGGGGAGTTAAGTCAAAATCGATGGGGTTAATATACACGAGGGAGTTTAAATGGGCGCCACGCATACGAAGAAATGAATCTTTTTGAAGGGGACTGGTTATCACACCTTCCAAGCTGGTACGCGACAACTTGATGATCTTACGGCGAACTCTCACTCCGGAAAAACCTCGCTCAATGACCTTACCTTTACAGGAGGCGAACTTTCCGTTGGTGAAAATAGCTAAATAAACATTAACACAACAATAATAATAACACACAAAGTTGGGAAATAATAAAAATGTATTAAATAAAATAATATCAGGGGGGAGTTGACAAAGTTTACACAAGATACTATCAAATTTACATGTCTTGTATAAAAATAAATATGTACAGTTGACGGAACCTTTCAGTGTGGTTTCCGTTGCGAAACTAATATTCGTAAAACAATTACTCTTACAAAAATACAAAAGGTTAATTTGCATGAAAGGGGGGGGCGTATTGAATACAGCACTCCACACCCAAAAATACTAGTTACTTAAGTGCAACTCGATGACATCTAAAACTGTGACTCATAAAATTGATAATGAAAACCAATCAAAATGATCGCTCAATTCTTATGAACTTTAGTTGCAGCACAAAACTTAAAATGTTACGTTAAATTACTAGTTCGGATATAAACGCTCGAATGGCGTGGTAAAAGTTACGTTAATAATAGATAATAATATTAAGTTACATAAAAGGTGTACAAAATGGTTGCGATATCGTCTTCCAGGGTTGAACTGAACGTTCATAAACACAACTAATGGTCAATAGGACCAATTAACATCACAATCTTAAAAATATAAAAAAAAGGTTTCTTACTTAATTTGGGTGGTTGATGTTCGACCTCTAGGTAAAGTCGATGACGAGTCCTTCAGGAGTGAGATTCGTCTTCAGAATGTAGAGTAAATGCGATGTCTCAAACCATACCAGAAGGTCAGCGGAATAACCAGCTCCCCAAAACCTCTTCAAATCGGAAGGCGGTGAAATAACAGGGTGGTTCACGCACTGTAATTCGCGATAAAATAGGGGTCTCCGTACGAAATAATTCACTAAGTTAGTTATTCGCGAAGTGACAATTAATTCAAGCCGGCACTGTCTAAGTAAGAAATGTTAATGTGGTGTCCGATAAAAAAAACGATTGGAATGCACACATGGGTTCGAAGTGCAACACCTGTTTTGTACCATTCGATAAAAGCAATGCTACGTAATTGCCTTATGAGCGGCAAGCAATAACTCGACGTGATTAAACGTGATAAACAGATGGTATAAAAAGTCCGATAATTGATTCAAGGTTTAGTAACAATTGACGATATTAATTGTTCGATCACTTATTAAATATTAGCAACAATTGACGATATTAATGTTCGATAAAATATTGAAGGTTTAGCAACAATTGACGATATTGATGTTCGATAACTCATTAAATATTAGCAACAATTGACGATATTAATGTCCGATACAATATTAATTGTTTAGTCACAATTGACGATATTAATGTTCGATAAAATATTAATTGTTTAGTAACAATTGACGATAATAGTGTTCGATAAAATATTAATTGTTTAATGACAATTGACGATATTAATGTTCGATAGTATATTAATTGTTTAGTCACAATTGACGATATTATTGTTCGATAAAATATTAATTGTTTAATAACAATTGACGATATTAATGTTCGATAAAATATTAATTCTTAGCAACAATTGACGATATTAATGTTCGATAATACCTGCAGTTGACACACACTAATTTTTAGCACAAATGACTTGTATTTATTTAAGGATCTCTAATAAATGTGAGACCTCGATATTTTAATTCCGCTTTTGGAAGCGCTACGATACGAACAAGATAGTATCAGATTCCAAGTGAATCTCCCCGAATATGCAATTTGTAGCTCAATTTATGCATTTTCCCTACTATAATTTAGGATTTTTCCCACTTACTGATTGATTTGGAACCTTGTAATTGGGTCCTATAAATTTAGAAAGAAGGGAGACGCGATTTAATTGGACAATGCCTAGAGTGTGAGAACACGCTTTCTTCTTTCTCCATGTAAAGTGTATCGAGAAATTTGGTACGACACGTGCGAGCAAAACAATTTTTTGCTCGTCTGGTTGGACGAAAAGGGTCTAACTTTTGCACTTTTTACTTGTTTTTATCGAAGTCTGCAATTGCGAAATCGCTATCCTTGCCATGTTAAACCCGAGCACATTTGGTTGCTTATCTGCACATGGTCGAGATAGCAAAACAAAAGGCATTGATTCTCACGATTTTCAAACATGCACGTGTGTGTCCTTGTATTGACGACTGGCTCGTGATTATGGATCGTATAAAAGTGTCTCTCGATCCTACCTAAAATTTATAGTAATGCATTTGCATGCATTGACGTTTAGTTCGCAACGTTATAGAATGATGGTTTTCTTGCTGATGGCGTGAATCTACGATGTATGCTACGTCAACTCTATAAAGATTGTGTTAACTACCGCATGGTTCATGGGACGCGAATAAAAATATTATGAACATACTTTCCTACCTCTACAGTTCTTAAGACTATTATACATTTGCAAAACGTAAATTTTGTTGGTTGAGCGAATGTTTCAATCTTTTAATTTACAACCCGACCTAAAAATGTCTTCTAAAAGAATAATTTTCACCGGATCGATTTGAAATTTAAAATATGAGTTCCATGGATTGTAAAAACAAAATCTAAGGGTGCGCCCAATGCGCGTAATAAGGTGACACTCCCCTTACGTCAAGAGTTGTTATCCCTAACTACTCTTCAACTGGGACGCGCGCAACCTCAACCGAAACAAAAATTGTCCTACAATAAACCATCAACACTTGTAGTATTGAAATAGCTACTCAAACTAGTGACTAGACTATACGTATATGCCGGGAAAAAAAAGAGAGAAGGTTCACCTAACCCTAGGCTTAGTCAATCCGTGCGTCGTAGTGACTCCTACATGAGAGGGCGGTTCGCGAAATCACGCGATCATTCGCTGGCCGTGTGACCCACAAATGTCTGTGAAGACACCGGACTCTAGATCAAAGTAGACCTGAACTGAGGTAACACTTCATCGGCGTATCATATTTACAAAGCCTTCTCTTAAATGTTCAGTCGATGGGGACTGTCTGCCTTTTTCAATATCGTTGAAAAAGCAGAGTAAAAAAAGACGTGTGCTTGGCTGGATCATATTTACAAAAGCCGTTTGGGCACTTCAGTAGATGGGGACTGTCTGTTTTATCAGTTATCGTTGGTGAAACAGAGAAAAAAACTTGCGCTTGGCTTGATCAAATTTACAAAGCCGTTTGGGAGATCACTAACCTTCATCATGACTTCGATCCGGACGAGATGATCGGAAGAGAGAGAAGAGGTAATGATGGGGGGGCGAGAAAAAAAATTGAGATGGTTTCCACTGAATAAAAAAATATTCGTGGGGCATAGTTGACGGTACGGGTCGGGATGGTTTGCTCTCATCAGTGTAGTCGAAGGGAACGTCCTTGACCCACACTGATGTAAACGGGAGCCTTCATTAAATACAAAAAAAAATCGTGGGGCCTAACCGTGGACCTACACAATCTATCGCCACAAAAAAAAATGAAGCTATCAAAGCTTGGTTGACTCTACCAACGCTAGTGGTGAGTCTTGATGCGCAAAAATACATTGTCCATTTATTGAGAAGTCCTGCGGTGATCGGCACCGGAGAAAACTTCACTCTAAATGTTGTCTTACACAGGTAGTGTTAGTGCAAGACGGGGACGTTGTACCAGTGGAACGTATCCACTAGGGTACAAGGCCACACAAGATAATACATGTAACATAAGGGGGGGGTTTAGAAGTTGAACGACGGCTGGATCAAATTTACAAAGCCGGTTCTATCTAATTCGGTAGGCGGGGGGGGTTGATTAATTTAAACGGGACTAAAGTGATCGTTATACACGAAAAAAAAATTTAACAACAAAAAAAAGATATACGAAAACTGACTGAAATTCGAAATGGTGACAACCGTTCGGGTTGCACCTAAATGTTTGCTGAAAAATATATGAAGTGACTCTACTATATAAAACTAACGAATGTGAGAAACAATCTTTCTCCAAAAGGCCTAAAGTGACTACGAAATTAACGCATGACTAATGTTGACACTAGGTAGTCGATCTAACGCAACACCAGTCGATACTTGGCTTACTGCACGATTTACTGGGTGACTAATCCCAATGGATCGCTAAGCGTACCCTATAACTTCATGTAAAATAATTTCTTAAATGGTTGACGGAAAATCCAAAAAAAAAAATTCGAGATTACCAAATGACATGACTAAAAATTCAAAAAAACAAAGAAAAACTCGAGATTACAAAAATGACACGCGAGATAAACAATGAAGCGAGAAAAAGATGACCCGTTTATACTTTGGGGGCACGTAGTTTTCTGTCGTACGATAAGGACATAACAAATATCTCCCTTAATGACCTAAAACTAACTTAAAAATACCCAAACTTAACGCTAACTAAACCGATACCTAAAATTAACTAAACCGAAATCTAAGCTGAACTTAATGCTACCTAAACCGAAATCTAAACTAATCCTTACATACTAAAAGCGCGAGAGAAAAAAAGTTACACAGAAAAAAATGTTCCACGTCCCAAGTCTCAAACAAATCTAAAGCCGCTGTGACCGCTGCAAGAGAGGGCGGTTCGCGAAGTCACGGGATCGTTCGCTTGCCGTAAGACCCACAATCACAAACAGAGACGCTGAACTCTAGCTTGGGTTGGACCCGAGTACGTGGTAAAAGTTGGGAGGCGTCAAAATATATGCCTCTGGGATGAACGGATCAAATTTACAAGTTCACCCCTAATGGGTTTGTTCTTCCTAGACCGGCAGGTGTTATGACCGTGTAGCATAGTTGTAGTCAATCTATTATTCCCTAACAAAAGGTAAATTTCCCAGAGTGTTGCTTCGAGTTATAACCCCTTACTTCTGTACGAAATTCCCTTACTAAGAAGGTTCCTTTGGGGCAGATTGTCATCCGCCAAAAAAAATAAATGGGACGATAATTCACCGGGGAATGGACTAAGCCCACGAAATTACTTTATAACCCTGGGGTTTGGATCGTCGTCCAAAAAAAATGTTTATCTAGCAGTGGAACTATGTCCAGCATGATAATTCGATAGCTCGATGAGAAGTGGGTCACTCTAAACAACTATTAACTATGACAACCTTACTACAAAAAAAAATAAAATTCGGTAAAATTTTCTAAAGGGTACGTTACAAAAAAAAAACTTCCCCTAAAGGGTGTGTTGCGACAAATGATTTGTCCGAAATTGGACACAAGTCCAAACAATACAACACGGCATGAGGCAATGTCTAAAGCAATTGCATTCTCAGCCCTGATCTTAATTTCAATTTCGAAAACGAAAACGAAAAAAACTAAAAAAAAATCTATTTTAAACGGTACTCGGTACCAAGAAAGAACGGTGAGGGATGGTGGGGGCAAGTTAACGTCGTGCGATTGACAAAAAGACATGGTCAGTGTGTATGAAGCGACAGTGACACATTGACCTCAACCCGAAATGATAACTAGATGTTATCCTACCACTAACTTAAAGAAAACGTCCCAATGGACTGGGATTCAAAACCTCTTTGATTGATTTGATTCACCAAAGAAAACTTTACGTTAAACTGAAAAAAAACTTGGCTCCAAAGGCCGATATTAAATTCAAGACGTCCCTCTTAATTCAAAAAAAACTTGACGTTAAACTAAAAAAATTTTAATTTAAGTATCACTATTAAATTTAAAATGTTTACGTTAATTAACAAAACCTTGACGTTAAATTCAAAAAAAACTTTAATTTAAATGGTAACATGAAATTCGAAATGTTTACTTTAAAAAAACTTAAAGTTAACAATAACTCAAACTGCTCTAGATCAAACTCAAAATTCGGAAATACGTCTGCAAATGAAAGTCAAAAAAACTTTTACTAATCCACTAAAATGTGTGCGTAAAATTTCCAAGACTACACCCACAAAACTAACTTCGAAGATTGAACCTTGAAACTAAATTCAAAAAAGTAAAAAAAATAAATGCGTAACCTAATGAGGTGCGTAAGTGCGTGACCCGTAGTAAAGCGTAAGAATGCGTACGAAACGCTTTGTGTCTTGTTCGAGACACATGCAAACAAAAAAAATGCGTAATGAGTGTACGGTGTTACTAGCATAAAATACGTATGGAAACGAGTGCGTATATAACATGCGTACTTAAACATACTTGATCTAGATGTGAACATGTGTGCTAGGCACAACAAAAAAAAACTTTCTATCGCTATTTGCTAAAGATGGAAATAAAAAACAAGGTTCGCTATAAATGGTACGCAATGATAATGCGTAAGGGTGCGTAGAAGACGCAGATTAAAATCTTTTATCGTTAATTGCTGAAGGCTAATAAAAATTTGTTACTAAAATTGTCGATGCGAGGGAGGGTGGCATTGTTAAGGGATTGTGCGTTAGGGTGGTTTTCGTTCTACAGAAAGGGTTGCGAAATACAGGGTAGACTTTCAACGTCCGATATAGACGGTAAGGGTTCACACAAAAAAAAATGGTGAAACAAAAAAAAACTTTAAACTAAGTTGAGTGACAAGTAAGAGTTTTCAACAAAATTTAAGGGTTGCGGTATTCATCGCCACGTTAGGGCGGTAAGGGTGTTCGCAGTTTTACGTCATGCACGGGACAAAAAGGGTTGTACACGCCAAAACGGCATTATGAACCGATAAAAAAAAATGTAAGTTGTTTCGGTCTACAGTCAGCGGTGGTCCGCACCAGACCTGACCTCTTCGATTCAACCTAACCAACACGCAATAAAAACAAAGCGAAATGTTATGGCGACATTTCCTTAAAAGTACAAAAAGCAAGGTAAAATGTTATGATGACATTTTACAATACAACGAGAAAAATTTAACAACAATTACTAAGAACTAAATACATTCGCAACGAGACACACGCACCAAAAATTCATTCATACATTCACACGAAAAAACAAACAAACACAAAAATCTTAATATTAAAATCGGGGCTTTAGTTTCTCTCAATTGGAGCATTATGCCCTGCAACGATTTTTTTTCTTGGTCCTACTCTGTCTGGAGTTACAATGGGGACAAGTTTTTGTGGTCTCATCTTTTCTCCCACAACGATAGCAATATATACGTTTCCGCGGAACGGTACAACGCGACGCTAAATGTCCTGTGCCACCACAATTCCAACACAAAAAGGCGTTATTATTTGTTTTAATACTATTATTATTAACACGGTTCCTAAAAACAAACTCGTGATTAATTTGACCGTTGTTTTGCGGTCCGCTAAAACTGTCGGACTCGACTCGAGATAAATTGTCGATTTCTTTTACTGACATGTGTTCATTTGTCAGTATCGAAACGACTTCGACTTGACCGGAAATTCGTAGGTGTAATTTCACGACCGGAGTCGATATTTTGAAATCTCTACATTGACAAATTTCGTCCGGAAATTTACTTGTAGGGTCGATAAAATTTGCATCGGTTATTATTTTATTTGAAACTGCCGAGGTCATGCTCGATAGTGAATTTTCAGTTTCGCTTACGCAATCAACAGATTCTTGGATAATTTTTTCCACGATCTCTGTTGCAAAATTCGTCCGAGAGTTCGCTAACAATAACCCGTATGTTGACCTACAATCTTCCAATTTGTCTAAAATTGCGAGATGAGAGTCCTTGTCTTTATTTAGCAAGGGTCTCGATTTAAATAATCTATTAAAGTAGTGCGCCAATTTCGTTTCTACCTGAATTCTTATGTCGGTTTCATTTTCACTAAAAATTTCTAAACGACCGAGTAATTTATTAATGATTAACACGCCCGTTTTTAACGCTGCCAAATCTTCCGTGAAAGTAAATGGGTACCATAATAAAATGTATCTTTCACCCTGTTCTTCTTTCATAAGGGCTGATACTAGTTCAACACGTAATTCTTTTACCGAACCGTGAACAGGTAAACCTCTAATCTTTAACTCGTATTGGACTTCGTCCTTGCGTAATCTGTCCGGTACGATCCTGAACGCCATTATAAAGTGAAATATATTAATTTAATTGAATACAAAAGAAATTCGCGAAACACGACTCTACTTGTTCTTTAAACAATTGATGGTGAACGGAAATACTATATTTGATCTTAAAATCGCGATAATTTTTACTTTTAATTCTAAATAGGGGGGCGTCATGGAATCTCGTTAGTCCATTCATGCGCGTCGGTACTACTTTTAAAATTGAAATCTTAATTCAAAACTTCGTGATTTACAAAATTTGACGTAATGTGCCAAAAGGGCTTTTCGATAGGCAGGGGTTTCTCGATAGCCACTACGTTGGCGGCGTCAAATTATTTTTTAAACCTACAAAAATTAATTTGGCGTTTACTTGATTTACTACAAAAATTCGATACGAGATGCCAAAAAGGCTTTCTCGACAGCCACTTAGTTGGGCGCCAAATTATTTTTTTAAACCTACACAAATTAATTTGGAATTTACTTGATTTACAACAAAAAAAATTCGATACCATAACATGCCAAAAGGGCTTTATCGATAGCACCACGTTGGCCGCGCCAAATTATTATCCTGTTACACCACGTTCTGCATCCACGACACCTTTCCAACAGGTAATAAAAGGTTGGCTAGCTCAAAGTCGCGAAGGGGTGGGTTGGTGAAAGGAACGAACGGGTCGTGTGACGGCACGTCGCAAAGCGGGTGTTTCCAATCGACGACCGGGCAATCCTCGATCGCGATTCTAAAAATTGTCAAAATCGGTGTGAATAATTTACACAGGGGGGGAGTTAAGTCAAAATCGATGGGGTTAATATACACGAGGGAGTTTAAATGGGCGCCACGCATACGAAGAAATGAATCTTTTTGAAGGGGACTGGTTATCACACCTTCCAAGCTGGTACGCGACAACTTGATGATCTTACGGCGAACTCTCACTCCGGAAAAACCTCGCTCAATGACCTTACCTTTACAGGAGGCGAACTTTCCGTTGGTGAAAATAGCTAAATAAACATTAACACAACAATAATAATAACACACAAAGTTGGGAAATAATAAAAATGTATTAAATAAAATAATATCAGGGGGGAGTTGACAAAGTTTACACAAGATACTATCAAATTTACATGTCTTGTATAAAAATAAATATGTACAGTTGACGGAACCTTTCAGTGTGGTTTCCGTTGCGAAACTAATATTCGTAAAACAATTACTCTTACAAAAATACAAAAGGTTAATTTGCATGAAAGGGGGGGGCGTATTGAATACAGCACTCCACACCCAAAAATACTAGTTACTTAAGTGCAACTCGATGACATCTAAAACTGTGACTCATAAAATTGATAATGAAAACCAATCAAAATGATCGCTCAATTCTTATGAACTTTAGTTGCAGCACAAAACTTAAAATGTTACGTTAAATTACTAGTTCGGATATAAACGCTCGAATGGCGTGGTAAAAGTTACGTTAATAATAGATAATAATATTAAGTTACATAAAAGGTGTACAAAATGGTTGCGATATCGTCTTCCAGGGTTGAACTGAACGTTCATAAACACAACTAATGGTCAATAGGACCAATTAACATCACAATCTTAAAAATATAAAAAAAAGGTTTCTTACTTAATTTGGGTGGTTGATGTTCGACCTCTAGGTAAAGTCGATGACGAGTCCTTCAGGAGTGAGATTCGTCTTCAGAATGTAGAGTAAATGCGATGTCTCAAACCATACCAGAAGGTCAGCGGAATAACCAGCTCCCCAAAACCTCTTCAAATCGGAAGGCGGTGAAATAACAGGGTGGTTCACGCACTGTATTTCGCGATAAAATAGGGGTCTCCGTACGAAATAATTCACTAAGTTAGTTATTCGCGAAGTGACAATTAATTCAAGCCGGCACTGTCTAAGTAAGAAATGTTAATGTGGTGTCCGATAAAAAAAACGATTGGAATGCACACATGGGTTCGAAGTGCAACACCTGTTTTGTACCATTCGATAAATGCAATGCTACGTAATTGCCTTATGAGCGGCAAGCAATAACTCGACGTGATTAAACGTGATAAACAGATGGTATAAAAAGTCCGATAATTGATTCAAGGTTTAGTAACAATTGACGATATTAATTGTTCGATCACTTATTAAATATTAGCAACAATTGACGATATTAATGTTCGATAAAATATTGAAGGTTTAGCAACAATTGACGATATTGATGTTCGATAACTCATTAAATATTAGCAACAATTGACGATATTAATGTCCGATACAATATTAATTGTTTAGTCACAATTGACGATATTAATGTTCGATAAAATATTAATTGTTTAGTAACAATTGACGATAATAGTGTTCGATAAAATATTAATTGTTTAATGACAATTGACGATATTAATGTTCGATAGTATATTAATTGTTTAGTCACAATTGACGATATTATTGTTCGATAAAATATTAATTGTTTAATAACAATTGACGATATTAATGTTCGATAAAATATTAATTCTTAGCAACAATTGACGATATTAATGTTCGATAATACCTGCAGTTGACACACACTAATTTTTAGCACAAATGACTTGTATTTATTTAAGGATCTCTAATAAATGTGAGACCTCGATATTTTAATTCCGCTTTTGGAAGCGCTACGATACGAACAAGATAGTATCAGATTCCAAGTGAATCTCCCCGAATATGCAATTTGTAGCTCAATTTATGCATTTTCCCTACTATAATTTAGGATTTTTCCCACTTACTGATTGATTTGGAACCTTGTAATTGGGTCCTATAAATTTAGAAAGAAGGGAGACGCGATTTAATTGGACAATGCCTAGAGTGTGAGAACACGCTTTCTTCTTTCTCCATGTAAAGTGTATCGAGAAATTTGGTACGACACGTGCGAGCAAAACAATTTTTTGCTCGTCTGGTTGGACGAAAAGGGTCTAACTTTTGCACTTTTTACTTGTTTTTATCGAAGTCTGCAATTGCGAAATCGCTATCCTTGCCATGTTAAACCCGAGCACATTTGGTTGCTTATCTGCACATGGTCGAGATAGCAAAACAAAAGGCATTGATTCTCACGATTTTCAAACATGCACGTGTGTGTCCTTGTATTGACGACTGGCTCGTGATTATGGATCGTATAAAAGTGTCTCTCGATCCTACCTAAAATTTATAGTAATGCATTTGCATGCATTGACGTTTAGTTCGCAACGTTATAGAATGATGGTTTTCTTGCTGATGGCGTGAATCTACGATGTATGCTACGTCAACTCTATAAAGATTGTGTTAACTACCGCATGGTTCATGGGACGCGAATAAAAATATTATGAACATACTTTCCTACCTCTACAGTTCTTAAGACTATTATACATTTGCAAAACGTAAATTTTGTTGGTTGAGCGAATGTTTCAATCTTTTAATTTACAACCCGACCTAAAAATGTCTTCTAAAAGAATAATTTTCACCGGATCGATTTGAAATTTAAAATATGAGTTCCATGGATTGTAAAAACAAAATCTAAGGGTGCGCCCAATGCGCGTAATAAGGTGACAAATTTTTGTTTTTAATTTGGCAAGGCAATAAATAAGGGAAGCGCAGCTTCCCTAGCTTCCATAGAGAACACGCCACTACATTTGGTTGCCATGACAACGGGTTATGCTTCAAGGAAAACAATAATTACTGAATGATGACTAAATTATTATAACAAAATTTATATGAAAGAAATAAGCGTATTTTAAATAATAAAGAAATAGATGAAAAAATCTATAATAACCTCAATTAATCTGTGTTTCTATATTTGTAAAGATAATCACCGCGCACAACCAAAAGACAATCACGTACTAATATTTAGAAAACGACGAAGTAAAAATGTATGGGTAATTATAGTAAATTGTTATAGGAATATCTTGAAATCCTTATTCACCGTTTACTGCTACTTTCTTCTACAGTACGTCGCCCGAGAATTATCTTGTTCTAAGTCCCAAAATACCTATTTTGGGAAATTGCACTTTTGTATATTTTTATTAATTTCGTTACTTTCGTTGTTCCGTTTCCCAAATTTTTTGATTTCACAGAAGTGTCTACATAGTAAGTAATGTTTTCCACTATCCACTATTTTGATATGATGCATATATTTAAAATAAGATCACTTATTTGTTTTGGATATAGAACAAATATCGTAAATTTAGCATATATTCAAAAAATTCTAGGATGTAGCACATTTTTTCATAAACAAGTGTTCTATATCCTTTTAACTCTGTGATGATTTATGTGCAATATCCTTTTTATTAAAGTTAGGTAATCATAATAAAAAGCTTATTGATTTTTAAGAAAGTTTAATGAACAAAATTATTAGCTAGTACAGTAGAAATATACATAACATACATATTTAGGTACCTAATTACCGTTTTTCCCCTCTCTTCATTCCACTTGCTTTGTTCTTAGGTATACTGTTGCTCTTTTTTCTATCTACTTTAACTGTAGTTATCTTTTTGGGTGCATTTTTAATGGCAAGTAATGAATCATAGAATATTCTTTCCGAATGATTCGACTGCCGAGGATAATATACCGATATCAGCCCAGAGGAAGAAGATGTGTTGGCCGCCCTAGGAAGAGGTGGCGAGATCAGTTGGAGTGACGTAACGGACCACTGGTCTTATACGTGTGGATGATGATGATTCGGTATGAAAGGTTTCATTTCTAACAAATGTTTTCGTTTTAAATCGGAGATATTTATTTCTAATTCCGCTGTCGGTACATTAGTGAAAAAATCGTATGGAACCTATATATTTTTACGAGTTCCTCTAGTGTATTTGTCTAATGCCAACATTTATAGCGGAATTTTAGTTTTATCAGTCACATCATCGCCAAATTTTTCCTTGTATTCTATATCATTAACATCCTTAGTCTAATATATTTTGTGCTTCACTCTAGTATAAGGTATTGTATTGTAATTAAGTGCTTTTGCATTTTTTTGGAAATTCAAATAATCGCTTGGTTGCATCTGTAGCACCTTGTATTTCAACTTCCATGTTGAAGTAATCGACAGTAACTGTCGAACTAAAAGACATGGGACTCCATATTTCCAGATTTTTAATATATCTTTCAATACAACTATGTGCATTATCAATCTTTTGTACATTACCATGACCAGGTTCACTGAACTTTTGTACAATGCTTTCAAGACCTTTGCTGCATTCTGACTGCAAAAAACATTGTATAGCGAAAGACATTATCCAGTTCTTATTCTGTGGCACACAGCTATCGGACCACAATATTAATTTTTTAAATTCCGGATTATCTGTCATCACTTCTTTTAAAATACGGACCATTCCACTATTGGACCACAATATTAATTTTTTAAATTCCGGATTATCTGTCATCACTTCTTTTAAAATACGGACCATTCCACTAGCAATATGAATAGCAGCACGCCCAGCAATAAACCCATGCCACATAGCATTGTACACCACCTTGGTTTTGTCTATAGATGGGCTGTTAAGTTGTAACAACATAGTTTTTTCTTATAATAGAAGGTCGAGACATTGGCTTTAGGTAGAGAAAAAGTATTTTGAAGACCAAATGTGATTATACCAACTTCTTTATTCTTCAGAAAACTTGATCTATCTTGATTCCTCTCCTGTGTCCCAATATTCTTTCGTTGTATGTGCTCATGCTGTTTTCTAATCTCATCTGAAGTAGGTTCTACTAGTACATTAAATAATTCGCACTTATCACATAGATCCTTATTTGGTTTAAAAAAGGCTATACCTATATTATATTCGCTGTTAAATATCTCGGAGTAAATGTTGAATTTAACAGGAGTATCTGTAGAAGATCCTGTAAACTCAATCCTTGTTCTAAGTTTTTTTTCTTCTGCAATAGTGTGATTCAACTGAGGGAAATAAGTTGATATGTGCTCTAACTTCATTCTTTTTTTCAGGTTTAATCACTTTTTTCCTATGTTTTCCTTGACTTGTAGAATTTGGTACATCATCATTTTTGATATAGACGAATTCATTATCAAATAATTATTGTATTAGGGGATATAGAACAAACTGCGTTTTTAGCGGTTTATAGAACATTATAATTCTGAATTAATTGATAGAACAACATAATTCTGTGCAACCTGGAATATTTTTGGGATATATTACAATCATTTACTGAAAACTTTGTTATAGACCAAGATAATAGTATTATTATAACGTACGAGCTAATTTTATAGAAAAATTTGGTATACTTAACTTAAAAATGTTGAAACTGTGATATAGTTAGAACAAGATAATTCTCGGGCGACGAGTAGTTTATTTCTTTCGAAGAAAATAGAAAAAACTTGGTTGCCATGACAACGGGTTATATTTGAAGAAAAAAAGAATTACTGAATCGTGACTAAAATATTATAAAAAAATTTATATGAAAGAAATAAGCGTATTTTAAATAATAAAGAAATAGATGAGAAAATCTATAATAACCTCAATTCATCTGTGTTTCTATATTTGTAAAGATAATCATAGCGGCCTTCAGGCCGCACAACCAAGACAATCACGTACTAATATTTAGAAAACGATGGAGTAAAAATGTATGGGTACTTATAGGAAATTGTTAGGAATATCTTGAAATCCTTATTCACCTTTTACTGCTACTTTCTTCTGCAGTAATTTATTTCTTTCGAAAAAAATAGAAAAAACTTGGTTGCCACGACAATGGGTTATGTTTGAGATAAAAGGAAGAATTACTTAGAAAAAAGAAAAATGATACAAATAAAGAATATAATTTGAAATAGTACAGAAACATGAGAAAATTTATAGCAATCTAAATTTATATGGAATACAATAATTAAATTTTAAGTATTAGTACAAAAAATAATGCATACATTCTTGGGTCAAAACAAAAATCTTTTTATTAAAATCGAAAATGAATGTAATGTTAAGAATTTTAAATGAAAGTTGAAAATGAACTGAAAAGTAATAACG
Source organism: Podabrus alpinus (assembly GCA_932274525.1). NCBI lineage: Eukaryota > Metazoa > Arthropoda > Insecta > Coleoptera > Cantharidae > Podabrus > Podabrus alpinus. The sequence goes on along the minus strand of OW026457.1, from coordinate 11,094,640 downwards.
ACAATAAATACCACAAAATAAATCATCATTGAAAATAAAACTAGAAAAACATTGCAAGAAAAAGCAAAATCAAAATATTATTGCGAAAATAAAAATAAACTTCGAAGCCAAAATCTTAAATAAAGCATGAAGTGAAGGAGAAATAAAAATAAAATGATTAATAATAATAACATAACAAAGAAATTGGGTAATGATAAATTTAGAATAATATAAAACTGGAAATGACGAAAATTGAAAACTTTACAAATGCTATTCAATTTACAAAAATGTGTACTACTAAAATATCGCATTGTATTCGAAAAAGTTTTTCATTTTCTTTATTTATACAAAATTGTAAAGAACATCCTAAAATAGTTATGCAAACTTTACCTCTGCACTCTATTTTATTTCTGCCAGCAAGAACAGGAAAACCTATTGATTACCATAACAACGGATTAGGTCTAAATAAAAACAAGAAGTACAGAATTATCACATTAATTATTATCAGAGTAAGAAGCGAATTTTAAATAATAAAGAAATATATAAGAAAGGATAATTATTATAACCTAAATTTATATACGTTTCTGTACATTAAACGTTAATCAGTGCGGCCTTTAGGCCGCACAACAAAAACAAATATGTACTAATACTTATATAAAAAAAGAGTGTACGGGTAGTAGTATGGGTATTTAAGGTATATAAAATTGTAAAAAAAATCGTAAGATCATTATTTAAACTTTGCTTCTTCACTTTGTGTTTCTTTTCATTTTTCCTCAATTATTTATTTAACAAAATAAGAATTAACCAGTGACGGTGGTGGCTGTAAATAAACTACAAACACAATTTTTAGATGAAATATTTTCAGTAAATATATCTTGAGCCAAACCCAAAAATTTTAGTGATATCCAGAGATATTAAATTTTTAAGAATTAATGCGTGGGGGGAAGGATAAAAATTAAATTGAAAAAATATAAATACGATAACATACGGATCGATGTTTCGGTATTATTATTATATCATCATTAGGCATGCTTAATAAAAAATATATGAATGAAATAAACTAAAACTAATAAAATTAGAAATCATTTTGTTGTAATAGTTATTTACATAAAAGTCAGGAAAATGACATATTACTGACGAGGGGCAATGTTGAAATACGAGGCACTTCGTGCCGAGTATTTTAGAGCTCCGAGTCAAGTGAGACATTTTACTGACATGTTTTGTATTAAATTTTTCCGAAAATCGTAAAAAATCGAAATTTTAAAACACTAATTGAACGACATTTTTTGACATTGACATTTGTCTATTTTATTTTGTTATTATTAACCTTACTAATTATTACCGGACTAGTCAGTAAAGTTCAATTTCCCTGCGCGTGCATAAGCAGGGAAATGTTGTTTCAATGACGATTTCCGGAAAAATAACAGAAACAACAAAACAAACTAAAAATACGAAATTGAAAAAAATACAAATGTAGTAAAATAACACAGAAATTGAAGAAACAAATAATATGAATGAATATAAAGGTAAGACGCATAATATAATAAATTATACTGAAAAAAAAACGACAAAAATGCGTACCAAAAATTTACAAATTTCGATCATTTTTCTTCGTTATTTTGATATCATCACTTTGTTTATTATTACTTCACAATATAAGAAATTCTCGAAAAGTTCTTTGAAGTTCCCTGACGGCTGACACAAAAATTTCTTTATGAAATTTGCGAAAATTTTATTTTTAGAATATTTTGACATATCTGACATGGTCAGATTTTTTCAGTGCAACTAATTTCCATGTAATTAAATAAAGTCCTCGAAAATAAAGATTTATGATTGCAATCGCGTGAAATTTATTTGGTTTCTACAGTCGCACTGTCAAACTCGCAAAGATGATTTTATTTTAATGTTGCAACTTTTCTAAGCTCGGCAATATTTTGTCCAGTTTCAATTTGCATGCAAGTAATATAAATAAAATATATACCTAGCATGTTCTCTTCCAAGTGTCTTGTCCGATCACCGTAATTAAAGTTTAGTGGGGTGTCTGGATTATGGGATAATTTATATATTGGCATCTCCAAGTGAGAGAACCCGTAAGGATTAAACTATTATTAGGAAATTAAAACAGCTTTGTTTGCTTGTAAAGTACATTATTACAGTAATATCATATAATTCTGTTTACATTATCGAATTCGGGATGATATATTGCAATGTTCCAAATGATAAACCTCAAATAAGTTGATAATTTTTGTTGGTATAATTTCATTTGCTATTAATTGATTTTTGTGGCTCCGCTGTGTTTTGGTTTGCAACTGGCGGAAAATTGAACACTAAACAAAGTCATAGATGATATAAAAAAATATAAAACTCTAAATTGCAATAATAATAATAATAATAATAATAATCTTTATTACACACAGAACAAAAATAAATCATAAAAAAAATAAATAACAATAAAATATTTAATATAGAAAACAAATTAAAAAGAGGTGAAGCCAAAAAAAAAGGATTTACCTGTATACAGTAATCTTGTAAGTGTGAACACTGGTCCTAGAAAATTTAGTCAATTGAAGTTGAATTAAAATTGAAATATTTTAAATAAATTCTATGATTTCTTTTAAAGAGCTGCTTTTCGGAACCACAATAATTATTTCCGGTCGTTTAAGCCATTCAGATGCACAAAGCTTTGTTTTTATTCGGTTTACTCGTTTAGAACATTCCAATTTTTATTGAGATACCGATTTTAATTTTAATTTTTTCCGTCTGAGTAACAAACCTTCATTTTATCGCCAGCATTTTTTCTTCACACCACCTGAGCCCAAAAGAATCCACGAGTTCCTATTGAGTCTTATTAAGTTCCGATCAGTTTTTGAGATTGAAGATCTGTGAAATTCTTCCCACCATCAATTTGACGAACTGAAATAAATTTCTCAAATTAGATACGGTTTAGGATTATAAGCAAATCAAATAGTGCAAGGATTTTAATAATTTTTCTATTTTTATTTTTGAAGTAAATGATCCATTTGATAAAGAATTCATTATAACGAGCACCGACAGCTGTGGTCGTCTTTAGAATAGATATTAAATCGCTGCATGCCTCAATTTTCAATTGGAAATGTTATCATATCGGTAATTTTGAAAGGTTGAATTTAAATTGTAAAATTAAAATTTAATAGCATTATTTAATTTTGTCTGAGGTGACTTTCTGTGCAGTTAGGAGACGTTTATGCTCCCTTATGCATACCATTTCGCATAAGCACATAGCGGTTGAGCTTATGTCTGAAGTTTTTGATTATCTGTGCATTATATATTGGATTGTTTTTTCGTAAAAATACGGGTGTGAGGGGATTAGTATCTAGATAAAACCCGATTAGTATCCGGAAGGTTATTTATACTAATTTAAGTGCTGCATTTTCATTGAAGACGACCGCGGCTGTTGGTCTTGTCATGGCGAATGGTTTATCGAATGGATAATCTATTTTAAAACTAGATATTAAAATGAATACTAGCTCAATAATTATTAATTATGTTATTTTTTAAATGTCGAATTCAACATCGTTGTTTAATTATTTTAAATTGAATTTTTGCTTATAGCATTTTTAATTATATACTATCATAATTTCATAATATTATTGTTACATAACTATGCATTTAGTGCTGATTTACATTTTGATTTCTTCAGGGGTATATACTTTTTTAAATTATAAAGATTTTTATAATATAATTCAATTAGTTTCATAAAGTCAAAAAAATTTAATGGTAAACAAGTGTTTAAGAATTTTAATATAACAAAAATAACAAATTGGTGCAAAACTAACCCATAATTAAAAGTGTTCATTGCTTTTTAACAAGAAAACTGTACGTAAGGATGATATTGTCTATTTTGAAAATATTACCGAAACCAAAATTAACACTGCAATTAGTTTTGAAAATTTTGTAGCAATGCATGTTATTTAATAAAATCCATACTACTTCATAAATTTATAGGATGAAGTAAACTTAATATTATTATATTTCCAAATATAAACTAAGAGGTATAAAGGCTGCTATTTGAAATAACACGTAAGTTGATACAAATATTGTTATTGATGTCCCCAGGAGGTTTGATCCCGTGGAAGCTATCTCAATTGAAGTTTCAAAAACAAAGTTGAAAATACACTACCTTATCGCAAGCTGGTTTTGAAATTATTCTACTACACAAAAATATTAAAAAAAAACATATTTCGACTGATATTCAAGGAAGGGCTTCGTTCGATAGTAATATTATTATACAAACACTAAGTAATTGTTTCTAGAAACAACTTTATTTATGGCAACTACATAACATTAACCACGTATTTAATTTTTATCTGTGCATGTAAAGTTAACAGTCTAATTCGTTATCAAGAAATCACCAATTGAAAGCTCAATTTCATAAGTATTGCCGATATGAAAATTTCCTCCTTAACTAAAGGACATAAAACGTCGCCTTCCTGGAAAACCATCAAGACGAAAGCTCTGGAAACGAAATATATACACTTCCTGCGGTTCGGTGCCCGCGATAAACAGTAGGTCCCCTATGTGTGTGATAATACTTCAAACGCACAACACAAACATAGGAGAGAGATCGCCTACATCTAAAATCAGGGACAGTACTTGAAAACGAAAAAGTCTTCGATTAAAATTAAAATTTTTACCTCTATACAAATAATGAATTACGCGATTTTATAACGTAGTAAATCTTTTTTTTTTTTAATCAAAATTAACAGTTTTTTGCAAAAATTACGTGCTACTGTTGTTGATAAATGTTTGTGTTACTAATGAATGCTAATTGCTACTGATGCAGTTGTGATCCATTATGTGATGTTCAAGATTGCTAAATTCCAGTGTTGTGTTTAACCATTCAATTTAAATAATCCGAAATTTGCAATATTTCTTACGTTCACGCTAATTTAATTTCTTCACAAAATTTACCCTCAAAACTCTTTCAACTATGTGATACCATTTTTATATTTTTAAATTTCTGACAATATTTTAATTTCTGTTACTTCAATTAAACTTACGAAAATTAGCTAACTTCCACCTATTTCTTTTCAATTAACAAAACTTTTAACTAAAATATCAAAATTTTCATGCTCAAATTTTATACGTCTTAATTTGATCAAATTTCTTAAAAGAAGAGTCGTTATCTGTCCATATTTGTCACTCGCTATTTTTACATTTTTTAGTCATTTCAGTAAAGCATAAAAAAAAACATAAAAACATACTAATATAAAAACTAAAGAAATAGGTATTATGAAATGGTTAATCTTCTTCTGCATCAAAATGTAATATAAGTGGCTGTCACGAGGAGAGCATAAGGGCCATGCTCCCCTACAAGCCATCGTTGTTTAATAATTTTTAAGCTTTTAAATTTGGCTATACAACAGTTTTCTCAATTTTGTATTATCTGGAATATCTGCAGCCAGTATTTTTCTGCATTATTTTGGTTCTTATAAAAATATATTAGCACGCATTGTGAAAATGAGCTTCCGACGTGATATTTTGGCGAAGGTTTTGCTTCAAAAATCGAACGTTAGATACCAAATGATTTTTGGGGAGGCAAACAGGGGGCACGTAAACCTCAGTACCCCCGCCGGAAATTAAATATAAAATATGACCGTCCTTTCAAATTTCCCTTTAAAACTGTCGATATTCTCTTTAATTGTTGATTTTGTATTGCATCAAATATTGGATACTATGTAGAGAATCCTACTATAAAATTCCTGATCTGGTAATAGGCTAATTGGGGGGCTAATGTAAGTCTTTCCTCTAAGTTTATTACCTAATTTTGTTTGATCCTTCTGTTTTCTATTGGATCAGAACTTATGAAATTATAAAAACTTGCTGTTCATTGATGGACGCAATTCTGTATCCGGGTTTTCTTTCGAAAGGGTAGACTCATGGTTTGTGAAGGTAGGGACGGACCTAACCAAGGTTTTTTAAAGAGTAATGTCTGAAAGGACTCCTCAGACTCTGAATCTATACCGTAAAAAATTTTTAAAATTGCATATGGAAATGAGCTTTAGACGAGATATTTTGGCGAATCCTCTGCTGCAAAAATTTTATACCGATTGATTTTTTGGGAGGAAAATAGGAGCAGTACCCCGCGCGGCTAATGGGTCTGAATGACAGTCAATCTCGTCCTTTTTGAATGTCAATTTTATTGTAGTTTTGTTCCAAATTGTGACCATTCTTAATAAAAATACTAGATAGCTTTTCTTATACTACTTTAATTTCTTAAATGTGTAGCTAATTCATTTTTTTATGATAACTATCTGTACTCTTATTTTTTTCTATAATATAATTTAATAAGCATAAAAATTTATATATAAATTATCGCGTTTCATTTTAAAGCTAAAGGAATTTCGCTGTTCAGGCCTGTCGAGTTTTCACTTTGAACATCGTCTATCGAATATTTATATTTATTTATTAATTTATCGTACTTATGACTTAAAAAAAGGACATACAGCTCAAATATTGATATTAATTTTTATATTAAAACTATTTTATAGATTTTACAAATTACAGAACGTATGAAAATTCGGTGGAAATTAAACAACTCATATAAGTTTTTTACAAAAGGGATTCTATTTTCCTATTGTAAAATGAATCAAAGATTTAATTATTATAATACAGATAGAAACACCATTGGGTTTCTATTAATTATAGAAAGGTATTAATAATTTATGCTGGGGTTCGTTTTACACAATGTAAAATATCAAAATGTGATTTTAACAGGCATAACTCATTTTTACGTAAAATTGTTACACCACGTTCTGCATCCACGACACCTTTCCAACAGGTAATAAAAGGTTGGCTAGCTCAAAGTCGCGAAGGGGTGGGTTGGTGAATGGAACGAAAGGGTCGTGTGACGGCACGTCGCAAAGCGTGTATTTCCTATCGACGACCGGGCAATCCTCGATCGCGATTCTAAAAATTGTCAAAATCGGTGTGAATAATTTACACGGGGGGGGAGTTAAGTCAAAATCGGTGGGGTTAATATACACGCGGGAGTTTAAATGGGCGCCACGCATACGAAGAAATGAATCTCTTTGAAGGGGACTGGTTATCACACCTTCCAAGCTGGTACGCGACAACTTGATGATCTTACAGCGAACTCTCACTCCGGAAAAACCTCGCTCAATGACCTTACCTTTACAGGAGGCGAACTTTCCGTTGGTGAAAATAGCTAAATAAACATTAACACAACAATAATAATAACACACAAAGTTGGGAAATAATAAAAATGTATTAAATAAAATAATATCAGGGGGGAGTTGACAAGGTTTACACAAGATACTATCAAATTTACATGTCTTGTATAAAAATAAATATGTACAGTTGACGGAACCTTTCCGTGTGGTTTCCGTTGCGAAACTAATACTCGTAAAACAATTACTCTTACAAAAATACAAAAGGTTAATTTGCATGAAAGGGGGGCGTATTGAATACAGCACTCCACCAAAATAAATAGTTACTTAAGCGTAACTTGATAATATTCAAAACTATGATTCATAAAATTGATCATGGAACTTAATCAATGCAATTGATCATCAAAATTCCCAACAACGGGACAAACAAACTTTAGCTCCAATACTAAACTTGAAACGTTACGTTAAATTGTTTGGTTACATTCTGAACGCTCGAATGGCGTGTTAAAAGTTACGTTAATAATAGATAATAATATTAAGTTAAATAAAAGGTATACAAAATGGTTGCGATATCGTCTTCCAGGGTTGAACTGAACGTTCATAAACACAACTAATGGTCAATAGGACCAATTAACATCACAATCTTAAAAATATAAAAAGGTTTCTTACTTAATTTGGGTGGTTGATGTTCGACCTCTAGGTAAAGTCGATGACGGGTCCCTCAGGAGTGAGATTTCGTCTTCAGAACGTAGAATGAAGCTGAATGTGATGTCTCAAACCATATCAGAAGGGCAGCGTAATAACCAGCTTCCCAAAAACTCTTCAAATCGGAAGGTGGTGAAATAACAGGGTGGTTCACGCACTGTATTTCACGATAAAATAGGGGTCTCCGTACGAAATAATTCACTATGTTAGTTATTCGCGAAGTGACAAATAATTCAAGCCGGCACTGTCTAAGTAAGAAATGTTAATGTGGTGTCCGATAAAAAAAACGATTGGAATGCACACATGGGTTGGAAGTGCAACACCTGTTTTGTACCATTCGATAAAAGCAATGCTACGTACTTGCCTTATGAGCGGCAAGCAATAACTCGACGTGATTAACGTGATAAGCAGATGGTATAAAAAGTCCGATAATTGATTCAATGTTTAGTAACAATAGACGATATTAATTGTTCGATCACTTATTAAATATTAGCAACAATTGACGATATTAATGTTCGATAAAATATTGAAGGTTTAGCAACAATTGACGATATTCTGGTTCGATAAAATATTAATTGTTTAATAACAATTGACGATATTCTGGTTCGATAAAATATGAATTGTTTAATAACAATTGACGATATTAATTGTTCGATAGTACCTGCAGTTGACACACACTAATTTTTAGCACAAATGACTTGTATTTATTTAAAGATCTCTAATAAATGTGAGACCTCGATAGTTAATTCCGCTTTTGGAAGCGCTAAGATACGAAAAAGGTAGTATCAGATTCCAAGTGAATCTCTCCGAATATGCAATTTGTAGCTCAATTTATGCATTTTCCCTACTCTGATTTAGGATTTTTCCCACTTACTGATTGATTTGGATCCTTGTAATTGGGTCCTATAAATTTAGAAAGAAGGGAGACGTGATTTAATTGGACAATACCTAGAGTGTGAGAGCACACTTTCTTCTTTCTCCATGCAAAGTGTATCGAGAAGTTTTGCAGGACACGTGCGAGCAAAACAATTTTTTGCTCGTCTGGTCGGACGAAAAGGGTCTAACTTTTGCACTTTTTGTTGGTTTTTATCGAAGTTTTAAAATTGCGAAATCGCTATGCTTTCCATGTTAAAAATTAACACATGAGTTTGCAAGTCGATGCCTGTCTAAGATAACGATGTCGAATGCATTCGTTCCCATGGTCTTACCATCGCACGTGCCCGTTTTTTGTATCGACGGCCGACGTGGATTTATGGATCGCATAAAAGTTTCTCTCAGTCGTTTGAAAGATTATAGTAAAGTATAGGTATGAGTTGACGTTTAGTTTGCAACGTTAATGAATAGAGAATTTATTGCTGATGAGGTGAATTATGGATTAATGCTACGTCAACATTATTAACACTTCCTCATCTACCGTATGGTTTATTGTACGTGTATTAAAATATTTGATGATACTTTCCTAACTATACAATTCTTAAGATTATTGTGCATTTGCAAAACGTAAATTTATTAGTTGAGCGAATGTTTCAATCTTTTATTTTTACAACCCGACCTAAAAATGTCTTCTCAAAGAGTAATTTTCAACGGATCGATTCGAAATTTAAAATATAAGTTTAATAGATCATAAACGCAAAATCTAAGGGTGCGCCCGATGCGCGTAATAAGGTGACACTCCCCTTACGTCAAGAGTTGTTATCCCTAACTACTCTTCAACTGGGACGCGCGCAACCTCAACCGAAACACAAACTGTCCTGCGATAAACCATCAACACTTGTAGTGTTGAAACAACTACTCAGCTAGTGACTAGACTATACGTATATGCCGGGAAAGAGAGAGAAGGTTCACCTAACCCTAGGCTTAATCAACCCGTGAGTCGTAGTGACTCCTACATGAGAGGGCGGTTCGCGAAATCACGCGATCATTCGCTGGCCGTGGGACCCACAAATGTCTGTGAAGACACCGGACTCTAGATCAAGGTAGACCTGAGCTAAGGTAACACTTCCTTGGCGTACTCATATTTACAAAGCCTTCTCTAAAATGGTTCAGTCGATGGGGACTGTCTGCCTTTTTCAATACGTTGAAAAAACAGAGTAAAAAAAAACGTGTGCTTGGCTGGATCAAATTTACAAAAGCCGTTTGGGGCACTTCAGTAGATGGGGACTGTCTGTTTTATCATTTATCGTTGGTGAAACAGAGAAAAAAACTTGCGCTTAGCTTGATCAAATTTACAAAGCCGTTTGGGAGACCATCCACCTTCATCATGACTTCGATCCAGACGAGATGATCGGAAGAGAGAGAAGAGGTAGTGATGGGGGGGTAAGAGATAAGAGTGGGGGAGGGGGGGGGGGGTTAAAAAAGTGAGGGGTAGCAACCTACAAGGGACAGTTGAGGGACCAAATCCTCGAACCGTCCGAGTTAAACACGGATGCAACCGGGAAAAATAGTGGGGCATAAATCGTAATACGAAACGGGACGGGATAACGACCTACAAGGGACAGTCGAGGGAGCAAATCCTCGAACCGTCCGGGTTGAACACGGATCTAACCACGAGAAAAAGAAAAAAAAATAGGGGGGGGTTTTCTCAAAAAAAATTAGGGTGGGGTGACAACCTACAAGGGACAGTCGAGGGACCAAATCCTCGAACCGTCCGGGTTGAACACGGATCTACGCACGAGAGCGTGCAGCACGAGAAGAAAAATGGGGCACGAATGCCGCGTCAATCGTGTTGACCGGAGGGGCTGAATCTCCGAACCAACAAGTAAAGACTAATAAAGGATCACGATAGGCGTGATCCAAAATTCGCGAAGGACGCGATATAAGGGATATGGAGTCCGGCGGGACGAGAGTGGGACGGTACCGAACCGACACCCATATCTAAAGGTACAAGTTACACAACTCGTGGTCGCACAACTAAATATGCGATACTTTTTAAAAGATATTTACGCTACAGAGCTCGAGTTGACGAGACGGGAGTATCAGTCGTCAACAATGATACAACGAGCATCAAATATGAAGTAAAACGGTTGTCAATGATGACACGAGCGTCAAATATGAAATAAAACCAGAAAAAACTTAACCCTATACGGGGATAGGGATTGTCTTTGTCAGTATAACCGAAGGGACCGAATCTCCGAATTACACCGACGAAAACGAGAACGCTACTCCGAAATGATCGGGACATTTCCACGAAAAAAACTTGGAAAAACTTCCTACTTGAGAATACCCGACGTCAACTTGACTGGTGGAGTCCAACGGCGGTAAGCGCCGACTGGAAACTCCAATCCAAGGAACGCCTGTACCAGTATGTCAAAGTATGAATATACCATACTCGGTGGAGTCCTGTACCTCCTATGCAAAGTATGAATATACCACACTCGACAAAACCTGAAAAATCTAGAGGTGAAAAAAGCGAGAAAGGTAGTTTAGTGTCTTGCACGGGCGGTTGATCGGGAAATCCAGCGGTGACTGACACCGGGGGAAATCTCCAATCTAAGCGCAAATCGCGCAAAGCGACAATGCTCGCCCAAGATGGCGACACCATATGAGTGGAACGTATCCACCAGAGCTATATGTCACAAAAGCGTAAGGAATGTAACAAGAGGGTCTTGCTCCAAGATGGTGACCTAATACTTCGGAGTCGGGCAATTTGTAAAGTGCCTGGATCCCAGGGTAGTACCATGACATCAACCGAGAGTCAACATGGTTGAAAACCAAAAAAAATATCGGGAACTTACTTTGACTCGAACCGAGAGTCAATATGGTTGAAAACCAAAAAAAATATCGGGAACTTATTTTGGCTCGAACCGAGAGTCAACATGGTTGAAAACCAAAAAAAATATCGGGAACTTACTTTGACTCCAACCGAGAGTCAACATGGTTGAAAACCAAAAAAAATATCGGGAACTTACTTTGACTCCAACCGAGAGCCAATGTCGTTACAAAATGAACGAAATATTGTTCACAGATACTGAGCGTTATGCCTTAATCCTAAAGAAAAGAATGCAAGGGTTAAGCACCTATGCACTAGAGTACGAGAAGAAAAAGAAAAAAATGTTCACGTCATTTCAGATACTCCTATACCGGTATTCTTGGACGTGCGTCGGAAAACACCGACACTTCCAAAAAAGAAACAACAGTAACACGACGTTCGTGACGATCACGTTGTACGTGAACAAAATCTGAAAAATATGGAAGTAAAAATTGAGAAGGGTAGTTTAACGTCTTACGCGGACTATTTTTCAAAACCATAACAACAGCGACATAAAGTTCGGGACGTAACTATCACGTCGTGAGAGAACAAAATCTTAAGAACCTAAAACTAAAAGTGAGAAGGGTAGTTTAATGTCTTACACGGACTAATTCTCAATGCTGGTTCTATATACAATTCGGTAGCCGGGGGGGGAGTTAATTGACTAAACCGGGACTAAAGTTGTTGTTTACCCACGAGAAAAAAATATTCCCACAAAAACGTAATTGGGTCAGGGCTTGACATGGTGACAACTGCCTGAGTTGCACCTCTAATGTTTACTGTAACCGCATGAAGTGACTCTACTACATTTCATTCAAAAAAAAAGGGGGGAGAACACAATCGTTCTTCCAAACAAAAATCAAAATTAACCACAAAATTAACGTATGACTGATGAGGACGTTGGGTAACTAAGCCACCGCAACACCAATCTATACTTGGTCTACCTAAGCGATTTATTGGGTAGTTACTCCAATGGACCGATAAGTACACCCTCTAACTTCGCGTAAACTACTTCCTTAAATGTTCGATAAAAAAAAACGAAATTCGCGACTCCTACCATCATGCGTGATAAACAAAAAAAACCAACTAAAGACCTGATTACTTATTGGGTCTGTAATTTTACTCTATACGCTCGAGATACCGTTAAATAACTTCTTTTCCCTAACGTCTTCAATCTATCTACATAATATCTAAACTTAACATTGATTAAATCGATACCTTAAAATTAATTACACCGAAACTCAACCTAAACTGCTAATTACACAATAAAAGAATAAAGGTCACACACAAGGAAAATATTCGAGGTCCTAATCACTTCTAAAGCCGTTGTGACTGTCATAAGAGAGGGCGGTTCGCGAAATCACGCGATCCTTCGCTTGCCGTGAGACCCACAATTAACAACAGAGACGCCGAACTCTAGTTTGGGTTGGGCCCGAATCTAAGGTGAAATTTAAGAAAGGCGCGATCAAATCTACAATGGCCTCTGGGATGAATGGATCAGATATACAAGTTCATCCCTAATTTTCTATTTATTTTCCAAATGTCGTAGAGGAGAGAGAGAAAAAAAAAAGGGGGGGGGGGAGAAAAAAAATACAAACTAATGATCGAATTGTCCTTCCGTGGACCGACAGATGTCCTAACTGCGTAGGCCGATGGTGGTCGATCTGTTATTCCCTAACAAGGTAAATTTCCCAGGTTGTTGTTTCGAGTTTAACCACTACTCCTGTACAAAGCTCCCTTTCCAAGAAGGTTCCTTTGGGGCAGATTATAAATCGCCAAACTACGAGAAGAAAAAAATATATGGGACGATAATGCGCCGAGGGATGGACTATGTCCACAAAATTACTCAATAACCCCGGGGTTTGGATCGACATCCAACACTGGATTGACGTCCAAAAAAATTTTATCTGACAGTGGAACTAGGTCCAGCCTGATAATACGATAACTCAATGAGAAGCGGGTTACTCTAAACAACTATCAACCAACACAACCGCTACAACAATAAAATTCGATACAAAAAAAAATCTCCTTACAGGGTGCGTTAGAAAAAAAAAGAACTTTCAAAAGAAAACTCTAACTTAATTCGACAAACTAAACTCCCAACTAAATTTAAAAAAGCCTTATTATAAATGTCGGTACTACATTCAAAAAAATTTGAAAAACTTCACGGCAAATGTCGATACTAAATCCAAAAAAAATTTAAAAGCCTTACGGTAAAAGTCGGTACCAAATTCAAAAAAATTTGAAAAGCTCTACGGTAAAAGTCGGTACTAAATGAAAAAAAATTGAAAAGCTTTACGGTAAACGTCGATACTAAATAAAAAAATTTCAAAAGCTTTACCTTAAGGGTCGGTATTGAATTCAAAAAACTTGACGTAAATTAACTACGTGAAAGTCAAAAACAACCTTCTACGGGTCCACTAGGTGGATGCGTAAACTTCCAAACCGTACCTATAAACTAATTAGAAAATTTGAACTTCAAGATTAAGTTCACCAAAAAACATACTTAAATCCTAACCTGAACTTTAATCGGGGCTTGACTTCAAGTCCTTGACATGCCATGCACCAGGTCTCACTCCTGTGGTGTCTGACAGTACAAATGTGGTGTTCGAAAGTTTCTTATGAATAACAAAAGGTCCTACAAATTTTGGAGCTAACTTTGCATTAAAATGCTTCGATGCATCGGATAAAACATAATTACGTCTATACACGGTATCACCGACATCGAAATTCGACGGACGTCGTCTTAAATCATAAACAATTTTAGATTTCTCATAAGCGCTTTCTAATCTTTTGGTGATGTCATCGTAAACATCACCTAGTGCTAATGCACGTCGTTTAAGTTCGTCACGATCGGCAAACGTTATGTCTTTCAGCGTGTTCTGATCAGCTGTTTCGATACGCTGTCCACCGGACATGATCATCTCTCGACCGAAATTTGCGAAATACGGAGTCATTCCTATGACTTCATGCAGTGCAGTTCGTACTGCGCAAGCAACCTGGGGGAGATAAATATCCCAACTCTTATGATTATCGTTAACGTAAGAAGCTAACATAGTTTTTAAAACACGATTCACCCTTTCAACAGGATTCGCTTGGGGGTGGTAATATGCATTAAAGATAATTCGAGTATTATATTTCTGTATCATTTTTTGAAATTCCTTACTTCTAAATTGGACTCCGTTATCAGTCAAAATATACTGTGGGGCTCCAAACACTAACAAAACGTTATCTTCAAGTTTTTGAATGACCTGAGATGCGGTAGCTGTACGTAAGGGATAAAATAATGCAAATTTGGTAAAACAATCCACAATCGATAAAATATGAGTGTAACCTTTAGTCGACCGAGGCAGTGGTCCAACTATATCGATGGATATCATTTGCCATGGCCTAGTTACTACGGGATGACGGGACATAAAACCACGGGGTTTTTGCTGTTCAGGCTTATGAGCCATACAAACTGGACACTTATTTACATAACGAGTAATATCGGTCTTCATCTTCGGCCAATAATACTCATGAACTACTCGATCAAATGTTTTTAAAACTCCTAAATGACCGGAAGTAGGTTTATCGTGACACTCGGAAATGATTTTCTTTCTACGAAATTTCGGAACTACTGTTCTCCATTGACACTCTCTATCCGATAGAGATGGATATCGAACTTTTACTTGTTTAAATAATTCATCATCAATAACTTGCCATTTCCTAAACTGAAGGGGGTCTCTTCTGACATTCTTCAACATTCGATAGTACCAACGATCGGTATGCGAGTTAATTAAGGGCTGGTCGTTATCTACTGGATTCTTTACTTTATCGGGTGACTTTCTAACTTGAACAGGGTCAACTAATACTGACGTTATTTCGGGAACAGTGCGCGATAAAGCGTCAGGGACTAAATGATCCTTTCCTTTTCGGTGGATGATTTTGAAATCGTACTGTTGTAACCTGAGAGCCCAACGACATAAACGTCCTGAGGGGTTTTCCAGATTATTTAACCAAATCAGGGAGTGGTGATCGGTAATGACCGTGAAATGTGAAGCTTCGAGATAGGGTCTTAATTTCTCTACTGCCCACAAAACTGCTAAACATTCTCGTTCCGTAACGGAATAATTTCGTTCATTACGAGTTAATGACCTACTAATATAACAAATGACTTGTTCTTTCTCGTCAATGGTTTGGCTGAGGACTCCTCCGAGTCCAAAACCGGATGCGTCTGTCTGTACGGTAAAGGGGACGCTAAAATCAGGGCACGATAGAATAGGGGCTGAAACTAAACAATTCTTAATAGTCGTAAACGCTACTTCACAAGGTTCATCCCAAATGAACTTGGAATTTTTTCTTAACAACGCCGTGAGCGGTGCAAGGATTGTTGAAAACTGCGGGATAAATCTGCGGTACCACGAAGCCATACCTATTAATTGCCGAATTTCTTTAACCGTACGAGGGGCTGGTATACGCGTAATTGCCGCTACCTTATCTGGATCTGCAAGTAATCCATTTGCGTTAATCACGTATCCTAAATATTTCAATTCGGGTTGACAAAAGTGACATTTGTCTTTCCCTAATGATAGACCTGCGGTACGTAACCGAGAAAAAACTTCCTGTAACACTTCAAGATGTTTTTCGAAGGTGGATGTACAGATGATGATGTCATCCAGGTATACGAATACAAAGGGTTCGAGATCGGGACCTAGAACTTGATCTATCAGCCTCATCCAAGTAGCAGGAGCATTATGAAGCCCGAAGGGCATCCTGGTGAATTGAAACAATCCACGTCCGGGTACTGTAAAGGCGGTATATTTTTTGGAATTTTCCTCGACAGGAATTTGCCAATACGCTGACTTAATGTCCAGGGACGTTATAAACCGTGCGTCTCGAAGACGATCTAAAATTGAGGACACATACGGGATTGGGTACGCGTCCTTCTCGGATACTTGATTTCATTTTCTGAAATCGACACAAAATCGATATGATTTGTCTTTCTTTTTGACTAACAAAATGGGGTTTGACCAACCACTAGATGATCGTTCTATTACACCTAACTTAAGCATATGATCTAATTCTTTATCGATATGTGCTTGTACACTAGGGTTAACCGGATAATAACGCTGTTTAATCGGCATTGAGTCGGTTTTAATAACATGTTGCACTAGGTCAGTACAACCGAGTTCTTTGACCTTAGTCCGAAAATGTAGGTCAATGACCTTATCTAAACGCTGACGTTCCTCAACTGATAAATTGAAAAGATTTCCTAAGGGTGTTTTCTTGTCGGTAATTACCGAGGTAACTTGGGGTTTCCCGAAATACCACGATTTGTTTTTCAAATCAGGGACGAAACCGATGGATTCCCAAAAATCTACACCTAAAATAAGTGCGTGTGAAAACTTTGGTACCACAATGACTGAAATATGGGCGACACGATGCTGCAATCTAATGGGTAATTGAGCTATCCCGATACTGTTTATAATTTCACCGTCTGCTACGGTACACTTTGGTCGTAACGTGGAGTCAAGTTGAATTTTTACACCGGTAGATTGCAAAATATTCCAACCTTCCTCGCCTAAAATCGTGTTGGTCGCTCCTGAGTCCAGGAGGGCTAAAATTTCACAACCGAGAACATTGACTCTTACATGGGGACGATTATCATGTCTTGAATCCTCTAATACATAATCTAATATAGTTTTAATGTTATCTTTACGTTTAGCTAACATCTTATGAAAATGGGTCGAATTTACAAACTTGCGGGAGTTCACTAGGTGACCACGTCCTAATGAGTCCCGGAAGAGTTTTCCGAACTCCTTCTACTCTGACTGGGGTTACAGTGGGGGCAGGTTTTTGTTGTTTCACCTTTTCTCCCACAGCGATAGCAATATATTTGTTTCTGCGGAACGGTACAACGCGACGCTAAATGTCCTGTGTCACCACAATTCCAACAAGAATTATTACTTGAAGTTTTACTAAAAACTTCGACAGCGCTATTACGACTTTTAAAAGTCGGTTTATTTACAGATCGTTTATTATTTCGTGATTTATTAAAAGACGTTGATTCGGCACGCGGTGCGCGATCATTTTCTTGAGTCGGTACACTCAAATGGGTATAAGCTACATCTGGTTCTAAGTCGTTTTTCCTCTTTGACGGCGGTGCGTAATTGGAAATGGTCAACCTACGCGCTTCGAGAATGCGCCCCAATTCAATGAGCCTGTCAAAAGACGTAATTTCGGTAAAACCTAACTGTGCAATATAAAATGGGTTTAAGTTTCGTAATGCGATACTTAATTGTCTTTCTTCCGATAATGGGATGACTAAGCGAGCAAACATCGTTTTTAACATTGCTACATACATTGCCAAGTTTTCCTCGTTCCCTTGAGTTCTACGTGTAATTTCCTCAAGTAATCTGACGTCATAGTCAGCTGGTCGAAATTGTGCATTTAATAATACTACTAATTCTGACCAAGTAGATGCCTTATCTCTATTTGCGCGAAACCACAATAATGCTTTACCCTCGAACAGGTCAATCGCCTCTTCGAAGAGTTGACTTAAATTTACACGTCTAGCAACAATTAATTCATTGACTCTTTCTAAAAATGCAGTGATCGAAATACTTTTTGCTTCACCGGAAAACTTTAATCGCCACTTGACAACAGGTGTTGATTTCGTACAATAACTTTTCTGCCCTACCTCAACCGGAGGGGGGTTAATATTTAATGAAACTGGGTTTGAAGTTACGATTACTTCTGGTTCTACTGGGGTCTCTCGACTAATTTCGGCCACGATATTCGATAATGAATCTCGCTCCGTTCGAGAATTTGCTACAAATAAGCGGTACGCGGATCTACATTCTTCTAATTCGTCCATAACTGTTCGTTTTGAATTTTTATCTTTTACTAAAAAGGGTTTTGATCGGGATAATCTATTAAAGTAATGTGCTAACTTCGTTTCTACCTCGATCTCTACGTTAGGTTCTTGGTCTCGTGAAACTTCCAAGCGACCAAGTAGTCTATGAAGAATCAATAAGCCGGCTCTTAATGCCACCAAATCTTCTGCAAAGGTAAACGGATACCACGCTAAAGCGTAACTTTCGCCTTCTTCTTCTTTATCAAGGGCTATTACTAATTCATCACGTAATTCTTTTACCGAACCGTGAAAAGGTAAACCTCTAATCTTTAATTCGTATTGGACCTCGTCCTTTCGCAACTTGTCCGGTACAATCCTGAATGCCATTATTAATCGAAATGAATAAATTTAATTAAATACAAAAAAGAATTCGCGGAACACGACTCTACTTTGTTCTCTGAACAACTAATGGTAAACGGAAATACAATATTTGATCTTAAAATCGCGATAATTTTCACTTTTAAATTTAAATAGGGGGGCGTTATGGAATCTCGTTAGTCCATTCATGCGCGTCGGTACTATTTTACTTGATTAACTAACAAAAATTCGATATAATGTGCCAAAAGGGCTTTCTTGACAGCCGTCTAGTTGGACGCTAAATTATTTTTTAAACCTACAAAAATTAATTTGGAATTTACTTGTTTTATAAACAAAAAAAAATTCGATACCATAACATGCCAAAAGGGCTTTATCGATAGCCCCACGTTGGGCGCCAAATTATTATCCTGTTACACCACGTTCTGCATCCACGACACCTTTCCAACAGGTAATAAAAGGTTGGCTAGCTCAAAGTCGCGAAGGGGTGGGTTGGTGAATGGAACGAAAGGGTCGTGTGACGGCACGTCGCAAAGCGTGTATTTCCTATCGACGACCGGGCAATCCTCGATCGCGATTCTAAAAATTGTCAAAATCGGTGTGAATAATTTACACGGGGGGGGAGTTAAGTCAAAATCGGTGGGGTTAATATACACGCGGGAGTTTAAATGGGCGCCACGCATACGAAGAAATGAATCTCTTTGAAGGGGACTGGTTATCACACCTTCCAAGCTGGTACGCGACAACTTGATGATCTTACAGCGAACTCTCACTCCGGAAAAACCTCGCTCAATGACCTTACCTTTACAGGAGGCGAACTTTCCGTTGGTGAAAATAGCTAAATAAACATTAACACAACAATAATAATAACACACAAAGTTGGGAAATAATAAAAATGTATTAAATAAAATAATATCAGGGGGGAGTTGACAAGGTTTACACAAGATACTATCAAATTTACATGTCTTGTATAAAAATAAATATGTACAGTTGACGGAACCTTTCCGTGTGGTTTCCGTTGCGAAACTAATACTCGTAAAACAATTACTCTTACAAAAATACAAAAGGTTAATTTGCATGAAAGGGGGGCGTATTGAATACAGCACTCCACCAAAATAAATAGTTACTTAAGCGTAACTTGATAATATTCAAAACTATGATTCATAAAATTGATCATGGAACTTAATCAATGCAATTGATCATCAAAATTCCCAACAACGGGACAAACAAACTTTAGCTCCAATACTAAACTTGAAACGTTACGTTAAATTGTTTGGTTACATTCTGAACGCTCGAATGGCGTGTTAAAAGTTACGTTAATAATAGATAATAATATTAAGTTAAATAAAAGGTATACAAAATGGTTGCGATATCGTCTTCCAGGGTTGAACTGAACGTTCATAAACACAACTAATGGTCAATAGGACCAATTAACATCACAATCTTAAAAATATAAAAAGGTTTCTTACTTAATTTGGGTGGTTGATGTTCGACCTCTAGGTAAAGTCGATGACGGGTCCCTCAGGAGTGAGATTTCGTCTTCAGAACGTAGAATGAAGCTGAATGTGATGTCTCAAACCATATCAGAAGGGCAGCGTAATAACCAGCTTCCCAAAAACTCTTCAAATCGGAAGGTGGTGAAATAACAGGGTGGTTCACGCACTGTATTTCACGATAAAATAGGGGTCTCCGTACGAAATAATTCACTATGTTAGTTATTCGCGAAGTGACAAATAATTCAAGCCGGCACTGTCTAAGTAAGAAATGTTAATGTGGTGTCCGATAAAAAAAACGATTGGAATGCACACATGGGTTGGAAGTGCAACACCTGTTTTGTACCATTCGATAAAAGCAATGCTACGTACTTGCCTTATGAGCGGCAAGCAATAACTCGACGTGATTAACGTGATAAGCAGATGGTATAAAAAGTCCGATAATTGATTCAATGTTTAGTAACAATAGACGATATTAATTGTTCGATCACTTATTAAATATTAGCAACAATTGACGATATTAATGTTCGATAAAATATTGAAGGTTTAGCAACAATTGACGATATTCTGGTTCGATAAAATATTAATTGTTTAATAACAATTGACGATATTCTGGTTCGATAAAATATGAATTGTTTAATAACAATTGACGATATTAATTGTTCGATAGTACCTGCAGTTGACACACACTAATTTTTAGCACAAATGACTTGTATTTATTTAAAGATCTCTAATAAATGTGAGACCTCGATAGTTAATTCCGCTTTTGGAAGCGCTAAGATACGAAAAAGGTAGTATCAGATTCCAAGTGAATCTCTCCGAATATGCAATTTGTAGCTCAATTTATGCATTTTCCCTACTCTGATTTAGGATTTTTCCCACTTACTGATTGATTTGGATCCTTGTAATTGGGTCCTATAAATTTAGAAAGAAGGGAGACGTGATTTAATTGGACAATACCTAGAGTGTGAGAGCACACTTTCTTCTTTCTCCATGCAAAGTGTATCGAGAAGTTTTGCAGGACACGTGCGAGCAAAACAATTTTTTGCTCGTCTGGTCGGACGAAAAGGGTCTAACTTTTGCACTTTTTGTTGGTTTTTATCGAAGTTTTAAAATTGCGAAATCGCTATGCTTTCCATGTTAAAAATTAACACATGAGTTTGCAAGTCGATGCCTGTCTAAGATAACGATGTCGAATGCATTCGTTCCCATGGTCTTACCATCGCACGTGCCCGTTTTTTGTATCGACGGCCGACGTGGATTTATGGATCGCATAAAAGTTTCTCTCAGTCGTTTGAAAGATTATAGTAAAGTATAGGTATGAGTTGACGTTTAGTTTGCAACGTTAATGAATAGAGAATTTATTGCTGATGAGGTGAATTATGGATTAATGCTACGTCAACATTATTAACACTTCCTCATCTACCGTATGGTTTATTGTACGTGTATTAAAATATTTGATGATACTTTCCTAACTATACAATTCTTAAGATTATTGTGCATTTGCAAAACGTAAATTTATTAGTTGAGCGAATGTTTCAATCTTTTATTTTTACAACCCGACCTAAAAATGTCTTCTCAAAGAGTAATTTTCAACGGATCGATTCGAAATTTAAAATATAAGTTTAATAGATCATAAACGCAAAATCTAAGGGTGCGCCCGATGCGCGTAATAAGGTGACAAAATGTTGGTTGATTCTTTAGTACACATGGAGGCCTTATACGATAAGTACGGGAAAATTCATTTACCAAAACTAAATTTATTTTATTTCTACAGTTAAATTATGAATAGGAAAACTTCACTTTAATATTGGCATGAAGAATGAAGAATCGTCTTTGGAAATTTAATTTTTCGATTTTAAGTAGCTTTGAATTTAAAGTGTGAGTTCTTTAATTTCAACATGGGTTATGATTAAAAATAACATGGCAATAAAAATTATGATGCAAAGTACTAAAATATGCAAGTACCATTTTGGTACAAATTAAGTTATGTTACTGTCTTTGAGTAATAAAGAAAAAGAAAAACTCCAACAATTATCTTTAATGCCAAGTCTTCAGAATGGGAATCTCCCCGAGGAGACTGACAGAGAAGGTTTCTCACAGAAGATGTAATACTTCTGTGCATAATAAAATGTTTAATGCAACTATTTTCAATTCGGACAAAGTACATAAAAGTAAAGTGGTCTTTTGTCTTGTCAACTATCATAATATTAATATTGGATATTATTATTATAATTATATTCAGAAGAGATCGCGTTTGAAGTAAGTAAGAATTGAGGTAATTAGAGATGCAATGAAAGTAGCAAAAAATATAGTACTTACACGAAATCGAGAGGAGGCAATTGGTGTGTTTTAGACCCATAAAAGGAATGGACAAAGATAGACGGCCTATTTTGGAACGGATTCAACCTGAGAGGACGACCGAGAAGAAGTTGGAGGGATGACATCAATGAGGGGATGAAAGTTAGAAATCTCAATAAAGGTTTATGTTACAATAGAGAGAAATGGCAACTGGGGACCGAGAAGCGCTACTAAACTGTAAATAAATCCGTTATATTAATTTTTAAAATAGATGGACACTTTTTTCACATATTGACGGTTTAAGGAGTGTCGTCAGCATAGAGTTCGATGTAGGCAGAATCCCTATTTTATCGACATTCATTTTTGAATTATTTTATTAACCCTGAGTGTTTGTAAGAGATGTTCAAAAATAAAATTAATAATCCCTATAAAAATAGTGACATTTGAACCGGGCGAATTTTTGTAGTTCTATTCCGGATTAGAAATCTCCAGTTTGAACGCCAAGTACAATTCTGAACCTTGCGAATTTATACTATTAAGCGGCATTCACATAGGGTATTGTATGTGGAAGGTAGAATCGGTAAGAATTAAAACGCATTAACTCAGGTAGGAGCGTTCCTACTTTCTTAGCGTTCCTTACCTGAACGCAATCCACATGCAATACCCTATCTGTAGGCCGCTTTACTTATGCAGACTGGACTGCATTTCGAAATGTCGCAGTTTTTCACAAAGATAAATCAAAGAAAGACCGAGAAAGCCAAATAATTACGGCCTACACTTATGGTAATATTTCCGCCAGTGCGGCCTTTAGGCCGCACAACCTTGGCAATCATATACTAGATGATTTAAGTATTACCAGGTAGCAATACTATTATAAAAACGAAAATGCCCTAATTGGAACTTAAACTTAAATTTAAAAGTTTCGCCTTTAATATGTTATTAAGTTAATAATTGTTTTTAAGGCTGTGATTGGTGTTTTCCAAGATTTAAAATTAAAATTAATATGAGCAATTACATCATCCAATTTATTTTCTCAATTTCAAAATAAATTAAAATATTATATTTCCTACAGCTCACCTTCTTTCCTTTTACGGTTATGACGATGTCACAATGCAATAAATTTCCATTTTTGTTTACATTTTCTGTAACAATTTTAATTTTTAAATATTAACGCTTTTAGGACGAGAAACTCGGTACGCTTTATGACCTGCCTTCCAGAATTCTTAATATTGAGATAATAATATGGAGAAAATTGAGCAAAAGGTAATTTTTAATTTGAAATATATTAAAAAATTTTAATTTTAAAAATGATCAGTATAAAATTTCTGCTCCAAGTGAGAAAAAGCGTAATTAACTTTTAAAATACAACACGCAAAGCTTATTTCATGCACTAAATTCATCTTGCTTACATAGCAGCTTTATGTCTTAGTAAATATCAAAGTTTAAGGAATATTTATTAACTTTTTTCGTTATGTTAAAATAATCCAACTGTTATTACACGTAAGTGGTGAAGTGTTAATATAAGTCGTCGGCTGTGTAAACGTTTGTGTTTATTAAAAAGGAAATACATTTTTGTGGCGATTTTATCCCCTTGTAGCCCCATTCACAGTTTTCAAATTTATGATTAAGAGCTTACATTTATCGTTCCTTTGAGATTCAAACCATACGTGTCTTTTACAGGTTATAATGGTTGTCTGAGGGTAAAAGTAACTGTGAGTCACCATATAGACTTACTTCCCTTTACAATTTTTCATTCTATTATTTCTTATGTTAGAAAGTTCCCAAGTGCATGATTGAAGTAGTTATTGTATTGCTGCTTCTTTACTGCTGGCCGTAACTTTTATTTAAAGCTTCTACAACGCAATACGTACACGAAGTTTTAATACAATTAGAACCATAAGCATAAAACTAGCGGGTAAAATTTTTTATCCTTCCGGTTGTAAACTTTCGCAATAATTATTGCGGAACGAGTTTGAAAAATTACGAACAATAAAAGTTTAATTTATTGTTTGCTAGGTAAACTTGCTCTCGAGATATTAAAATCGACAGTAAATTAATATTTCAGCAATATAAAACAATAAATTACCCAGAATATCCACAAAGCCTTACGTTTGGATTATAAACACAATTTGGTGGACTATGTCAATATTCCATAACGCCGTTGCTGTCAAACATCCAAGTTTATGAAAGTTTTCCCACTCTCTGTTTTTGCACGTATCCTGTGAGTTATAACTCCAATTTTTACGTGATACATAATCCTCTAGGGGGTGAGTGGTTATCTTCACACCCTTCACACATTTTTCATGCTAATACGAAAACTAAATGTTTTTTATATTCAACCTTAAAAATAGATAAATTGCTTTATATTGAAACAAAGTAAAATTTTGTTGTTATCTCAAAAATTAAATCAATTTTTTTTATTTAATTTTCCACTTGGAAATAAACCCTTGAATTTTTTGCTACGAAAATTTCCACCGTGTTTATTTATTATGATTAATAGATAAAAACAAATATGAAATGAGTTCATACACAACTTTAAGTTATAAATTGCGTAGATTTGAACACATTTATAAAAAAATAAAAAGCTTTGCAAAGAATTGCGGCAATTTAGTTGAAGAACTCGTTCAAGTTACAGCGCAACAATGGTAACAGCAAAAGTATTTGTACCTGCTAATTGAATTTCCTTAAAGCTATTTTTAGGTACTCCAACCGGAAAAAAAATACAAAATATGTTGTTGATAGTAACTTGAGCTGTTAGCCGAAATCTCTTGTGATATTGAAAAGTAGATTAACGCGACTTAATCTTTTAAGCAAGTTAAATTTCCGGTTCGACTTTTTTTTTACTGAATGCACTTAAATTTTTAAAAGCGTAAAAAATTAAAAATAAAAGTGTAATTAGAAAAATAATTCTGTTAGTAATGTCTTGGATAACTAAAAGCTCTTTCAACATTCATTTACTTGGAAATTTGTGCTTAACGTTAAATTTTGTTTCTCTTTAATAAAAACGTAAACTGTTTTCGACACAATCAATAACATTGAGTATTAACATTGTCGACACTTTTATTAATGAAGTTATGATTGCTCAACTTTGATGATTGATATCGCATGGTATCGGGAATATTTGATTGGATGAACGACCACAAAGAGGATCTGTTCCGGCAAAACTGCAACCAAACTAGGCGTTTGTTCACTTTTTACGGTAATGCAATTTGAAGTTTCCACTTTTGATGCATTGTGTGAAAAAGCAGGGAAATTTTATTACGCCACACAGCTGCTTGGTAGTGCATTATAAATCGAGGTCTTATTTTTAAACTTTGATAAAATATTTCAAATTTTTTCTTCGCATTGCAAATTTTACGAAATTTGGTGACTACCTTAAAATATGACAACGCTTCTTTTTAAGTATATTATAGAGGTAAGATTTGGTCGAATACTTTTGATTCAGAATGTGCGTATTCTACATTAAAATTAATGACAACAGTCTAAGATAGGTGCATACAGAATAATACGACATTAGTTGTGGAGGGACGCCATCTATAGGTGGATGTACGAACTGATAATCACAATAAAACACAAATGTGACGATAAATTATATCAGCTGTTGTTGCTACTAATGCGACAATCAACCAAATTGAACGTAATCAGCTGTTACAAATTATAATTAATTAATATCTGCTTGTCGATGATACAATAAGACGAGGTGGTTCAATAAACAGGTGATATAAAGTTATTACGTTACAATTGGTATTGTACGAAATAATAAAACAGTAACATTAAAGACTCTCTTCGTAATTAATCAACGATTTAATTCTACAATGGTGGTTTTCGATGATGTTACTAAAATTGTTTTTCATGTGCCAAAATGGATGGATTGAAAAATACAAATAAATTAAATGGGTTTTTATTAATTTACAGTGGTGGTTATTTCTAAAGGCTATATGGGCACGTGTCTGGTCTCCCATTCAAAACAGAAAACAACAACTAAGTAAAACCAGTTTTATTGTATTCTTCTTATTTCTTTAAATTACGTGATGTCTTATTGAAAAAAGTTGCGACCCGCCACTGCAAATTAAGTTCTAAACAATTTCTAAAAAAAGAAACAGTTGGTGGTCACATCTGTATAGTATGTGTGAGCAGGGGTGGGCTGCCAAATTTTGAACAACCGGCTCGCTATTATTTCGAAGCAAAAAAAACGGTAAATGAGTACATTGTCTTCATTTATTTTTGTACAGTATAAAATATATTGTCGTGTTCTATTCGAGTGAATGTCCCAGGACAACCAGTAAATATCTTTTTTTTATTAATTTTTTCTCTTTCTAACTAACATGAAATAAAATCTCCTTTCAAACAATGTAAACGTTTAATCATTTAAATAACACAATTTTTTATGAACAATTAAATAAACAAATCTTAACAACTACGCGTCCCCAACAAAGTTTATTACGTGTCGCAACAACCCGTTTAATGTTAATCGAAGTAATTTCACTCACACCGTTTTTTAATAGTTTAAGTTTCGCTTACCACGTGTGTTTCTCTCTCTTTTTCGTTCTAAGCTTCACTCTTTACTAGTTCAACCTGCCGGTCAGCCGCTATCCAAAACTTGGTCTGCCTTTTCATAAATACTTGTGAATCGATTCTCCAATTTTTTATTATTATCAAATTTCTCTTTCCAATTAGCATTTCTTTATTTATTATTAATTGAGGTAAGCAATCTCCAGTTACTTTTATTAACCTACAAACTCACTTTTCTTCGTCACAATTATTATTAATAATCTACTTTTTAGATTGGCGCACTTTTTAAATTGATTTCTCATCAAATATCAAACTTTTTGTGTAGCCGAATATTTTGGCATCCGTTCTCAAAAACACGCGGTTCTTTGACATTGTTTTTTTTTCGTATCCCTGGTTTTTCTTTTTTTTTGAATTTTCACACACTTATGATCTACATTTTATTTTATTTTCATTGTTTAAATTTTGAATTTAAAATTGAATTGAATTAAATTTTATGCATTTGAAAACACACTTCAACTGCCCCCTAAATTTTAAATTTTTCGACATAGTTGAATTTTTTAAAATTTACAATCAAAGAATGGGTTTTCAAATTGAAGTATTGCTCTTGATTGAAGAATTTAATTTTGTTTCTATTCTTTTTATGAATTAAGTTTTAAATTTATTATTAAGTGTGGCATTTATTCGAATTTAAACCTTTCCTTTTTTTTTATTTTAATTAAGTTTCGCTGTGTTTATAATTTTTCAATTTCACCTCGCAGTAGAACTCCTTCATCATATTTTTCTTTTGGTCACTTCAATTCTTCATTGTTTTAACATAATTCAACATCTTCATTAAACAATAACATTTATTTACAAACTCATGTCCAGTATCATCGCTTTTATCAAATTTACAATGTCGTCTTCAAATTTTTAATTTCCTTGCATCCGAATTTACTTTCTCCGTAAACGTACACGTGAACTTTTCCATCTTACGTCTTACGTGCTTATATAGCTCCATCATCTTCATGTAATTCGTGTGACTTTCGTTACCCCGTGGCACTTTGTCAATGTTAACATCATTCCGATAAATTAATTTTTCCGAACTGTCAATGTTACTTACATTTTCATAATTAATTTGACGTTTGTCACTGTCATTATTTAATTGTAATTAATTTATGCATTTTACTTGATTTTTTTTGATATCTTCCTGTTCCCCATTCTCCTGTAGATTCTCACGTTCGTATAACGCCTGCTCTCCCATAGCATTATTAATTTCCACTTCCGGTTCCTTTTCTTCCTCTTCTATCCATCCTATTTCTTCATTCCGTAATTTTATCCTTTTATTTGGAATGTCAATTTCTATTTTGAACTTTTTTATAGGTCCATTCCCATGATACAGTCCATCTTCATATCTGGCATAACCATGATTTCACAGTTGATTTTGTTTTCCCCAATTGTTATGCATGTATTTAAATTTTTGTTGATCGTCGTGAATGCTTTGTTGTTTGGAGCTATTAATTTTATTGGATTCATTTTTATTATTTGGGTTCTAAAATGTTCTAAATTTTGGTTAACGATTTTTTCATTTAACAGTGAGACTTCTGCCCCGGTGTCTACTAAAGTCTTCAATTGTATGTAATTAATTTTTATAAAAATATACGGTAGTCCCGTAAAATTATCATTTAGCTTTGCGTCGTTTATAATGCTTATGTACTCTCTTGGATGTTCATAAGTGCCTATCCGATTTTTAATTGAACATCCATTTACCGAAAATTTTTATTGTTCTCGTTTTCAGGCACTTCCCTGGTCTCTTCCACAATCGTTATTGCGTTAACATGTGCTGGCGTCGCATTATTATTGTTCCGATTATGCTGTTGGTTCATTCCCGAATTATTGTAGACTCTTGTCTGTCTCACATCTTGGCTGTTATTGTTGGCATATTGTTGGTTAGAATTATCATTGAATCTGTTCCTGTTATTTTGTTCTGAAGTTGAGTTCTCATTGTTTGCGTTGTAATTATTTTGTTGTCGATTGTTATAATTATTACTATTTTGGTAATGACCTCGAGTTGAATTTTGGTAATTGTTTGAATTTCGGTTTTCGTGCTGGTGGTATTTATTCCAATTATTTTGATTTTATTGATGATCGTACCTTCTACTCCCATTTTCATCACCTCTATTGTTGTAATTTTCGTTATAATTAGACCGATAATTTTGGTAATTATTCCCGTTGTAATAATTGCGTTTATTATTGAAATTATTATAATTTCGATTATAATTAGTGTTGTTTTGCTGTTCATTATTATTGTTCCTCCAAGGTGTAGGATTATTTTGGTTAATTCCGTCATTCTTATCTTCGTATGGTATGTTGTCAAACCGTTTTAGTAAATTGTCCGGTGGTTTCTATATTTTCAATTGAAACTCGATTACTAACATCATATCCGAAATGATCTGCCAAACTTCTGATTATATCAATCTCCATCATAGGTGGATCTAATAGCTTTGCGGAATTTATAAGTTTAATGGCATAATTTTCTCTCGTGTCGTTTGCCATTCCACGATATTTTCCTGTCAATAGATTTTTTCTCACCTTTCGTTGTTCAGTTGCCCCCCAATATTGTCTTATAAATAATTTTTCAAATTCGTCGAAATCTTTGTATTCGTCTTCAATTATGCCAAGCCACTGTTCTGCTTGCTTTTTCAACGAACTCCTTATGATTGATTTTAGACGCGTTACATCCTTGATTTTTCTGGTAGTGTCCTTTAAATTTTTTAAAAACAAACGTGGATTACCTTGTCCATCTCCATAAAATTTCATTAATTTGTCGCTGTTGAACCCGAATTGAATCTCCTGCATTATATCTTTAAGACCAATCGTTCCATTTTCTCCTGTAGCTTGATTTCTTTGAGTCGCTAGTTGTGTTATTCGGCTAGCGTTGTTGTTAATAACCGATTTCATGTCAGTAATATCTTCTCCTACTTGTTTTCTTCTCTTACAACATTTACTGAGTTTATAAAATCAGTTCTTTTCATTGTGGTTTCTTTTAATACGGTAATGTCGTTGTCCATTCTTTCAATTTTTACCTGGGTATTTTGTTGTGACTTCATGAGTGTTCCAACCTTTAAAAAAAATGACATAAAATCATCCCTTGATGATCACTCCAGCAATTAGCACAAAAATCATAATCTGAACAAAATATCACAGCAATATATAACAAAACAAAACATTTATTGCACAAAAAAACTAATAAATTCCAAATTTAACATACTATACTATGTATATGCATAATTAATTAATTAATGTAGAGTCAATATGCCTCGTTCATTTGCAGAAACATCATTATTGTGCCCTTTTCTTACCCTTGTTTCTGTTGCTAACCTGTGATTCTGATTCATCCAAGATGTAATAAAAGGAATGGCATCGAAATTGGCTTATTTTTTGGTTTTAGGGGTAATTTAACAAGCGGCTCGCCGAGTTTCAAACATTTTAACAACCGGCTCGCGCGAGCCGGACCGAGCCGGCTCCAGCCCACCCCTGTGTGTGAGTAGATAATACGCCTGTTATTGGTTAATTTTTTTCCCAACTTAAAAAAGACGATAGAGCGGCCTATTACAAGGTAATAAAATTTAATTTTTACTACTAAAGGGGTTTAATTATATAATTTTATTATAACGAAACTGAAAGTAATGCTAAGCTGTTCAAAATAGAGAAGTTCTGCTACTTTACATAAAGACACCACGTAAAACAATGGTGGATACAAGGGTGTACCTGGAATTATCCCCTCCAATTATTTTTCAAAAATCTAAAAGAAAACGCTATTACCTGTCCTTTTCTTTTCTTCATTTTCCCAAAAACCAAAACATTGAATAAGGGTGTTCACGAGGGCTTCGTAGTTTCGTAGTTTCCATGGTATTTCGTAGTTTCCATGGTAGTTTCGTACTTGCGTATGACAGCCATGTGACATTCGTACTTTAAACAACCAATCACAATCAAGGAAGTTTCGTACTTGATTTTTATTTTAAGGTTATGATTATGAGGTGTAAACGGTGTAAAAGGTGTAAACTTCATGAGTAAACTTTATGAGGTGTAAACTTCATAATCATAACCTTAAAATTAAAATAAAAATCAAGTACGAAACTTCCTTGATTGTGATTGGTTGTTTAAAGTACGAATGTCATATGGCTGTCATACGCAAGTACGAAACTACCATGGAAACTACGAAATACCATGGAAACTACGAAACTACGAAGCCCTCGTGAACACCCTTAATAAAAACATCAAAACCACTTGTTAATAAAATTGTACTTATTAACCCATGTATAGGAAAGTTTCTAAATTTACTCTCGTATTATTACCAACTGACAACACAGTCCGATAACCCAAAAACTAATCAAGCATCCAAAAAATGGCAAGTGTCGAATTATGGAACGAACGAAACGGAAGCTAACCCCATCATCCAAATACTGTTTTTCTGTCAGAGACCGAATTAATCGGAGAAAAATCAGCATGCCAACTTTGGCAACCAACTCCTAAGTCGAACTCTGATAATGGTGTTAAACAAAATGTGAACATTTTGTCTTCCTATCGCAAATTCGTAGCCACGTAATACAATCCCGGACGGGACGTAACGCCGACGTTCCTAAATGTATCCATAGAATCGGGTAATAGTATTCATACTCTAGTAAATGTACTTTGGAAAACTTTTTGCGCGCACTAATTCTAGAACACCCGTGCGGGTCGACGACTAAATGGAACTGAGTCACCCCGGGTGGTACACACCCATGGTACACACCAAGCATTTCCAGTACCAAGGCGCTAGTGTATAAGACCACACACAGGGGGACTGGTAAATAATAGAACTTGTCTGACAAAATTCCATTAAAAACACAGACTATATTATCTCATGCATGGATTCTAAAATTAACCTCCATGGCACTACGAACTTAAAACCCCTATATAATTAATTATTATTACTCATAATTTAATAATAACTCGTATTCGTAACCACATGTTATTGATCAATTTCATCAAAATTGATCAAAATTGTGCTCATTTTAGGGAAACCATTTCGTGTCAAATCAAGAAAAGTTAAAAACGAGAAAACCACCTGCTTTATTTTTGTGCCCTGACATTTTCTTTCTTCTAATGTATGTCGTGCGTTCAAAACTTTGCGTACCACTGTACTACATACACCAATAGTGGATACAAGGCGGTAAAGAGGTTGCCTTCCCACGAATGTTCAAAAATAAAATAAAAAATTGCAGTTAAATAAACTGAAATTGCTAAAAATTTTAAAAATCTAATTTAATTTTAAGAAGTTATTCCGTTACAATATCCCCCCACCCCCAATAAAATTTGAAGAGATCCGCACTTAACTTATAATCTTTATATCGCAAAGCACAAGCCATTTCTCATGCAATGAGTGCATCGCCGGTTAGAATTATTTTAGCCGGCATTGTGGTGCGATCTTAAAATCAAACGCGTTTAAACTCTACTTTGAGATGTAAGGAGCGAGGCCGAATGCCGAGCCTATTATTGACACTAAAACTAAAATTGAAACATTGCTAAAACTCTGCATGAGCTATGTGTATACGCACAATGGCCAGCTTTACGAACGATGAAACCATAATTAAGCTAATTTTTGATCAAATATAATGCATTTTAATTGCTATAACCATGTTTAGAATTTATATAATCATAAATACCGATTTCATAATGTGAAATTGGTTATAAAAGTTTCACTTCCTGTTTCATAAGAAAATTTACTTTTTCTGCTGCTGATTACCAGTAGAAAATATAAATCTATCCTCAATATTTATAATTTCTCAAATGTTATATTTAAGGTTTTATTCATTTTCGACGTTAAATAATTAGCATTCTTACTTCGGGGTAAACATAGTTTTTGTGGGTCGTCTCTGAAATTCTGAAATTTTGCAGACTAATAAAACAATATAAGTTATGTACTTTTTAAATGTAGGTAATTTTATAGTATATTATGCACCAAGGATGAGAAGAATACCATGATTATATTGCGAGATGCAGAGCACCGAAGGATGCAAGACCGTCGCCAATAAATAATAGAATTTTCAAGCGTGACGTATATACAATTTTTTTCACTACTAGAACCGTAAATCTTCTTATTTGACAATATTTTCATCATTGATACTAAATATAGCAGCTCGAATTTAAAATTTAATTATTTGACGTATGACGTTTTGTTTTTAATTTCGTATTAATTGCTACTTCAGTAAGTAATAAAAATGTTATATTTTCGGCTGCAGTAACACTTTCTTGAATTTTTATTTTCGTTCGATCTTGAGCTCTGAACAAAGCAACTTGTATTTAATTTGAGATAAAGAATTTAAGTTGAAATTACTCTTTTATTAGAAGGGGTTGTGGATTGAATAAAAGATGATGGATTCTTAAAGAGGTATTAAAGATTGAGAAATGATTTAAAGAACGTATAGAACGTGTTTATTAAAAATTGGCAAGAGAAATTCAAAATAATTTAAGAAACTAATAGAAAAATTGTAAAACGATAAAAAAAAAGCAGTACATGAAGTATATATCCCATAATTATATTCACATTTGGTGTACCATAAGGTACAAATGAAAAGTCTCTAATGAAACACATTAATAAATATGATATCATCGAGTAAAAACTTACTTGTACTATACAATAATATTTATATCGATCTATGCATTGAATGCAAAAATTTGAGTGTCACGTTCGATACAAAATTAAGTATCAGTAAACACATTGATCTCGCTGCTTCAAAAGCTTTAAAACCAATGAAATTTGTATTTTGTAACTTTTATAATTTCTCAAGCATAGGTAGCATAAAGATTATCTGTACTATCAAAGTTTGGAAAGCTACTTTGTGTATTATAAAAGTAGATTAAGCTACTTGTAGTTTTAAGCTACTTTTAATTGTAAATAGTAGCTTTTAAGCTACTGTTTGCATATTTCAAAATTTATTTAAGAAAATAAAACTATAAAGTACTGTGCAATTATGAAGCTCCAGAGCTGTTGGTATTTTAATTTATTAAAATAGACAAACTATTATAAAAGTATTTAAAAAATTTTAATTTACCCTAAAGCATATTTTAATAATTAAAAGTAAAATACAGGATGTAACTTCGTGTTCGTGACCCTCAAAAGAATTACTAAAGAAAACTTTAATCCATGACTTGCTTCGACCAAAAGTCCCAAACAGTAAATTCAATGTGTGTAGCCCTGATGTTAAAAAACTAGCTGGACATGAATGTGGCGCAAAGGCCATAGTTATTCTAATATGAATAGGGTCTAGCGTATTATAATTAAAAAAGGATTTTTATAGCATCTCGTACGGGCCGCTCAACCAAGGTCGATGCGACGCGCACATTTTATTTTAAGTTTGAACCACCCCTCCCGCTGCAGCGAGGCCGGCATTTTGTTTGTACGGGGATGCGCGTAATCGAGGCGAGTTAGTCCGTAATAAGCTTTGGTTGTGTTGATACCAAAGGAAATAAAATCGTGACCATGTAAATACTGGTTCAGATTATTATTTGTTTGATAAAATAATTGTCCAATATATGGACAATTACAGACAGACTCTTCCACTTTGGAAGTCTGTCGTAAGATAATAATAATATAGAATGCGGCATTACGTTTTTTCATTAAGTATTTATTTTGTCACAATTTGTTTCATTTTGTTAAATTTTGTATTTGTATTTCATGTATCATACAAAAAGATATTTTTAAGTCCTAGTTGGGAAATTTAATGAAATCCAGGATTCAAACATTGTAGTCCACACTGTAACTCTAAGGATGTTAATAGTAGTGAAAGGCTTATAATTTTAAATGCTATTATCAAAAGACGAATTCTTTGTTTTATTGTCTAACTCTCATTCCGTTGTTTATCTCAGTTACATTTAATATTTATCATTGTAAATTTATATCATAGCAAACCATACCAACTTTGTATCTAGTTGTTCCGTTAAATTTAAACAGAGATACAAAATGTCCTTGAATTAAAGTTAGATTTCAAGTTTTAGGTTTGCAATTGAAGTTAAGCTCTTATTAATGTAATTCTCAAACGTTAAATACCATTGACATAACTGTAAATTATAAACTATTTAATTGACGATGAATTTAAAACGATAAAGAAATCAATCACACTATTGCTGATAATTTAAGCGATTAAGAAGATTCTATTAATTTGAACTAAATTTTTGGCCTTAAGTGGGATCTGATGTTTTTTGGTATATATAGAATAAATGTTTAGAATAACACCATGTAACATTCCTAAGTCTAATTCTAAACACCACCACATCTTGTGGTGCAATTTTGTGGTACCTGGTCCAATATCATAAAAGATAGTGGTGGTGTATGATAAGATGATGGACCTAAATAGATCTTCAACATGCTAATTATAAATCTCACATCCTTGTGTTGTCCATTCCACCAAAAAAAACCTTCGATGTATATTTGATTACTACTACTGGTGCTTTTATTGACCATCACGAACTTACGATGGTGTAGACGATTATGAAGTAATTAAGTTTAGGAAGAAGAAAAAAGAATTGAAACTTTAATATTGCGTGCATATTTAAATTATGCATTATAGAGTAATTTTCATGTTAATTAAAAAAATATGTAATGCAAAAATGAGGTAAAATATAGTGTTTGTCTGACAACACAGACATAAATCTAAATTAAAATTTATATTCTAGCGCGCGCTTTTTAATGTTCATACAAGGTGCATTCCATAAGATCTCTTCGATTCGATTTCCATTTTTATATCATATTTTGTTTTATAAATTATTTATTCTTGTAATGGAAACTCGAGACTCTAGACGAAATAGGGCGTTTCCACAGCGACCTGAAAATAGATTATTTTGTTATAGTTGTCTTTGATACTTTCAGCATCACCGGGAATCGAATCCTGAAAGATTGTGAGGTATAAACTGGTTTACAGCAATCAATTTAAATTTATAAATAAAAAAAAATTTGGTATGAAATGATTAATACGTATTAATTTAATTGTGGAAATCCAAATCAACCTTCGTTGGGAAAGCGATCGACTCTTCACAATAATTATTTATTAATAAAATAAATAACATATAAATATGAGAGTTGTAAATAATGCTTAAAAGTAAAGTTTAGAGGTTGCATACTAAAAGCTTATTTAATTATGTAAGTTACTAAGTGGGAAAGTTAAGCAAACTTTGTAATAAGCCCTATAGGAAATTTTATGATGGAGCTTTCTATTAATGTATTACACGTTAATAAAGCTGTTATTTCAAAATATTTCTGAAAGTACTAGGATATCAAAGTTTTCCTGTGCAGTATTTAAATTATTTATAATAAAAATTCCGTCGGAGCAACCTTTTTTTAAAAACGAAAATTGCTTATAAATATTACATAGGTTTTTTCTTATATTCTGTATTTAAGAAACGTTTTGTGCCGATTTTCCACTAACGCGAATAACTTAAACGGTCGCATAAATTTAAATCTGTAACATGGAGTAATACACTGTGTAAAACAAGAGCCCCTATATATCATAAATGGGGTCAACTTATGTAATAAATTTTATTTAGAGTATTATTACGGAGTATATTATTGTTTGCGAGTACATTTATTTTACTTTTGTTCATAAAGGAAATAAATTTAAATTAAATAAAAATATTGTTTTAGATGCATTGAGCGTAATTAATTTAAAATGAACACTCAGTTTACAAGTAGAAAATCTTGCATTGTTTCACAAAAAGCATCTTTGGCGAAGTATCCCAAGAAGGGCAGTTAATAAAACTTGAAATAATTTCAAAGATAAACAACAATACTTATAATTCTAAATAAAACTGAAAACTTGAGTTATGAAAATTTCTAAGTTTATTCTTACAACGTAATGAAAGAAGATTCGTTTATATTCTCCAACCTTAATAACGCCATAACGCAAACTCTGCATGCAAATGTTTTGAGTTGCTCCCCATGGACCGGCAAAGTCAAATGGATACTTGAGCAATGTCTATAAACAGGCAACATAATAGGGGGTTGTATTTGCTAGGGTATTTTGCTTTTATTATAAAAGGAATGCTTAGGATTTAGAGCTTTTTTCGTTCCCAAGCTTTCAATACAGCGACGGAGTAGTTTTGTTAAGTTTGATTCCAATGCTAGGAAAAACATATTTTTAAAAACGCAAATATTTTAAAAATAATTAATACGGAAAGGCAGGCACGAAGAAAAAAAATGTACTCGTACTTTACTTTAATCTTTCATTTAATCTACTTTGATATCAAGTTCGGTAAGGTAATCGTAACCGTTAGTGACGGTCAAGAAATTGAGCTTTAGATACCCTCTAACTAACTTAGAAAGTGTACATTAAAAGCTTACCCAACGGTGTTACTCAAGAACTACGTAAAGATAAAGTACACTCCTTAGAAACAAGATTTTGTTCTCCAATTACGACGACGCTAACAAATAATTTATACTTTGTTCCCTTCTTTTTAAATTTTAGTGTTAATTGCGAACACGAAGTATGTCATTCATTTAATTTCTCTTTTGGTTTGCTGTTTACTTTCAACACTGAAAGGAATTGAGACTTTTGTATTAAATACATGATTTTATTTTTAACCGATTGATTAATTATTTATGCTCTTAAAGTTCGAAACACCGATAAAAAATCGCAAAAAAATCATAACACGCTCATTTTCAAGAATAAAAGCGTTTTCAAAATAAATTAATGTAAATTTTGATTACTTTCGTTGACCACTCCCTGGGTATATCAGCTTGATTAAAATTATCCGAATTGTTTGGGTCTAAGGGCTTTTAATTAGGTCTTATTTGATTTACGTAAATTTTAGATTTTCAGCTCCATTGTTTGAAAACCAATTTCTAAATTAAAAAGGTTGCATAAAATTCATACCATGACAACTAATTTGGGAATAGCCGAAAATCGAGGTCCCTCACAGCCTCACCACTCTATCATACCGCTATGGTACTTACTATATTTTTTATTATGTACAAGAAGCCCTTTTATTTAATTATACCCTTCATGAAAATTATGCAATTAGTACTTGCTTATTTTGCAGTAAATCAGCGCTGCACAATAGATTTATTTTAGTTTTTCAAGATAACAATTTTGATACCTAGCCATTAAATAATAACCTTTCTTTTGCTCTTCTTCTTCAAAGGGCGTGCCGGATACCAGGCATAGGTAACATTGCCTTCCGAATGGAGACAATCACAATAAAGGTTTTACTGCGCTCGTAATCGAACCAGGTGCTCAGCATTAACAGCAACGCAATTAAATATTCCTTGATTGCAGGCGATTTTTATTTAATTAAAAGTGGGAGTTTCCACTCATGGGTAAAATTTCATAATAGTGGGAATTTCAGTAGTAGGTATTCGCTGATAAAGCATATTTTAGAATATATAAGCCACGAATACCATGAAATATTTGAATTCCAACTGAGA
This sequence comes from Podabrus alpinus, assembly GCA_932274525.1. Lineage (NCBI taxonomy): Eukaryota > Metazoa > Arthropoda > Insecta > Coleoptera > Cantharidae > Podabrus > Podabrus alpinus. Next base: position 11,056,083 of record OW026457.1, on the reverse strand, counting down.
ATTTCATCCGGACGAAGTTTTCCAAACCAGCTGTGGGTGGATTTTTTGGGTGGTTCTCACAGTTCTCCGTTTAGACCAACATAACTCCCACTTTCGAACTAGGATCAAAGTTTAGATAAGCTGGTTTCAGGTTCGGTCCCAAATAACGTTTCAGAAAACTGTAGCGGTCCTAGAATTAGTTCACGATAAATATAAGTTCCGCGCTACATAAACTAATCGCCTCAACAGCGCAGTTGTTTAAGCGCACGTATTCACAGCTAATACGTCTGGGTTTGAATCCCAGTTGAGGAACATATTTTTCAGCATACCATCTTGCTAAAAAACTATCTTAAGGGATTCTTCTGGTCCAGGATAGCTATGAGCTGATGGTATGTTAAGCCATCAGCAGAGATAACGTCTGATATTTACACCCTGTCCGATCAACCGTTGAATGTGGAATTAGCAAACGTTTATGCAAACCGCACTAATTTGAAAGAGATTGCATTTCATTCACCAAAGTGGCGCTCGCAGAAAGCCGAGAATACACATTCAAATCTTGGTTCACAATCCAAACTGAGTTATACAAACAACAATAAGCCAGAAGGGGAAGCAAAGCGCCCACAGAGACTAGAAATTTATGTTTCGTTTACGAAGAGTCGAAGGTTCGTTCTACACTGCTTTGTCTATGACCGTCTCCTTTTTCCCAATTCAAAGAAATAATTGTAGTTATTTACAGGTATTAATAACATTCTTCTTCTTAAGGTGCGTTTCCACTAGTGAATCTTTGCAACAGTTATGGCAAATTCTTTTCGGGTTTAGGTGTTCTGCTTGTGTTCTCTAGCGTGTTCTGCATGGGTTCTCTATTTTGCTCTCCTTAATCTCTTTTAACAAGGAATATTTCTCATAGCGGAGAGGGTCTTTCTCAAGTATGCGGTCTCTCGCTTTTTGACCATGGTCAGTAGTTTCCTATTTCTTCCCAAACGTTGTTGTAATACTTCGTTGTTAGTGACGTAGTCTATTCAAGATATTCGTAGCATTCTTCCGAAGACCCACATCTTAAATGCATTCAACCGGTTCATGTAATTTACCTTCAGCGTTCACCCCTCCCATAAAGAAAAATCACATGCACGTAACATTTCACAAAGTCATATATTATTTTCCGGTCGCACAAGTTCCTCATCTTTACAAATCTTACCATCTAGATCCGCGTTCGAAATTTGGTATCTGGATTTACATTTCTCATCAGCCATCAGCCGAGGTGTCCATGTATACTTGGGTACTTCCTTTTACCGTATATGTTCAAATTAGCTGGTATATTCGGGATTCTACTGATGACCATTACTTTTTATTTTTTGGTGTTCATTCTTAAGTCTAGTAAAATTCGTTCTCTTTTTATTGCTACATTAAAAGCTGAAATCACTCCACACTGTCTGAAATCACTGCTATGTCATCAGCGTATCTGGAGTTGTTAAACCTTCTTCCATTGATTTTTATACCGTCCTGTATGGGGACAGCAGGCAACTCTGCCTTATGCCTCTTTTAATTGGTATTTCTCTTTTTAGGCCGCCATCGAGTCTTACTGATGCCAATTCTTCTTTATAATGATTCATTATAGGTTCTATTATTATATTAAGAGAAACGTAAACAAAGAAATCCAAAAAAGCTCAAGGAAAGACAAGACCAAGTAGATTAATGACATAAATATGTGCTCAATTAGAACAACATGCTCTTCGAATGGAATCTCGAGAAATGTTTGATAAGGTGAGATACTTAGCCAAGGAATTCAGACCACAAACACAAATAATAAAAAATGCAAACGGAAAAATTAAAACAGACGTAGAAGGAATCTCCAAAGTCTGGAAACAGTATTGTGAAAAACTTTACAAAAACAAATGGCATGATCAAAAACCTAAAGAAAAATTAGAGGACATACCGCAGAAAGAGCCAGAAATTCTAAGATCAGAAGTAGAAGCGGCGATAAAAAGACTCCGAAACGATAAAACCCCGGGATGCAATGAGATAACGGCAGAGATCTTAAAGAGCATGAGAGACGTTGGGACTGACGTGATGCACACAATATGTGAAGAAGTGTAGAATACAGGAAAATGGCCCGAGGATTGGTGCAAATCAATATTTGTACCTTTACACAAGAAAGGCCTCCCAACAGAGTGCAAGAACTATAGAACCATTGCACTTATATCTCACGCAAGCAAGGTCATACTCCACATCATTAATGAACGCCTAAAGCCGTTCCTTTTGACCATAGCTAATTGAAATAGCTGGGTATGAGGTGGTGGATAGTTTTTTTTATTTGGGTTCGCTCATAGAAAGAAATGGAGGATGCGAAAGCGAGATCAGGAGACCACTGACAATAGCCAGATCAGCAACAACAAGACTGGTAAAAATCTGGAAAGACTCATCCATATGAAAAACGACAAAGCTACGGCTGGCAAACGCCCTGATCTTTCCCATTGCAACGTATGCAGAGGAAACATGGCCGCTCAAAAAGGCAGACGTCAAAAGAGTCGACGCCATTGAAATGTGGGTATACAGAAGGCTCTTAAGAATACCATGGACAGCACATAGGACAAACATATCCGTTATAGAAGAACTACACATCACAAAAAGACTGATAACAACAATTAAACAGTCAAAATTGCGATATTTTGGGCACATAGCGAGAAGCGGCGACTCAATGGAAAGACTTGTTGTGGAGGGCAAGGTGGAGGGACGAAGACTCAGAGGAAGAGCGCCAACCCGGTGGACGGACCAGGTGAAGAAGATGACGGGTTGTGGGCTGGCGGAGGCATCGCATAGGGCGCATGACCGGAAGACATGGTTCCTACGGTAAACGAAGCATCTCTATAAAGTCACCATACTCTTTCGAGAGGAAAGGAATGTGGAGGAGGATAAGTTCTATATCACTTTCATCCAGACCCTTTGTTGCTGGTAGCTCCATCAAGTATTGATGAAGATGAAGGCATGTTTCCTATATTTTTTTGGCTGTGGCCTTATTTATGTTTCCCATCTTCGCGTTTAATTTGACTTCGTTTCAATCTTTGTTCATAATGTGGCTAATTGGTGCTTGTTTATTGGAGTTTTGAATACCAGTGTGGGAGTCTTAATTCTTCCTCGCAAAAACGCCCCATAACTTTTAATTGGTCATGATTGCATAAATGAAATTCCCAACAAATTTTCGAAGTCAGGTTTTTCCTTTTTCAATTAGAATATTTTCTATTAAAAAAAAATGAAAGTAAATAGCACCAATAAATTAGATGGCAAGGTCGCTCTTGGAGCCATAAACGCTACGATGTATTTCACCGCTATCCACAAATTAATCAAGGAAATCCATTATAGAATATAATTTGAAAATAGAAAAACCCGACTTCACTTTACGAGATTCTCATTCGGTCTCCGGAAATCTAGGGTAACATAAACTGACCTCAAGGGTGGGTGTAAACTGCCATCAATTCGTTGTTATTTTAATATGGACGAGAAAATCCGTTACAATACCAACCGATTAAGGAATTAACTTGCTGTTATTGAAATTAGCATTTTTTCTGTTATACCCAACTCAAGAAAATTCACGCGGTGAAATCTTTCTGTCAATATAATATATAGAAAAGATGAATAAAACAATGTGGTATTTGTTTGTTTTAAAATAAATAAAATTAAAATTGTTTGATTTTATTAAAATTATTTTTAATTGCAGTTTTTAATTAGTGGTCTTGTACATTATACAAAAAACATGCTTGGGTGGGTTAGTGTGCAGGTAGTTATTATTTTACATAAAGGGTATTCACACTTGTGACGGACAACTCGTTGGATTGGAAACGAATCCCCAAGTTTCAACAAATTGCCCCCTAGACGGCCGAATTCCCAAATAAAGGGGAGGGAATTGGCGGAAACCTCCGCAGAAACAGCTTGCCAACTAGCCAGTGGGAGGGGTGGGTTTATTGAATATAGAATATTCCACGGACACTGTACTGCAGAATTCAAAAAAAGAATAAATAAGGGCGCCACCTTGGTCTTATTAAAAAGGAGGAACGTAAGAAAACTTACCTTAGAGGTCGATCTTGTACTTACGCCGGGATTCGTTGTCGAACCGGATTTCCAATCGAAAGGACCAGGACAATTCGATGAAAACCTAAATAAGGCACGACGTACTCCCAAGGAAAGGATTTCGTAAATAATATCCACATAAATCGCGTGGCACGTTTATTGAACAACAAATAAATAAAGTAATATTTACGGCGAAATTAAAACGCGTCTTAATTTGTAAGAAGCTAACGTGCTTAAAACAACAAACTGCCAGCACACGCGTTAAAACCCTTACATTTACTAACAAAAACACTTAATTGCTAAAAAAAGAAAATAAAAGAAAAAGGAAACAGTACTACACGTAATAACTAAAATTAAAATTATAAAAAAACGATTAACGTAGTCTACCAAAAACACGCCACTGGTGGTTAACACAAAATAGTATATGATGCGCCACTGGTGTTTAACAAAATAGTATATGATATGCCACTGGTGTTTAAAACAAAATAGTATATGATACGCCACTCGTGTTTAAAACAAATTAGTATATGATACGCCACTGGTGTTTAAAACAAAAATGGTTGATGATACGCCACAGGTGGTTAAAATAAAATTCACTAGGGCTTTCCAACATCAATACTTTTCTGTAACTAATGACATTAAAATGTACACAATTTACAAAAAAAGGACACACCTTTGAGCGTGACGTTGCGTAAAACTTACGCGATTTGAAGTAAACAAATAAGTTAATGTGGTGTAAATAATCGCACTTACTTAGTGACTTTATCGTAAAGTCCGTTCCTACAGGTTTCGTCGTTGTATTTGAACAATACCTTGGTCGTTTCGATTGTACCTCCAACGCTTGACGGTCCCAGCGGAATTTTGGATGGCACAGGATTTATAGGTGTAATAGTGGGTTTTCTATAAATGGCGATTGACGCCCGCCTTATAAACATATACAGGCAAATCTTCTCCCAATCGAGTATCCCACTTAACAGATGCAATAAGCAAATAGCACAGTTCCAGCAAACAAACAAACGTAACGGAATGGAACTGGCTTCGGGATACCTCAACGAAATTTAAAAAACGCACACCCCTTTTCACCTTGCTTGTAAGCTACCACACCCAAGCGTACTTGCTCGACAATCTATATTATCGACCATGATAATTATCGACCTAGTTGCCATTGCAAAGCAATCGCACTAGAGGGCGTTAATAGGCACGTAATTGAATTTAATTAAATCTAAGGGCGAAGCTACGAAAAACCCGTAGATATTCAAAAGAATATTACACACTCCCTAGTATATATACCATAGTGGTATATTTACAACACTCAAATACCATAGATGTGAACACACCTATGATATAATTTAGTAAACTATCAACCCGTCAACAACTTCATAACCTCACAACTATTATTCTTATTCTCCTTGATTCTCTACTTCATCTAAATTTTCGATTTCCATTTTTAAAATAATATAAATTTAAAATAAATTTAAATATAACCTTACTATGTACGTTAATACAACGTAAATGTAAACATATTTGATCAGCTGTAGTCGGCCATATTGAATTCTAATATACTACGCTAGAAAAACACGTTCAAGGGCTAACTAGATATACAACACCAAGGTGTATTTGGCCTTATGGGAAATTTCTATGCAACCAAATACACTAGTAAATTTGTGTATATTTACTAGAGTGTAGAAATACAACGATATATACTAGGGAGTGTGAATACCCCCCTATTATATTATTATATCAAAATCTTATTATATTAATTAGTATTATTTGATAATTTCATCAAAAACTGTTATGCAAACATGGAAATAATGTTACTCCTTATTGATAACCCCACTCAAAATTGTTACATTGCCATGAAAACAGTAACGTGTCACCTGATTGCGCGCGTCGAGCGCATCTTTTTATTTTGTTAAAATAATGGGTTAAACTTATAACCAAAAATTTCGAATCGTTCCGATAAAATTTACAAGTCAAATATTCTTTGAAAAGACATTTGTAGGTCGGAGTATAAAGTAAAAGATTGAAACCATAAATCAACGGACAAATTTATGTTTTACAAATGCATAGTAATTGTAATAATTTTATAGGAAAGAAAGTATTCTAAAATATTTTAATACTCGCATAATGAACCATGCGGTGGATAAAACAGATCCAGAATGGTTGACGTAGCATATATCGTTTGTTTACCTCATCAGCAGAAAATCCATCGTCCCAGAGGAGTTCTATCCAAACGTCAATTCGCGTGGATAGTAATTATAACTTTAAATAGGACTTATGGACACTTTTATGAGATCCATAAACTCGTGCCTGGTGTCAATATAAAAACAAACACGTGCCGCATTCAAATCGTGAGAATGAATGCAGTTTATATTGTTATCTGTCAGCATGTGCTAACATGCCATCATCTGGTTAACTATTTTACATGGAGTAGATAGGGATTTCGCAATTTATAAGTCGAATAAAAACCGCACAAAAAGTTAAAAGACTGAACCTTTCTCGATTCCAGACAGGAGCAAAAAATTGTTATTCAAAGCACGTGTGCTAAGATATCCTCGATACATTCGGCATAAATAGAGACAAAAGTGTTGTTCTCACACTTCCTTGAACATCCAATCAGGATGCACCCAATTTGATGTCCCTACTTTTCAAGTAATGAGGTCCAATTAAAAGGACCTAAATCAATCATGTAGTGGGAAAGAATTCTCCCCACGACGAAGTTTTGGAATGAGAAATCATATAAAAGACGCTCCCGTGTGCATTTTTGGAATAGATCAGATAGATCCTTCAAGATCCTAGTACCGTTCTCACGTATATTTTTGCACTAAGTGTTATCGTTATCAAACGGAAGTGAATTTTGGCATCTCGAAATTTATCGAGATTTCCTTTAAATTAATAACATTCAATTGTGTTTAAAACATTGTGTCTTCATACATAGGTAAATTATCGAACTATTTTTTATTACGTATTTTTTTCCATCTTTAATCAATATCGAGTGCTTTCGAATCAATTATTATCGAACTATTTTTTATTACGTATTATTTACATCTTTAATCAATATCGAGTGCTTTCGAATCAATTATCGAACTATTTTTTATTACGTATTATTTACATCTTTAATCAATATCGAGTGCTTTCGAATCAATTATTATCGAACTATTTTTATTACGTATTATTTACATCTTGATCGAACTTACATTCCGGATTCTGTGTGTATTTCCAATACGGTAGTGAACCTTAAATCAAGTTGTTGATGTCACGGGCACTTCAAATTATTTATAGAATTAATGAACTTCCTTTGGAAGATTGCACATTTTACCACGTTGCGGTTTAACAGTCAATCTTAAAAACAGGTGTTGCATCGCGAACACATTTTCGCATTCCAGTAGTTTTTTTTATCGGTAATCACATTTACGTTATCGTACCTATACAGTGCCGGCTCTAAATAATTTCAGCTGCGCGAATAATTATTTTAGTGCGTTATTTCGACTGTAGTCCTTTGTTTATCGGGAAACGGAGTGCATAACCCCCCCCCCCTCTGTCATTCCATTCACCCCAACATTTCGATTTGGAGAGGTTTTGGATTCTGGTGATCGCACCGACTTGCTGGTATGGTACGGCATTTTCTTCAGCTCAATTCAACATTGCGAGGACGACGCTACAACAATTAGCACGATTCTCACTCCTGGAGGCCGTCCAGCGACCTTATCTGAAGGTCGAACACCAACAACCACATTAAGTAAGAAACCTTTATATATTTTAAGATTTGTGATGTTAAGTGGTCACCCTGGCCACAGGTTAGGTTTATGAATTTTCAGTTCAAAACCCGTGAAGACGATCGCAACCTTTTGTACATCTTTTGTTTGTTGACTAATGTTAGTATCTGATAATAACGTAATTTTTACTACGCCATTTGGGCGTTCATATTTTAAATAGCAATTTAACGTAATATTTTAGGTTTAGCATTGCAGCTAAAGTTTACTTTCCCCGTTGTTGGGAACTTTGGTAATCAATTGTATTGATTAATTTTCATAATTAACTTTGTGAGTCATATTTTTAGACGTTATATGCGTTGCACTTGAGTAACCATTTTTGTGGAGTGTAGTATTCAATACACACCCCGTTCACGTATGAACTTTCTTGTTCTTGCACTACGAGTTTGTAACCCTAGTTTTTGTATCAGTATTCACCTTACGAATATTAATTTTGTGACGGTAACTACAGTAAAAGGTTCCGTCAATTGTACATATTTATTTTTATATTCTGATACATGTAAATTTGATAGTATCTTATATATATTTTGTCAACTCCCCCCTACCGATATTATTTTATTCATTACATTTTTGTTATTTCCCAACTGTGTGTTTTATTATTATTGTGTCAGTGTTTGTTTAGCTATTTTCACCAAAGGAAAGTTCGCCTCCTGTAAAGGTAAGGTCATTGAACGAGGCTTTTCCGGAGTGAGAATTCGCAGTAAGATCATCAAGTTGTCGCGTACCAGCTTAGAAGGTGTGATAACCAGTCCCCTTCAAAAAGATCCAGGTCTTCGTACGCGTGGCGCCCATTTAAACTCCCTCGTGTATATTAGCCCCACCGATTTAGACTTACCCCCCCCCCCCCCCCGTGTAAATTATTCACACCGATTTTGACCATTTTTAGAATCGCGATCGAGGATTGCCCGGTCGTCGATTGGAGACACACGCTTCGCGACGTGCCGTCACACGACCCTTTTTACTCCTTTTCGCCACCCACCCCTTCGCGACTTTGAGCTAGTCACCTTTTTTTTATACCTGTTGAGAAGGTGTCGTGGAAGCAAAACGTGTTGTTACAAACGACCATACCAATTATATTTATTTTTATTTACATTTTACATAATTATAATAGAATTTTTTTTTTATTGACTCCAAGCATATTACAATCTATCCCGAGGGATAACAAGCAACAGATATGTAAAGTTGACCTTTGTTATAAATAGAATACAATTCAAAATGTTTATCAAATAAGGTAATCTAGTTTCTTGTTTAATTATTATGTTTATTGAATTTTCCATCAAAAATATCTAGTATATAACAGTTAACTTTAACAAAAGTCGTCGTAGAACATCCTTATAAAGCGCGGTTTTTAAATAGTAACTTTTTAAAAGTGCCTTTACTTTAAAGCTTACTTTACCTAAAATGACTTTTAAGTGAATATTATTAGGTCGGTTCTAAGCTTAAAACGCTCAGCTTAAAGATTAAGGGTGCAATTTAAGGACTCTTTCAAAACTTCAATACTAACGCAAAATTGGCTCAGGATATTGGGATGATTCCATTTTTATTAAAAGATGATAATTTTTCGAACAAGATGATATAATTTTCCATACGTTTTAATAATGCATGATATAGTAGATAATACAGATGTATCTTTTGATTATATTAATAAAAAGTCTGATGCCAAAAAAAAGCACTATTAATAAAAATTTAATAACTAATTATGGTATTATTACATGTGAGAAGTTTATCTAAGTACGTGATTTCCAAGGTTGTGAGGCCTAAATGCCGCACTAAGAGAATTACTATTATGAGCATAAGCCATAATAATCGACAAAAATTTATTTAGATTGTCACACCGTCGATCTTTCGCAAAAAAGTGACCTGTGTTTTTGCACGGTTAGAAATACAATTCCGCGGTTTCCCTTCTGATCTAATCTCAGCTACAGATAAGCAATAATCACGTAAAATTTCAACTTTGTAGGTCGTTACGTCCTTCTCCCTTAATTTAAATTGAAGTAGTCCAATCTTAGGGCCTTTATATACAAGATTACTTTAATTTACCTGTTTTGGAAAGATTAGGCATTAAGTAAATAAGTTATATAACATAAAATATATAATTAACAAAATAAGAAGAGATACTCCAAAATACGTACCAACACTAAAAAAACCTTAATAACTAAGAGATCATAACAAAATAATAAAAATAAATTGATTGATAACTTGTTGCAAAGTTTCAAAATAAACTCAATTAGAACTCTTTCAATTAAATTTAATAGTTAAAATATAAAAAATCTTGTATAAATTAAAAAATAATAAATCGTAATCAATGCATATTAAAATAAATTGTTAAAATAAAAATTAAAATTAAAAATTACTATAGAAATAGATTGTTCTTTTTAAATCAAATTTAAACAGAATTTTAGATTTTCCAAAAAATATGAATATTCTGCCGTATTAAAAAAGTCACAATCACTTTTATACCAAGTGCCGGGAAATTTTCAAATAATTGGACGCCATCATTGCTTGAATAGTTGTGATTGGGCCTGTAGTGGTAATAATTTACCATAATAAACAGTACAAAATATAAAGTAGTAAAAAATTAACTAATTATTTTATTAGTTTGCCGGGCATTTGCCTGTCTACCCACCGGATCAGCCTAGGCATGATTGTGATAAAGGCAATCAACTTGAATTATACTTGATGAATGAAAACAGCAAGAGCTTTAAAATGTTTAAATTAAATATGAAACGAATTATTTTCAACAGGAAATATATTATACGCATTAAGAAGTTACGTTCTATCGTTGGTTCTGTTATGTTTTCAATGCTTTAGGTAAAAATCTTTCAATAAGCACGATATATTAATTTATTATGTGCCATATAGCGCAATTTTTATTTATTTCTTTATGCCAATTTGATACATTGCTTATTCATATGTCTTAGGTTATCCTCAATAAAAAGATCGCAACATTGTTATTCGAGATTAAAAATTGAAAATTCAACGTTCAAGTTCCAGCATTCAAGATTCAACATTCAAGGTTCAACATTCAAAATTCAACATTGAAGATTAAAAATTCAAGATTCAACATGCCAGTTCCAACATTCAAGATTCAATATTCAAGATCCGACATTTTAGATTCAAGATTCAACATTCAACATTCAAGATTCAACGTTCAAGATTCAACGTTCAAGATTCAACATTCAAGATTCAACATTCAAGATTCAACATTCAAGATTCAACATTCAAGATTCAACATTCAAGATTCAACATTCAAGATTCAACATTCAAGATTCAACATTCAAGATTCAACATTCAAGATTCAACATTCAAGATTCAACATTCAAGATTCAACATTCAAGATTCAACATTCAAGATTCAACATTCAAGATTCAACATTCAAGATTCAACATTCAAGATTCAACTCTCAAGATTCAACATTCAAGATTCAACATTCAAGATTCAACATTCAAGATTCAACATTCAAGATTCAACATTCAAGATTCAACATTCAAGATTCAACATTCAACATTCAAGATTCAACATTCAAGATTCAACATTCAAGATTCAACATTCAAGATCCAACATTTAAGGTTCAATAGTTCTTTATTAAAAATATATTAGATACAACGTTTGAAGATTCACTTAGAACTTTACGATGTAAAATTGAGGTTCAGGATTAAATATTTTAATAAATATTTCATGCAGACTTCTATATAATATTGTATTTTATGATTTTTGTAAGAAAACTAATATTTACTTTTGTAACTCAATGTATATTGAAATTACATTAGCTAATTAGTGCCAATTTCACAATGAAATACGATTCTACTATCGTTCTCTTATCACTGTATTCTAGGGAAACTTGTTTTCAAGCAAAAATGTTACGTTAATCTTTCATATTATCACTTACAACTTTCTTTGTACACAATAAAATTATAACCATACCAATATCGATATAACACAAAGACAATTGAAATGCTCACTTGAAATTCTAGATAAAAGTTCTGCCAATGTTGAGAGTTGGATTATATCATTTCCGAAAGAAAACATTTATTTTGTTGCGAGACATTACATATTTACTATACGACTTTAGAAAATATATTCCTGTGCAAATATAACTAGCCCTTTTGAAAACTTTTACTGAAAAATATAATATTTAACTACTTCTTTCTGAAAATCTTGTAAGAAATATAATTTCCTTCCCAAATCGCTCCTCAACCGAACTAAAATATTGTAAACCATTATTGAATTTTTAATAATCATAAACTTGAAAAATTAAACATTTCTCAAAACATGAATATTTTTTCAGAGTTTAGTGTAATTTACCTACTACTATAAACTTGTGCTCTTCAAAAGTACATTTCTGTATGCGGTCAAAACTGTAATTTCTGGAAAGAAAAAATGTCCAAAAAACAAACAGAAAAGAAATGTTAATGATGAATAAACGACGATACTTGCGACTTGTAAATAAAATTGTACGAAATGCAATACAAATATTGTCACGTGTGTAATTTACGTGTCAACTGCTTCCTATGAACCGTTCCGCCCGAAATCATTTGGCAATAAATAAAAATAAATTTTTATTACCAAGAGATTGTCTGGTTATACTAAAATAATACGATTTCTTGAGTGTTAAGATTTTAGAATAAGTATAACAGTGTATTTTTGCGTTCTGAAAAAATATCAAATTACTTTTAAGTATTATTTTATTCGTTATTTTACAGCAGCGCTCGGTAATAGCTAAGTTTTTTCCTAATGCAGCAACGTTTGAGCCACATAACATCATATTATTATTATCACGTCTGATTTCATACAATTTTTAACGCAGTGTTAGAAAAATTTCAGTACTGTTTATTTTCGAGTAAGTAATTTTTAAAACCAGAACTAATTGAATGGCATGTTAATGATATAATAAAACTAAGACACATGCGATTTTTTTAAAATATTTATTTCGATGTAGGGTTTTCATTTCAGTACCTATAAATAATCGAAATTATAGGTAACTATGTAGCTTAGGATATTAGTAAATACCGGATATAAGTACTCTTAAACATCCCAATAATGGGCTATAAAATGCCTTTAAAAATCACAAGTGCCCTTAAAATATTGTTGTAAAAACGTTATTGAAAAATCGTATATTTAAAGACATGTAAAATAACTATCCAAGTTCAGCATTTTGTAAAGTACTGAAGTTTTTCACAATTTTTTTTGCCAATTTAATTTTCTTCAATATTCCGCCAGATTCAGTCTTTAAATTAGAAGAAAAATTTTGATACTTATCTTACGATAGGGTCTCTGCCTTACCGTTTTATTTTTATCAAAATTAACAGAATTAATTGTCAACATTTATCGTGTTATATAGCTCCCCCCCCCCCCCCCGCCCTATTGGATGATGCACTGATGTGGCGTGGTTAACTGAACACTTTGTTGCTGTTTTATTATAAAACTTCGTACACGTTGTATGAGCTTAAATATTAATTGCTTAAGTAACGGAAAATTCGCTTGAGTTAATTCAGTTAATTATGGAAAAACTAAAAAACTAATTTGACAAACAAGTTAAAACTTTTATTTCAAGATCAAAGTTAAAATTGTCTCCCCTATAAATTCTAGGGCTACATAACAATAACAACATATAAAGAAATCTTCGATCTTACTGGACTGTTCATGGTGTTATTTTTAAATGATTATTATCAGTGGCAGTGGTGGTCAGTGATTATGAGTCAATGGGAGGGCACAAAATTTACAAAAAAAGGTAAAATATAAACCTGTAGTTTTATTTACTTCCGAAGTAGTTTAATTTCAAAGAAACTTTAATTGATGTCTGCTTTAATGCTGACCATAGATGATCGAAAACCTTTAAAAATCAGCTCGGCTGCTTACCAACTCCAAAGCTTGTTATGTTACTTTGCAAATATTGATAGTCTTTATTGTCAGAAATGAAAATAGAAACCGGGGGGTCTCGGGGGTCTGGGGGGTCTGCGGGGTATTGATCCTGTTCTTCTATACTCAGTTCTTATTCCTGCTGTTCACATTTTAATCCTCTTAAAAAAACTAACCATGGGTACGATGCACCAACCCTTTCTAATTTTTGTTCTTGTATCAAACCACTTAATCCTAAAAATCTCATAATTTTTAATGCATGTTCACAATTTATATAATTTATGAAGATTCTTCATTGAACCATGTGTATGAGCAAATTGATCTGGGTATACCATCGTGGTACTTACGGTTGCTTAAATTAACTATATATCTTAACTTCGTTGCGTTTATTTAAAAATATTGCTTACGATGGATAACCTATAGAACAACATAGATTTTTGTGGGTTAGTAAAATCGGTTAAAACAAGTCGAAATTCATTTCTATACTTTGGATCGAATCTTCCACAGTTTCATAATTGTAATTATTAGTAGAATTTTTCTCTAGTCAAATAATATGGTCGGTAAAATCCTTTTCGTTTTTCAAAGTCAATATTTGAACCAACACTTCCTCGGAACAAATTATAAATTTCGGCTTCGTAATCCGAAATGCATTTTCGAATTCTCCTAAAAATGGAATTAATTAATATGCCAATATATTTATTATTTTAGTAAAATTTACCTGAAAGAGTTTTATAAACCTGTGATTACTCCCAGATAAAATCGGTACTGTGTAGTATATGGAGTTGGCACTTATAACTATTGCAATGGTATCATTTTGTTTTATTGAAAATAATTTTAGAGCTTCTGCAAATTTAATAGTTTTCCTCTAGTTAAATTTTTGTTAAGTAACATCGTGAAGCTAGTGAAAAAATATTAAAATTGGTGGTCGCTCGAGTAGAGGAAGTCGCCTGCTTCCGTCAAACAAAATAATTTCTTTCAAATAATTGATTAACCACCAATCTTAAATCCGGTAAGTAAAAAAAGCGACCATTGTAGAATTTTAAATGCTCATCACTAATGAAAAGAAAAAATTAATTCCACCAGGAGAGGTTGAGATAAGTTTCCCCCCATCAAATTAGCTATAATCCGAGATATCTCATTTGCTATGTACACATTTTATTTACACTTCCAAACAAGTTTTATGAAAAATTATGGTATGACTGCTTTAGGTACTTACATGAATAACTTTATTTCGATTTTTATCTTTTAAACAATTGTAGAAATATTTTCTATCGATTACATAGGAATATCATCATATTGACCTTCAGTACAATGAAAGACGGGTTTTCAGCCATTAAATATTTCTACTTTGGAGTTGCAAATTGTAATAAATCACCTAATTGAAAGAATATTTTGCTAGCTGATCTTGTACCTACTTAAATTGTTAAAATTTTTGCAATTATGCTGGGGTAATATTCGATTATAAATTAAGTTAATAAACTTAATCTTATCTATATAATCTCAAGTTTTGTTTTTTCGTACGGTTTGATCTACAGTGTGTTAATGCCTACCTGAGAGTCGAGCTAAGCAATTCTGCGAGGTTCATTATTTGAACCTGAAATTGCCCCTCTGAACTCATCCGGTATTCACACAAACCACCGCTGTGGAATACTTTAAATTTTAAAAGCTTTTTGGGTCTTAAAATATTTGACATACCTAATATTACATTTTCCGTTTTCTAACGATTGATGTGGATTCAGAACCATGGGAATGGACAATTTTTAAATCGTCAAATCCGGACTAGGAAAAACATTATATTATAGATGGTTAAATTCGCGAATCCTGACACCCACTAACTGCTCAGTTGGTTGCTCACATGGGACAAATAATCTTCAAAAAACTTATAAAAAGAAGTATTGATGAAGAAATATTACAATGCTACCATAAAAATTATTAATAACCTAGATAACAATAACTGATAACTGATCAGTGATTATTTTATTTTACTAGTTATTACCAAATTCAAAAAATTAAGTAATGGCGAAATAATGACAGGATCAAGATAAATAATTAACATAAAAATAAATTAAGACATTGGATAGAAATGATAATAACAACTGATTTAATGAAATTACAATATCTAAGAAAGTAATGGGGCAATGATTGCTCCAGGTCGCTTTTTACAAAATGTAATTAATTGACATTGTCATCTAAAGATGTTCATCTTTTTAGTTCAAGTGTAACTTAATTGTTTCGACTTTGTCAGAAAATGCTACTTTAAATATGCGGCACTTCGCTTTTTCCTTTTGTAATCTTTTATATGAAGCAAATATCTTGTTAGCCAATTTATCGTCGAAGTTCTGTACAAATTTTCTTAACGTTCCATATTTTTCCACTGGAAATTTCAAATAAATGTATAGAGCGAAAGCTGCTTTGACTTCTGAATCACTGTCATGAAAGCTGCTGTAATCGGATCTATTAAATACTCAAGATGAGTCACGTTTGAGCTTTTTCATTGCATTCTCTGCTGCATGTTTAATTTGATCCATCTAACATGTCTTAAAAATTTCATCACTCATTCTTTTTCTGGTTTTCTGAGAAACCTTACAACCTATCAGCATTAAACTTTTTGGAAGACAAAAAAAATTTCAGGCAGAAATTGAAATTTTCTAAGAGCTTCAGCCCACTATGCACAATACCGCTTCAAAAATTTACTTTTAATTATTATCAGTCTAATTTTATCTAGCTGGTCTTTATAAAATAAGAATTGCTTTTAGCTATTTCGGTCATTATCTTTGAAAGTTGGGAAGCACTTGTATTTTCCCACAGAATCTTATACAAATCACAGTTCGATGTATTACATTTTACCATCTTTGAACACTAAAAAAATTTTAAGTAGAAATTTTTGCCATTGCGAAATTGGGCATTCAGACCGGTCAAAATGTACTTATTTGTTCAGTTTTTGCATTTGTTATTTAGTGAACAAATAAAAAATAACATTCAAAGTTGAAAATTGCAGAAAAATCCAACAATTGCTGTTTGCAGAACTGTTGAAGTACATCATGATAAAAAAAATGAAGTTGAATTTGTTACACTTTTAGGACACTTTTTAAGCGGATTTTTATTTTAATGTTCTTTACCAGAATCTATTAAAAAAAGATCTAAATAAAATACTTTAGGAAACCTATTTGTCCACCTCGGCCACATTGTGCAACTAAACCTATGAACGACGATTTTCCAATGTAAGCTGTGACCAGAAAATGTGGCTAGAACGTTCTCCCAGAAAGAGTCCTTAGAAATCCTGGGGATGGAGGCAGACGTCACCAGAGAGGAGCTTGGATGCGATCTCAGGAAGGAAATTGGCATGGCCTCTGAAAAGATCGGCAGCATTTGCAAAGCTACACACGGTAGCCAGAAAGCCGTAGTACAGATGTGCCCATATGCAGCCAATTTCCGCATCCTAGAAGGAAAAATAAAGATCGTATGGACTTCTTGCAAGATGCAGAAGGTTTTGGAGACACCCAAAACTGTACAGGTGCTGGGGATCCGGCCACCAGCTGTGAGTCTGCACAGGACCAGACAGAAGCGGTGCCTACCTTAACTACGGTTACCAAGGCCACCAAGCCGCAGCTTACTGCGGATACAGACCGTAATACGGGAAATGCCAGAGGGAGGGACACAGAGAGTCCAGATGTTTCGGCATCTCAGCGAGAGGATGAACCCCTGTCCTCCCCACAATGTCAGCCAAGTCCAATACCATCTCCACCGGAACGGAAGTGATAATCGTTTCCCTTCCCAAGACACCACTATCGGAACTATGAACTACCCCTATGCTTCTCTCTAAAGCGAAGATCACCCAAAGTTCAGGGATGGACAGTAAATAATCTCCTAGCAGTTTTTGGTGTGTTGGATTAATGGGGAGCAGATCATTTCGTCAGTATTTTATACGTGATGTTGAGGAGAGATATTCCCATGCAGTTTCTGCATTCTGTAGTATTTCCCTTCTTCTGTATCAGTATGACGCTATCTACATTTGCATCTCCGCACCTATTCATACTCTCAATATCAGTGTACACATTATTTTCCTTCATCTTCATCAATCGGACTCGTATCCGTATAAAATTTAAATTTATAATCTGATAACTGCAACGGGTTCAAATGGATTATAAGAAGTTCCTTGTTTGTTTTAGTTGAAAATTAAATTTTATTTGAGCGGAAAAGCTTGTATTCAATTTTAAACATTCAATTGTACAGAAATTTTTAATTTCAATATTTATGTTGCAAGTCGCAATTCTCCTAAACCTTTAAGACTAAAATTCTCAAATGGAATTATTAAATTTTATCACAATGAATAAAATATGAAATGTTTGTTAATGTTTGTAGCTACAGGTTTTAAATTATTTAAAATTGTTCTTACAAATTGTTCTTAAAAAACAATCTTAAAAAAAATCGCTCTTAAATCTGGCTCGGGCTCCGTCCAGATTCCACAACGTTATCCAATTTGTCACTTCCTCATCTCTACTCCTCATAGCGTGGCCCAATCATTTCACCCGCTGTACTTTTATGAATTTCACCACGCCCTCACCGTTCATCTCCTTCTGAATCTCTTAGTATCACACTCTTTATTTACCATCTACTCTCTTCCGGCCCAGAATCATTCTCAAAACCTTTCTTTCGAAGATCCTCAGGTTCTCCTCATCTCTTCGAGTCAAGTGCACTGTTCTGACGAATACGTTACCACCGGCCTTATTAGAGATTTGTATATTTGGATCTTTGTCTTTCTTGATATTTGTTTGTCTTTTAATATCATCCCATTTGAGAAATATGCTCTTTTACCAGCTTGGATCTTCTCTTTGTTCTGTTGTTATTGCTATTTATTTGTACTCCAAGCTAGTTAAAATTATATGCAATCGTATATTTTCATTGCTCCTTGCATTACCGGTATTTGTTCTTTGACACTTCATAACTTTTGTTTTTCTCTCAATAACCAACGGGTCCATCGTCTATGCCGTCTCTTTTATTGTTTTGAATATGTCTTTCATTCCTTCTTCTGTTCTAGAGATGATTGCTACATCATCCGCGTATGCTATTATTTGCCTTTCTTTGTTGATTATCGTTCCATTACACCTGGATTTTCTAATTAGTTTTCCAGTACTATACTAAATATGTGACCGATAGCCCATCACCTTGTCCCTTCACTGGTTCCTTCATCTTCTTCAAGGCTTCCAGCGGTTCCCGCCTGTTCACCCTATCGAATGCCTGTCTAAAATCCACGAAAAGTAAATATATTGTTATATCTTATCTCCCTTAATAGCTCTAAGGAGACAAAGAACAACAAACTTCTGCACTTACCTTAGCAAAACTCTTATCTCAGGATTAATCTTTTTTTAATTGGATTATCTCACGGCAACAACTATCAATAAGCATCAGCACAAAAGAAAACAACAATTTGGTTCAGTTAACAAATTTAATAAATAACAACACATGAATAAACAAGAAACAATAACAATGACACACAAACAAATAAATCAAACAACAAACTTAAAATTAGAATTCACTAGCTAACCTTATGACCTTTTGGCTAAACGTGGCTATCGTCGCACAACACTTTGGTACTGGAACTCTCCTGGTCTAAATTGGTCGCCTTCTCTGGTTAGGTGCCTGGCTTAACCCGATCCCAGTCCAAATGCTATTCTATCTCTGCTGGTTCCTTGGAGGACACAACGGTACCGATCCCTTGATATGGGATGTACCCAATAAACATTTTAGCCTGCGAATAGCCTGTAAATAGCCTGTCAGGTAAAGCCTGTCCCTGTGCCTGTACCTGCGGCAGCCTCAATAACACCCTGACACAGGTACGAAATAGCTATAAGTGGCGCAAGAAATAGCCGGTGTTAAACTTGATTACAGGCACCAAATAGCCTGCGGTTAGCTTATCGCAGGTAAAAAATAACCATAATGGCAGCCTCATGGCAGCCCTGACACAGGCCTGCGTTAAGCCTGCGGTTAGCCTGCGGTTACCTTTATCGCAGGCAAAAAAAAGCCTGCATTAAACTTTATCGCAGGCTCGAGGCAGCGCCTGGCACAAAAATAATTTATATAGATTAAATTTCGTTTAATAAATTTAATTTACTATAATCAATTTTGAAAATCAAAATAAAAAAATTTAATTTTTTTAATTTACCATTTATTTGTCGTCCTTCTTTGTTCTTGGAGTCTGAAAAATCTGAAATTAAATGTTGAATTTTTGAAATAAAATCTTACCGTTACCTAGGATCGAACTCGGGACCTTTGCCTTCCATGTACCACCGCGTTGACGTCTGAGCCACGAAGAACTGTTTATTTTAGTTGTGATAAAATTATAAGTCGAGGGAATTACTTTATAAGAAAAAAATTTCTAATCGGATCTAATTTCGTAGATGTCTCATTGTAACGTTTGATGGTTTGATATATAAAAGTTTTATTGATTTTTAATTTTTTCAACAAATTTAATTTTTTTTTATTTATTTATAAAATTTAAATTTTTTAAATTTTTTCAACAAATTTAAAATCTCGGTTATACACTTTTATCACACTTTTATGTAGTGCAATTTCTAAAATTACCGTTAAAAATTCTAATCCCTTGAGCCGCAATTGGTAATAACATTTATATTATATAATATTAACATAATATAACAGACTAGGTAAACGATTTTCAGTCAGTCAATCAATTTGAATTTGCGCACGAAACGAAAATGGAAAATTGCTATTTAAAAAGTACTGGTATTAAAAAATCTAAATGGTTGGATTCGAATGTAATAGACGCCATGCAAAGATTTAAAAGAAGTGGTACATACATACTCTGATTTTCAATTAAAGCTTTTAAATGGAAAAACTTGTTTTTTACTTTGTTTTTATTTTCAATAAATCAGCAGCATAACTAAATAATAAAAATATAGGTAATTTTCTGTATTAATCCCTATTAAAAATTCTTAAACTTAAAAAAAATAAAAACATTTTATTTTAAAAAATATTCAATATTTTCAGGCCGGCCCGGCCCTGCAAACACGTGTTTTGTTGTTTAAAAATTTATATTTATAGCAAAACCGTGTTGAAGTAAAACAAATTTTGAGGAATCTTACAACTTTTAGGACAAATATTTGTTCTTTATAATCGCGGCCCTAAATAAAATTATTATGAATACTTAAATTAAAATTTAGGGGATAATTACCTATCACCTGTCACTCCGAATGAGTTGAAACTTTGCAATCGCAAAGAGGAAGGTTTACATAGGCCCCTACAACAAAAAAATTCTGAGAAAGTATTATCAAAATTTTGAGAAAAATCGATTTGAAAAGTATGGGAAAGTAAAATCGTGACCCCGGCCGAGACCACTATCGGGTTACCGGTCCCTTCAAATCGAGTGAAATTTTTTTGCTCCGATTTTAATTTTTCTTTGAAATTCGGGTAGGGGGGGGTGTGCTTAGTAGATATTAGTATAAATATTCGCGAAAAAATGGAAAATAAGGCGGTTATTGCCGAAAGAGTGAAAAAATTAAATTTTTCTTTGCCTTCGAATTTTAGGGGTGTGCATTCGAAAAGGAGGGTAATCCATCGTCAAATCCTACTCCTCCGGGGCGCCGCTCCGCTCCGCTCCGCTCTGCACCCCTACGGAGCGGATTTGACTCTGGTTACTAGGCTAAACATACGAGAAGGCGCCACCGATCAAGAACACCGGGATCTATGCAACCGGGATGTGAGAGACCCTCGAAATAGCATTAAAAAGTATAGTTGCGGTATGGTGCAGTATACTATTACGTTTGACCCCCTAAAAATCGCGTAAAAACAAAAAATAAGCGATGTTACATGTAGGAGCGTCGAGCTGCATCTGCCGGTGCGAAATTTTCTAAGTGTAAGAGTATATCCCAGTGCACGTACCGTCAACAAAATGCGCGCCGGCCGGGCGAAGCTAGTGGCATCGACCGGTTGTGTGGCACGATCATGCTACTTTTTCGTACTTTTCAAATCGATTTTTCTCAAAATTTTGATAATACTTTCTCAGAATTTTTTTGTTGTAGGGGCCTATATAAACCTTCCTCTTTGCGATTGCAAAGTTTCAACTCATTCGGAGTGACAGGTGATAGGTAATCCTCACCAAAATTTATTATTACATTTTACATTGAATGTTGGTTTCAACAACTAAGCAAAACTTTTACGCATTATTTAATTATTTCAAAATTAGTAACAATGTGTAACTAAAATAACGTGTTTAGTTACAAAATATAACTAAACACATTATTTTAGTTTGACTATTTAAAGACTATTTAAGAGCGCGCTGCGGAAAGAGAGAGAGGGAAGCAGTAGATATGATGTTGAAAGAATCCTCTAATCTTTTGTAGAGATTTAAAAAATTTAAAAAAATTATTTGCGCCATATCTAAGGGAACCCTTGAACCCTTTGTGCATTAAGTTGATTTTATATAGTTTAAAACTCCACTAAGGGCACTTTTTGATTTACAAGTTTTGTACAAGTTTTCTATAATTGATGATGATATCGCTTCAAAATCAGGTTTTGTCCTTATAATGATCTGCAGAAGGCAATAACGAAGTGTCATTAAGATCGGTTGTCATAAAAATTCAAAATTGTCCTTTTTCATAAATTAAATTAACCTATTTACTTTTAATTTAAAGCGCTCAAAATTGGTTATTGCCTTCAATAGTCTTTCCTTATTAATATAAAAAAAGAATTACATTGATACGACGTTTAGTTTTTTAAATTTGTACAAAAGATTAGAGTCGTGTGTTCACCTCACACGATATTTTAGACCTAGAGGCCCCGGGTTCAAATCTCAGAAACCCCCAATTTTTTTTTACACTTGTGTATTAAGTTTTATATGTAATTTATTAAAAAATTTTATTTATTAAATTACACTTTCCACTGTATGTGTGAACAGAATTTTTCCTAACAGCATTCGGAAAAAGAACAAACGCCGATAATTATTAAATGTTTAATATTGGAGGTCCGAGCAACACGTGTACACACTTATACCAGGTTATTATAATGAATATGCATTTTTCAATTTCAGAAAATATATATTCCAAGATACCGTTAATTTACCTTGATTAATTTTTACAATTACATTTTTTTTCAAAAAAATGTTATGTTGTTTTATGCCGATAAATTACCTAACGGCAGGGGCTGCCGCAGGTTAAATTATTAGCTAATTGCAGGCACAGTTAAATAACCCAACGGCAGGGCTGACGCAGGCTAAATTACCGGTTAATTGCAGGCACAGACACATTGCAGGCCTGACACAGGCCTGTGTCAGGTACAGGCTATTTACCGGCTATTTGCAGGCTAAAAATGTTACTTGGGGTAGTAGCTCCTTGGCTATACGCCCGTCTCGACTTAATTGTCGGTAAAATTTGCTCGGTGATCGATACACCCTCACTTCTATGTAGCCGATGGCCCGTATTCCAGCAATTGATAATCGCTGATATTATTTCAAACTAACTTGTAGTTAAGTCGCGAACTCGACACGTTGATGTTCAAAGAACAATTTAATTTTGACTCTTTGTTTGGGTCGCGAATTCGACCCGTCCTTTTTCAATGAGTAATTTCTAGGGTCGGCGGACGTAAGCACATAAGTCAAAACTTCACTTTTTTTGTTATGTCTAACACCCCTATTCTCTAACTTCTAGCGTTATCTTTCGGATCGTTAAGAACCGTAAAGCTCGGTTTACACCTAAAATTTCAGTGCAAACAATTGTAGTTCAAGCTATAATTTTACGTGTAAATCAAACTTTACAGATTTTAACGATCCGAAAAATAACGTTTTGAGTTAGTGAATAGGGGTGTTAAGCACATAATTTGACTTATGTAAAGTTAACATTTTTGACTTATGTGCTTACGTCCTCCGACCCTAGATTTATTCTAACTAACTTGTATTCCCGTCGTTACTCCCTGTTACGAATACAATTTTGTTTCTGTTTTGTTCCCGTTTGGAGATCCTTATTTTTCCTGTTTGTTTTCCTTGCACATCTTTAGCCTACGCATTTTGTTGCAACACTTAAACTACATGCCTTATAATTAAACAATCAAAATAATAACGCGAACAATAACTAAATTTAAACAATAAAACAATTTTGAACCTCTCCAAATAATTGTGTTACTTTTGTACTGGCTTTCAATTACATCTCTCCTACCACTCAAACGGGTCACAACAATATATCTATTTCATATTCTCTGCTTTTCCCCGTTATCTCCTTCAGCATGTATATAGCACCAACCGCCCACCTCCCTCTTCTGAATTCAAAGTGATATTCGTCAACCATCTTGTTTGTGTATTCTACCAGTTTATTGTGTATTAGCATTGTGAACACCTTGTATCCACGTTCAGGAAGTTATGCCTCTATAATTGTCGCACAGTTCCACATCTCCTTTCTTCCTCATTACTATTATAATTCCGTTGCTTCATGTTTTTGGCATTTTCTCTTGGTCCCATATTCTTTCTATTAGTAAATTTATTTTTTAATTTATCATGTAGTGTTTTGCCACCATAGTTAATCATTTCATCGCTGCCCGGCGCCTATCCAACATTTTTAAGTCTTTTTATTGTTTGTACAATCTCTTCCTTATCTGGTTCTATTATTTCGTCTTCATATTCTGTCGGGTTTAACCAAATTTGTTCCCGTTCTGCATCTCTATGTGTATGCAGTAGCTTTTGGAAATGTTTTGTCCAAATCTTCTTAATCTTTTCTGGTTCGCTTTCCAGTTTGCTTTCATTGTTTCCTTATTCACCTTGTTTTGACTATACATATTAGTTTTCTATTGCTCCTAATGTGCTGATAAAACTTTGTCATATCATTTATGTTGTTACTTTCTTCTATTTCTTTCATCTTTTGTCTAGCTCCATTATCATTTGTGTTTGTATGGATTGTCTCCTTACCGGCAACATGATCTTCGTTCCAGATTTTCGCATTAACATCACTCAGAATTACTGTTGTATCATATTTGAGGGGCTCAGAAGCAAAGGTGACTAAACCACAAAATGTTTATATGGAGATACATTGAGGTAAAGTCTAGCAAAGTATTAAATTAAAATTTGAATTATTGTTTAGATTAAGTAGTTAATCATGATGTATATATGCTATTGTATCAAATTATGATTGCAAGAAAAATCTATGTTTTTTTTTAAATTACATTATAATGGGTCTTAAAATAATAGGCACATTTGCTGTTACAAAAAAATTATTTTATTAAAAAAACTGTTTGGTTAGGCTATTAAGTACAAAATTAAAAAACTAAAATTAACAAAAAAACGTATTTTTAGTCATCTTCAACTGGTTCTTCGTCTAAGCCATAGTCATCCGTCTCGGTACCATCTATTAATCCAGTATAAAAATTATGATATTCTGGAGGAATAAATTTTAACAAATCCAGTAGGTCTTTCTTCTTCTCTTTGGTTATAGATTTACCATTTGGATAAAGACATTCGAGGGCATTGGTCATAATGCTATTGGACGGTTGTCCTTTTGCCCTCTTACTTAAATCAACCTCGTAAAAATGTCCGTCTTGTGTGGTATAATTCACATAAATTTTTTGGTGTTTATTTTTGAAGTATTTTATTTGCAATATCTTCAGCCATTGAATTTTGTCGCCAGTGGTGAAAATTTTTCGATTTGTGATTTTGCTTTCCAGAGATTTACTACTCCAGAAGTCACCGGATTGCATCTTAGTGACATGAAACTTTGGTTCTCTTTTTTTTGAAACTTTAATAACTGAAATCCAATCATCAGGACTGTATATTCTGTTGTGATATTTCTTTTCCTTCTCAATAATTCCGAAGTCTTGATCGCAAGAGCTGAAACTGTGGCCTGATATAAAAAATCTTTGTTCTATTACTTTTAGTGATGTGTGCTTCTGGAGGTAATAACTCAGTATGAGAGCCATCTTTATGTTGCGATTCTGTCCTCCACATGCATCACTATACAATATCAGATGTTCTATGTTGGGAGGCAAATGAGAGGAAAATTGTTTCATCAAACAAGAACCGATTTCTTGGGGTCCTCTAGATGCCACATCTTCACTCCAAACATACATGTATGCTGTTTGTGTTACCTCATCATGAACGCCCAAGTTGTATGTCCATAATTGCCTTTTATAATAAACTATACCTGTCGATAACTGTGGTGTTGGTAGAGTTTTCTGGAGGTCGAATACTAGAACACCGGTTTTTCCTTCAGATTCCTTTGCCTTTAAAGTGCTTTGAATCTTATTATATTTTACCGCTTCTGCTCTTCTTTGATGCAGTTCTAGCTCAGATATTGCATTATCCTTTCGATTTTGTGGAGTAGCAGATGACTTAATTTCTGCATTAAGTGCATCACATTTTTGGCAAGTATCTGTATGGGGAGCATGAAAATGCAAATTAAATTTTGTATTAAAAATATGTCTAAACATAAACATTGACAAATGCTGTTTAGAACCATCTAAACATTTTTGTCTGTATTCTTTATACATTATTGACATGTTTAGAGTCGGTGAGAGATATTTTCTATTTATATTGTCTTTTCTAGAATAATGAGATTCGTATGCTGGGAAAAGATTGATAAAATCACAGAGAAATTTTTCATCTTCAATTTTTGTTTTATTACTAGGAGGATGCTTGCCTCTACAATCGGTCAAGGGTGTTCCATTATTATTTGTTACTTTTCTTTTTAAAGCCAAAGAAATCTTTCCATCTGTAATCGATAAAGTTTCTTTGAAAAACGATTTACAAACAATCTGGTCATTACCATTTAAATCTTGTAGGGAATATGCACGGGTTTAAGATCTACGGGACGTTTGACTTTTAGTATTGGCGATTTACATTACCGTTGGTGGCGCCACCAGCAACAACAACATGGCTGTGTTTGGACGTATATTTCAAAATTCAAAGTCATATTCTGGCGAAAATTTGCAAACATTTCAGTATGTTGTTAAATTTATTGTAATACGTTTTGTTAATTAGTTGATTTTGTTATGTCTTGGGCCTGAAGAACAAATTTTTATTTTCATTTAATACGTCACTTACTAATTTGAAATTCTCCCGCATGGTGGCGTTTGGTTAATGTAAATTGCGAATAAGTCCTCTTCGTATTCGCCACTTTGACCTGTCCCTGAATGAAGGCATTTTTCAAAGACCAATCAACTGTATAAAATTTTTCAAAAATATTTTTCTTTGCTTCGTTACAAATTTTAAGATGGCATTTCATTTTACAAGAACAGGGACCAAAATCAATTTTTTTTGCACTTTTTGGTTTACCTTTTTCCGTCAAGTATTCTTCTCCCTTTGACATGGCCATCTTTCTTTTATACCTGGCGTGACTTTCAGGTCTTTTCGCCCGTTTTCTGGACTTTTTCATTGGCTCAGGACTTAACAAATAATTTTCTGTATTATTCTCATCTAAAAACAACATAAAATATTTTATAAAAATATTTTGCAGCAAATGTGCCTAACCAACAATAGTATATTTTTCGATTTTTTAGCCAATAATATGAAATATAGTAAATAATAATATTAACTAAATTGTAAATCCTTGCCTGAAGAATCATTTTGATATGAGCTATTACTACTATAATCTTTATCTTTAACACTGTCATCAGAACTAAATGGATCAAGAACGTCAAACAACAAACTGTCATCCGCCATTTTAATGTGGATTAGGCACTTGTGCTGCACATACAGTTGACTTATGTTGTTGTGCAAGAACTACTCGATAGATGGAAACACATAATAAACATGAAATTGGCTTAGGCACCTTTGCCACTTGAATTATAACAATATAAAGTATTCGAAACTTCACTAAACGAAAAAAAATATTTTTGTGGCTTAGGCACCTTTGCCTCTGAACCCCTCATTTAGGGATTATTTCGTAGATTGCTTCCCATAATTGCTTCATTTTAAAATAATCCCTGAAAATTCAATTCAGATGCCTACACACACTTTTTATTGTTAATTTTACTTCGCTTTTGGTAATATTTGCGATTGTTCCCTTTACCAACACTTTTTATTCTGTTGTTTTTTAACAAATTACAATTTTTAATCCTTCAAATATCACATACACAATACGAACTCTGCCGATATTTACATTATTACTAAATAAACTTAAAACAAATGGAATGAATTTTCAAAAACACATTTCCATGACTTTACAATCGCCTTCAGCTCAATTAAATAATCAAATTGTCACAATGACACGCATGCCTCTATTCAATAATTTTTAACTTCATTTAAATAAATATTGCGATATTTTTGAAATATGTATTGCACGGTGGTGCATCTAATTTAGCTACGTACTATATACATTTGGAAAACCCATATAAAACCAATATCATTTCTTAACATACGAGCTATAAACTAAGTTTAGTTCAATAATAACTAATCAAATCTTAATTTTTCAAAGTAAAAATTCATTTTAAGTAAAATAAAACCAGCGGTAGCGTAAAGCATATAGTGGCAGACCAGGAAGCGGGAAACCGCGCTTCTAATACTGGTTGCGAAGGATAGCGTGCGTTGATCTGTATGCTATAGGGAAGGCTACTAGAAACAACCCCATTAACATTTCCCTAGTAAGTAATCTTAGCTTTGACCAAGTTTATCGCCTACGCACTGCATAGTGTTTGGCAGACGAAGAGGAAGTAAATAATTATAAAAATAACTGTTTTACATAAAGCAATTTGCTCAGCCATTTTTATTAAAGTAAATTCGCAACGTCTTGTAATAATTATGTATATCTAAGAAATTGTTATTCTGCCGAGATTATACAGAAGATTATAAATCAACGAAATGCAAGAAAGTAGTGAATGTTTATTTAAGTTAGGTTGAAGTTTGCCAGTTGGGTATGTACCTCGTAGGTATTGAAAGTTTTAGTATTAAATGGGTTCTCGAATAAGTAAACAACAATATTGTTGTAAGTAGTTGGGCTTGAGCGGTAAATAAGTAGTTAGTTTACACAAAGGAAAATTGTAATTAAGAGCACTACCTACTTAGAATAAGTAAATAAACAAGAAACTATACTGATTTTTGCAGAAACTCGATAGGGTAAGACCATTTAATTAATGGGTTAAGTTGGCATCATGAACGCTACCCAAACGGATGAGCTGGCTTGAGCTAAGCGATCAAAAAACTTCCTAAAGCATATAGTAGAAAATTAAGGACGAAAGTCAATGCTGCTATATAACCTTCAATTTGTATCCTTCTTTCGTTGCTAAAATTGGTAAAAGCACTTGCCTAATGTATTGTGCATTACCAGGGTACATTTCTATACCGCAATTTAACGTTTCATAAACAATGTGAACAAGTAATGGTGTATAGCCAGAAGGTACTCAAATATATAATTTAACTTGTTGCTATTATGTATTAGCAAGGTAAAATCGATGTAAGATATATTCTGAGGTCATAACTTTCAATTTTATTAATGTGTCAAGATGTTTAAATTGGGTTATAACTTGGAGATATTTTACGAAATAGTTTTCATATGTTTCCTTTATTATGTTGAGAATATCTTTAGAAATAGCATCATGAAATGGAGTAAAAAAGTTGTATAACTCTTCACTTCTTTCGAAACACCACACAAGTTTTATTAAAGAAAGTTTAAATTTTGTTACAGTATACTTTGTATAAATCTACACTTTAAGAAGATCACGGAAGTGTTGAATACCTACTTAAGAGACTTATTGATCATTTTTGCGAAACCTACTTTTACAATGGAACCATCGTAAGGGTGTTGACATGAAATTTTAAACTGTTTTTTTTATTTATTTAAAAAACACAATATAATACATCAAAAATTTCTTGTTCATGAAATGTTCTGTCGGATGACACCATTAATTCCTAGGATGTAAGTTAATACGAGCTGGAACGAGTCGCAGTTTGTAGCATGACATGACTGATGTGAACGGAACCTGACGCGATTCTTATTCATCATCCTTATACAGGAGATTGCCGTTCGCGCCCCACGTTATTTTTTAAACATTCACGCTGAATTAAGTTTACGTTTAGTAATACATCATTTAAGCTGTGTTTACCAAAACGTTTTTGTTTACAAAGAAACTCGCATAATATGTCGCTACTTTTTTGCTAAATTTTTTACCATTACGACAACAGTTGCAATTGTTAGAATGTTCTAACGAGACGGAATAAAACTGAAACATTGCACCCAACAAAAGAAATCCAAATGACAAACGTTACAAAAAAATTTGCTCCCTCGGAGTCATTAACATCCAATTAAAAATGAATTTATCTCCATATTTTCTTTCAGAAAAAGTGTAGCGAAGAAAAACACGTGTACCTGTGAAGTTTGCACAATTTTCCTAATTTGCATTGGTACCTACTTTAATTCTTAGTATTTTACAAAATAAATTGTTGAAGAGCTCATTTGCATTGCTCCTTGTACCTTTACTAATTAAATTGCGGCTTTGAAACAACTTCGGCAATTTACGCAATAAGTAGGTACTAATTAAATAAAGCGAATTTCGAGTGATCTGTGTTAATAAAGTGTATCTGCAATTCTGGTTTTGCGTATCCAAACTTCTATCTTGAATGCGCGTTAATCTTCTGAGACGAGATTTACAGCGGATGTTCAGCGACAGTGGCGATAGTGCAATGTCACATTCATTATAATCAAGAAGATAACTGGAGATACATTTGGGTGCTAGAGCTACAGTTTACTGCATTTAGAATAAAATAATAGGCATGGTGAGAGTGCTTGTTATTATTTATGAAATTAATGGCTCGTGTACAACTAATTAAGCAATTATGTTCCTGAAAAATAAATTTAATTTAATTATGCGGCTGAAATCAATGTAAGACGGAGTTATGAAATGAATAGGAGAAAAATTGAAAAACCTGAAACGAAAAAGCTTCGAGATGTCATACACCGATTATTATTGTAAGCAGGCCGTCGACCCGCTAAAAAGAGGGTTTTTCTGGAAAATTCATAATATTTGGTTAATATCAAGCTAATGAAAGGAAACGTTGTATAGGTAGTACTACAATAATTGGTGAACCGCTATATCTACAATTCGCCATTGATAAGGATCAGGTTTTTATAGAATAAATAGAACATATTTCCTTGCAATCAAAATTCAAATTTAACTTTGGTTAAATTTTATTTTAACGGTTTAATTAAATTTTTTTGTAAGCTATGATGTTACTTATCGTGTTGTATGCAAGTTTGTAGCTGATTAAGCTTATTTTCCTGCACATTTTCATAGTGGTACATTCACAGATGTAATGAAACTGTTGTATTCATAGCACAAACTGGGTGTTACCATTGTTTGGTGAACTATGTAGACTAATAGATGCAAGAAATTAAATTTAATTTGAAACGATTTTTAACTGTATCCATATTTACCTTTAATTATTCAGGAGTAATAGTGCACTTATGTTGCTGGTATTAATGTTTTTACATAATTTAGCTGCAAATTGTATTTTGCATTATACTTATTTGAACACACTAAGCTTTTAGGAATATACAGGATCTTTCAAAAAAAGGTATACAAGTTGGTTTAAACCTCAATATATTACGAAAGAATGGTTGGGTAATGGGTCTGACGTAACAATATAATATTTGAATTTGATCAGGAATTGGCTATGGTTTTACCATATTGTTGTGTCATATTTATGTTCAATTAATAAAAATCATCGAGCTTTCAAAATCTACAAGTCCTATTCTACTAATGCCTAAGTAAACAGAACTTGCAGATATTGGCATATTGGTAGGTTCCTATAAAGGAATCTTTACACGAACTAGCAGTTTTTAGGGTATTGACGGAATTTTTCACTTTCTGCGCATGCCATTTGGATTAATCCATGCTCCAGCTACTTTTCAGCGACTCAGACAATGTCTTATGCACCTTTAGACTAACGTTTTGATTTATCTTAATGATATACTTTGTCTTCTTCTGATTCACAGCCCAACAAACATTTTAGCTGTAAACCAGCTCTTGACTGACTATTTAGCAGCTAAAGATAGCTTTCAGCTAGTTAGCAGCCGATTTACAGCTAAAATGTTTTCTGGACAGGCCTTAGGTCTGTGCCGATTCTTAATCAGATTCTCTCTTCCATCGACTTCCCACATCTCTTTTTCATTGAACTTTTGGCAGTCACTGGTCTTCCATTTTATAGTCGTTTATAGGGCTTGTCTTTTACCGAAAGATCTGCAATTCTTCTCTGATGTTTTCATTTCTATTCCTGTCTATTATTAATGAACAGCCTTTTACTGCGCAAAGAAATTTCATTTCTGTTGCTCTTAATTTAATTTCCTGCCTGGGTGTTATTCAATAGAGCACAGTGAGAACCGCCATAATCTTGTAGAACTTCAGTTTTTTTTTCTCTTCTATATTGTTTTCCTATCGTTCGTCTGATAGTTCAACACATTGTCTGGAATGAACTCAGCTTATTGACGATGTTTAGTTTATATTCTTAAGATGCATCACAACCCAACAAAGCAAATAGCATGGTAACATCTGGACCACAGGTGAGCTGAAGTTTGGAACATCGAAAATATAAAATTTTTGGTAGAACATCTAGCCGTAATAAGAGAAAACCTGCAGATATTATAAAAACTTCTGTAATTATAAAATTTTGTTTTTGTATGTGACGGCGAAAATTTTAAACGTTTCAATTATCAACTTCTGTCAGATATTTTGTAAAACTATTTCAGTTAACAGGAATGAAAATTTATATTTAAATTTAATATTGGTTTCAATTTGTAATTTGAAAGGTTTTGTGAAATATCACAACAGAATTAAATTGTTGGCCCAACGTGGTGGTGAATTCAAATAAATTAAAATTTATATGAGAAAAATTTTTATTAACAATGTGGAACAATTCAATTCAATTTTATAAAATTACATAGTATATTTTATTGTCGGCCCAACGTGGAACAAATTAGATTCTTATTACAGTAGAATCCGCTTAATGTGATCACGGATAATGTTATCAGTCGGTTATTGTGATCATTTTGACTGGGAACCGGCCGCTTTAATTAGTTTACATACAAAAACCACCGGATAATGTGATCAAAAAGCCGCTTATTATTATCACTTTCAAGGAATTTCCAACACAATAATCTCTTTTTCTAAGTATCTTTTTCTGATTTGTCATTGAAATTTTATATCTTTACAAATCACGTCACTCGTTTTAATTTCTATACAAAAACTAATGAAGTTTCCCGTTTCATGGCGTGTTTCTATTTTTATTTTGCTAAATTTATGCACTTTGCTTTATGCATTTTAATTAAAGTTCAGTTTATTCTTGCTTTTCTTACGATGTCGACGAAAAAGCGAAACGATCTCTCGATAAAACAGAAGGTGGAAATTATCGAAAAGTACGATAAACTGCCAAAAATGGGACAAAGAAATGCCGCCGCGCAATTGAGAATCTCTCAACCGCTCTGTAATGTACTGTAATGTACAACTAATGTGTAATACATATTATGTATGTATAATTAACTATGCAATAAAATCACTGTAAATTAAGATTGTCAAATTTTTCGTTTCTAAAATTCGTTTTTTTCTAAAATTCGCTTATTGTTATCAGTCGGTTAATGTTATCAAAATGATCTTGGCCCAAAGTGATCACATTAAGCGGATTCTACTGTATTATAAATTTTTAATTTTGTATGATAAACATAGCAATATAATATTATTTATAATTTATATTGCAATGAGTTTGTTTAATTTTTTTGTACATCTGTTAGATGGTTATTAAAAGCCTTTCTGTAGTCTACGAAGGCAATATCGGTTTCTAAGTTTTCCTCTCTTCTCTTCTCTATTATTTTGCCTTTCTTCATTTGAGAAACCATTTTGCTCTTTCTCGAAAAGGGTTCCAGTATTATTTGAATTCTACTCGTTATTATTCTTGCATCCAGCTTATAGCCTGAATTCCGCAGACTTATTCCTCTGTAGTTGTGATATTACCTTGACTATATTCCATTCTTGTGGGATGGTCTTGTAACTCCGGCACATTTCGATAAGATGTAGTAATCGGAATTCCATTAGTGGTCCACCATATTTTAGTAGTTCGATGTTTATACGTTGCTTCCATTTCTTTTGGAAAAATTATTGATTTCTTCTCTTGCTTGCGGATTATACCATAAATTCTTGCAATGATTAATCCATACTTTGGAAGTGCAATGTTAATTTTAGGAAAGTTCTTTTCATCTTCGTTTAGATGTTTCATAATTTTATAAGCATTCAGTTATTTGTCGTGTACAATATATCGTCTTCTATATTGGCAATGTATCCATATTCGTATTATTCTTTTCGCTCAATTTCTAAGTTTCTTTTACACGTCTTCGTTTTCTTGTGTTCTGTTCTATAAATATTTTTCATAATATGCTTTTTGTTTCTCGGTCGTTTAAAGACACTTTCAAAACAGCATTGTTAAAATTAGTAATAGTTATAATATCATTGGACATGGTCCCTAAAAATTTAGAATCTTCTGTAGATTCAACGCAAAAGACGAAAACTCGTCAAAGAATGGAAAATAACGACCTGAAAACTTCGGTTGTATGTTTGGCGTTAATTAAATTTATGTTTTTTATTATTAAAAATGATATTAATATTGTTTAGAAAACTCTGACATCGGGCTATAGCATCACGAAAGGCATACGATATGATGAATATTATTTAGTAATTTAAATAACAATCAGTCTTCTTTAACGCTTTGACGGTGCTTATATTTTGAAAGGAGTAAACAAATTAAACAGAATATTAAAATAGCAAATCTTTTTATTTAACATTTACGTATATATTTCGCCCTTGCCTTTGCGCCTTTTAGGAATTATGACAACTTGAATCATGTCTATCAATGTTTTATAATATAAATTTATTTTAATGGTGAATCTTAAATTATAAAGCTTTAGCAGTATAAAGATTTACCATATACAGTCGGTGGCCATCGAATTAGAAACTTACTGTATTTGTTATAAAATGTTTTTAATTATGAAATTGGACAGATATATCGTATACTAAATTAGTATATTTTGTTAATATTTGTATTAGAAAAATTTATTTCACAATCTTTTCACTGAAAATGTTCACTTTCACCAATTGTTATTATAACACTGAAAAAACTAAAACACGTATAATAAAAATTTATTGGTAATAAATTGACATAAAACCAAAATAAAACTATTTTAAATGCTTTTCATAAA
The DNA here is from genome assembly GCA_932274525.1 of Podabrus alpinus. Classification (NCBI taxonomy): domain Eukaryota; kingdom Metazoa; phylum Arthropoda; class Insecta; order Coleoptera; family Cantharidae; genus Podabrus; species Podabrus alpinus. Next base: position 11,021,246 of record OW026457.1, on the reverse strand, counting down.
CAACTGAACACGTTGCTTTACCGTAACTAATTGTATGCTTGAAGAAGTAAAATTTTCTGTACCTGCTAAAGAAGGGTTGATGGGTGGTTGATGGTTCTATATTGGTGGGGTAGTCATTGTTTAATTTATAGGTAATATAAATATGACCATTCCACTCCAAAAATTTGATCTAGTTTAAAGAAAACTTAAAAATAATGGAATAATTGTAAGTATTAATAAATAAGTTTCTAATTCGATGGCCACCGACTTAAATGTACATTAATATAAGACTTGAGGTAACTTCGAATGAACCACAATAATATGTCTTCAAAACTTCGAGGAGGAGTGCTACCTTATCAGTAAATAGCAATAGCGTAGAATGTTAAAACATAATTATTATTATGATAACAAAAGTAGTCATAAGGTCAGTCAGTGGCCTGTTCACTATATGAAATGCAAAACAAAAAATATTGCTCAACAAATGCTTGGTGCCCTTCATCCTACCCTAAATTATCAGTAGCTCTAAATTGTCTTCTCCAAAATATCGGAAGACACAGGAGTAGACAGTCTCCGACGGATGCTGAGGTTTAACACCACAATACGAAGGCATCGATTTTTCTTCTGTCTTGTGCTGTGAGTGTCCACGACTCAGCACTGTATAAATCACTTGAAATATTAGAGTTCGACGATCTTCTTTTTAGTGTTAAAAGTCATACCACTTTCCTTCCATGTTTTTTGCAGGCTCTTAGCTGTTCCTCTAGCCATTTCGTATGGCCTTCTAATTTCTCCCGAGCATCCACCGTCATTCGTTATTAGTGCTTCAAGGTGTATGAACCTGTCGACCACCCCGGGATATATTAATGATATTAATCTGCAGTTTCCATATTTATCCTTTATAGCTTCTCTTTTATATATAGAATTTGTGCAGAGCAGGTGTTGAATACACAGTTTGGGTTAAGGGGTTGTGGCTGGCACAGGCGAAGCTCTGTTTGCTGTCCAGATATTGTTCCAACCATGTATGGGCATAAACTATTATATAAATTATATATATATATGCATTTTTCGTCGACTGTTAAATTAATAGCATTTGATAGAGTTAAACACCAAAAGATGATGTAGATTTTGAAGAATTCTACAACAACTCAGCAGTCAGACATGCGAACTTGACATCTACATCAACTAGACAAAATTTATAATCATAAATAAAGACGGCATGCTAAAGACTCAATTTACGATAAATTAGAGAATGTTTGAATGTATGAAGCTATACGCGACTACTCCTAAGAGATAAAGAACTGGATAGGAATGGCATGGACGATGTTGAATAAGATGGGTTCTTGTAACCGTCGGTGTGGGTGTCAAAAATTTGCGCACCGTTATCCGGTTCCAATGCCGCTTTTCTTGTTCGTAGTTGAACTGTACGGAACAGCTAGCTCTTGGGAATTACCCCGCGTCGGAGATGCTGGTTTCCCCTAAGGGAGTCGTGGATTTTTCAAAAGTTGCTTGGCTTTGCACAATAATTATTTTTCCTTGGGCGCCAGCCTCGGTAGAAGCTTTCGTTGGACTAGTTACTTTTACCAAGACAAAATGAAACTTAAAATGAAATAAAACTGACTGTTTAGAATACACACGTTTAATGAAACTGAACATAAAGATAATAATAAACAATAGGTCAAATTCTTGATTACACACTTAAAATGACTAACAATAAATGGAAAATATTTACACACAAAATAAATCGGCGAACCAACTTGAGTCGCAATGATGTGACCGAACGTTGTACGGGTCGAGTCTTCACACTCGTCTGGTGTAGATACGAATTTTATTACCTTTAAAAAAATGGCGTACTTATAACGCTGTACTACTGTTCAAAAGCAGGAAAGATAAAAGCCACTAATCCTACAGAAGATAGTCAAAAATTAGTTAAGCAGCTGACAGGTAAAATTAGCTATTTCGTGCTGGATGTATTTATTGGTTAGTTAACAATTTATACAGTAAGCAATTCTTTGAACTACTTACAGTTGTGATATTGGTGTTCTATAAATTATTCGGACTCGACGGCATGCCTTCGTTTTGTATAATCGTCAACAGAGCTTCTGTCGATAAATGTTTGATCTAAAAAATTATTCAAGAAAAACACACATGTACAAAATTGTTATAAACCGTAAAATATAGCTATTGCTTTTTGAATATAAAAAAATAATTAAATTCTATATCTTATACGACCAGATTAGTTTGAGGTTCACCAGCTGCGTTGGAATTCGTGTAAGAATAATGCGCGCAATAAATGGAATATCTTTCAGACACATGTTTCCCAGGATGGTCAATCTTGAAATAAAAGTTGACGAAAAAATTTCTTTGCTGGTAATGATTCTGAACTGATGGTTATTTGGAAAGTCGAACGCTTCCTTTAGGGATGTTTTATAGTCCTCTGGGCTGCCCAAAATAATTCAAGTCGGAATAAATTCGCAAAAGGATAACCTCAACCAGATGGTGGCGTTATTTGGCCTGTTACCAGATTTTGAAATATGGACGATCGATTTATGATTTCCAATATGGCGCAGCGTCATTAAAATTTACAAAATCCAAAATACCGATTGTTGATCATACGGATCATTTGGTGTTCAAAAAGATACCATCACACCCTGCACGATGTCAGCCCTCGCCACTTTAAACATTCTTGAGTGAAAATACTCCACAAAAACCCATATAAAACTAAAATTTTGACGGAGCACAAATTTTGTACGTCATGCTGCCAAGACTGGCTTGCTGACCTTCTCTGCTCAAACGTTCGACCTGGACATAATCGAAAAGTCGCCTTGTTAAAAATGGTGGTATCGAGGTTGCATAACCACAGGCGTTAAAAAGTTGAAAGTGTTGATTTAAAAATCAAACGAAATAAAAAATGTTAGAAAATTATGCTGCGTCAAAAACTTCAATGTAATTTAAAAAATAGGAATTAACCTTGTTGACAAATATAATTTGCCAACGCAAAACTACATGTAACAAATGATTGTTACATTCTCTCTTTAAAAATTGGGATTTAACAACCTGCACAAAAATGAGACTTCTGTGGTGCTATGTAGTTTTGTCCATCTTTTGGCGTGGAGTCATGGACCCTGACTGAAGCACCATCGAGAGGCAAAAATCGTTTGAAATGTGGTCGTATTATAGAATCATGAGAATGTCATGAATGAGAATATCGCATTATAAGAAACAAAAATAGATTTCACCTATTGCAAACTAAATTTCAAAGAAAAGTTCCTGGGAAGAGGAGCATTGGAAGGAGAAGAATCTCACGGATAACAAATGTTATGACATGGTTTCATACCACCACAACGCAAATGTGATAGCCATGATGATTATCAACAACTGTCACAAATAGGAACCATCATAATCTCAAGAATAATAATAGGGAAAATTTGCCAATTACTTTGCAAACAACTTTGTCTATAATTGCAGATTATTACTATTACTTTTTAAATATACCTCTAATAATTATTGCTGAGGATAGCAAAGAAATAATGACGAACCTTTGCAAAGACTGAAAAAAATCTATTAATTCGTAGTTTTTGTTTAATAAATGGAAATTTTTTAAGCAATGGTTTTTTAATTATATAACTTCAGGAAATGAAAGAAAAACTTCAAATAGTCTTTCTGAACTCCCAGGAATTCTTTATGAATTTTCTCGAATTCGTAACATTGCAAATTCTTGCATCCACTTAATTTTTAATATATTAATTCTACAATATTAAAACATAATTCTACTTATAATTGATATATTAAAAAATCCTATAACCTTGAAGTTATAATAAAGGAAATCGAATCCAAGTACCCCCAATACATATTAACTATTTAGTTGTTCTCTTATACACATTATTATATTCTCATTTTCCATAGTAGCTTCGTATTAAAACTTACCCCGCTCATAAAACTGCACTTAAGAGCATTTTAAAAAGAGGAGAACTTCATGACGCGCCTGTAAATTCTGTTCCGCTTTATGCCAGGCACTAAATCGATGAAATGGTTGTCATAAAAATTTAAAGAACGTAAAATGATTTTATAAAATGATTAATAAGGAAGTTTGAATTAACCTGTAGAGCAAAGAGTAATTTATTGCAATTAAATTAAATGAAAATAAAGAAGTAAATTTCGAGAAATTGGTGCATTTGTAACCAATCACTCTCGATTTATAACAACTTTTTGATAGCCTAATTTAAGAGCTTTATTTAAAAATTAATTGTTAAACTATTGTGATATCACAACTTGTTTCAGAGTATTGAAATATTTAAAAGGTTTTTTTCTGAAAGCACAGCCAAGTTTTTTAGGCCAAATTTAATAAGTTGTTTTTAGGTTCATTTGTACACTGTGCGGTGTTTCAATTTTACATTTTTGAGACAAGCGCCTGTGTTTAATTATTTTTAGTAGCAAGTAAAATTATCAACCATTAACTTCAATTGAGCGATTTTTATTGGAGCGTATGCTTTGTTTAGCTTACGATTGAGCATAGTCGTGGAAATTTGGTTCCAATAAAGGAATAACCCAGCTTCCAAAATTGTTAATCGCAAAATTTTCATATTCAATTATAATTTTCTAAAATAGAACACGACAGTAAATCTGTGTGTCTGTGTGAGAAGTTTCTTAGTACTTCTCATTTGTACTACTATGGCTTGAAGGATTAAATACTTATTTGTCAACCTAAAAATTAAAACTGCTGCCGAATATGAAATTTACTTTTCCTAATGCACCTGTCATTGGTTCATTTTTAAGTTACCAACCTAAAAATGTTTCAGTGTGGTCTTCTGGCCGTACAACCATAAGTTTATATATACTAGCATAATATAAAGTTCTACAAAACTAGATTCTGCATTAACTGGGGGGTATAAAATACCAACCAACATATTATGGTGATCAGGATCGTCATGAAAATAGAGGGTAATAATATTTTCAAAGGAACGCCTGAAGTTGACTGATTTTTCAGCCTTTTGATGATCTGTGCTCAGCATTGAAGTTTGCCTTTATTCCAAGGGTTATCGATTCAGCTTCTATGGAATTAAAATATTTTAGAAGTATTTTCTTTTTATGTATATTTGTGCCCTCCCATTGAAACATGTCACGAACCGCCGCTGACTATAACACAACCATGCAGACATAAATTTGAATAACTAAACAGAAGCTTACATAATTTTAAAATTTTCTCCTTTATCAACGCAATATTTGGAGCAACTATGAATAAGATAACAAAAATTAGAAAAATTAGATAGTATAATAATTAACCAATTTCAATTAATAATTAAATGCAACAGGTAGTCACAGCCTATTGCACATTCAAGCACTTCTGAATTCTAATGACTCAGAAACATGTAACAATTGAAAACTAAAAATTAAATTGTATTTTTGTATTCATGCACTCACTAAAACTGTCAAGTAATTTTTTGCAGCTTATTATGTAAAACAAAGAGCAAATTTATCTTTATGGTAAGCAACTATTGAATTCGTAAATCTAATTAAGATAAGAAGAGATTAGTGCCATACGACAACTTGATCGCAAAAAGGAAATTGTTGATACAAATTTGTCACTTTTTGTAAATTCGAATTACATGGTAACTCACACACCAGCTCCTTTTTCAAATTACCCTAATCAAAATGTAAATTGTAGCATTAATAATCTTGTTTGAAATTAAAAAAATCACCAGCACGTTTTATAAAACTTTAATTTACATGGGTAATCTTGTGAAGGTAGAAAATAAATTTTAATATAATGTTGAGTGTAATATTTCAAAAAAATTTAATAATTGTTTTCCATTTTGAGCAAAATAATAAAGTATCTGTCAATTTTAAGAATTGAATTTGATTTATTGATTTATGAAGAAGTTATTGTTATAAGCTTTCACACGAACCAACCCCAAGGTGGAACGATAGTGGTTTTTTATGTTAAACTTTTATGTAAAGAAAATTGTGTCTCATAAAATTTTGAGTTTGAATTTTTGTAAAGAGAAATAAATTATATGGCTTCTATTTACAAAACATCGACAAGTTTGTATTATCAATAGGTGGTTGTTGCAAGAAACTTTCAGTCGAGTTGATTCGAAAAATTAAATTTAAGAAAGAAAATGAAGTAGGTACTTGGCAAATAAATTTGTTTAAGAAATTAGAACAAATTATATATTCATGGCAGCTACATCTCAAGTCTTTATATCAATTAAGTTGACGTACAAAATACTTCTGAAAAGTGTATCTTAGAAATTACTTAATTTTGTCAAATTGCTGAATACAGTTTACTCAAGCTAAGCTTTTAATACAGTTATCAATTATTGTCACTCGGACGATTTTCTTATATGAGTAATAACTACCTATATTTGTTCGATAATAAGAAATTTCCTTTGTGACGCACAGGAAACTTCATCGATAAGGGCGATTTTGCGGCTCATATACTTTGAGCTTAATGAGCCTTGTAACGTGTTTTAGGAACCGAGGCGAAAGAAAATTCAATTTGTTTATATAGGTCGTTCCGTTTGGCTAAATGCATTCCAGTTTGGCGAAGTACTCACAATTTGTATTCAAGCAGTGTGTTTAATTTATTTCTATGTTAGAGTTAATTTCCACCTTCTGACTATTGATAGTACTCTAGTTCCGAATTTGTTATTTTGATTCCTTTTTTAAACAAGAGCAACATACAAAAATAAGTTATACGATGAACAAACAGTTTTAGTTTGTTTTGTAAATTACTAAAACTTCCATTCCTCGAGCAAAATTTTTATAATCACCAGTAAAAACATGTTTAAAAACATATTTTTAATTAAAAATGCGAGAAATAATAAGGTTAAATGTTATGCATAACCAATTCTATTACTGGTATTTCCGTTTGATTCGGTTTTATCGAATTTAAAATTGATGATATCGTCGACGGTAGAAATTCAAATTTAATATTTGCAAATTTGTTGCAATATACGTCTGATCAAAATATTATATTTTACATCTCTAACTTCCTATAAAAAGTCTTAATGCAACGAAAACGTTTTCTAATTTAATAATTAATTAATTATGCTTAATTGGCGTTTAAAAATTGGAGAGGGTTAGGGTCGACGTAATTAGTCTTTTTCTAATTAACGAATTCCCCAAGCTTCCAACTACAACTTATTATCACTCAAATTTTGACAATACAAAAATTAATTTGATCCTAAAGAAATATGGAATGTTATTTAATTATTGGTATTTCGCTTCACACATTTTTAAATAAACTAACTTGATGTCCTTCGAGACCCTCTAATACCACTTCTCCATCGATAAACACTTCGTAGTATATGAAATTCATGCACAAATTAGTACAGAACTAATCTTCAATGCCTATTATTAAGTGTTGTTAAATTTTAGCGCAAATACCAAAGCAGACTAACTCGACATTGCGGTAGATCAAAGAGATTTAAATTATTCAGTACCTAAATGGGGTGGCTCTTCCCTTTTTCGTTGAGAATGCTTGAGATTATATTACTATCAATAGGGGTATCACGATCGAGTGTGTCCATTATCTGGACGTGCCGACCAGTGCTCCCTTATCTCTAAACGACACTAACGTTTACAAATAGAAAACTGTTGCAATGATAAATCGCCTCTGCATGGTTCAATCTGGATAACTACGAAAAATTTCACTGGAATCCAAACTAAATGATCTCCTGGCTATTATAACTACACTCATATTTCTTGCCCGGTCATTAGAATGTCTACAACCACTCCAGTAGTCAGCAAAATGATGCATTGGTTGATTGGGCTGATGCAATTGTCATGCGACTGATCTTTAACACAAAGCAGCAAGATCTATGTTTTATTTGTGGATGTACCTTGTACACTCGAGATGCATTTTGACATCAAAATCGCGACTATCTCAAGCAGAACGTTCAGATATAATAAATGAAACTATTTGAAAGAGACACAATGTTGTCAGAGGTTGTATATTGTTAGTTCTATATTTGATACGAGTTTATGTCAGAATCTGTATATATATACGTATATTGTCGCAATCTATATTTCTTGTTGAAACTCATATGCTACATTATAGTACAAAAATAAAGAAATAATAAATGGCAATAACTGAAGAAAATACGCGTTAAAGATGTGTTTTCAAGTAAATTAAAATTGCCAAGCAGCCAATATAAATCTTGGATATTCCAAATAGAAATCTTAAAAATGTTGGAAGAGTATCAAATTCCGAAGGAAAGTTAAAATAACAAAAAGAATCGACTTCTTAAAATTAGCACAACTTGTTTCTTAAAAACGAAAGTAAGATATTAATTACGAAAAATTAAATACAGCCTTTAATTTCAATTCAAAATCCAATAAAAAATATTAAAATCCACTAAAAAATTTGTGGATCTGTAAAAACTATATGTATATTATCACAAAATTTTTGGGATATTTTCGGTCGTTATAATTGTCCTTCTGAGATCGCTATTAAAAATTTGGTAGTTAAATTTGAGTTTAATGGCAAATATTGCCGCTGAAAGTGAAAGTATTCAGGTAGTTCAAAATTATTCAATTCTTCGGCGTTCTCAGCAATTGAGCCTATCCACGAGTACTACATGACGAATTTCGAGTAAAGATTAGGGCTCAAACCTTATAATATTCATTTAAAGCGAGTTGATCATTCTGTTCGTTGACAATTCGCTAATTTCATCCTTGAACAAGGTGATGATCTTTATAAAAAGAAAAACAAATTCTTTTCAGATGAAGCTCATTGTCATTTGAATGGTTACGTCAATAAGCAAAATTGCCACTCACGAGATTCAAAAAATTTAACAGTGATTGCTGAAAACCCGTTCCATTCTACTCGTGTTACTGTTTGGTGCGCTATTTGGTCTGGAAGAGTAATTGGACCGTATATTTTTAAACTAAAAGTGAATTGAGTTTGAAGTAAAAAAACTTAAAAATTCTACAGAATACCCCCTTCTCTCTCTACAAAAGAATGTTTATGCAAATGCTCGAATAATTTCTGGAATGCATTTTTTGTTTCTTTCATTTGCGATTCAGAATATTTGCTGCGATATTCAGATTTGCAATAGATTCTTCCTGTATCCAACACCTTTATTTTTCAGCGTCACGTCTTGCTTTCTTGTCGTTGCCAGTGTTGAGCAAATACTTAGAAAAATGTTTGGAGTCATAGCTATCAGATTGTTGAACTCTCACGTAGGTCATGAGCTTTAATTTTATGGCGTCTCTGCAAAGCTGTGATGATTTCAGTGAGGTTTTGATTTCATCAACCATCACGTCTCTTGGAATCACCGGTACTGTTTGGAGAAAATCTCCAGCAAGGACAACAGCGAAGATCTTGAAGTGATCGGTTGGCTGCCTTAAATCCTTGCTTAAACATAATCAAGATGCGTTGGCCTTTGCACTTCCTAGCTTGGTTTTCTAAATGGGCACTTAGTTATGAATAAAACCAATTTGGATTTGAAGAGCTGTTCGTCTGCCAGGAATTAACGTTGTAGCGATGCCAGAATATTCAACTACAAATGAAATCTTCTTTTCATTGTGATGCGAATCATCAACAAATTGATCAAAACAATCTTTCTGGTTCCTCAGAAAGCGTCTGTAAAAATTTATTACTTACGCATAACTATTGAGTTATGCGTTTTGTTTTGATTTCAGTGATTTTAAAGCGTTTTATTAACAGATTCATCTGGTGCGGGGCAATTGAAAATTCTGAGACAGGAGGTACCACCAATAGAAAGGGTTTGTGAAACGTCGCAAAGGTAATCGGCAAATGTATCAGCTCTCTTTTGCTCGCTTCAGGTCCAGTCGCCATTTATTTTTCTAAGTGAGGGGGAGGTCTATTTTTGTGGTTGCTTAATTTCCACAAGGAGTAATCTGTTGAATTTGTTGTGGAGTGATTTTGCACAAAGGATTCAACACTGTTATTTTTGTATTAATTAAGCATTTCTGCACGTTCAATCTTTTTTCTGTTATGTGGGGCTTTTAAGTGAGCATCATGTCTAGGTTATGCTCTATGAGAAAAGTTTATAATTCTTAACCATAATTAACCAAGTCATTGAGGTTCGAAACCAAAATTTAGAGTTTGTTTTGGTACTGGTATCACAACATTTTTATGACCAGGACAGTTAAGAGATCCATCGTTTAACCATTTTCTCTATCATTTTGGTCAGCATAATTTCCAGATTACATGGACGTTGTTGTTTAAAGCTTGATATACTGTTTTTGTTGATCATTAGTTGTATGTGTATTATCTTCTGCTATTTGGGCGAAGAAGATTCCAGTTTGAAGTGTTAATGTACTGATAAGTTGTAATACCATTTCAGGTAGTGATGGATACATTTTTTGTAGGGTCTTATTCACCGAATAATCCCTATAATTGGCCGGATGGTTTTCCACAAAAGTAACACATCGTATTCAATGTATTTGACGCACCTTTGGTAGCTGTGACAGCACGATTTGGCGTGTCCAAAGCTCCGCAATTTAAGACACTGTGGAACTTCCCGTTTGGGATGAGGGTGTACTACTTTTACAATGGTGTTCTATAACTTAAACATCTTAAAAATGTCTTTATTGTTTGAGTTACTGAGTAATTCCATATTTAATAGGGGGAGATTTTTATTTTCTATTCTATTTTTTACTGTGTGCCCTAAGTTTTCAATGGCGTCTTTTAAATGATTATGCTCTGGCGACTGGTGGATATTTCCAATAACTACTCGAAAAGTACTCGAAAACCATCCTATTTTCTACCGTGAAGAAATCCGTGGATGGATGGTTTAAGGAATTCAGAAAAGACATTGGAAACCCTGAGTGTAAGGTTCGAAAGAACCTAAACAAGGCCCAGATCAGATTCAATGGTTGATATTAGAAGAGTATCCGTCCAGGAAAGAACGAAACTACAAAACTTCACTTTCACTAGAAAAGTGAAACAGGAAAGCAAACAGCGAAAGACACATATAATGTAAGGATAGAAGAGTTGCAAACTATTCGAAGGGTATGTAAGAGACCACCTGCTATATTAATAAAGACCAGCGAAGCATTTACATATAAAGATGCTCTAATTAAAGTGAAATAATTTTTAAGTTAGGAAAACAAAAAAGTATACAAAGTGACAAGAACTAGAGAAGGGGACGTAATAATCAAACTCGACACGAATGGAGAAGCTGAAAACTTGAAGAGTTATGTAAAAGCCAAAACAGTGAGATATTATATTAAGACCATAGAGATAATTGTTCTCGATTTGAACGAGACAATTACGGGAGAGGAAGTGGAGGGTTACCTCATAAGATACATCGGGGTCGGGGTACACATCATTCTCTAATCCCTTCACGCATCCTCTGGTAGAACCCACATGACGATTGTTAATAGTGAGAAAACTACCGCGAGTTAACTAATACAACGTGGCAGTCACCATAGGTATGATAAGTGGATGTAGAATCCGGGATTTTCTTGAATTCTGGCCATGATATTGGGGAAAAGGCCATCCGTCCCAATAGTGTAAAAGCAACAGGGGAGACCTATGCCTAAGATGTGGCAAAGCGGGCAACAAGATAAAGAACTGCACAGAAAAGCAAAGGTGCTACGACCGTGAACATGTGCAGGAGCCACATTATATGTGAAGATACTCCTAATGTAGAACAGGAATTAAGGCACAACGTGAGTGGCCGAAATTCAAAAGTATAATGAAAAATATTTCAATCTGGTGAGGTTGGAGGCTATTCGGGAAGATCACCGAGATATCATCAGCCTGGTGGTGCCTTTGAAGGTTTCCCTCTCCGCTGCTTAGTTAATAAAATATGAGGCTCTTCATCCCCATGTTCAAGAGACTCTTGGTCCCCATTTGCAGGGAGCATATTACTGAATCTATTGACAGTAGGTACCGGGTTATTAAATAACCAGTTACCCTTTAGGGTCGATTTTTTGGGTGTCCTTCCTTCTATATCCGGTCTGTTTTCGTTTTTGCGTCTTTTTTGTATTTAGCTTTTATTCCATTCATTCGATTAGCGTTGATTAATACCAGATGATCCCAGTTGAGAAATGAAATCACGTTGCTGATTCGGGGGTACCAACCAGGGGTTGATTTTTAAATTTTATAATATAGAAATAATCCCTTCCCTGAACCATTAAACTTTCGGAATTGATGTTAAACAATAGGTACCCCCATGTTCACACTTAATAATAAAAAACCCTAATTTCTTTTAGTTAAACTGAAGTTTTCATCGCGAGCAATCGAATAAAGCAAGTGTGAAGTACTTAAATTAAATTAATTTTAACGAACCTACCAAGAGATATAAGATCAATAATATGTAAAAAACTAAAATCGATAGAATAAAAATAAGTAAATATTGTTCCAACAAGTTCAATGAGTATAGGACACTCAATACCGCCTCCACATTATTAGAAACAAAGCTCTAGAACTGCCAAGAAACCTGTAGCAGGAGTCAATTAGTTTTGATTTTATCGATGTGAATTCAGCGAACCCAGAAGTCCGCGTCATAAGAATTAAATAATTGAAGTTCTACGTTGAACTTAAGTGATCGATTTCATGTCTTCTATTTCTACATTGCACCCTTGAAGCTCGTCAATAGTTCCTTGCAACAGGATTACTAGAAAATCTCGCACTGCAGCTGCATGTTGATTGATTGAATTTATACAAGACTATCGATTATCCCCAAAATCTGCCCTAATTCATTACTCAAAGTTAGGCAACTATTTTCTGAAGTTTTAGTTGTTGTATTAAATAGCGTTTATAGAATTAAACTAAGAGTCATCCAAGTGGTAGTGGTATCCTATATCACAAAAGTAATCATATCACCAGGTGCAAACTGGCTATAACAATTTATTTAAATATAGATTTGCCAGGGCCAATCCAATTTAAACCGTAAGTAGCACCCAGTTGACCTAGGAACACAAAAAGGTATGTGAGTTGAAGTGCTGTGTGGTCATCAAATCCCACAGAACAATAATTAATTACACATCTCTACCGGAAATCTCAAGCGTCTTCATGGTGTGGGTAAAGCAGGATTTACAGTGAAGTTGAAGCTGGTGCTGACGCCCAAGTTGAAGTACGTAAATTGCTTATTATTTGAGCTGTGCGGTTGATAAGTAATGTAATAACCTGCTCGTAGTGCAATCTATCTAAAAATATTAGTTTAAACTGTAGGTCCCCTCCTACGCATAGGAGGTAGGAGAATGAATTTATATATACATCGATGTTTAGTTTAAACCCTAGCAGTTACAGAGAGTTGACCAACTTTTAAGTTCAGCGTTACGTCAGCAAATGCGATGACAATAAATTGATATGTGCAGTAATAATTTTAAATCAGAATGCAGCTGATGCAAAGTTTTCAAAATCCAAAGTTCAAATTCCATAAGTTATATCTAAGTTTAGTTGAAGTTATAGATGTGATAATTTATACTTGTTAACAATTTCTGTCAATAAATTATAAAATCGAATGCCATTTCAACAATTATTCAAGTCGTCCACAAGCACCGGATGTTGCCTCTGGCTTTTAATGCTTAAACTGGAATTTTCAACAATGATTTTATCTTCTTCAGTCATCTCAGTGTATTACTTAAATGGGTGTTTAAATGGTTCAAATTTTTCACTTAAGGTCATTAATTATTATTCTATAGGAAATACTACGATGTTAAGAAGAATTAAGTCTTCTTATAATTAGAAGCTCTCCAAAGCACCTTGATAGCAAATACTTGGTGAAAATAAAACAAAAAGTATCAAAATAATTAAAATACAAGGTTATGTTACATATTATCTTGTTATATAGATTAGAAACTGAACCATCTGAAATTCGATGCATACATGAAAAAATAATTCAAAAGTTAAAATAGGAATCTTTTCGTCGGGATTCCAATCATCATTTTGTTTCATTTATACTTTGTCTTTCTGTTGTTCCAATAAACAGACAAACGAATCATATTTTATGGTGGTAAATATTTTTCGGACCTTTCCTATCATCTGCTCACCACTGACACTCGTGAATGGGTTAACGAGATTTAGATATTACTTGATATTTATCGTGGTCCAAATAAATGTGACTCCGACATTTTTAAATATTAAGTCGAGTATTTTTACATTGCGGTTTTTATTAAAAAATATATTTAAGAAAAGTAGGAACACAAATACCAACAAATAGGTAGCAATGTCACTTTGGGGAGCCAAAACTCTACAATTCGTTTTAGTGATGAGTTGCCTAATGGTGTGATGTAGTGGTGGTTTACCTTATAGGGCAAAAATGCACGTTCTCTCCTATCCAAAACCGAAAAGAAAAATTATGCAAAGATATTAAAAATAAAATAATAATTTTCAGTAAATAAAAATTCAATAAATTTATGTGTTCTGTCTTTAAACTCTCTCCCATGGAAAAAAGGCATGGGGGTATTCCTTATCCCCCAGCCCCTCGGTTTCAATTCTTCACTTTCTCTTGCTCACTTGGGTATTTAATTATTAATATAGTGATCAGGAGGTAAAACATTTAAAAATATGTTAAAATACTTTACCTGAATATTATGATTATATTTCTAACCCCCCCTCCTCATTTTCTATTTTTGTTAACTTAAGTTAAGTGTTAAGTGTTTAATTTCACAATAAATAGTATTAGTAATTTATGTACTATTATTGTTATTTTTGCCCTCTCATTGAATAAATCATGTGATGCTACTGAGTGAAGGTGTTTTTTTACTTTAAATCCAAAATATAATGTCTTTATTATAAAGTAAATATTTCGAATAACTTAACCTAAAATTTTTTAAAAATATTACTTTATTACATTAAATATTTTCAATAGGTTGAGAACTCGATACTTTAAATAGAGATATGGGAAAGCTAGAATCTATAGAGTAAAGAAATAATTGGGAAGACCCAAAAGATATTTTAAATATCAAAACAAATTCTTTTATTCATTCAATCAATACTCTTAGCAGTAATACAACAGCAAAAACTGTCCGAATGGTCAAAGATATTGAAACTAAATTAAGAAAATTATAAAAATAATTTTTTTGACTTTAGATCTCGATACAGGTTGCGTAAGAGACCCCAAAGGAAAGTATAAAAATGTTTGGTAATTGTGTTAAGTCGATATCATCCATCTGAAAATCAAGAAAAAAAGTTTTTTCATTAATCTCAATATGCTAGGCAGTTGAAATTTTTTTAAAAATACTACAATAAGTAATAGCTCTGCTACGTAAATTTTTTCAGAATATTGAGAGAAGCGGTTCAGATATAAAATATTTTTGCGATTCTTTCTAAAATTTCTACTCAAATAAGGTTGTGTCGGTAGCGCTAATATTTACAACACAACCAAGGCACTTTGGTAGTAACGTCTCGAAAAACTTTCAAGCAAATCCGTGCGGAGGCCGCTTGACCATGATGTTTATCCTACTACTGGCAGATCCAGGGTAAGTTCGTAGGGAGGGGAGGGGTTAAACAGTGTAGTGCTTGTGTGTTTCCTATAATTAAAAATTCGCGGGGGGCAGTGAACTCCCTTAACCCCCATTATCCTCCCTTGATTTTTAAAGGCAAGCTATTCATTCCCAGTTAAAATTTCATGAACTAACTGGTACTTAACAGGAAGCACACTTATTTTCGTGCCTATGATTAAATGAGGATTAAATCCAATTTCACATTGATATGATTTTTTACAATAATTTTATAAATTATATTTTATAAGATAGATTATAGATAGATAACACCAGCAGTGTGGCGTTAAGCTTATACCGGTAGACTAGCGAGCGGGAAACCGTGGTTCTATACCTAGTCGCGCCGGATATACTGCTGTGATCTTCAAGCCCAATATAAATCTGTGGGCTATGGGGAAGGCAACGGGAAACCACCCCATTAAATTCCTTTCCCTAGTTAAGTCATCTTGACTTCGGTCAAGTTGATTACCAACGTTCGCTGAGCATAATATACGGTACTTTAAGAAGAAGAAGATAGATTAATTTTAATTTTATAAATGTTCGTTTAAGGGCCTATTTTGTGTTATTTTATCGCAACCATTTTGGGGTATTTTATTTAATATCAAATTTACGTTTATTTTACATTTTTTCAAATTTTAAGTTTTGAATAATTAAATTCTGTTAATTTGATCCCCCCATGATGATCAATGATCCGATTATCATCCCTCCTGTTAGATAAAATCAAGTAATACAGTATTTTATAAATAGGGAACAGATAGATATTTCTAAAGCCTTCAAATATATTGACTTAATGCGGGGGGTTTTCCATAACCTCCAGAGCCCCTCATCGCAGCTTCTGCAATGTTTTACAATTTCTCTCATTTTTATGCTTATAAGAAAAGCTGAAATTCTCCCCCCTCGGTCTCCCGGAATTAAACAAACTCAATGTGTAATTTTTACAAAATTTCTACAAATTTCAGGAGTTTATATTTTGACCTGTTGGGATTTATATTACACTTTGAGGCAGTGGTGATGGTTCACTGTAAAGAGCCATGGGACTACCATTATTATGTTTACCACAGAATTGTGTATTACCATTATTATGGTAGTGTCATCGGTTGGTTTATGAACGATCCTTAAGATTTTTTTTAATTAAAAGGTGCTAGGTGGAAATAACCAAAGTTTGTATTCGCCTGAAAAGCTCACCTTGATCTGCAAATAAATTTGTGGAACCACTAAGAGAGGATACAAGTAGGGTTAAAGAGGATAGTTAGCACAGCCCCCCCCCCCATTAATTTTTTAAAATGGGAAAATAATTTTATTACAATATTAATAATTAAAATTTTAAATGGCTTTTTGTCTTATTCTCATCAGGAAAATCATGGTGTAATGTTTGAAATACTAATAAGTGGGTGGATTTGCCTACGAGGACAGCGCAGCGAACTAAATTAAGTTTATTCACAATCCATTACTAATCCATGATTACTTTCCAACCTCTAGAATGTTTGGAAAATGACCACTTCTTGAACTGATAATTTAATTTTAGATTAGGTTATTTAAATTAATAGACACAGCATCAGTACTGAAAGGTGAAACAGAATGGACGCCGTCGAACGACGTCAAATGTCAAATTTAAGTTGAAATGCGTATAAATAGGTTACTGTGCACACAATATACCGCGTTGCACCATTGTGTGCACAGTAACGTTCAACGTTCATGTTCAACGGCGTCCATTCTGTTTCAACCGCAATAAATCATAATTTATTAGTTGGTATTGTTCTTTAAAACTACTAAATGATAGTGAAAACAAAAGTATGCAAAGTTCGGTGAAAAGCTTCATTACCACCATGGCGGCTATAGCCGATATTGGCACTTCGCACCTTATAATCTATCTAAAACAATTTCAGTATAGAATTAAAATATATAAATTATTATTAGCCCCCGAAGTTTACATTTTATATAAATGCATTTAATTTAATTGCCACATATATCACACTGAAACAATTAGACACTACAGAACACCGAAGGTATTCTACCCATCCCAGAGGTATGCTTATTTAATGTTGGCAATAGTGGCCATGTCACAGCACTGTCTAAGGATTTGTGTAGCATTTTGTTGGCTAACCAGTTCCTAGGGTTAACCACTACAAACCGCTCTATTATTAGCAATTGATTATTCATCAAGACGCTTATTTCACAGCTAGCCACCGTAGCTATAAGTAATTTCACTTTCCACAATCCTTAGATGCCACTATTAGTTTCCAGCTGAGCCCCAGTAGTTACTATTGAGCATTCTTTATGGAATAGAAAACAAAAAGTTGTGAGGCAACTACAAAGAAAAACCACTTCTCTGGCTTAATGCCAATCTGCAAAATGCTAACCAATTTTCTAATCTAGCAATAAAAACGCTTATATCATGTGATTAGTCGATTTGTAAAATGACGCTTTGAAGAGCGGAAAAAGTAATCTGGCAGATTGGTTCAGAAGTGACTAAATTTGCATTTATGATGCATTTCAAAGATTTAAAATATTTTTATATACTTTTCTTGTTTTTCAGTCCTTATAGAGGAGACCTGAAAATTACTTAATAATTAATTTAGTTTCACCGAACAACGCACTGAATTTTAATTCATCCTGATCAATAATTATTTATCGCGTCTTCAGGTGCAATGCAAAATGAAATTCCCTCATTATCCGATTAAGAATGAGTTCGTTTTGTTTTCACTAATATTTTGACGCTAATTGCATATAGGTATAAGTTGTTCTCGAGGGTCTTTTGGCTTCATTTATGCACCAATTGCATTCTATATGAGGATATAATATGTAAATTGATCCTGAGTGAATATCTTAGGGTTGATACTTCTAGGGTTCTCTGAATACTCCCCTGCACGCATTAATTAATATTCTCCTCATTTGGTTTGATGGACGTGAATAGCAAATTCTGCCACCGAAAAAGTCTCACCAAGCGAAACGTCAATATTTCGATTAATAATTGTATGAAACGTTTCAATCGTGAAAATTAACATAATTTATTTCCCAGGTTTTCCCGAAGTACTGTCAGAAAATATAAATGCATTCGTTACTTAGACTCCACCCTGTAAGAGCATCAGATGGAATTTTTGTGTAGAAAAACGTCATCAAGATGGCGTCAATAAAATTCATAAAGCAACTTCATTATTTATGCACCGACTTCAATTTTCAGGAGTTCTGAAATCTTAGTTTTACTCTATTTACTCTATAATCGATATTTTTTAATATATTTTCATCTTATTGTTTACTTTATAATTCATGAAATCGTCAATATATTTCTTGTATTTGCGAAGCAAATTTAGTTTTAATGGATATTTTAAAAGGATCAAAAGTGATTTTAACATCAATTATTCTAAAGTAAATAGTTTGTTAGATGATATTTCTACAGTTACATTACTACATTTACTTATCTTAACTTTCTAAATTTTTAGTCTGGACGGTAAAAAAGGTTAAACACTGAAAATTGTTAATTATCTCATCCAGTAGAAAATAGTTATATCAATTTATATGCAAATTCAAGATTTATGTACTCAGCATCAAATTAATAATGAAAACACCTGAAAAACTATTCACTTAAAAATGAATTATGTATTAACATTGTTCTTGTAGGGACAGCTTAATTCATTCGTGCAACATAAGCTGCCCAATAACCGTAGGTGCTGCAATCAGTACTTTCGTGATCGTTTTAACTTATTCCTACTAAATATATAATTAATTCAGTTTCTAGCGCATATCAAATTTTTTATTTCCAGAAAAGTGTATTAAAATTACAAAACAGAAACAAAAAGCTACTCGCTGAAGTTATAACTTCACAAAACTGAAATATTATTATTTATTAAAAAGCTTTAATGCTTGCAGTAAACTGAGATGTAAACTATCGAATTTCATTCGATCTGGATAATAATTGAAAATTTCCAGGTAATTTTAATTTAAAATCCTTTACTACTTACTACCTTAAATTGATTTATAGGTCAGTCGACAACGCGTTCGAAAAGGACTACTACGTAAATAAACGGGGACAAGCTGGAATAAATTTTAGTATCATTATTAGAGCCTATAAAACGACACAAGAATGACATTTTTACGAATATTAGGGAATATCTCGCGGTTTGAATGTATTTTAGAGCAAAATATCGAATTATAGAAAATAAAGTAGACTAAATTATATAAAGAAAAGATCCTATGATTTTCTCTGGTTGATTGAGCAGTTACAGAGTTACAATCATCATAGCACTCTGTATGTATTTAAAATCCTCTATTCAATAATTGAAGGGCCTAGTGGAAAAAGTAGTTAAGTCACTTTTTTTCAATTTGTAGTTGAGCACATTTTCACAATGCGGCATTTATTCTCTACAAATTAGTATAAAAATCAACAAATTGAAAAAAAAGTGACTTAACTATTTTTTCCACTATTAGGCCCTTCAATTAGATCATTTATGGATATAAATATAACAATAGATGTTATCGTAATAATTTCTCAAAGTTTTAAATTTAAAAGTTCAGAAAAAGTGCGCGTGAAGTGTGATTTATAAAGAAGAGAACTTCGGGCCCGTCTCTCCGCCATGGAGAACGTATTATATTGTAAATGCTCTATAAAATATTAATAAATTTAAAAAAAGTGTAAAAAAATTTTAGTTACAATAATAAAAATTTCTAAATAAGAAACCATCATAAATTGTTCCATTGCGCTAAGAACTGATAAAGAGAAAAATACTGAATCAAAATTTTCCAACATCGCAGACAGAAGAAGAAAAAAACATCGACGATATTTGGTAGAAAGCGGTTAAATAAATTTATATGATAAAAACACCTTCAGGTACGAACTTTATTTTTTAAATATTTGTTTTCTTATACGTCGACAGCAGTATTTAAAACTTTAAAAAATTTTAGTATAAGTAAAAGTTTGGATATAAAAGCAAACATTATAAAATTAAAAATTTCAATTTGTGTAAAATTATCTGTAAAACCTTTTCAGCAAACTTTAAACAAACAAAAGCTTATTTTTCAATTTAGAAATCTCACTTTGTAAATTTAAATTTTTATTGATACTAAAATTTTAGAAACTTTTCTATACAACATCCAATCCAAAATTATTGACTGACGATTTATAAATTTCTGCGACTGTTTACTCACAATACAATGGCGTAAAAAGCCCGAAGAAATCCGAAAATATGGGATAAAAACTAAAAATGCAAAATCTGTAGCTTGAAATATTTCCAGCGTGAAAACTTCGGGGAAGAATTACCTATCACCTGTCACCCCAAATTATTTCAAAATTTTTTTATAGTACAAGGAACCTTAATATTAGAGTGTACTGTAAAAATTTCGCCCGAGAAAGTATGGTCAAAATTTTGAGAAAAATCAATTTGAAAATAGTATAATTTTACATGTAAAATGCATGTCGAAGCCACGCCCATAGCCGAGGTTATAAATATATGTTACGGTCGCTCGATGCGGAGCGCATTTGTTACTCGACTGGCGTCCGTATAACATCGAAATAATTATGAATAAAAAAACGGTTCTTTTCAGAACCACAAATATTTTAAGAATAAGGTCTCTAAATAAACATAAAAAACTATGGGGAAAACCTAGGCCCTTCGGGGCTACGCCCCGGGGCCGGTTTTGATGGGCCAAATTACTTTTTTGGGTGGATCTGGCACGGCCAGAATTGGACGCATCAAAAAACCTACCCTACGCCCCTCCGGGGCTCCGGGCGGTTTTTCAATCGCGTAGGCCGCTCCGCGGCAAAGCTAAACATACGAGAAGGCGCCACCCATCAAGCAAACCGGGATGAAGGCAACCGGGATCTTAAACCCCCAAAAAATCGCGTAAAAACAAAAAATAATCGATGTTACATGTAGGAGAGTCGAGCTGCATCTGCCGGAGCGAAATACTCTAAGTGTTAGGGTCATTCATTACGCACGGACTGTCAACAGAATGAGCGACGCGCGGGAATATCGTTAATTTTACCACTGAATTACATGAAAATTAGCTAACTTCAAAATCTATTTACTCAAAATTTTGATAATACTTTCTCAGAATTTTTTTGTAGTAGGGGCCTATATAAACCTTCATCTTTCCATTAGGAAGGTTACAAGTCAGTTCGTAATGACAGGTGTTATTACACTCTCACCAAATAATATATTTTCCAATAAAATATTTTTCGTTTGTTTTTCGAACACTTACTATTATTTTTATCCTCTCAATGGTTGCTGCCATAAATAATGGTTATTCTTTGGCACGCTCTTATGAAAACTTTGCTAGTTGATGTGGGAGCAATTCTTACCATTAGCCCATAATAGTACAAAATATTTTTGCGCGACAGGCATTTTTAATTTCAACGTAAAACAAATGATGAAAGGTGCATTAATTTGTCGACTTTTCTCTTGTTTTCATTCTACTGTTTACTGCAATTTCTTTTTAAACACACATGTAACCCCTCATCCATCATTCCCTCAGCCTCTTATCCATACGTTTACAGATGACCTTAAGTGTTGACTTTTTGCTCGGAGGACAATTTATTGTTGTGTTTCGCGACATTCACAAAATAGGAGCTCGATATGCACTAGTATGAAAGGAAATGCAGACTGGGAATGTGCAGGTTGTTATTTAATTGTTGTTAGAATTTAAGTTGTGTGAATGTGAAATTAAATTTTGAATAGACAGTAAAGACGAGTAAGCGCACCAAGAAATAACGTAGGCGGATACCCGCAGGAACAGACAGGAAACAAAATAAAAAGGAAATGAATATGGTTTCCAAGCAAAACAACGGACACGAGGACATTCACTTTAGATCTGACGAGTGAGATAGACGTGCCGGACTAAGTTCCAAAGAAAATTAATCAGAGTCAAGATTGAACAGAACACAGTCGGGTACGGTGAAATTCACCAAGCAGTACGACTGAGTCGTTGGTTGGTTGGTATAAAGTTGGTTATAAATAGGAAAATAATCCTAAAGAAAGAGTAGAAGAAGAAGAGAAGAAGAGTACGACAGAGTCGAGAAAGACCAGTAAATAACACGAGAAGCTTCAAGGCAGAAAGACAAGCTGAGATCAGCATTTGGATTGGGTAATCCATTTGGACCAGGTGCAACGGTGCAGAAAGTGTAGTGCGACGGATAATACCCAAGGTTAGAGAGTTATTTGGTAGTTTTAAGTTCTGACTTTGATTCGTGATTGTTGATTGTTTAGTTATTATTTGTTTTTTTATAATTCTTGTTTTAATAATAAATTTTGATGTTAGCTGAACCATGAAACAAAATCTTTCCTCACTATCTCTAATGAGAAGATAGCTCGGAACAGATAATGTCCACGCAGAAGGAAAAACCATCTACTTTAATTTGCGTGGGGCCCTGATGTTCGGTGTAAACCAGCTCGTTAATAGCGGCGGCAAAGGCCGTGGGTCGTGTCAAGGAACGCCCCGGAGAAAATCAAGGAAACAGCTCTGCTAACACACAAAAATAAAATAAACAATAAGATGTTCATTGTCGCAAGGCAATGACATAAGCGATGTCGGATGTAACGTGTATTAGCCGACCAGAACCGGTACAGTAGCAACAACATTGCCACCAAGAATTACTCCCCAACAATCAACCAACGGAACGTTCTAGTGGTCATATAAAAATCCCTCAAAGGTGGAACCACATCGAACTTCCAACGATAAAACCAAACGGTAGCGACCTTGATGAAATGCAGCACCCTGTACATAGGTCGCACATCGCAGCCTTCATAAAAAAGAAACATAAAACCAAAAATAAACACAAAAAAAAAAGTTCAACATAGAATTTCAAATACAAGATTTGAACCCATGTCAAACGCGTAGGAATTCCAAAGCCATTGCATTTGACCAACGCCGTTCGATGTTACCTAGTGGAAATAAAATGCACAAGTCAAATTCAATTAAACAAAACATACTGTCACATTTATAATAAAATAAAAATATTAATACACGACTCGCCTAAGCAATTATAGCAAAATTCACATTTCGAGTAAAAGGCGATGCGCCGGATGTGTTTAGTAATGAAAAATAGTCAATGGAAAAGTTTCCAAGTTTTCTTGAGGGGAATTGAACGGAGGTCAGTCAGTTGGTAATTGAAGTTGGAAGAGTCAAGTACTGAACTTGAAAGTGTAAAGATGTAAAAATGTTGTTACAATGTGTTAGAAGATTTCACCCCTCAATTGATAATGATGTACATAGGAATGTTTCACCCCCAAATAAACATGTAAGAATTAATTTTAAGTATTAGTTTAAGATGTATGTAAATATTCGTTGCTAGTTATTTAAATAAATTATGTTAAAGTTTCGAACCCGTTTTAATTCAAAATGCATAAAAGATCCCAGTCACAAAAGACTCGTGACAATACTAATATAATAAAATTAATTAGTTATCAAAAGGTAAAGCTTAAACATTGGCATTCTATCCCACGTATGCGAACGTCGGATTAGATTATATGTAATCACGTCGAGCAGAAAGGTGAAACCTGCGACTTATCGATTATCTCGGCCAAACGTTCTAATTAAAATGCAAGACAAAAGAAAACCTATTTAACAAGACATCACAAAAAAAACATGAATCAGCAAAGGGCGAATTCAATCGTCAGCGAACTCCAGGTGGTCTAAGTAAAAATTGACCAATTGATTAACAAGTATCTGTGAAGTAATTAGCAACAGAATTAGGTGACTTACCAATGTGAACGGATAAAAATCCTTCCCAGAAAGTATGGACATGGGGGGTCCGACAAGAAAATACGGTACGGGAAAATCCACCATCCCACAACCACGAATTTTAAAATCCCCTACTGGGTTTGGAAAGCAAGCAATTTCCAATATCATTCGCATTGTTGGACGGTAACCCTCACAAAATCGCAACCATATCTTATAAAATTCAGAACCACCCATAATAATCACTTCACAGCACTTCAAAAATCGACCTTCTCGTTCGAGAATTCACCCATGACCCCTAATACCAAGCGCGGCTCGGATGCGCTCAGGTAAAAAAGATAAAAATGGCAGTGGCTACACTACCATCCCAATAAATTTGAAATAAATGGCAGTGGCCAAACAAATTAAATGCTGAAGGTTGATCATGACGGATGAAGAATCCAAAGTCCGTCATAACCAGTGTGTAGTTTTCTTTTATGTTTTTGCTAAGCCGAGATAAGACCGATAAAATAACCTGAGATATAAGAGCTTGCTGGAACAGTAAGGTGAGGGAGATTTGTTGTCCACGACTGTAAGAGCATAAAAAGGCGTAGCCGCAACATTATATATTTTTTTGCAATCTACCTGCTTGATTATGGCAGTTTACACCTACCAGCATTCAAGAGAAAATCAGAAACAAAAATTATAAGCATCATTTATCAGGAAACAACAAAATTATAATTAGCATAAGTTGGAGAGATGGATGCTTCAGAAAATAACCCAAAAGATAACCAGAAAAAGGCACTATAATTAAAAATGCATCGCAAGAAGAAATCTCAAAATGAAAAACTGCAGAATAAACAAAAAATTATTAAAGGCAAACAAAGCAATAAGAAGTATAAAATAATCAAAATTGAAAACAACGAATCAATGGAACATAAAAAGTTAAAAAGTGTGAGAAGAAGCGAATTTACGTCCGAGGATTTAACAAAGACACAAATCAGGGGAGAAAATGAAAATTGATTGAATGAAGATAAAAATTGGGAATTGGGGAATAAAAAAACAAATCATGGGATGGATGAGAACTGAAACATAATTAAGCATCACGTTGAAGAACTAAGGGAAAGAATATGGATGTTTGTAATGAGCTTGATGGCGTGGAAAAGCGTCAAGTGGAAATATTCCATGGCCTGAACTCATTGGATCAGAAGATTTGAAGCAGACGTTCTTTTATAAAATCCACCATAAAAATTTTAGAAATTGTACCTGAACGAAGAAAATTTTATTTGAAGCTTTATATGGGAGGAAGTTGAACAATTGGTGATCAAGGAAAAAATTGAATAATGATGGAATGTAGTAGCAAGAAGGTATAAAAATTAAATAAATTAACATTTATTATTATTACATAAATTAACATATAGGAAATAGATTTGTTAGATAAAGTTTAAAATTATTAAAGATGTGCAAAAGGTAAGATTATGTGGTAGGAAGATAAAGCCGAGAAGAAGTAAATTTCGAAGTTATGGAAAAAAATTAGAATTATTGATGATGTAGTGGAATAGGAAGATAAATTGGGAATTTAGAAATAGTTAATGGATATAAAATATGAAAGTTATTATTAAGTAATGAAATGGGAAGATAAAGCAAAGTAATTAGATTGTGTAGATAGATAGAGAAGAGATGCTAAATAAACATGAATCAACAACCTACTAAGAAATAATAATTGCAAACATAAATAAATAAATTATAAATCGGATAGGAGGAGTAATTAAAATGCAAGAAAACGTCTAGGACAGGATTAACAAAATCAAAGAACGAACATACTCCACATTGGAGAAATTGTTAATTTGAGGGGTTGTGAAATTGGAAACATATTGAAAAAAGCTGCATTCGCCTTATAAAGATTGCAAATAAGATTAAGCAATTTATGGAGCGCTTTGATAGCTCTAGTAACTCCATAACCGATTCATTAACACGAAGAAACCTTTAGATCTTTTCTGCAGATATTTTAGCCTACTTTATTTTCATTAACTTGACATTTTGCTCTCAAGTGCATCCAAACCGAGATATTCCCGAATATTCTTAAAAATGTCAGAGGGTGCAAAATTAGAATATCTATTTAAAGGTTATAATAATGGCAATAAAATTTATTTCATTTTTTTACATCATGGCAGTTCCTTACAAGCAAATTGCAGTAAAATAATTGCTCAAGAGGCTTTGCCTCAGAATGACATTTTATACAAATTGTGACTCATAAATACAGAACTACTGATCCTATCGTATGGGAACATGATATCTCTTCAATAATATTGACAATAATGATTCCCTAATATTATTTGACGCCTATGGGAGCCCTAATCCGCACCGTTTTCGAAAATATAGTACTAACAATAGTCATATCTGTATATGGCAGTAGGAAGTTGCCAGTTCCCTATATCTCGCCCTTGCTCATGTTTTCCAAATCACTCACTACCTAACTTTTTACAGATATAGTGACGAGAGTTAGTATTGATATAAATATAAATCAGTTGAACTGGCTTAAAGATATGCATTTTACATAATTAAAACCCCGCAGAATATCCATGAATGACATTATCATAATGAATAATTTTCAATGTATAGGTATGTCGCATGCTGTGATGGCTGTAACTCCGCAACCGCTCATTAGTCAGATAAAAAGTGGAAGATCTTTTCTCTCAATAATTTATTGTACTTTATTTTTATTAACCTGACATTTTGCTCTAAAATGCACTCAAACCGAGATATTCACGAAAATTCGTAGAAATCTCATTCTTTGCGTGGTTTGTCCACTATAACGGCTAAATCCGGGGTCGCTAGAGAGTGCAAAGTTGGTAGGTCTTTTTTAGAGACCATAAATAAAGATTATAAAATTTATTCCAGCTAGCTCCTATTTTTTACGCAATAAAACACTTGTCGACTAGCCTATACATTGCTTTATTTTGCATTAAATATTGTTTGTACCTTGCTGTTACTACTTTAACAATCTCTCAATGAAGATGCTCCGGTCTAACTACTTGTCAGCGATATTCTTTGAAATAAGAATTACTTGAGCTGATTATTATATTAAATTAGAATTCGTACAGAAATTTTTAAATTTTAATTTTATCAATTGCACGTTCGGTGAGAATTTATGATTGAGGTTATATTTATGATTTATAGGTAAAATATTTCACACAATTTGCAATTCGGCCGTATATCCTCTCAAATATCATAAGCCCAAATAAAATTTAATGTTTTTAATCGAATTTTTAAATGTTGTTTCAATTAAAGTAAAATGGAATGTTAGTCAATTTAATTGCAGGTTTAAATTATTTACTATTCTTTTTACCAAAAACCGTAACTTCATTCGCGAAATATGTTCACATAATTTTTCTTCATGGGTAAAAATGTGTCTTCTCCAAACTTATCTTCATCCACAGTTACCTACCATAAATGTTGTAAATTATTAACATCTAATAGTTGATTTCCGTTGATTTATTACAGCTATGGCGTTCCATCCTCAAACTTTTCTTATTTCCTCTTATTTCATTCAAATTTTAAATATTATTCTACTACTACGTTTTTCTGTCCAAGCATACACACTGAAGTTTTGACCAAGAAGAACCAATCCTTTTCTTTATTAAAAAAAGTTTGAACTATTTTTCAGAAAATATCTTGGCAATATGTTTACGGACAATCCGGTCACACTCAAGTACAAATCGGTCAATTACTAACATAACATTCTAGCTACAACACAAATAATTTAGTGATTGCATTGTTTGATAATAGTAAACATAAAACATGGAAAATTCGAACTTATTAATAATAAATTTTTGTGCAATTATAACTTGAAAGGGTTTACATTCATACTTTTTTGTAATTTTTACGTTCTGCAGCTGTTATAAAAAGTTTCTAGTTTTAACTTTTTATTCTGCATACATATTCGTTTATAATTTTGTAAATGGCAACAATAAAAGTGAAAAAAAATGCAGAACTAGTAATAGGAGTAGTGGAACGTGAAAATTTTCAGCATTGAATCGGGAGCATAGAATCGGCCCTTCTGGTTACACAGTTTTAATTCCAAATTTTCTCAACTGCTTGTTAAACTTTTGTACATTTTATCCTCTTTGGTAATTTTATTATGTGCAATACTAAGTAGAAAGACTCGTTTGCAACTCAATTACAAGTTGAATGCAATTACACAATGCGGAACAGCTGTAGTAAAATTATTATTCGAATTCCAACTTGTTTACATATTTGTAAGAATTTTAGTATATCAGCGGTGTAATTTAAAATTAGAGTGTTATTTAAATAAAATTTCGTTTGGCAATTATAATAAATTTGGCGAAGCGCTGTTAATTTGAATACAAACATTACAATATATAAACAAATTATAGAATATTAAAATAAAGTAATAAATCAGTTAAATTTTCATTTAGTTTTTAAGCCGGAAAAATATTTACATTAATTAATAATAAATGCTTTGTTAAAAATAAAAACCCTGCTACATAATGAATAAATTACAGGAAGACAGCAGGAACCTGCAATTCTGTAATAAAATTGTGATATTTCCTAGTTGAACCCAACAATTTGTCAAGTCAAATCTGACACTGAATAATAATATTTGCCATTGGTATTAATATGAAAAGTTTGTTGACTGACGCTGATAACTACCTACTTTTGCAAGGATTACTCGTTTAATTTATAAAAAATGTTTCTTATATATCAAAAATATTAGCACATTAATGAGAAGATTAAAATTAAAATATCACTTCAAAGTGACGAGTAGATGACAAAGTTTCCAATTTGCTTTTACTTTGTAATTGGTAGGAAACTCCATCAAAATAAAAAAATTGTTTACTAAAATTTAAAATTTGCGGTTAATGTGATTTTGAAAAAGTTTCACAATGTAAAAATTTAAATATTTTGCATGTAAAACGTATTATGTAATTCAATGAAGAATGGGAATGGTTTGTGGGAAGTTTATTGCCCTTGTTAATGGATCATTAACGCATTAAGCTCATTTAGAGCTTTTTTGTGGCAAACCTAATAGAATTCGTAATTTTCCACATTTTCAGGAAAAGAATGAAATTATATCTACTGGTAAGTCTGCTTTCATGAAAACTAATTTTTAAGCGCTTCCTAAATTTAACCGCTCTTAAATTTGATGCAACGCCTCTTTATATGCTGAGTCAGGTTTGAACGTTAATACAGTTTTTCACCACTTTAGCAAAAGTATGAGGTAAAACTACGAAATGCTGGTTTAAGAATTCAAGAAAAATGTAATAACCCGCACTTTCTCGGTGTTTTGCTTTAATTAACTGAGATTTGCTAATTTAACTTAAAGTATATAAACAAATAAGAACTAATACTGTAATCTGTAAATGTTTGTAATAGAATGTGACAACTTAATGAAAAAGATACAAAAAGTACAAAAGAGAATGGTGTGTGCGGTGACAGTAATCAATCTCATTCAATGGGGAACTTAGCTATAAGAAACGTAACATCGATTACATCTTAAGATATAGAGAAATAAACAAAAATCGTTTCTATGTTACAACCTTCACAGATTTAACAGAAAATCCGAGTGTTCGCTTAACTTCTAAAATGCAGTATTAACTAAATAGAGTAAGTAGAGGAAACCTGGGGTAGTTGACTAAAGGGGTAAGTTGGCACGTAGTCAAATTATTTTTGAACCCAATAACATCAACGGTTTCCAGTCATACCGTGTATTAGTATGTTGTTTGATGAGATGTGCGGCTGCTATTGTAATTTAAATAATATTCTCTCATAAAATGTTGAAATTTTGAAATTTAAATATTTAGAATACGCACACTTGCGATGTTTTCGCGTTCACACTACAAGCCGGACTCCTCGACTGTCGCAGCATAGTTCAGCTTAGCACCGTCGATAATCCCCCACTTAAAAATTTCAAATTATCAAAATTGTAGCGGGAAAATTCAAACCGTTACAATACCCATGATGTTAACCTTCCTGTCTTTTGCATGGCATTGTGTATCTTTCTGACCTGCGACATCGTTATTACATTTTGTGTTCTAATTATAAGGGGTATCTCCTGCTTTCTCCGTCTTTTCTTCACAGCTTCATTTAATGCATTCTCCCGGGATTTCTGATAGGCAAATTATAACTCTGGGCTATTATGAATTAAATATGACACTAATGATTAGGTTGCACTTCGACTGCCCTGATAATTTCCATTTTGATTATGTCGGGGTTCGATTTTGGTAGCTGACCTTAGGTTTTGGAAAATTAGTGCACCCACGAAAACTTACAGGGTGAGTCCCATCATAGTTGTTGCAGGTTGAAATTGTCTCCATTGATTTTGTTTAGGCGGAAAGAAAACAAAATCTGCAGCACGACTGTGCATTCTTAAAGGTTTAACTGCAGTGGCACTGGGAAATCCCATTTTTCATATGTGAAGATTTGATCTTGATCTGTGTGACATTGAAAATCGCATTGTTATGGAGTATCTTCTTCAAGGATACCCTGCTTAGTGGGAGGGACTTCTTGTATTGCCCTCGGTGTATTCTACTGATCGATCGACTCGGTAAAAAACTTTGAACAAAAAGTTATCCTTCGCAACGTTGACATTGAGACCTTGATCGATGCTCCTAATAACGATTCGAAGCGGATTTTCGTCCTGTAGTTGGTGGATGAAAACGCCCTCGCCTACTTCTGCGTCCAAGTTGGCCTCAAAAAACTTGAACATGATGGCTTAATAATCCTCTGGTATAAAAGGCGCGATGAAAAGGACATTTTTGGCTTTGTAATAATTGTTATACTTTGTAATAATTGTTATACCACGATTTGAAGTCACTCACCATCAACGTCGCCCTAGTTCGCTTTGCTCAGTTTGTGCAGGATGGTGCCGGAGTGGATTTGGAAAACTTGCTTGCTCTTAAAAGAGTGTCGTCGAATGAGGTGGGTCGCTTTAGATGGAATTGTGGTTTCTCTACCTGTTTGTACATCAATTTCTTCCAAAGAAAATCGTTCATTGCTGGCAAAATTGCAGGTTTGGCGACCAGTTTTAGTTCCTCCAAGAAGACGGCTTTGTCAGCTTCCACTCATTTCGTTTGTTATGCTGATCTTCAAGTCCATGCTGCAATTTGATTCATTCCTTCATTTTCTTAAATATTGTTAAACATACTCCAGTTGCTTGATAAGGGCAACCTCTAACTTTTCTAGCATAATGGACTTACGACTTTTTTCTTTTTGTGCGTCCGTGTCCGTAGCGGGTGAAGAAGTTGTACATAAATACATACATACGTGCAATTATCGAGATAAAAAACATGTCTGTCTACTATTAACTCGCGAATTCTTGAGATCCTACGCGAAATACGGAAATTAGTATACTAATTCAAAAAGCATAATTTGTAATTTAGCAAATTTACTTTAAGTTACTAACAAATGCAATGATCCACAGATATCTTTTATTAAGATAAGCCCACTTCATAGTCTTGAAGACCTTTCTAAAAAGATCACGATCGAAACTGTACATTATACTGACGGGATTTCTCACATTTTGAAAACACCTAGAGCCATTACGTGATTTTTGTTGAATAGAATTAACAGTGAGACCATAAGAAATCTACTTCAAAGGAATGGAAAATTTAATTTGTACAAACAGATTACCTATTTGCAGATTTCCCACATTATGAAAAATTTCAACTTCATGTCATTGCGTTACTTTTGTTGGATGGAATTTACAATGAGATTACAAGAAATCAACTTCAAAGGAATGAAAAATGTAAGTTATAAAAATAGATTTTAAAAATAAAACGAGGCGGTATGTAGTTGAAATTTCTTCAGCGTCGTCACGGCTCAAGGTATTTAATTGGATATTTACCTGATTGATCAGGTTACTTAAATCCACCAGGTTACCTCAATTAAGGTCGTCATCGCGAATTTAATAAAAACATCAGGGTTTGCATTTCGCAAATCTTCGTTGAAAAAATATAGATAAAATATAGCAATTACAAATAAGATCCCAAAAATTGGTAAAAAAATTGCAAATATAACAATTAGTTAGCTATAGGAATTTTGGGCTTTATAATAAAACTCTAACTTTGTATATTAGGTTGTTTGCAATTAATTGATAGCTAATGAATGAATTGATTAATATGACTAGCAATAACAGAGATTTACAGTAGTAGTAAATACAAGTTATTTTTTAGGATAGATATTCAACAAGCAGATTCGATTCGCCACATAATTTCCAAGGAGGTCTCATCAGTTCTGCATATTTCCTCAACCTCCAGACTATTTACAAAATTTATTACATACCAGCAAAAGTCAATCACCTGCGGTCCTCAATATCTCAAAAAGAAACGAGATAATATGTAATGATGAATTTCATAGTACAATAAATTAATAACAAGTTCATTAGAGAGACACATTATTGTAACAAAAGTTCCATCTTTGGACAAACGCTTCCCCTATCTGTCGCCATATTTCTCTATCCGCTATCAGTCCCATCCACTGCTTGCTCGCTATTTTCACATAGTCATCTCTCAATTTTGTTCGAGGTCTTCCGCGATTTATTTTTCCCGCCCTAGGTCTGCGATACTATTATTCCACCTATCATCCTGTCGTCTTCCCAAGTGACCTTCCCATTGCCCAAGAAATTGAAATCCTCAAAAGTTTACATAAAATAAATGTTTACAATTTTTTGCCTGAAATAAATTATTTTTATAAAAGTATAAATTAAGTTCAAAATTTATAAAAAAAACCGGATTAAATTTCATTCAATTGATCGGCAATAAACCATTTGCTTTACAATAGCTTAATTAATCAATTTTAATTATGACAAATTTCATATTATTATTTTTATTTAGAAACTTTTTCAAATCCCATTCAATAATAATCAATTTTGAATCTTGATCAATTGTTCAATTGTAAAATTAATCCGTTTTCAGCTATTCATTCAAATAATTTAAAAATTTCCACCATATTTACAAATTTAACTAAACTAAATCAAATTGCTTCAAAAATATGATTATAAAATTTTTGAAGAATAAAATTAAATCTCGCATACTTTCGTTACTTTTTATCGCTTATCAAATAATCCAGTCAAATGTGCATAGCGAAGTATTTAATTTTAAATCAAATCAATAATTTTAATTTATCATACCAATACCGATAGTTGAAGACTTCATCTGTGTTTAAATCTTATTACGTCCCTCTCATTTGTACATTTCCATCTGATCCGCTTCCATGAAAAATACTTAGGTAGTCATTCTCGTCATACCATTAATTCGACTCCATGTGGAAAGCAAGTTGTCCATTCCTCCAATTCCCATCGTTCCAAACGGGTGCAATCTAAATTATAATTTTCTATCTTTCCTGTAAATAAAATTTTTAAATTCGCACTTTTTTTATTGCTTCTCCAGTTTTCAATATTAATTTTTCTCTTCGTGGAATCAATTTTTACTTAATTATCTGCGTTTTTCAAATATTCGTTTTTAAATCTCTTTTGGATATCAAATGTTTCATTTTTAGTTTTTGTTTTTAGTTTTTAGACTTTAGTTTTTCTTCCGTCTTTGTACTGGTGGTGAATTTTCCTCTTACGTCTATTAATTGCATTGTTTATTTTAATTATTTCTTTTTGAAAGTTTATCGTTTCCCATTCCATATCTTTACTCATACATTTCTTTATTCATACGATTTTGTTCAAAGACTCTTCGGTTACTGCTTACATCCTTAACTCTTCCACTAGTCGGCCCTGGTTGTGCGGCCTGAAAGCCGCAATGGGCGAATTTCGACAGCTATCTACATATATTCTATTTTAATATATTGCTTTTTTTCAATTAAGGCCTTAATTAAACAAATTAAGGCTATTTTTTATATTCAGATGGCCATACCCAGATTACACATGCGTAATTGAAATATTTCTTGTGTTTTATTCAATCTTAAGTTCATTTTTTGTTTATTTTTCTCAAATCTTTTATTATTTTCTTCAATTTTTTTGTATAAATTTTGATTATTTATTTTCGTCTAATTTTTTTTATTATTTCCATCGAACTTTTGTACCATCTCCTGTATAATTTTCTTCATGCTTTTGTTTACATTTTCTAGAGCCTCCTTGAATGGAATAATTCCCATTATTTCGCTTGTATTCCTTCTAGTACTTGAAAATAGCGGTGATGGAAAATTTTCAACCTCATCTGATCTACAGTCCTCCGTTTCTTTTTTCTCAAATATTTTTAAAATGTTGTCTCAAGGTTTATGGTAGGTTCAATCTTTCCTTCGATCCTTTTTATCGTGTCCCAGTGTTTTGGGATGCCAAATGAAGGGTAATTTTATTTTTAACACTAACTTTTTATTTTTTTGTTCAATCAAACGCCGCTCAAAAACTAAATCTTTACTTTTACACACTTCTTTTAATATTTTACACATGTATTCTTCAAAACAAACTCAAAATTATAACTTTTTCACAAAATTTTATAGCGTGACCGTCTCGGCCAAGGCCAACCACACACTGGCTTTCATTTCAGCTCAACTAAGGCGTCCTTCGACGTGAAAACATATTGCCAATTTTTAAGATGACTTCCCTAAACATTTTAATTCTTTTAAAATTCAAATTATTAAACCATTGATACCAGTAAAAATTTAATTCTTTGTGGGGGCCCAAACTTTCAGGAGTTTATTTATTGTGTTAATTTTTATCCAAAGCTGTATTTAGCTTTAACTACTAAATTATCAATAGTAATAACTTATCAATAATAATTTGTAATATTTAAGTTTCCCCATTTTTTTAAGACAACAATTTGATTTTTACAGTTTCCTGACTATAAGGAAGTGCAACGTGACTGAAGAATTCGTTTCTACATTAGTCAAGACTTTATCGTTAAAAATTAAAACCGTCAAGCACGTAGTTGCATTGCATTATCCACGATCATTTATATTTAAAAATCAAACCCTGCTGCAGTAGAAAAACCAACAAGAGCGTACTTGTATTGTGCTTGGATTTTAAAATCGACAAAACGTGCGGTATAATAAAAGTAACTTTGATTTTAATATAAAAAAATAAAACGATGTTGAGCTCATTACGGTTTACTTTTGAACTTAATATCGTGAAAAGTTCTTTTGAGCATAACAATAATAATTACCATTTTTCAGCTGCGTTGTTAGTTACACAACGTTCTCAAAGCTCTAGTTGAGAGGAAATGCTTAGAAAATGAGTTTATATTGTATTCAGGAATATAGTATCACCTTGGGTAATTTTGAATTTAAGTCGAGCGTTCACCGTAAATAAAATTTTAATTTTGCACAATTTGAAAATGTATGTGATGGTAAGTTAAATTCAATTAATCAAGGCTCGCTCGCGGAAGATGTTGATGTATACCGAGTATACAGCAAATTTTTTCATAAAGTAATTGAAATGTCATGAGGTTGGCCACGTTTTCTTTGAAAATAAAATGTTGTAGCCTTTATTGCTTGCAATCTCAAGAGAGTTTCTTATATAAATCCTTCTAGCAATTTGTTTCGGTGACGTTGTCATGAGGTTTCAAGTGTGTTCCACTCTTGCTTTTAAATTAATATGGTGTTATTATAAAAGTGATAACATGTAAGAAGGAGTTATGACTTACATTAACGTTATTACACCAACACATTTCTTTATTAACTCTCTATTGTAATACTTTCCGCTTTATTTTTCCATCTTTAAATGTTAGAATTTATGATTCAAGTCTGCTTGTAATTGGTTTAAATTTTTTGTCTTCCATATCTTTAAATTTTATGAACCGATTGCTTCAAGTCTCTGGTTAATAAAGTGTAAAATTCCTATAATGTTTAAGTGCATTTTTGTCTTTGATCAATAAACGTAATAGAAACTGATAGAAAGCGCTAAGTTATACGAAATTATTCCATTCCACGAACAGAAATTAGAAACCTTCTAGTTATAGAAAGAGGTTCCATTCCTGGTCACGTTGTGATATAAAGTTCAAGATCGATCCGCGGGCTGTACGGAAGGCAACTAGAAACCACTTCATTAATTGCAATTGCCTAGCAAGTCAGCTTGACTTTTGCTAAGTTGATAATTCAAGATTTTATAGCATCTTCTTCAACATCGATTTTAATATGGGAGACCCACAGTTTTACGCCTGTTTTTCAAACGACTGATTGTTAGAGAAGAGTTTCACAATAAGATTTTATAAAAAATACAGCATTTATTTAGCTGTAAGTAATTATTTTATATTACTAATCTTTGAGATTAAAATAAATATTCAAACAATTTGCGATCAGTTTCTCATGTTTGCTTAATTTTAGTACATTTAATATAAGCCAGTCGTTCATCCTGCACGCGCCGTCAAATTCGGGGTTTTAAAAATCGTCGATTTCTTCATTTTTTATAATATGTTATGCCAATAATTTCATTCGACCATTTAGAATGGAATTAAAAATTCAAAGCAATCAATCACACATCATCTGAAAAGTTCAAAGAATAATTTTCAAAATAAAATCCATTTTTAGACTTTTCTTTCAAAAAGACTTTTTCGAATCAAAAGGATTCGACTTTTTTGAGCAGTTTTAGTTGTTTGGCGGTTTTAAGTCTTAGAATTAATTTAACAGAAATCTTATTATATGGATCTTAATTGGGACAACATTTTAAAGTAAGTAAGACTCCTGTGTTCTCTTTTTCGTAGGACAAACATAGAATTTTTAATTGGCTTACAAAGTTTTCTAATATTGTGTAGTTTAATATTGTGTTTGAACAAGTTGTCAAACACAAAAAGAAAGCCTACCTTAGATTACTATCGAATTACACAGAAGCAAACAAAGAAGATTATAAAAGAAAGAACAAAGAAGTCAAACGCATATACAAAGAATTAAGACAAGAGAAATGGGATAATTTTATTAGTAAAATTGAGAATGACGTGCACGGACGACAAAATATAGCTTACAAGATAATGAAACACTTAAACAAAAAAGAGAAAGATACCGCCTCAATCACAATTATAGGAAACGAGGAATGGCTGAACTATTATGAAACATTATGGAGAAATGAAAACGAAGTAATAGAAACAGTAGAAGACGAGATTGCAGCGGTAGACAGGATAGATCTGGAAGAATTGAATAAAGCACTTAACGATATCAAAAACCGTAAAGCAACGGGAAATGATGGAATAAATGCCGAATTGCTTAAATACTGCTCCGAAGCAGTAAAACTGAGACTCCTGAGATTCATGAACAATTGCTGGAGACAACTAAAAACACCGCAAGAATGGAAGATCGCAAAGATAACCCCAATGTTCAAGAAGGGGAACAGAGCATTATGCGAGAACTATAGAGGAATCAGCTTGCTGAACACCACCTACAAAACCTACTCAAAAATAATCAATAACAGACTAAAACGCCTCACGGAAGAAACGATAATGGAAGAACAGACAGGATTTATAAGAGGCAGATCATGCATGGATAATGTATTCAGCTTAAAACAAATTATCGAGAAACACCGAGAATTTAATCGCGAAACCCATATTGTATACATAGACCTCATCAAAGCATTTGATAAAGTAATTCGAAGTAAGATGTGGGACATACTGGAAAAAAGAGGAATACCACATCATTTAACAAACGTAATAAAAGAAATGTATAGGAAGACGCAGATATGCATGGCAGAAAATGAAGGAAAAACGAAAATTATAAATATGGGTGTCAGACAGGGCTGCAGTATGTCGCCGACATTATTTAATATATATATATAGACGACGCCATGCGTATCTGGAAAGAAAAAATACCGTATTACACGACAAACATGAATAATAATGATTTTGCGTTTACTATACTTTTCGCCGATGACCAAGCTATAATAGCAAATTCCGAAGACTCCTTACAATACGCTTTGTATAAACTGAGTCACATTTTAGAAGAATACAACATGACCAAACATGAGCAACCAAAACAAAAGTCATGGCTTTTGAAGGACAGGAACAAGTGAGGTCCAAGATAGTACTCCAAGACCAAACCATAGAGCAAGTTAGAAGCTTCAATTACCTTGGCTGCACAATTTCTCTATACAATGAAAGGGATGTAGAAAAGAAGATTGAAAGATTCAACTATATCAATGGAACCATCAAGAGAACCTTTAAGAGCAAATACAGCCAGAATACGGCTTTGAAGTATAAAACAATTTCAGTACCAACGGTGACCTATGGAAGCGAAACGTGGACTCTTACAAAAGCAGATGAAAGACGCTTGCAAAGTGCGGAAATGCGGTTCCTAAGAAGTATAGCGGGATACAAAAGAATTGACCGGAAACGTAACACCGATATTCGGAACGAACTAAACATCTTTAGCCTAAATGACCGCATCAACGAATATAGAAATTGCTGGAAGCAACATCTTGAGAGAATGGCAAACCATCTCATACCAAAGCAGATATATAAATATAAACCCCGAGGCAGGAGAAGTATTGGTCGCCCTAAGAAGAGATGGAGAGACCAATGAAAGATTGACGTAACGGACAACAAGTCTAACACGTGAAGATGATGATGTGCAAAAGCTGAATAACCCTTTTTTGCGCGTCAATAAAAAATTCTACGTTCATCATACAAAAATAACCTAAAGGCAATTTTTTATTTATAATTTAGTCTTCAATGAGATGCACATAAGGAAAATCCTGTAAAATTAATTTTAAGCCCTCAAAATATCAAAAAACTCCAAAAAGTTAAATCTTTTTGTTTACGTAGCTACAAATTAAACAATTAAAAAAATGTCTAAAACTTTGTTGAGCATTGAAAATTATCCTTTGTAGTTCTTAAATTCAGATGATATTGTTGATTTTTAATTCCATTTTAAGTGGTCGAAAAAAATTACAACCTCAACATCAATCTAGGATTTCTAGTTCGATAAATGTAGTTCGATTTATTATTCTAGATAATTTTACAGTCTAAAAAAATATGTAGAGTTTGTTACTCTATCTTGCTCAGTTCTCGAGATATTTGAGAAAAAACAAACACCGGTGAAGTGATAATTTATAAGCATAAAGCAAAATAAATTCCAGTTATAGAAACGCAAACGAAATATTTTTATCGTGTTTTCAACCTGGAAAAAATAGTTGGTGGGTTAGACCCTTAAATTAGTCTAATATGACTGGCCTTTTTGGATTTGGGGGAGGGGCAAGTATTAACTTGCACGCACTTAGGCCACTCTACCGGGCCCATTGTACTGCCTCCACTTTTGTTGCTCACCCCCAGCCTGACCCACAATGTCGACACTGCTAAGTATGACCGCAGCCGTTAGGCGGTCTCTCGGCCTCACCACCGACCAGAACTCCCCAACAATGGCCGGCACTACGAACCAGGGACGTCCGCTCGATGACCGAGCTCTGAGAAGTCCCGCGATTCGCACTCCACCAATGCTAGGTGCAGTCGATGGGTGGCCCCTGGACCAGGCCACCCAGCCCGAAGCCTAAACAAAGTCAATCATTGCGTAGTCGATGGGGAGTAGGGGTGATTTTTATTACCCTGTTTGACATATTAGATCAGGTCAAATCAGGGGGACCGCCGGCTTAACGTGCCCTCCGAAGCACGGAGACGGTCATTGAAGGAAAGGAAGTCCGAAAGAAAATTGACTCCTACTGGACTCGAACCAATGCCTTTAGCATCAGTAGTCGATTGCTCTAACTACTCGGCCAATGACCGCCTCATATAACTGGCCTGTTGGCAAAAAGAATTTTCTTAGAAAAGTATTTTCTATATCAACACCTAAGAAGTTGCGCTCAGTCGCAATCTTTTCTTCTACTTGCTCTTGAAGAATAAAAACATTTTCTTTAGCAAGTAATAAATTTATTCAGTTAATTCTCTGAGTATTGGTTTTTAAATCTTTAGGATTTGCTAGGCTGGCCACCGAAATGTCTGTTGCCCTGTTGTTTTTAATTTATTGTTATGATGGCAAACTGTATTTAAAATTATGTAATTATATTTTTTTGTGTCAAATAATTCCACGATTTTCATAACCACCCCTTTTTTCAATTTTAATGTTCTTTTAAAATATTTCTAGTCCTGCCCTGTCATTAAGTGGTAAATAAATAATACTTATAAGTGTTTTTTAAATAAAATTTCTATATAAGTTTTACCTTTTCACTCCAAGTTAAGATTCAAAATATTTTTTCAATACATCATACATACTAAAAAATACCAAACTTTGTAGATTTCCACTGTTTGGTTTGCAAAGATAGAACCGGATTCAATCTAAACTAAAGAAGTGTAAGGAATAGAGTTTAATACCATCAGAGGTAGGAATGTCTCCAATGATCATCAGAACGCAAAAAACCAATGTAGCTTTTAGAACAATGATGCATTTATGGTTGCATCACTCTCAGGTTGATTTTTCATAGCAAACTGAAGAGAGCAACGCTTAGCCTAATCGAAATGCATGGGCGATACAAGGGGGTGATAACTACCCCCTCCCTCGTGAATTAAAAATTAAAGACTTAATGCAAAAATTTGCTAACAAAAATTTAAAAATATAACTTTTTTGAGTTATTATAGTTAAATAATAACCCCCCCCCCTCCTTTCATGAACTTTGGCCACTAGATCCGCCCTTGTTTTCTGAGACCATACTAAAGGATTTCAGCAAAATAATAGCATTTCCGAATTATTCCACGCAAAAGTAGTTGGATTAAATGCTTTTAAACTTTCAGTTTAACTAATCTAGTCAATGAAAATCTATTGTTTTCTTTTAACGGCGGAACTACAATAAAATCGTTGATTTCCATTGGTTAGTTAATCGTTTATCAAATGTAAAGTTTAATGGTCTTTGAGAGATTAAGGAATGACTGGGATTGCATGTGAGAGTGGCATTAAAATGTATTTTTTGTGATAATATGGTATAAAATTTTTACAAATAGGTAACTCGGCTGAAATGTTAAGATAATTTAATTTAACATTAATTAATTTAAATAATGAACTTTGCATAATCAAGGAATAACGGAAGAAACTTTGTTTCAGACTCTTTAGTCTGAAATTCGAGAAAATTGCTCTTGATATTAAGTGTAAATGTAACAAAGTTGTTAATCAAAACAAATATGAAAGAAAATGAAAAATTAATATAAAAGTAGGAAATATTACCGGGCAGGGGGGGGGGCATTAATGAACAATAAATTGGAGAAACATTAGATGATAATAGTTATTTAAAAAAGCATAATTGCCTCAATATGCCCCCTGTTCGTTATATTTTAAAAATGCTCTTAATTTTTTTTACTTAAAATGAAATTCAAATTTTTTAATATGGTCACCAAATCGTTTATTTATTCAAATCAAAATAATTCGTTGACAACAATCATCAAAAAGTTTATAATATAATTTTTAATGTAATACACCGTATAAAAACGTTACAATCATATCCCGAAATGTAATCGCGCAATTAAAATTCGTCACCTTATGAAAATCACCTTACAGTTTATGAAAAAGTTTATTGAAACATTTTCTCACCGTATCTTATTAAATTCCATGCGGAGTCCATTTTGTAATCTAATTTTTGTATTCCAATTTGTTCATCCTGTAGTGCATGCATCCTTCGCTTGATTTTCGTATTATTCTCCTTATTTTCCAAAAACTTCCAATTTTCAAATTTTCCATGTGTTCAAATTTCTACTAATTAATTTTTCGATAAATCTTCGCTATCCAGAAATACGCCAATTTAATCAACTCTTATAACCGAACTACCCGTACGTACAAATTCACTTCAATTAACAATTTTTACCCTCCTGGCAATCACAAAAAAATTATCGAGGTCACTTCAATCTCTCAAATTCAAGCTCTCCACTTGGTAGTCACTGATAGACCTTAAAATTGAAGGACCCGCACTTTTTGACATCCAATGCAGTAATCTGGCTGTTTGGTTTGGATGTGCCTCTCTTATAATGTGGCGATATCATTTCTTGTCAACTTTATTATCTCTATATTATTATTCGATCGAATAAAGCTTTTTTAAGCGTATTGAGCTTAGAGTTGATACGGAAACCCATTTTCAGCTCTCTGTCTTAAAAAAACTCCTACGGCTTTTTAAATTTTGTTCTGCAAATTACTTTTGTTAAAGAATTTTTAAATAATTTGGTTCACACCAAAACACTCAACTTTAACTTGTTTATGTGTGTGTGTGTGTGTGTATGTATTCTAGTTTTTGGAATTTAGTAAATTAGTAAGTAGTAAATAAAATTTCCGGATTGGGATCTAAGAACTTCCAATCATCAGAGTGCCCTTTTGATTAAAAACGTTTGTATTTTACAACCTTCATCGTTCTTATTAACTTTTATTTTTAATTAAACCAAAATTCATATTACGCAAAAAATATTTGTACTGCTTAATTAAAATTGTACTCGTATATTCCATTTTTCAACATAATTAAACATTTCGATATAATAATTATGGTTTACTTAGGATATCCTAGAATTTGATTTTGGCGAGCATAATTTCAATTAAATTTCCGTGTTTGGGCAATAATTTTCACTTTGTAATACTTGAATATTTAATTAATCTGCCGATCATGATTTTAATTAAATTACCATTCATTTTTATGCAAAGCGTTTCAATTTTACAAATAAAATTTATTAATGTTTTCTAACTTAAGTATACACAGAGTTAGTTGTTAGAAGTATGGAAAAATAAAAAAAGGAAAAAAGCGGGATTTACTTACTTCCTCCTGTTCAATATTGTTTCCTCGTTATCCAATTGTCGTCGAAACCCGAGTCGCAAAATCTGCCAAGACCTATTCCGTACAGTATTTTCATGATGGTGGTTTCCTACTTAAGGAAATCTTGAGTTTATTTTAAAAAAATTTAAAATAACATCTTAATGATGCGGAACCAAAGTCGAAATAAATTCCATACAATTTTAAAGTTTCAACTTAAAGCCGTGGGAAAGCAATTTTTGATTATTTCTACATGAATTGTTTATTTCAAACCAATTTAAAATTAAAATTAAATTCTCCTCCATCATCCATTCGTTTTGTTTACTTATCTGTTTTCTGGGGCAAGCACTCCCTCTGTTTGAGTTTAATAAAATGCACCTAATAAAACGTTGATTTAAATTTTCCACTTACTTGACACACAAATTATAAATATATATATTTCATTTACGTTTTTGTTTATATATTTGGCGAAAACCCTAATTATTTACCATCGCGAAATATTTGCGATATGATAATTTCATTAATTTAGAAGGAATTTAACACCACAAAATTAATTTTAAGTTCGGAGTTTTCCATTGTACAACACTTTTGAAACAAGATTTACTTTTTCTTCAAAAGCTTTTGTGAAAAAACTTATGTTGCTCTAAACTTTTTTGTAGTTTCGACAATCAACATCTAAAGAGCAATAAAGCAAACCAGAAGTTTTTCAAACAGCTAAGATTTCGTGTGATTAAGGTAGAAAAATTTTGATTTCAAGTCCTTTTTTGTTATCGTGTGTAACCAGCAGTATTGAAGAGTTTAATATTCAGATTTTTGTTGCATAAATGGAAATACAACTAACTTGTGCTTTTGAAAATATTAAATTCTCAACAATAATTTTGTTTTTCGACGTATATAGTAGGTACATATTATGCAATTTGTATGATCAAATATTTTATTTTTGAAATAGCAAATACACGAATGCTTCAAGTGAAAAGAGAAAACTTAAAGGTGTAAGCAGAAAAATGCTATATTAAAGTTTAACAAAGGAATACGGAAATGTTTACATTATTATAAAAAGTTATTAAATAATATATGCCGTAATATCAAATTGCACATAATGAAACAATGCCAAGGAAAATTTATATCAGCACAGCAACGCACTTACAATGTTTAGTTATTGTGTTCTATTGTTACATATTTTACGCATTTCTTTTTATAATTGTTTTATATAAAATTTA
Source organism: Podabrus alpinus (assembly GCA_932274525.1). NCBI lineage: Eukaryota > Metazoa > Arthropoda > Insecta > Coleoptera > Cantharidae > Podabrus > Podabrus alpinus. The sequence goes on along the minus strand of OW026457.1, from coordinate 10,977,323 downwards.
ACTTGATATGAATTTAAAAAAGGTAAAAAATATTCCTAAACATGTATCGACCAGTGGTTGCCATCTATCGCTGAATTCTTGAATTAAGTTACAGATTGCAAGGGTATTGTTTATCTTATTCAATATAACATAAATAAAATAATGTACTAACATACATAAATTAATTTATTCAATTGAATTCAGTGCAATATCATGTAAAATAAATTGTTACATGTAAACAATTTACTTAGAATATTATATATCATGTTACCCCATATTATAGTTATTAAATTCTATGAGCACTCATCATGTAAATACCATCCAATCGATCACTCTTAGAAGATCAAATCTATGCTTTAATCCTAAAAGGTCTTTCTATATTACAGGTGGTTCAAGTAAACATAATGGAAATCTGCAATCCTTTGTAATTATAAAATATTTTCCTAAAATTCAATTATTAGAATAAACAATACGAACGTTCAAAACAAGGATAAACTATTATGTAGTAAGCCGAAAGGTTTAATTTTTTAGTTTTATAATAATAATAAGTAAGTTTATTAAGCAATTTACATAAATAACAGTACAATTATAAATAAATATTGCTTAAACGGGTGAAGGGTCAGCAGAGCTGTTTTTCACCTAGACCCCTGTGGTATTTGTTTAGTTTTTCTGCTGTCGTAGTAGTTCTTCAGTTATCTTCTTCTTGAACGATTTTCTATTTCTAGATGTGAGGTATAGTTCAACAAATTTATTAAAATTGCAGGGCGCAATATACTGGAACGAGCCCTTGAATTTGGAAAATCTGTGTTGTGGAACGAACAAGTGATTGTTGGAACGTAAATTTAGGCTGTGGCAGTCAGACCTTCGGATTAGAGATTCATTAAGGTAGCTAGGGTGACCCGACTTAAATACGTTGAACACCTGTACTGCAAGTGATAGCCCAAAACGGTAGTCCAGTTTCATAATACTATGTTCATTGTAATGTGGAGTAACATGTTCCCTATAGTTGATGTTAAAGGCAAAGCGGAGGCAAACATTTTGCAGTATTTGGAACCTATTTTTCATTTGATTGGTCAAACATTCGTAGTACACGATGATACAATAGTCAATGTGACAGAGAACCAGGCTTTCAATTAGTCGCCATTTTACCTGAGGTGGCAAGAGGTTCTTGTACCTGTACAGTGACTTGAGTTTGAAAAAACAAGTGCTGGTAATCTTGTTGACATGAGCAGCGAAGGACAGGTGGCTATCCCATATTACTCCCAGGTTCTTGATTTTGGTGCAAAACTCAATTAAACAGCCGTTTAACTGAACATCGATGCTTTTGGTTTCAGTTGCTGTAAGCACAGTGGTGGGGACTGCCCATACACATGGTAAAAGTTTAGAAGTAACCCATTGCAGCGAGACCAGCGATGTATCAACGATAGACAATAGTTCATATCCTTGATAACATTATTTATGTCAAGTGGTGAGCCCGATATGTAGATCTGTGTATCATCGGCATACATGTGGAAGGTGCAAAAGGTGGGTAAAATTTTAGGAAGATCCGCAGTAAAAATTATAAAAAGCAGAAGTCCAAGGAGGCTTCCTTGAGGGACTCCGCACATGGTTTTAAGTTCGTGGGATATTTTTCCATTTAGCTTGACTTTCTGTGTACGGTTAGTAAGATAATCCAATAGTAGTTTTAATGCTGAGTTGCTGCAGCCATAGTATTTCAACTTGGCAATAAGCAATTCATGATTAATGACATCAAAGGCTTTGCTGTAGTCCAGGAAGGAGGCTAGCGTTATTTTTGAAGCATCCATATTAGCCAGAACATCTCCCGACGCTTTTGATAGAGCAGTTGAGGTGCTAAATCTGGAACTGAAACCAGATTGGGTGTAAGGTATTACATGGTTGGATTCAATATGAGCAAGAAGTTGTTTCCGAATGAAGTGTTCCAGTACTTTGGATAGCGCTGGAAGAATACTTATTGGCCGAAGCTCACCAAAGCTGCTGGCAGTGCTCGATTTAGGGATTGGCAAAATAATTGATTTTTTCCATAGATCAGGCACTGTTGAATTCACCAAGCAAGAGTTGATGAGGTCAGTGAAGCTAGACACGCAATGAGGCAAAATAAGCTTTAACATTCTGGAATTGATTCCATCAACACCAGTAGCATTTGACTTCAGCCTACAGATGGCGTTAGCTACATCTTCCCAGCTAACAGGGGAAAAAACCAATGTACCAGTCATTAATGGGTAGCTACCACACGAAAAGTTGTCAAAAGTGATGGAATCGATAGCTGTGTTTGGGACGGCATTTGTAAAAAATACGTTCAGAGCATTTGCATCATCATCTATTTGGGTAATTTCTTTCTTGGGTTTCGAATGAATATTTGTGCGATCAAAAAATTTCCAGAGTTTCTTTGGATTTTGTATGTTAGCTTCCACTTCATATTTAAAATATGCTTTTTTTTCGTTGTTGATAGCTTGAGTTACCAAGTTTCGAAGTTCTTTAAAATAGTCGAAGTCCGAATTTAGTTTTGTTTTGGAATACTTCTTGTACGCGTTTTCACGAAGTTTAATCATGCATTCAATTGTTTCGGTTAACCATCCAGGTTTCACAGTACCTATTTTAATTGTATGGAGCGGTGAGTGAAGGTCAAACAGTTGGGTAATTTTAAAGTTAATAAATTCAAGTTTCTCATTTATGTCGGCAATATCTTCCGAGTGGGACCAGTTATCTGTACGTTGATATTCTAGTTCAGTCTTGAGATTTTATTCTGAAAATAATATTTTGCGTCAGTAAATTAAATTAATTAATTAATTCAATAAAATGCAATTATATTGTATAATCAGGATTACAACTCGTTAAAGAAGTTCTGGCGATGTAAAGTTGTTTTAAGACAGCATTTATTATTTGACTTCACAGCAATGGCTTGGTGTGATCGCTGGTTTCCTAATTTCCTAACACGGCCCTCCGGTGAACATCAACTCTGGATAGCACGGCGTTGTCTTCGTAGCGTTGAGTTGTAAAGTAAGGGAAAGTGGATGAATGAAGAACCCCTCATTCATCACATTTTACTGCCTCCTAAGAACACCATTACGGAACACCAATATTTGAAATTATTTAAAACACTCGGAAATAGATTAGTTGATGGAGGCGACTATAACGCAAAACATCAGGAGAGGGAATCACGGCTTGCTAATCCTAGAGGAAGAGAACTGATGAAAGTTATCAAAAGGCATATCAATCAATTATCAATCAACATGCGCATCAGTGCTGCTTGAAATTATCATACGATCATTCACCAATCTTAATTACACAGCACTCGAAATGTTTACAAACAAAATACGCTGCATCTGTATAACATTCGAACAGACTGGGAAAATTTTAAATTGCTGATTTATGACATCAACAGCAATTTATTGTAATAATGCAATTACTATAATTGTATTGATACAACTACATTTATTGTATTTAATATAGCTATAGTAATTGTGTTTAGAACAACTACAATTGTATTGGATACTACTACAGCAGTTGTATCGCATAATACTATATTAATTGTATTTAATACAACAACTACAATTGCATTGGTTGCAATTGTTACTACAGTAGTTGTAAAAATTTAAAAAGGTTTTATTTCATTTGCACCTTTTTTTGATTACTTACCTTCTTCCTTACCTGTCCTCCCGGGTGTCCGCCGTCAGGCATTGCTTCCGGGATGATGTGTCCTAGAATCGGACCACGTTCTTCTCCTTTGATATCCTAGTTTGTCGGCCGGGTAGGGGGCAATGCGATGGAACTCGCGTGTGGCGTGTGCTCTTCCGCACGCCTCTCTTCTACCTGTCCGGGTTTCGCGTCGAATCGTTAGTCCTCCTTTTGTGTGTCGTCCTCCGTTTGTGTGTCCTCCGTTAGAGTAGCGGCGGCGGCTGCCTGTTGCTCGGCTCTCCCGGCTGCCTCCTTACATCTTAATATGGTGGTGACGAGGGTAGTTATCAGCTGCCACTGTGTCTCGTCGACAAGCATTGCTTCGATTAGGTCCTCGGGAGTCATCGTGTACCCCAGTGCTAGGGAGACCATTGTCCTCTCGCGTTCCCATCTCCAACAGTGGAAAAGGGAGTGTTCCGCGGTGTCGATTTCCTCGCAATACCTGCAACGAGGGCTTGCCAACTTTCCGAATCTGTGTAGGTAGTGGGCAAAGCAGCCGTGCCCTGACAGCATTTGTGTGAGGTGGAAGCTTACTTGTCCGTGCCGTCTTTTGATCCATCTTTTGATGTTGGGGATTAGTCGTCGGGTCCACAAGCCCCAAGTTGCCATCTCCCATCTAGCCTGCCAAATCTCGGCCATCTCCTTCCCGGCATCCTCTGCTCCTTCGTATGTTCTGCCTCTTGCCAAGGCGAGAAGGTCGATTGGGGGCATCGACGCCAAGACGAGGGCCGCGTCGAGCGAGACCGTCCTATAGGCGCAGGAAACTCGTAGCGCCATTCTTCGCTGGACGCTTAGCAATCTCTGTGCGTTCCTGTTTACTCGGAGTGCTTCGTGCCATATCGGTGCCGCATATAATATGATTGATTGTGTCACCAGTCCGAGGGTTCTTCTTTTGTCCTGTTTTGGGCCACCCATGTTGGGCAATAGGCGGGCAAGCGACGTCGTGACCGCTCCTGCCTTTGCTGCCGCTTCCCTGATGTGCTCTGCGAAGTTTAGATTCTTGTCTATCTTTACGCCGAGGACGGTTACCGAATCCTTGCATGGGATTGGAACTCCGTTTAGTCGAATGAAAACCGCGGGCACTTTCCTTCTTCCGCTTAGTAGTACTCCCTCCGATTTTTCGGGGACTAGGGTGAGTCCTCTTTCGCGTACCCAGGCGGAAATTTTTTCCAGGGCCTGCATCGCGGATCTCTCGATCTCCGCCACGTCCTTGCCCACGATTACCACGTTGAGATCGTCCGCGAAGCCCACAGTGGTGCAACCTTGTGGGAGCTGCAGACGTAGCACCCCGTCGTACATTAGATTCCATAGCGTCGGTCCAAGCACCGAGCCCTGAGGGACTCCGCTGGTGACCTCGATTTCGTCCTGTTCTCCGTCGCCTATTATCAGGCGTCTCTCCTCTAGGTAACTGACCACTAGGTTGAATATGTCATTGTCGATCGTCGCCAGGTTCCTCAGTGCCCCAAGGATGTGCTTCCACCCCGCGTTGTTGAATGCATTCCGAACGTCGAGGGTAACGAGTAGACAGAGCCTTCTGGTGCGCCAAGTTCCCGTCTTTGCCTCCACCGCGATCTCCATGATCCTCTTTAGGGCGTCCACGGTTGATCTTCCCCTCCTGAATCCGTATTGGTTGTCGGATAGACCGCCGCTGTTTTCGATGTTTTTCTCGAGGCGATTTAGAATGAGCCTTTCTAATAGCTTGCCCGCGTTATCGAGCAGACAGATGGGCATTGCACCTTAAAATTTGCAAAATCTACGTAATTAGCGAATATTTGAAGGCTGGTTGGGACATATTAAAAATAAAGAAATTGTATTTGTTTGAAAAGGAATTAATTTTTTATTATTTTACAATTAATAATAATCATTATTACATACTATAATTCTTTCATATTGATATTTTGTTGACCCCTCTTTTGATTTTATAACAGCTTTAATACAATTATTAGGCATGGATTTTGTCAAATTTAGGTCTTCTTTTCACATTTTATGTAGGGCGTCTATTAATTCTTTCTTATTTTTAAGTTTATTTTGTGCGATTTTCTTTAAAACTATGAACCAACAATTTTCAATTGGGTTCAAACCGGGGCTGTACCCAGGCCATGGTAAGCGGTTAATTGCATCTCTTTCAAGAAATTACCATTACCTAAGAATTTAAATCTTTATAAGTGTTTTATAAAGATGTAAGTGAAAGAACAAAATCAGAATAGTACTTACAATTTTTTCCCGATGGCATGGTGCAGAATCATCTGAAAAAGTACAATTTCTAGCACCTGCAAATTGTTGTTCAATCGTGGGCATTAAACGTATATCTAAAATTTTGATGCAGCCCTGTGCCTTTACAGTCCCATATATAATGTGCAATGAGTCCACAACCACGTTCGAAAAACATCCCCAGACCATTACGCTTACTGTAAACTTCACAGTTCTTTTCAGACATTCGTCTTTTAATCTTTCGCCTTGTCTTCTACGTACAAAATTAATTCCATCTGAGCCATTCAAATTGAACGAGTCTGTCCTACCTATATTCGTTTTTCTATTAGTTGTTGGATCACAAAGATATTATCCATGCAAGATTTTCCTCACCTGAAACCACTATGTTCTTCACTGAGTTTATTATGCAGTTCTTCTACTAGCTAGGCTAAAAAAATTTCACCATGGTTTGCTAAAGCTGCTCTTAATGCTGAGGCATTTATAGTTGTTCGAGTCCTTTTTTCGATTCTTTTAGTAGATAGAAATGATATAGGATTCTTTCCATTGCTCTGGTATTTTATTCCGTTTCAGATATTTGCTAATATGTGTTAGCAGTCTTTATGTCAGATGGGGTCCACCGTAGTTCCGCCGGAATCACGTCTGGACCTGTTGCTCTCCCATTCTTCTCAGACAAGTCATTATTATCTTTTTGTTTACTTCCACAGCTGTATGTGCATTCATCGCTATATTTTCTTCTTGACTATATTGTTTTCTGTTTTGCAATAGAAGTTATATTAGCACTGTTATCTTCTCTTTTGATGCTTTTCAATAATCTCCATACCTCTGTCAATTGAGTACCTCTTGTATTTCAATTTATTTCCAAACACTTTCTTTCCTATGTCTCCTTTTTCATTGAGCTAGTTTTCTTTTAACGATTCCTGTGAGTTGTATCAATTATTCGTTTGTTTAATACAATTTGCAATATCCTCATTCTAACTCTTTTAACCCTTTCCACCATTCGTAGGGTCTCTTTAGGCGCTCGATGCACTGCTTGTATTATCGAAGAGTGCTCCACTTCCATATTGTCTGTCTCCTCAATGCTTGCAACTTGAATCTTTTTGAATATAGATGCCTAATGGTATTATCACTTAATAAATAATATAGTTTATATCTCACTCGATGTATACTATCTTTTTTTTAAATTATCTTGTACGCCTTTACTATCATTCCACGACATGAGAAGTATACAAATTCTTGCTACTACCAAGTAGTGGTTTGATACACAATCAATTCCTCTCCTGACATGGACATCTTTTATTGTGATATACTGTGTTTGGTAGCCAATAACATAATTCAGCAGTAACTTCTGGTCAAATCGGTTGGCAACACCTTGTATACTAGAGTGATTGTATGAGCTTGAGGAATTTGGATTGGAAAAGAGCGATTTTTTGTTGAAAATAAGGAGAAGGGATAGCCGCACGAAGTAAACAAAGCAAAGATTTATACGAGGAGCGTTTGGGTAAATGGAAAAGCGGCCTTTGCGAGGATAGCGAAGGTAGAATCGGTGCATTTTTGAGGTTAGATTCGTACGTCGAAACGGAAAGAAGAAAATAGAGCCAACCCAAGAAGTGTATAGGGAAATTGAAAAGTCACTAGAGTGAAAAACCACTGCCAAATATAACTTATCACAACACAAGTTCTTCTTCTTTATTCTGTTACTATCACGAATTCTACTGTAAATAAAGTAAGTTAAACGGGAGAATTTTTGAAGTCATAACACTGGTGAAGAACAATTTAAACACAAAATTGAATTCGGATGCGAAACGAGTAAGCATAGGAGAAGGCGGCGATCGCAGCGATGGATCGACCGCGGATGAGGGTGAGAAGAAGAGAGCAGCCGCGTACGACATATTCCGAAGAAGCAAAAAGATTACTAGATCACCGAATGCTACTAAATCACAGTATAGCGAAAATGAAGAAAGGAAATACAGCAGTACCGATTCCAGGAAGTTGCCTAGAAGGGAAAACAAGCGCAAGGAAATCTCCAGGGTGGAGGAAAAATTAGACCATCTTACAAGTATGTTGGAGAGTTTCATGACTGACATGAAAACAAGCGTCAATGCAATAAAACAGGAAATGGGCGACTTAAAGAGGGAGGTGGCGGAAGTCAAAATGGGGGCGGAACAGACCAATAAAGAAGTCCGATCAATGAAAGATACAAATAAGGAAACTTCACAAAAACTGGAAGAAGAAATGGGAAGATTGGAGGCGAAAAGCGCTGAACTCGAGCGCAAGTTGGAAACAATAGAAAGAGAGAAAATACGTAATAACGTTGTGATGAGTGGAATAGTTATCGAAGAGGGAGACCCCCAGAAACTAAAAGCAGAAATAAAGAACGTCGTCAAGAATAAGATGGGAATAGACATCGCAATAAATAAAGCGTATAAAATAGGGGAGAAGAGATGTGTTTTTGAACTGGATAAATGGGAAGATAAACTCGAAATACTGAAGAACAAGATCAAACTATCAGGTAGTGAAATATATATGGACAGCGACCTTACCCCAAAGGATAGAATGATCACGAAGGAAATCAGAGAAAGGGCAAGGAAGGAGAGAGAGAAGGGTAACAGAGTGAAGGTAGGACACTTATTGAAACTCATTATGAAGGACAAGGTCGTAATCTGGAATGAACAATGCAGAGGGCTGATTGAAAGGAAAACGGATGTGACGGTTCCCGATACAAAAAACTGAATAAAAACGAATTGCATGATGAATTTACGACGGACAGGCGAGGACATGGCAAAACGATTAAAAGGAAGAAACGAAATGTGAGGCAAGAGCTGGTAAGGATTGGCACGTGGAATGTGAGGACGATGCTGAGACCGGGGAAAATGAATGAGATTGCGAATGAATTGGAAAACTATAAAGTGGACATAGCAGCGATACAGGAAACCAGGTGGAAGGAATATGGAGAAGTTGTTCAAGACGGTTTTATATTCACGTACTCCGGAAAGAATAGAGAGAGGAAGTAAAATAGTGTGTAATGCATTGTAGATATGTTTATGCAATTAAAGGACACAGAGGACTAATCCTCCTCAAAAAAAGGATTTTGTAAGTCTTTAAAAGACAGCTCTATTCCGCAAGGAATGTTAAGCTATTTAATAATAATAATAATAACTTCTGGTCAAACAAGGGCCTATGGCTGAAGGAAGTATTCATGTATGCATTATTTTTCAAAATTAAATGTTTTCATATCTATAAATTACAGCTGTCCCCGAATTGAATAAATTTTTGAAGATAATATAAGGCACGTTGCTTGCCCTATTCTAAAATCCTACCCCAGTTTAAAACTAAGGTAAACAATAACATGAAACCTTGAAGTTTCAAATGATTTTAAATTCGCAGGATAATTTCCACTAGAAATCATTATTTGATTACGACATGTATTCCAAATTTCAGTTTACTGGATTTTTTGCAAGCTCAAAGTGTTCCTTGCCTGAACTAGTAAGGCATTACTGAATAATATACTAAAACTTCCAGTACCTCAAAGACAAGCTTTATTAATTTCTGTCTTTGTAAGTTATTCACGTACTGTTTTATCGTTATTCTTATTGACACACAAATTCGTTTTTTAAAACCGAAAATCAGAAATGTACAGAAAAATTTCATATTAATTATTGTTAAGTACATACAACCAAACAATTTAGAGGCGTCGCTCCACCAGTGCAAATGATTGGACTGTATTAACTTACCTTTACAGCCAACTAGCCCGGATTTCTCCTATTTTTTCATTCGCATCAAAAATTAAAGATTCACACTTTTCATTTCAATTATCTATTCTTCTTCTAATGGCTTCATTAATTTGTGCTCGCAATCTATTTACGATCTTTCGTAAATGAACTGTATTCTTCCGACAAACCCAACATCAAAACGTCATTGTGCATTACTTTTCTTTCTCTTTCTCTCTATTTTGAATTATTTAATTTTTTTATCTATCATTATCTCTTTTAATACGTATTGTAATGAACGGAGTCTTTAATACTTCTAATAATGTTTTGTTATAAAATGCTTTGTACGGGTTAACGTAAATGTATCCCGTCGATAGAAATGTTAAACTTTTACACAAATAACAATAAATGAAATTATACCTCAGCTTAGCTCTTTCAATGGGCATGGACTTACCTTCTCTCACGGGTTGAGTTCGTTCCTTGACCAAATCGGAAATGCTGAAATTAAAAATCGTGGCCTTCGGAACAAGGTAAAAATAATATTCCGTTGCAAATACAATTATATTTTTATTATGTAAAATTTATGTAATACGTTTGATTCAATTAATAAATGTTCTTAAAATTAAACCGATTTCTTAAAATTACCCAACTTTTTATGAAGATTGCACGCGTTTATCAAGTTTCGTAGTGTACACTCGGTTTTATCAAAAATAAAGTTTAATGGAATTTTACCTTTAACAATCTAGTGTTTTTGTGATTCACAAGATGTTTGACCATGAGATTCTAAACGTTAGACCGGTGGATGATCACTTCCTTGCTTGATTACAATAGATTAAGTTTTCTTTGTACCTCGTGGTGTAGTTTACCAGTTTTACCAAAATAATTTCAATCCGTGGATATTTTCAACCAATTTCACTATTACGATAGGTAAGCACGTTATTTATATTAATTTTTGCACTTTTTAGTTGTAATTACTCAATATTTTCACAAATTTATCTAAATTTTAGCATGGACGCATAAATTAGCACGCCATTACCTAAATCACCAAACGAATATATCCTTCAATTGTTTTTCCATCGCAACGCTTGCATTTCCAAAGCAATCTTTATTATTTTTCATTGGTCGAAGTAAAATCAATAATATTGACATTCCAATTTCTAGGTACGGCTTTGCCCAATTTGATTTGTAAAATTTTTAATAAAATTTTTATGTTTCAGATTGAATTAATTTTCAACATCACTTGTGATTAATTTGTGAACTTTGTGAAGATGAATTATCCTTTTACGGTGCACTAAATTATCGAAGCACTCCGAACGTTGTGTAATGTTTTTACTACTTATTTAAATTTAACGCTAATACAAATTTTCATATTATTTAAGCAATTAACAATATTTGACTTTTAAATTACCTTTCTTATTATCAATTAATTTGATTTATAATACTAACAAACATTTCTTATATTAACGGAATTAAATTGTTACATTTAGAATTTATTTTGTTACTTGCTCCGTGACTCGTTTTTCACATAAATGTATGATATTGAACTAAATTTTGGTGTCGGACGAAGCTTCTCCGTTCGAACAAACAAGTCTCATGCTCCCTTTAGTTATAAACAAATTTTGAATCTTAATGTACACATTTCTATTGACGTGGTTCACTGGACATCGCAGTATGTATGGATTATAGAAATTTCATCCAATATACGCAACGTAATAATCAATTTTAACGAGATCATTATGATAAGAATGCGCGTTCTTAAAATATGGAAGATTTTGCGGTTTCGTAAAATGTGATATATTCAAAAAATTTAATTCAAAACTTTAATGCAACTAATTTAAAACAAAGTCGCCCATAAAAGTGGCATCAAGCTGTTCAACGATGTAATAACAAAACTAATTTGGCGATGTTAAGAAAACAATTAAGTTTTACAGGTGGGTACAATAAAGCACATCAATATCGTCGTGTAATTTGATAAAGAATAATGTTGTACAAGGTGTTAAGTATAATTAACTATACGTGTTAATTAATATCGCTACCTGGACTTGACTGTATAAATCCTCACATTTCCAACTTGTATGAAATCATATTATATCAAGCAAAAAGTAAAATAATTAGGATTAATGATAAATAGTAGAAAAATCGGAAAATTGCTTTGTCACTTTCAGATGAAAAGTGGGAATCTTTTTAAGAAAAAAATGAATCTTTACTCGTGACTGTAATAAAGAGTGAAAATTACGCTAGGCGTTGTCAAGGTGATGTAAAATTCTGACGGAATATAACATAAGAAAAAGGAAATTTATTAGAAGTGATTTGTCGCCAACAACGTCGAGTCAAATATTATCCCAATGCTCAAATTCTTAGACAAAATCATAAGTAATATAAATTGTCCCATTACCAGAGATTACATCATCTTTAGTTTCTCAACTGCTGTTAATAAACCGTTACCAAAAAAATTAAACGCCACTTTGTGTTGTTGATTCTATATAAGTCGTATACAAAAACTTTGTGCATAGTTAAGTGGTTCAATTCAGGTGTACAAGGAAACTAAACTACCGTTCACACTTTTAATGTGTTCAGCCTGAAAACTTAAGCTTCAACGTCATGCAAATATTTAGTAATTTGCGTCACTCGTAAATTCACTATTTACCTAACCACTTTTGTCAAAACATCTAAATTTGATAAAAACTTGCGATGCTTATCACAAAAAGAATTATTGTAAAGGAAGCAATAAAAGGAGAGAAAATTGATAATAGCAATTTTTGTAAGTATTAAATTTCGTTTAAATTTTTATGTAGCTAATCATATAGAAATTTTGATTAAAAAATTTATGGAGCGATATATTTTTTACTAAATTAATAATATAAAATTTAATCAAGTTTAATAAAAAAAAAGTATTAATTAAAATTGCTTGTCGAAGAAGAAGCTGAAGTACGGCATAATAATGAATTACCTTTGCAATTTATTTTAAGATTTGGGGTTCTTTTATTGAAATTTTGAAAGGGTTCTTTTGTGGTTACAAGAGCCCACGAGAAATAATTATTATTAGCGGATTTAGTTAACAAGCCAACTCGTTCACGATAAGCAGGCATTTCGTATTCTTACTTCAAATTGGTGTAATTTTGTTTCACTTTTTATGAAAGATGGTGCTTTTAGAATATCATCGATTTATGGAAAGTAAAATATTCAACGTTAAAGGTGAAGGGTTATTAAGGACGATCATAGGTCAGGATAGCCGAATTTTAAACGCGTTTCCTTTGGTAAATCGCTTGTAAATTTACCTTTCTAAATTTACTATAGCTATCATTTTTGAATTACTGTTACATTTGCCGAAGTAGACACTTCATTAGGTTATTGTAATCTTATTCATTGTAATCCATCGACAGTAAATTTTACGGCCAATTCAGGTACTTTAATAATACGCTAATAATAGTATCACTTTGTATGCTCTTTTTCTTTGTCTTTCCCTTTCGCACAGGAGTCATGATCATTTTTTGGCTTGTCTCTCCTGGTAAACCGCCCAATTGATGGCCTGTTTATGTGGTTTGACCAGCGTTTTAGAGATCTTCCTCTCGGCTTGGTGCCCTGAATTATCAGTCGCTCGTTTAAAATATCAGGGGACACGGGAGTAGACAGACGATGAGGCTCCTTACTTTAATTCAAAATTTAGATGTTGGTTCTCTTCTCTGTCTAGGGTACTCGCAACACTCCTCCTACACCATTTTCTAAGGCGTCGATTTTAATCTGTCTTGTGTTTTGAGTGTCCACCGCATAACAGCACTAGAAAGAGTTTTGGAGATCTTCTTATTAGTGGTCAAAATGATACCACTTTCCTTTCAGATTTTTTAATGATCTTCAGGTCTCTGCACCTGACTGTTGCATGTTCAAATTGTAGGACAGTTACATGGGCGCGACGATATAAAATTCTTGAACTTCTTAAATTCTTAAAATTCTTCTTCCAATTGATAGGAAATATTGAAGGAACTGAGAAGAAGAAAAGTCTCTTCCTGTATTCAAAAAACTACGGAGAGCTTCTTTGATCATAGAAGACTTGTGGAGGAGGAGAAAAAAAATAATTTTATAATGTGTAATCAGGAAATCCGATATTGAGTATGCTGGTAAATTTTTTTGTTGTGTTTTTACGGATCTGTCGTTTTTTGGATCTGTCGCGCTTGGAAATTTTTTTTCCAAGTTTACCATAATAAGCTAGATCCATTTATTACGGATCTATCGTTTTTTTGATCTATCATTTATATGATATAATATAAATACATCGATACCTTAAAAGAATACTGTAACAACTCAAAATTCATAGTTTTGAGATATTGACGTTTAAAAGACTCATAGTAATTATGATCATCATATAGTTACAAAATAATTATCTAAATCTTTATCTATATATTTCTTAGCACAAGGTGATATGATGATAAAATCATTTTACCATCTACCATAATTACCATGCATGAGTCTTTTAAACGTCAGTTTCTCAAAACTATGAATTTTGAGTTGTTACAGTATTCTTTTAAGGTATCGATATCATATTTATATCGCCTAGTTGACCGTCGCTGAGTTTTCCCGTCGCCCAGTTACAAATCGTCCAGTTATATACGTCGCCTACTTTGATTCGTCCAGTTGTCGCGTACAGAAAATAGACTACAACAAATCTCATGTAAGGTTCCCCGGTTCGATTCCGGGTACAGTCTTTTGAGCTTCGGAGGGTTACTTAAACAGTTCCCCTACGTTAATGATTTGATATCATAACAACAAAAACAGGGTTCAGGCACATCAAAAAGCAAGCCTAGCAAGCTACCTACTTAACATGTAAAAACCAAATGCTCATGAAAGTAATTAATTAATTTAGTTAAACGGCAGGTCATAGACCTATGTATACTAAGAAGAAAAAGGAAACTAATTAACTGCTTAAAGTAATCACTAGTAGGTAATTAAACACAAACAATTAGCTTAGTTTTGTTTCGTTTTGTTGTTCTGCCCTTTTACTATACTGGTGTCACCTTATTTTAAATTTAAAAGCACAGATCCGGATCAAGGAATAAGTTAATTAAGAAAAGTCAATGAATAAATGGTTAAATATGGGAATAATTACATCTTTCACTAGATATAAATAACAATCTAGTAGTTCCAGGTACGAGTATAGATTGAACCTAACTTGAGCCACAGTATACGCGTTGTCTTAAGAAAATCTTTAAAGAGGGAAGGAAGACCTGGTTAGAAGAGTGAACAAGAAAATCAAACAAGAACATGTAATATGAGGATAAATTAGAGTTAGGTAAGTGGGAATTAGGTGGGTGGTTAAGTGGAGTAGATTAGAATATCAGGTATGGGAGGGGTTTAAGTTTCTAGGTTAAAGTCACCGTGATCATTCAAGGTCAGTCCCTGGACTTTTAGGAAACTTTTTGGGGAGTTCATTTGGATGGAATCGTCATTTGGACACTCAAATACACATGTCTGCCAAATTTCAGTTTGTCCGGATTTTTTGCAAGTTAAAATAGTTCCTTGCCTGAACTTTTTGGGGCAAGTATTCACAAATACAAAGGCGGTCATAGCGTTGGCAGTTGAGTGCGTCTACTGCTAATGCGAAACGCTCTGTTGGAATCCGGGATGGTAAGAACTTTATTCTGACAGTCGCTCCTCGGCAGGCAATGGCACACCACCGAGGTAATCTGCCATGAAAGTCCATCTTAGAAATACAGTGTATTACACTTCCAGTGGTTCGAACTCTACGTTAAACAAGTACATAGGTCCTCTGTGTATGTGAAAATAATTCGAACAACCATCACATGATAGAAAGAGATGGGTCAACAAAACAAAGACTTACTGTTTAATATAATATTGAAATGTTTTTATTAATTTTATGAGAATTTTTAATTTTAAAATATTTAACTTTAAACGTTGTCGCTTCAAGTTCATATGGTTTTATCGCAACCATCTGCTATATTTTTTTGCGGCGCACAAAGGTATATCATCACTTTTCAAACGAAAAATTTGTATCACCTATTTATTTCACTTATTATCCAATCCTAAACCACTTTTCAAAATGAATTTTTAAACACTTTTATAACTAAATCCTGTTTAAAAAACTCCATACAATTTCTAACACGTCTTATTCAATGAAGGCTCATAAAGCAACTCTTTAGAAATTTTAGAGTTCCTGCCCCCATCAAAGCTCAAAAACTCACTCCTTCCAAATTTGCTTGAAACCACTCTGGCATTCGACTCTGCTTTCAAACTCACTATGAAAACAGTGCCAACAGAAATATAAAATCCTCAAAAATTATTTTTAATTACAAATAATATTCAAATTTTAGTAAATTTTATAAAAAAATCACGACAATACATTTAGAACTAAGCGGATATATGGGTGGATTTTTTTAGAACATTATCTTAACCGTCTACCCTTAGACCAAACTACCGGTATACGAATGGATTCTTTTGTGACGTAAGAAAATAAAGGTCTATAACATATATTGCTCCAGAGTATTTCGCGCTGCACAAAAATGCTGTTGTATGAAATTTTATTTCATTATCAACTGAGCTAGAGGCTAAATACTTTTAAAAGAATATCATGGATTTTGACGAAGGTTATGACTCTTATCACGTCCATTTAATATTTTATTATGCGGTGATGTAAACAACTAACACACGTAATTGAATTTGAATTGACCCAGACCTTGGCCTGAGTAGGCCCCTATGTATATTTACATTATTTAAAGTTTCATTAATGATTTACTCACCATCTTACAATAACAAGTAGGGAAATAAAACGTAGGGGCTAAGATACTACTAACAGTACTTAAGCTGCGTTTCAACTTTTATTTTTCGAGTAATTCCAAACCATTGGTAACTTCTATTATTGTCCAATTGCTAGATGGATGAATTACTGCAATATGTTGTATTATGTGGTATTGATTCTTCAATGTCCTTTTGATTTTGATGTTATTTTTGTTAAAACTTAAAAGGAATTCTGATTATAAACCCTACCGTTTACAAAATGTGCTTTTGAAGTTCTATATGGTTTCCATATAGTAGATTCATAGGTAACTTGAAACTCGATGTCTGTTCTCGTTATTAATAATAGTTTGTGGAAAATTCATTGATCTATAAAACGAATCTGATTCTCACAACTATGTTTCTAATCGTCTTCCAATAATTACATCAACAACGCGGCATATTTAAGGTTAGTAAACCCTGGATCACAATAATGGCTTCTTTTTAATGATTGACTTGGTAAGAGTAATTTCCGTTTTATTTTGACAATTTCATTGATGGTGTTTGTAATTTAAATTTACGTCCTTTTAAGTAATATATATTTTCATTACTAAAGCTCAAATTCATTAAAAGGTAAGCAAGGTAATCAATGTGTAAAGACCTTGATTTAATGAAAACTCATGCTCACCATTGAACTTTATTATTTTCCTTCAAAAAAATCGTATAAAGGGAGCGTAACAGGTAAGCTCATCTAGTTTTCTCCGGAATCTTCTTTGTTATATACACCTATTGTTGCAAATGATGCATTTTAAATGAACGCAACAATGGATCATTTTCGTTGCGTTGCACAAGCGAACCGTAAACAAAGTTGTTGCTGACTTTCAAATTCTAAACAAACTTTCAAGAAGTGAAGTCATGGAAAAACTATTTTCCCAATTACGGTTATTGTGGAATATTAGAAAATAGACTCGGTTATCTAATTGTTACACACGGTTAGAGTTTTATATAATTAGAAGAAAAATGTTTTATTGAAGCAATTTAAAAAGATAAAATGAAAGGTAACGGCGTGTATAAAATTGGTATTTACACTTTTTTCAGTAAAAATTCATCTCAACGAAAAATGCGCTTTCTCTTAAATCCGAGTAAAGAAAACGTTATCTGTCACTTCTTAGATACATACAAATTGCATACTTTTCCTAACATCTTTTGAAAACAACGTTTTTTTTAGTGTGGATATGTGTGGTACATTAACGATAGTGCAAACAATTTTTAATGTTAGATGATGTAATTTGACAAGATTTATAAAAGGTTATGTTTCATGTGCGTTATCTAAAATTGCCACGTATGCAAATTAGTAAATAGTAAGACGCACTTTGCTAAAGTCCTTTCCTCTATGCGACAGTAGCATAAAATGTCAGTAGTACACAGGATTTCTCACTACTAAAGGAAGTTAAACATCTCACCCCATTTACAATAATTTAACAAGTCAGTTTTGACGATTTATAGCTGTTCTTAGTAAATACTTATTATTTATTACCGCTGATATAAATCTTTAAGGGGTTTTGTATTAAATCATACAACAATATTAATTAAATAACTGTCATAGTTAAATTCTCACACTACAAATTTTAAAAATCAAATTGTATTTTTATTGCTATCTCCGAAGCATTAATTGATATTTAAGAACTTTTGAGAACAATTTTATATTTAAATTTTTAAAAGTTACTTCATTGCCACCTCATTAGCTGTACCCTAACAGAAGTAGCTCTGAGCAAACTTTTACAAGATAATAACGACCCTCTAATTGCCTTTAAATTCAACTTGAAATTTTTTAAAAACACCAATTTTCTTCGAAATTTTAAGTAATTTTTATCACTTATTAGATGATTCCAGCATCCTACGCAATTATCTTTTAATTTAAAAATTACCTGCTCTTTTTGAATCATACACTCCTGCGAGGTCCTTCCGAATTACCTCCCAAGCAACCCTTCTCATTATAACTAAAATATCAAAGCTTTGTTTGAAATGTGAGTACTGTGCATACTTTATACTGTTTACTATTTCAAACATTTTCAGAGTTTAAATAACTTTGTTGTTAATTAGGGACTCTTTATATATACATATATTTACCACAAATGACAGTTTATAATTATTTTAATGTATACATGGTGCTCTTGCAAATATTCTAGTGTCTGTATTTATTTAGTTTAATTTTTTCTCTTTGAGACCAAAGCCATTTTTTATTATATCCCTTGATAAGTACCTCCAAAAAATGAAAAATTAACGTCAAACGTACAACAGTTACACGACTTGTTTACTTTCTGAAGTACGGGTGAACCGAGTAAAACATACTATACAAACTATGTTAAATTCAATTAAACATTTTATTAATTTACATTTAAACAAGCAAGTCAAAACAATTGTTCAAATTATGAAGAATAATGTTATTGTCAGAAAGTATGAAAAAGATTTTTGAATAGAATTTGCTATTGTGAACATTTATCCAACCTGAAAACGCAATCATATACCACCACAGGAGATATTTAACATCACAGTAAACTGTTTACTATAGCAAATAAAATCAATAAATGCTATGAAAAGGCAAGAACGGATTTTTCTCGATGGCGATTCGAAACAAAGGTGATCGTTCAGGAAGGGCCTGATGGTCACCGAATTTATTAAGAATGCTGAAGTAATACCCCATAATTCAACCATTTTACAAGTTTTTAGTGTTGTTTTTATTTAGTAGTTCCAAAAATTTGTGCAATAAATTTTCAAATCCAATTTGGACTTCAACAATCTTTCGGAAAGCTTCGAAACCTACAATAAAAATATATAAATTATGGAATAGAAGCGCTGTATTCAATTTGCATTTCTGTCTGAACCACAAAATTAACCATAAACACACATGTCATGCACAGAACTTCATAAGTTTAAGTGCAATATCACATCAGAAGTTTGCCATATTGAATAAGTTGTACTTCCTAATGGAAAATTTTGATGGCTTCCGGTATTGATAAGTTCGATTTTGATTATCTTGCATTTGATGCTTGAATCCTTCTTGCATAATTTATTATAAATGGCAGCCTTAAAGAATTTTGTAATTTGTAATAATTATTATACCAGCTGTGTATAAAACCAGAAGACATTTTTATGTCTAAAAATGAAAAACATTTATAGAAAAAACCATAATTTTGACAAAAAATCGATTTTTCGAATCAAAATTAGAGAAAAAGAAAAGAATACGTAAACTAATGGGAGATTTTTATTTTGGTAGAAGGCATCACGTGACTTTTTTAAATTAAAATATCCAACAATTTGCACATAAAATTAATATATTTTTGCAATAAAATTGGTGTCAATCGTTTATGATTCCATTCTCATGGTCTTTGCTTTAACGTGGTTTATTTTTGAGGTTCCCAAACATATAATTTTGCAATTAACATCAATTGGTTGTGACTCAGTTAATATTCCAGATAACTAACTGGCAGTTAAAGTTTTTGATTGTTTAGTGACGGTAACTACCCTGTAGACTACTGCAATACCCTCGGGAGAGGCTGAAATTCATAGAAGGCGCTCCCTAAGTGACGGATAGAGAAATGCCCGACCGCAAAGCGGGGTAGTGTAGCACCCTGTACATAACTATTTTGTAAACTAATTAATAGAAAAGATTACTTGCAATGGTAATTAAATTTAGGTCACGGGCTTGCACAAAAACAGTGTTAAATGTAAAATTTGAAACTGGAAGTAGATTTGAACACCATGCGCGTCCGGCCAAAAAAGTCAATGGCTACCATTTTTGTTGACTTCAGAATAAACTCTTTGTAAGCCAAAAAGGAGGGGAGGTTTTTCTGGCTTGAGTAAAGTTAATTTTAATCAATCAGTTGGTCTGCGGTTGGTCTACAATACGAATCGATATGGCTATCGACGCGCTTTCGCGAATTTCTAATTTTGTATTTTGCGTGTAACCAAAGCCTGCACCAAACAATAAAATTACAAGTATCACCTAAGTGACAAATCTATTTGAATTCAAATATAAATTTTCATTGCCAATAATAAATTAAAGTTTTATTGAGGAAAGTTTGGGAGTAGATTTGAACGTCATCGAAAAGAAGGAGAAAAAGATAATCCGTACTACCAGGATTTCTCACCCCCTCAACAACAAACCTTTCTCTCGTCGAAATAAACAAGAGGGTTACGGTTACAGTAGGTAAGGCATTAAATATCACCCGCGGACCAAACAGCTCATACAGCAAGACGACCAACTGTATCCCTCCGGACCTGGGTGATGGCAAACAAGCAAGAAAACAGCCAAATGAACAAACAAATAATTCTAATACGAATACGAAACAAGCAACGAAGAAGATAAGTACAATCGAGACATGGAGCAAGAGAAGTTGGTGGATGTTGATGATTGCCCTCCATGAAATGCCTGGAAAAAGAAAATCGACTAGATAAAAAACGGAAATCTAGAGACAAAATTGCAAAAAGAATGAGGAGTCGGATCACAAACCGATCAAAACACGGAAGAACGATCAGAACACGTACAATTAAAGCCGGATGTAGGAGATGCGATAATGGTCACCTCCTCTGAAAACACGCCGATAAGAAACAGAGAATCGTTAAGAAATTCGACTGATAAATGGATTGCAAAAAAATACACATTCGAACACGAAACTAACATCGAAGAAGACACGAGGCCTAGACCAATAGAAGAGACCTTAATGGTCTTTTTAGACTCGACAAATAGCAAACATAGCGAGACAAAACAGCTAATACAACGAGCAGTCGGTCCATAAACCGAAAAAAAACTGAAAAACTACTAGGCCACGTACTTCTGGAGACTACGATGGCCATGTTCATATCCTACCCCCCGGTTCCTGTTGTTGAATTGAGCATATTTAATTTGATAATGGATGGTATTAATATTTTCCAACAGTGTAATATATTATTATATATTTTTTTAATTTTCAGACTTCCCATTTTGGAACAAGTCACAGCAGCCACTGGAACTCAAAATAGAAAGTTTACAAAAAACATTAATAAACTAAATAATGATCTCTTTTTAAAGTTGTAGCCTTCAGATTTGGCGCATAAGATAAATCAGGCTACAGAATAAATTTTTTAACATCAGCATTCCAAAACAGCTAAGATAGGTCACATCGATTACACATTAAATAATTAATACAGTGTAATAAATTTCGTACATCCTGTTATAAATTTATATGCATAATTTTCAAAATTGTGTTTGAAAATTTAAAATAGGCGACTTTCGATAACGAGGTAGGAAAATTGATAATTCGAACCCAACGGGTAAAATATTGAAAACCTACAAATTATTCGAATACTAAAATTTAGCGAATCTGGCTTCTGTATAGCGTTTTTACTGGTGTTATTTTCGCATTCGTATGGAACTGGATGAATCAGAGTTGTTTGATTATTTAAAAAGACGTGGTTCTACGGCTTCTGTATTTTCCTAATTTGGGATCAATCAATGCTACATATACCGGGTGACCGGCCGAAAACTGAACATAGGGAAATAACATGGTAAATTGATTTTTTCTAAATTCCTGCTTCCCATAATAACTGATATGAATAAAAGAAATACCAAATTAATGAGATTTTTTTTCCGCGCCCAAAGATACCAAACACTTAATATTTTGTTTTTTAATTATTGTTAAAAAGTCGATAGTAAAATTAGGAAATAGCGCTTCTTAAAAAAATATTAGCGGGCTGGGTCGTTGCATTACGTCTAATGTGCCGCATTGCTATTGTTTTTAAACTTTTTAAATTTGTTTTTATTTTAAAAATAATAAGAACGCAATTTGAATATTATTTTATTATAACAAGTTGACCAATATTAAAAGTTAAAAGTAGTTTTATTTAGTCAACAAAACCCAAGAATAAGAAAAATATCAATTGGATTATTAAATACTGAACGAAAGTAACCAAATAATAATAATATTATAACAAGTATTCGAATAACCCTCCATTCTGCACTAAACAGTAACCCAATCTATTAAGTAACTTTTGTTTGTAATATTTGGCTTTCATACAATAGCAATGCGGCACATTAGACGTAATGCAAAGACCCAGCCTGCTAATATTTTTTTAAGAAGCGCTATTTCTTAATTTTACTATCGACTTTTTAACAATAATTAAAAAACAAAATATTAAGTGTTTGGTATCTTTGGGCGCAGAAAAAAATCTCTTTAATTTGGTATTTTTTTTATTCATATCAGTTATAATGGGAAGCAGGAATTTAGAAAAAATCAGTTCAGTTTTCGGCCGGTCACCCGGTATATTTTTCTGTTGGAGGTTTTCTTGCAATAGCTGTTATACTTCAATGTTGAAGTAGTTGTCCGCTATCGTTTCTGATAGTAACAACCCCGCTCGGACAGTAACAGCCTGGTTACTGTCACCGCGGAGCTGCTATTGTATGTACGTAAAAGCCTGTAATCGAAAGATTAAAATATTTATCACTTCCCGTGGATTATTTGGCAAATTACATACCTAAGGGAACGGTAACAACCTGAAGACTATTACCTACGTGTTGTAATTGCATGTAACAGCCTTAAGGGAATGATAATATTCAAATGTTTTCTATTCTACTTTTTTTCTAAATTATTTGTTAATTTTACAGAAAAATTACAGCCTTGCGAGGACAGTAACACCACCTGTACGACAGTGGTTATCCTTCCAACGACTAATCAGATTTAAGATCGATAACATCAATTTATTTGATTTCCTCTGGTTTCCGATCATTACTTTTTGAATTTTGCTTTTGGCCTCTACTATTGCGTAATGGTACGTCCATGCAAGAGTGAGAAATAATTATTAATTTCCTTTGCGTAATGAAGCAGGTCCTTTCGTTAAACTGTTAAACGGTGTCACTGCTACGACTGACCTGCGGTATTCTGATTGTTTTTGACTGCAGTTCAATGGCTACTTTTTGTTATTTATTATACATCATCTCCCATAGCTGTTAGTTTCTTGCCCATGCTTTTACACCTTCAGATTATGTACATCTTTTTACCACATTAAGTGTTGTGACGAGGTTGTGAAGAGGTTCGAATGTCGACAAGATAACCGTCAATACGGCTCTGTCACATAGCGAGTTTTTGAGTGAGTTTTAGTAGTGATATAACCGATTTTTTTTGATTGGAATAGAGAATAGGTGTAAAGATAAAGTGTGTGAACACAAATCAGAAGCAATTCCCTGGTTTAAAACTTGGAAAAACAGGTAAATACAAAAATTTGCTTTGTTGGAAATTGTGAAGGTTAGACAGATAAAGTAAATTAAGTTTGGGTTGCATATCCGTAAAGGTGAATGAAATACAATAAATAAATCATTTTTCCTAGAGCAGAATAGGTTTATCATCTCCGAAGGGTGGACCTGGATGGTAGATTTATAACGCGATAAATGATCTATACAGACTCAACAGATTTACGAAGTTTCTGAATTAATATAGAACTCAAAAGATAAGAAAGACTGTGCAAGTTGGACTGCATAAACTAAGGCGTTTGATTAACAAGGGTTATAACTTATAACTCAAGAATTGTTAAACGAACAACATTCCGAGGAAAATGGATGAAGGAAACTCATCAGAATCATCCGAATACGGGAAAAGGAGAAATGAAGAATATATTGGTGAATTAGCCAAAAGAAATAAGAAAACACCCAGAACACCACCAAAAGGCAGAGATGGAGGAGAAGATAAGTTGGATTCGATGATGAAAATGATGAGAGAGTTAATGGAGGAAACAAGAGAGATAAAGAAAAATCAGGAAAAATACCAGGAAGAATTTTTAAAGTTAAGATTGGAAAATGAACAATTGAAAATTGAGAATGCAGAAATCAAGAAGGAGATTATGAACGTGAGGATTGGTTTGGAAAGAGTTGAAAGAGCAAGTGTTAAGAACAATATAATAGTGAGGGGGCTGCAAATTGACACGAACAACAGACAAGAACTGAGACAAGGTATGGAGAAATTCATAAAGGAAAAACTAGATTTGCAGATTCAGATTGGTGATGCGTTGAAAATAGGACCAAAAACATGTAAAATTGAGCTGGAAAACTTCCAGGAAAAACAAAAAATTATGGAGAACAAACATAAACTGAAGAAATTTGAGACGAGGGTGTTTATTGACAACGAATTAACCAAAAGCGAACTTGCGATACAACAAAAAATCTGGGATAATATCAAAGAGATGAATATTAAGGGCAAGACGGTTAAAATTGGATACCTAAAAGCGATAATAGACGGGAAAGAATGGAAATGGGATAGAGTAGAGGAAAAATTAAAAGAAAATGCTGGAGGGAGGGGTAACCAGGGTACAAAAAACTAAAGAAAGAACCCACGAGTACGAATATGATGACGACACAAGCAAAGAAAATGGACATGAACATGGAAAAGAGAAAGTTGACAACGCAGGCAAGTGAAATGGACAAGAGTAAGAGAAAAATATGGAAAATCGCTACGTGGAATATTAGGAGCATAAATGGCAAAGAACAAGAGTTAGCAGATGAATTTGGGAGAGCAGATGTGGAAGTATTGGCCCTGACTGAATTAAAGAAGAAAGGAAGCGGAGTTATGGAGATTGGGGAGGGTCTGGTACTTTTTTACAGCGGAGTGCCAATAATAAAAAGAGCAGCAGCGGGTGTGGGTTGTATAATAAGCAAGAAATATAAAAATAATATAAAGAGTTGGTCATTTATCTCAGAAAGAATATTAACCGTCACAATACAAATACAATATGTAGTAACAATAATAGTGGTGTATGGACCAAACGAAGATGCACAAGTAATAGAAAAAGAAAAATTTTGGGAAGAGCTACAGCTGACATTGGAAGATTCAAGTGGTGAGATTTACGTTGCGGGAGATTTCAACGGTCGTATAGGAAACAAAAACGATGGATTAAAAGGAATAATGGGAGCTTATGGTGAGAACGCTCTAAACAGTAATGGTGAAAGGCTGATTGATTTCTGTTTAATAAACAATCTTCGGATTACAAACACATGCTTTAAACATAAAGAGATACATAAATATACCCGAGAAGAACCAAGTAGAAACGAAAAGTCAATAATAGATTACATTTTAGTAGAAAATAAAAATAGGAAAAAGTTACTAGATGTCAGAGTTTGTAGAGGTTACGAAATTGGAAGTGACCATTTTATGCTCGTAGGAAAGATAAGATATAACTCACAAGAGAGAAGTAAAAACGAAGAAGATAAGAAAGCTAACAGTAAAGAAATTATTAGAAGTTATAAACTTAAAGAAAAAACAAAAGGGTTAGCCTACCAATCGCTATTAGAAGAAATGCTGTCAATGAATCAAGAAGAATGTAAGGAAGACCTCGAAAAACAGTGGAAATGGTTTAAAGAATCTTTAATAAAGGCGACAAGACAAATATGCGGAACTTCCAAAGTTATAAAAAATAGAAAACAAACACCGTGGTGGAGTAAAGAAATAAAGGAAGAAATCAAAAAGAAGAAAAAGAAATGGCAACGATATATAGCCATGAGAACTGAAGAAAATTATAAGGAATATAAGGAACAAAGGATAAAGACTAAACAAATGATTATCAACGCTAAAAGAATATCGTGGGAAGAGTTTGGAAATGTAATGGAACAACACAAGAATCAAAATCAAAAGTTGTTCTACAAGATATTGAAAAATACCAGAAAAGCCAAACAAATGCCATTGGTACAAGTTAAAGACAAGAAAGGAAAAATAATAAGTGACAAGAACGAAATAATAAAGAGATGGAAAGAATACTTTGAAGACCTTCTGGAATCTGAACAAGTGTTGACAAGTTATAATGCCGAAGAAACAAGGAAAGAAAGTAACATAGAAGAAATTTCAATGGTAGAAACGAAAAATGCATTGAGAAAATTAAAATTGGGAAAAGCGGCGGGAAACGACGAAATCAAGCCGGAAATGTTGAAATATATGGGAGAAAAAGGAGTTATAATTCTGAACAACATTTTTAACTTGGCGTGGAAACAGGGGAGAATTCCAAAGGACTGGGAGATGGCAGTGATACTACCGATATTTAAGAAGGGTGACAATCGAATATGCTCAAACTATAGAGGTATTTCTCTGCTAAGTACAGTAGTCAAATTATATGAAAGCATTCTGGATCAAAGACTTAGAGAAATAATTGAACCAACATTGGAAAAATCACAAAGTGGTTTTAGAAGAGGCTACAGTGTACAGGACCACATATTTACCATCAGACAAATTGCAGAGAAACAAGCAAAATACGATAGAACAACGTACATGTGTTTTATTGATCTAGAAAAAGCATTTGACAGAGCACCTAGAAATATTATCTGGAACATTCTAAAAGAAAGAAGAGTCAATGGAAAACTGTTACAAGCTATTCAAAGTATATACAGAAAGACGAGAAACATCGTAAGAACAGGAAATCTCAAATCCGAAGAATTTATAACAGTAGAAGGACTGCGTCAGGGTGGAACGTTAAGCCCAGCTTTGTTTATAACACTAATGGACCAAATAAGTAAAGACACGAAAGAGAAAACAAAACAATTAATGATAGGACATAGAAATATGAAACAGATAGGAATAACAGAATGTGCGTTCGCAGATGACTTGGTTTTATTTGCAAGAAATGAAAAGGAACTGCAACATAATGTAAATATATGGACAGCAGCGCTGGAAGAAAAGAAAATGAAAGTAAATATAGCAAAGACGAAGGTTATGGTGATGGCTAAAGAAGACATAACAATAAATATTTCGATCAGGAACAACAGGTTGGAGCAGGTAAATCAATTTAAATATCTGGGAGTAGCAATAGATAGAAGTGGGAGTCACAAAACAGAAATTAATAACAGACTGTGTTCAGCTGCAAATATATACAACGCGCTAAACAAGATAATAATAAACAAAAAAGAAATAAGTAAAAGAACGAAGTTGACAGTGTTCAAGACAATTTATATGCCGATCCTGACATTTGGATGCGAGACCTGGACAGTAAACAACAGAGAGCTAAGTAAAATACAGGCAGCAGAGATGAAATACTTAAGAAGGGTTGAAGGAGTTACAAGAAGAGATAGAATTAGAAACACAGAGATAAGGGAAAGACTACAAGTGAACTCCGCACAGGATAGAATAGAAAGCCAACAACTTAGATGGTTTGGACACCTTAATAGACTGAAGGAGGATATGCCAGTAAAAATGGTGTGGATGGCCAAAACGACGGGTAGAAGAAGAAGAGGTAGACCGGCACAAACTTGGAACGATAACATCCAAAATCTGTTGGAAGAAAGAGGATCTACATGGAGACAAGCAGAAAGAGAAGCATTAAACAAGAAGCTATGGCGAAGATTTGTAAATGCGGGAATATAAGAAGAACGAAAACCTCAACACCCTAGGGTAAATGAGGATACGACTATATATATATATAAGTGTTGTGACGCCTGAAGACTATTACCTACGTGTTGTAATTGCATGTAACAGCCTTAAGGGAATGATAATATTCAAATGTTTTTTATTCTACTTTTTTTCTAAATTATTTGTTAATTTTACAGAAAATTTACAGCCTTGCTAGGACAGTAACACCACCTGTACGACAGTGGTTATCCTTCCACCGACTAATCAGATTTAAGATCGAGAACATCAATTTATTTGATTTCCTCTGGTTTCCGATCATTACTTTTTGAATTTTGCTTTTGGCCTCTACTATTGCGTAATGGTACGTCCATGCAAGAGTGAGAAATAATTATTAATTTCCTTTGCGTAATGAAGCAGGTCCTTTTGTTAAACTGTTAAACGGTGTCACTGCTACGACTGACCTGCGGTATTCTGATTGTTTTTGACTGCAGTTCAATGGCTACTTTTTGTTATTTCTTATACATCATCTCCCATAGCTGTTAGTTTCTTGCCCATGCTTTTACACCTTCAGATTATGAACATCTTTTTACCACATTAAGTGTTGTGACGCCTGAAGACTATTACCTACGTGTTGTAATTGCATGTAACAGCCTTAAGGGAATGATAATATTCAAATGTTTTTTATTCTACTTTTTTTCTAAATTATTTGTTAATTTTACAGAAAAATTACAGCCTTGCGAGGACAGTAACACCACCTGTACGACAGTGGTTATCCTTCCACCGACTAATCAGATTTAAGATCGAGAACATCAATATTTGATTTCCTCTGGTTTCCGATCATTACTTTTTGAATTTTGCTTTTGGCCTCTACTATTGCGTAATGGTACGTCCATGCAAGAGTGAGAAATAATTATTAATTTCCTTTGCGTAATGAAGCAGGTCCTTTTGTTAAACTGTTAAACGGTGTCACTGCTACGACTGACCTGCGGTATTCTGATTGTTTTTGACTGCAGTTCAATGGCTACTTTTTGTTATTTATTATACATCATCTCCCATTGCTGTTAGTTTCTTGCCCATGCTTTTATATCTGCAGATTATGAACATCTTTTTACCACATTAAGTGTTGTGACGCCTTTTTATACTTTTACCGGAGTATTCACTCTCGATTTCACACCCATCTTATATTGTTCGAAGCTGAGCAGAACCGCAGCATTGCTGTAGAAGCTAAAAGGTACAGGTAAGTGAATGAGCGTCAGTTAAATAATGTTCTGTGAGCGCGACAGCAATCTAGCGTTGCACAATATTTCTCAAAGCATTAAAATATGTTGCTCTTTATGAATCAAACTATAAGAATATCGAAAAATTCATGGTACGCCATGTTCGCAATATGCTCTTCATTCTATTGCTATTGGTTGAGCACATTTATCTCTCCAACTATTCTCCTACTTAATTCTGATATTTAAATATCATGTATTTTTTTGCTATCCCCGCCAATCTCCACATCCAGTTCGGTCCTATAACATTTTCAAGCCCTCATCCATTCCGCGTGCAGTGTTTTGAAACATTGAGTTAAGCTTTATATTAATAGACCTTGTTAAGATTCAAGCACCAATTGTTAGAATTGAATCAGAAATGCAGCATAAACAATTTTAAAAAGGAATTACAAGGAACGTTAATCTACCTTGCGCGTCATAAATCCCTTTAAAAAATTCACGTGTCATACAACTACTATATTATGAAAAACAATGGTTCGTTTTTTAAAGAAAACACCTTGACATCCAGATATTTACTATAATATTTATGTAAGTCAAATTAAATTGATGCAAGAAATCTTCTAGTCAAGACTTTGTTGAGGAAACGGAATTAGTCAATCAGATTATGCAGAGATGAGAGGAGCACAGCTAATAGACCCAAGAGATTGCAATGGACAGGGTATAAAATAACCTTTGCAAATCAAATTAAATCGGCTTAACCAGTTTATGAACCTCATATTTTAACATTTTATATAATTCATACCCAAAAAGTAGCTTTAAGTAGTGTAGGTACTTGTATGTTGTACGTATATGCCATTTTTCTACAAGAGCTAAAAGCAGTAATTGATGTAATATTTCCATATTAGGTTTCATATTAGGCAGTTAGATAGGGAAGCCTAAAAAATAATTAATTAATTGTATAATTAAAAGCAAAGTGAGAAATAAAGTTTTTCAATTCTACATACTTTTCCAGCAAGGTTATTCGAACGTAAAGATGAGGCTCCAGCTTGGCGCATAACAGAGAATGAAGTCGAAGTAAATCAATAATCTACAAATAACGAACTGCTAATAACTTTAAAAAAGAATTAATTAAATTACAACTAATTTTATAATTTCGTGAAAATCACAATTTCGATGTCATCGCAAACAAAGCTTTTGGATTTCTAAAATGAAGTCAATAGGATGAAGATGTAAAATCTTGTAAAATTTAAAATACGTAATAATTTTTTATGTAACTAACGATAAGAAAATAAAAAGAAAATTGTAGCAGTATTGACACAAAATTACGTCGACTACCCGCATTTCAGCATGAAAGGAGATGGGTTGACACATAATTTTGAAAGACAAATTTGAGTTATTAAATAAATATATTTATATTAAAACTTTTTAATTGGACTATAAAAAATGTGTTGACTTTAAATTTAGTTGTTAAAAAAGTTATCTTAAAAATATTACCGTTTAGAAAATTTGTGGATTTGATTTAAAATGAATATATTAGGTTTCGTTCGTCTTCTAAACGCTTACTGATTTGAATTTGTGCAATTCCCATTTTGCATAATTTTCTCGCCATTTTAAATGCTTTCCAAACAAGTTTACCCGAGGCATAATACTGATTATAACTTTGGAGAGTAATAAACTGCATCTTGACGTAACTAAATAACTTCGCGTACTACAACACAACGCTGCTGAATAAACTGCACTTGAATCAGTTCACGCATGGCATTTTTCTAAAAGGAAATTTTTGCACAATTTTCATTTTCCACTTCGAATTAGTGAACCGTTTCATATAATCGAATGTTAAATGTCAAGTGGTCGTGCCTAACAAAAAGGTACATCGTTACTTTAAAGGTGAACTAATTTATACGGGGTGTTCAACAGCAGAATAGTAGAATTTTACGATCAAGTTAAATTTTTTCTGCTAGATGAAAGGTTGACCAAGTTTACATTTAGTAGATGTACAACATAGTCTCATTTTCAGCAATACTTCCAGTAGGTCTAACCCCATTATTAAAATTATTAAAATATACTGTGTTTGTTTGTTCTTCCAGTTTGTGGATCTACGCTAGTAGAGCGGAACTGCAGTTTATCAGTTTAGTCTTATGTACCTTGTAGGTTTTCTTTAAATTATTGGCGTCTTTCTATTCCAAATGTTATCGAATACAGGCATTATTGTTTGAAGAACCAGGGGAAGTTTAATACACTTAATTTTCAGAAGTTTACGTCATTGAAAAATAACTCCGAAGATTTTCTTTCGGAGAAAAATGGTCAGAATGTAGTTCATCAGTCGAACAGAATATCCCGTCAGTAACAGCACTCAACCGCTGAGCTATTAACAATCTCGATAAGTCTAATTTGGAAGAGTCAACGCAGATTAATCGGCTTTGCTGATAAACTAAAAGAGATACTTTTAAAATAATAATTAGTTTTTTAAATTCAAGCTATTGAATTGGCATTATAAAGTCAAAATTCTTATAATGCACAATGACAGAAAACAAATGTACTCCAGACGAGTAAAATAGTAGAAAGGGAAAGACAAGGTAAACGAAATGAAGTAAATACAATAGCAACATGGAATGTAAAAACATTGTTAAAGACTGGGAAATTAAAATTAAAATTCATATGATAACAAATGATAACGGAAATAGACTGTGTCACTTGGCAGTATCACTGGATATGATAATAAGCAGCACAAAATTCGAACATAAAAGATTGTATAAAGTAACATGGAGGTGGCCTAGATGTAGCAACGAGGGAGGAAACCAAATATATCAAGAAGACGAGCTACATCAATAAGAGACTTGAGATCGTATCGAGGTGCCAATACTGATACGGACCATTTTTTGGTAGTCGCAGAAGTTAAACAGAAAACGATGGTAGAAGATACAAAGTATGAAACAAAAATCCACTAGCACCTGAAAAACTTCACAATGAAGTGGACAAAAGAGAATATGACGATAGGGTAACAAAATAATTAAAAGGTACAAGAGATAATAATAATAATAACATAGAAGTGACATGGAGCAATATTTCAGAGAGTATTAAAACAAGTGCAAAAGAAGTACGCAATAAAAAGAAAGTATTAAGGAAGGCATGGATCGATGGGGAACGTGAGGAAATGAATATAATTAAAAAATTAACAAGAATTAAATGGCTAACAACTAACGAACAAGATCACCTAGACGAGTACAAAAGAAAACGAATGGAAACCTATAAATGATCAATCGAATGAAGAATGAATGGATTGACGAGAAGATGAGAGAGATTGAGTTGAATGGTGTGAACAACAGAACAACAATGTAAGGAATTTTTATAAACAAATTAAAAATACGAGA
Organism: Podabrus alpinus; assembly: GCA_932274525.1. Taxonomy (NCBI): domain Eukaryota; kingdom Metazoa; phylum Arthropoda; class Insecta; order Coleoptera; family Cantharidae; genus Podabrus; species Podabrus alpinus. The sequence continues at coordinate 10,945,065 of OW026457.1, read as the reverse complement.
AAAAGCAGAGGACTGTAGAACAAAGATGCAATACTCGAAAATAAATTCGAAAAAATCAAAGAAATCTGGGAGAATCACTTTCGAAGACTTTTGAATATACCCGAAAATAGATGAAATAGAACAAAATCAGACAGAAGACGCCCAGATTGAGGATGAAATGGATGAACCAACAAATGAAGAAATCATGGAAGCAATCAAAAGGTTAAAGAACCGAAAAGCACCTGGTACCGATGAAATTACAGCGGAAATGATCAAAGATGAAGGAGAAAAGATACAGAATGAAATATGCAAACTAATGAAGCAGATATTGGTAAAGATCTAAATTGGAACAAATAAGACTAAATTGGTACTTGAGAGAAGGGTATTAAGAACAATAATGGGATATAAACTAGTCAATGGAGAATGCAGAATTAGAACAAACGCTGAGATTCTCGAAGAAATGGAGAAGGCATTGTAAAGCACATCAAAGCACAAAGAATGAGATGATGGGGACACGTAATGAGAGCCAGTAACGAGGAATTAATGAAAAATATAATGGCATGGAAACCTGATAAAAAATAAAGTTGACAAAAACCTAAGCTAAGATGGTGCGATGGAGTAACAGAAGACCTAGAAAAACTGGGAGAAGGAGACTGGAGGCAAAAGGTTACGGAACGTGCAGCATGGAGAAAAATAGTGCAAGATGCTAGAACACATCAGGACCTATAATAAAAAAATAAATTGTAAATATGAGCACTAATCCACCTCAATAAATAGATTTTGGGTGAGAGTGTAGTAATCACCGCCACTACGAACTGTCTTGTAACCTTCCTAATGGAAAGATGAAGGTTTATATAGGCCCCTCCTGCAAAAAAATTCTGAGAATGTATTATCAAAATTTTGAGTAAATCGATTTTGAAGTTAGCTAATTTTCACTAATTCAGTGGTGGATTAACGAGATTCAGGGGCGCGTCAGCCATTCTGTGCTCAGTCCGTGCGCTCTGATATACCCTAACACTTAGAATATTTCGCACCGGCAGATGCAGCTCGACCGTCGTACATGTATCATCGATTATTTTTTGTTTTTAGGCGATTTTTTGGGGGTGAAACGTAATAGTTTACTGCCCCATACCGCGACTATACTTTTTAATGCTATTTTAAGGGTCTCTCGTATTCCGGTTGCCTTAATCCCGGTTTTCTTGATCGGAGGCCCTTCTCGTATGTTTAGCCTAGTAACCAGGCATGCAGTGGTGGCAGGGCGGGGCAGGGCGGCGCCCCGGTACTTCTTTTTGGAGCCGGAGCGGCGCCCCGTCCAGGTTCTGTCGACGAGGCAGGGCGGGTCGACAGAAAATATGCATTAACATTTTCAATTTTGATAAAGCAATGTGAATTGGTATATTTGGTCCAGCAATTTGCTTACATTTTAGTTGATCAAATCCCATAATATAGAGTTCTGATTAAATATAAGAGCTCTAAGCAACTTTTAGACGAAAGTGTATTATTTTCTCGCTGCAGACAGCACAAAACCGACAGGAAACGCGGCTTCCGTAAATTCCGTGAATTTCTAAAACCATCGCTTACATCAAATCCTAGCGTATAGTGTTCTGAGTATAACAGCTACCAACTCAACAAACCACAACTCAAACACTACCACACTACTATTATTGCCGTTCTTTCGTCAGTCGATCGCGAAAAGTAGTTGACCACAACATCGCATTAGCAGCAGCCGATACTAAGAACGAGCTTTGGGCTTTATTCTAAGTACCTACTGATACTGGGTGAGTAATGGGAAAAGAAAAATTATAATAAATAAAATTTATTGTAAGATCGACACGTCTGAATGATCGTTTATGTAAGCGGGGGGGAGGTGATATATGGAGATATCCATTCATTTTTTGACCGCCCCGGTACCTCTTTTTTTACGACTGCACCCCTGCTAGTAACCACGGTCAAAACCGCCCTGGAGGGGTGCAACCCGGAGCGGATCGGAGGGGCGCCCTGTAAGGGTAGGTTTTGACGATGGATTACCCTCCTTATCGAATGCACACCCCAAAATTAGAAGGAAAATAAAATTTAAATTTTTTCACTTTTTCGGCAATACACGGGTTATTTTCCATTTTTTTGATTATATTTATTACTAATATCCACTAATCACACCCCCATCTATCCGAATTTCAAAGAAAAATTGAAATCGGAGCGAAAAAATTTTACGCATTTTCATCGGACCACGGGCGACTGATGTGCATCGACCCGTGCCGGCCGCGTACTCGATGCGACCTTCCCGTACTTTTCAAATCGATTTTTCTCAAAATTTTGACTATACATTCTCGGGCGAAATTTTTACAGGACACTCTAATAAGGTTCCTTTTGCTATAAAAAAAATTTTGGGGCAATTTGGAGTGGCGGTGGTTAGGTAATTCTTCCCAGATTTTGTAAGTCCTGAAGGACAGCTAAATTCTACCAAAGAATTCTACTTTGGAATGTAATGCTAATAATAATATAAAATTTTGTACAATATCGGGACTTGATTATTTTACACTTTCTTCTCATAATCTTTTAATATTGCCCTAATTGTTGATCCGTTTATTAACCCTTTTGTTCCTTCCTTAATATTATTTTATAATTACATTTTACCTTGCTTTGGCTTCACTCTTTTCCAAATCAATACTTCCATGACTTATCCAATTCGTCTTTGATAATTATTTATTTAAATATTTTATTTCAAGTAAAAAACCATTTATTAATTATTGCTAATCGATTGTTAAACAAACAGATTAAAAATCGGTCCTCAAACAATTATTAATTCCACGGTTGCTTGTGGAATAATAATAATTATGCCCTACTTAATTATGTAGATTAATAGATCGCATTCTAGGATCTAATTTAAAAATTATATTTCAACTAATTTTTTTTCACAAATTTGATCAACCCTCATCAAGGCTAAAGAAGGAATGAATAAAAAAAGGCTAATAAGAGAGCCTAATAAAATCTGTTGGTTTTGGAAAATCCATTAGTGTTTTAAATTTATTCGCTTCGTGTAATCAGCAAAACTCAGATAATACGAATTTTATATTGATGGCTCGAATGACACGAAAAAATGATTTTAGAGATTCGGCTCGTTTAACGTGGAAGATCGCATAATCGGGGTTCTACCGTATTACAATTATTGGACTGATCGGAATAATTCAACATAGCGAAAATATTCAATCATCCCAGCCCTATTCGAGACCTCCAGTATTAGTTGAAGTCAATGCCAAACCGGATTGTTGAACTGTAGGTAACTACAATCAGTTAAAAATAATATAATATTATAACTGATGGAAACGTACAAACTGACTGAAATTTATTATATTTATCATATTCATAATTGGACTACACTGCTACGAAAAATACGTCATACTTTTCGACTACTTTGGAATTCACCAAGGTTAACGTACTGGGGTTCCTGAATTATTTGGAAAACTCAGAACTAAAAGGTACAAAATATTTTTAACAACTCTGTAAAATTTTTAGGAAACAAACAGATAGTTTTTAACTTTTTCTATATATTACAAAATGTTACAATACCAGAACGGAAGTATACAATGTAAACGAAGGTCTAGCTTGTGTGATTCATGGTAATGTTTTTGGATGTAGCTTAGTCATTGATTCAACTCACATCCTCGAGGTTAACAAAACAATATTAGTTTTTCATGCAGCAAAAAAAAAATTTTTGTACTGCAAATGGTTGCAAAGCAAAATAATCGAAATGTTTTCTTTAATCGGCTTTACTCTCACAGACAAGTTTGATCCCGATATTCAATGTACGCAGGGACTACCAAAAAATGGCATATCGATCCTTCTAGGTGCACTGAAATAAATCTTAAGGTGCGTCTAGACTGCCACGCTAACTTGAGCAAAAACGTTCGCGAACGCCGCAGTTAGGATGACATACTGCGCACGAACGCCCCACTTCGATCCCAAACGAACGAACGTTCGAAAACATTTAGCTCAGTTCGGTTCGGTAACCTGGATAGGCTTTTACACCAACTATTTTATGATATGGATTGGAGGTCTTCCGAAGAGGAAAACAATTGAAGCAGAAGTAAACAGAGGTTTCTTGGTTTGTAGTTGATCAGCGTACACTCGAAGCCACACCGTGGCGTTATACTTTTAAATGTTTTGCATTTGGTATATTTATTATCATTTAAAACATTTATATACCATTTAAAAATATATATTTAAAACGGAAGCGCTTATTTTTATCTTCTCTGGAATCATCACATTAATCGAAGGTTATCAGATAGTCAGCTGTTTTCAGAATAATTTTATTTCCCTAATGATAGTGTACCTGTGCTACACGTTCAATTTTATTTTAAATAGAGTACAATGTTGGTTCGTATTATTTGCGCAATTTTTCAATTATGTGTTGTGTTTAACTATGGTTCCGTAAGTTACATTTGTTTATGCTTTTATTGTATTTTTTCATCACATCTACAATTTCAAGGCCCAAACTGCAGAATTTTTTCATATCGAAAGTTTGACTTGGTGCCCAACTCCAGTGAATCCTCTTATTAAAGTCTTTGTTACTTTTCGCAATACCTCAAATAATTTGCAAACAATTGATGGCAACTTAAGTTCGACTGTAAATATCGGTGAAAACCAATTGGTAATTTTTTGGCAATTTTTTTTTCTTTACGTTATCCAATATATTTGCAGATGTTAGCTCATATTGAAACAAAAGTAGTTGATAGTCAAAAACGATGGATAAATTTGTTCGATTTGAAGGACGATTTTTGTCGAGGTTTGAAAATGTACGTGGGAGAATTTGGTTATGCGATACAAAGAGCTGCTGGTGTAATACCTGGAACGTGCCCAATACGAAAGGTACATTTTATCATTATTTGGTAGCGGCCGATATTTTACTTCCAGTTAAAGTTGGGCTACCTACCGACGTGACATACGAAAACAGGACACGTTACGACGTAACTAAGAAATTTTAACTGAACGTGAAAAGATCGGCCCTTATTAATTAAAATTATGTAGTGATTCCTAACCTTGATTTAATATGGCACTTTTTAGGGAAATTACCACGTGAGCAACATTGACCTTAATTTCCGCAACTTGAAATTGCAATCTTTTCCATTTGGAAAATTAAGAATTACAATAAGGATAAAAGACAAATCCACTTCTGAAGTCCTGGCATGCTGGCAAGCAATAATTTCAAATAATCCACTTTAGTGCATTTGGCAAATGGTAACTAAGTACGTAGGTACTTAATTATTTAAATTGTTTGTATTTTTGATTGAGTTGTAATTTTTTTTTCGTCAAATGTAAAATTATTTTTAAATACAAGAAATTATTTGTTGTTATCTATGGTCTTCAAATTTTCTTAACATTTGAACCCCAATGATGCATCACGATATAATTTTATCTTCTTTCCCTAAGGATTTAAAACCAAAAGTTTTATTAATTTTAAGAAATGAATTGATTTAAAAAATTACACCTCGTGCCGAAAAATATTTGGTGATAAGCTCCCTCGGTGAATTTAGTTTAGTTAGGGCTACCCATACTGAAATAATCTAGACATGCTTAATATGTCTTTAACCTTTTATATGAACTCGTATCTGGACAGTAATTTAGTAATAGTAAGTTCTAGCAACGTGAAGGTGTCTCCCCAAAATATTCGAATATTTTTCAAAAATGAAGGTAATTTTTTTTAATTTTTCCTACGGTTTGACAATATTTTTTCAAACATGATTTGCTTTTTCTTAAATTTTTATTAGGTAGTAAATGTTTTACTTTTTAATAATGTTGAAGCAAACGGAACAAATTTATCAGTTGAATTTCTCAGGGTTAATTAATTAAACTGTACACTTTTGAGTTTAATGAGGCAAACTGCAATTTTGTATCAAATTTATTTTTAGATTTCTTAATACGTTATGAACAATTAGGAAAATTTATTTTCAAAGTGTATTTTGTCTACTTACACTGCTCAGTTTTTATTATTGAAAATATTATTCCATTATGATAGGAAAAATTAGCAATTTTTCTATGGTTTGAATTTTGTATTTTCATTTAAAAATGTATTGTTTCTGCTATATAAACCGAAAACCCCACACAAAATAGTCAATTATCACGGTCAAGGACGCTGTCCATGGACGAAAATTAACTAATAACGAATTTCAGTAAAAATCTTGTTGTTTTCTAAATCACGAAATATTTTTCAAATATAACCATATTATATTTAAGCATAAATTTCACATCAATTAAATTGTTTACAGTGGTTATTTTGAGAGACGAATCAGTGCAATACTAAAAAACTGGTAATATTACGAAAAACAGTTAAGACATTTTTTTGTCCACCTATCGTATTTTTGACGATCAGAACTTTATTTATACAGTCATGTAAAATTAATTACTATATCACAAATAAGGGTTAATTAACCTTCGAATCAAGTAATTTATTTATATTTGGGTATAGTCGTCAAGGAAATGATAAGATGGTCAAAAAATGCCTAAACTTTTTTTCGTAAAGTGATCGTCGTTTGCATTAATGCTTAGCTCGTTGACCTATTCGGGCCCATCTTTTTCTTGGTCGATCCACGTGTCTGCGTTCTTGAGGTTTGTATTTATTATTCTAGAATTTTCCATCCTGTGAAGGTGTTGATCCCATTCTTATATGGTCATATTGTAATCCATCTCTTTCTGTAACATTCTTGACTCCTCTAAGGAACTGCATTCCGGCTGATTGGATTTTTGAGATTTTTTCTCACCGCCGAATAGTAAAATAATCGCAACAATATTAAAATAAACTTTAAAGGTTAAAAAGTTAATTAAACAATAAGAAATTTGCATATTTTCTATTTATAAGCTTTCAGCAAAGTTTATTGCTATCTTCAAATTTATTTTAATTTTAATTTTGCTTTGTCCAATCCGCTGACAAACATGAGAACGAATTTTGGAAAATCTGTATGTGGCGTCACCGACGATTGGTGTTCTATAAGCTTTTATTATCATGATTTATTCCTAAATGATCAATGTTTCGTCAACAACCGTGACCTTACTTTCTACGTCCCTCTGTATGAAATTAATATCTACAGCAACAGAAAAGGTTAATTAACCTTAGAAAGGTTAAATAAAGGTAACAATAAATCGAGGATCTATGAACTTTTTTAATGAAATGCAATTTAAATTTTCAATCCGGTTTGTAAATATTGGGGTTTGATCATACTAAACTGAAAATTTTATATCTTTTATTGCATTCGCTGCTTATTCATTGTACCCTCATTAATAATTTAATTACTCTATGAAAGGATTCAAGTAAACGGATGAAAAAAATCATGGCTTTTACTCACTGACATCCTAAAATAGTCTCTCCCATATTTAAAATAATTTTTTTCTAAAACTTGGATTTTTATAGAAGTGTGAATAAAACTTTCTTTTTAATGTTTAACATAACTAGTAAACTAATCATTGCACGACCTTCAAACTTCGTATATTTTTTCATCATTCTTTTATCTAAATTTTCTATTTCTACACTTTTAATCCCAGGACAAACCGTTGCGCCTATCTTACAGGATAGAATGGTGAAAAGCACACGGAGGCTGAACATCGCCCGACTATTAATTTAGGAGTTATGTTAAAAGTACGATAATAAAAAGTTTTATCTTCGCATATTTGTAAAAGATTCAATATTTAGAAAAAAATTATTTTGAATGTGGGGAAGATTACTGTAGGTTCATCTTTTCACATCAATGCTTTCATATAGTAATTAAATAAAATTTAATTTTACGCCCTACAAAATTGTTTAAGTGCAATTTTGCTCTATCTTGAATGGTTTTCCCGAAGGATCCGTTGAAAGAGGCGCGATTTTTTGTCAATTTCAGTTGTTCATTGCTCCGGATACAGGCTACGTATTCCACAAAATTGATATTTTTGTTAAATTGCCTCTTTGAACATAATATCCAAATTTGAACCTGTTCCGATTTCTGTCATTGGTAATTCTTTGTTCTACTGGATTATTATACGTTTAGTATAATTTTTATATAATTATATTGAATTAATATAGTTTCATAACATTTTAATTCTACTTATTTTGAATCTAAGATTTTCATGTTTTCCATAAAATTTCAGTACATTTTTCAAAATCAATGTAAACTATAAAAATTTCAGATAAAACCTAGTATTTATATAGAATTAATAATAAATTGTAGCTTACTTTAATTAAATTTGGCAAGATAACCAAGTACTGTTCTTCACAAGTGTTTAAAGGTATTATATTATGTACAATGTTTGACCAATTGCCAAATATTTTACTATTGTACCTGACAAACACACCAAATATTGTACTGACCATATAAATTTAGCTAAAAACATGCCAAATAAATATTCGGTCGTGTTTGTCTTTTGTTCGTCTTATTTGATAAGTACTTATTTGGCTGTTTGCCAAACAGTGGAATGGGGTATGTCTCAAATCTACCAAATAAATTTGCAAATGTATGTCAAATACTTTGTTTGCACTATTACAATTTTTATATAACCAAACAAGACCAATTTTGACTTTTCAAAAATTAAAAACAAGCAATATTTTGTAAAAGTATTTCTGAATATTAACTTTTTTTGTAAGAATGGTTAATGAAGATTTTTTTGACAACTCGGTAACTTTTCGCTTCGAACGCTAGTCACGCAACACATTCGGAAAAAGAAGTCAAAATAAGGAGGCAGTGGAATGTCAGTCGAAGCGAAAAACTTCTTGACTTTCGAAAATTCCTACCCAAAATGTTTTTCACAATATGTGAAAATCCCCCCCCCCCCATTAAAGAAAATTTTAATATTTGTAATTTTTGTGTTACTGTGCAATCAATTACTCTCCCCCCATTCCATGAACTTTGTCTAGGGCCGTCCATGTATTTTCAATCATTAATACGAATGTCAGTCAACTGAATGCGAGATGTTCTAGTTTTTGTATTTCTTCGTGTTTTGCCTAGCCTTCGTATATGGAATCTTATGCGAAGAGCACGAGAAGGAAATTTGGCCAATATTGCACCCAAACACTACGAGGATGACAGTTTTTTTTATTCTTGTTCAGCTTCCTTCCATATCTAACGACTTCAAGCATTCGGAAATCGACCTCAACTTATCTTGCAATATTTGTACCATTGTTGTATACAACAATACAGTATGTAATTTTTTATTAGGTGTTTAATTTTTGCCGTCCTTTTATTATTTTTAAATTAAATTTAAACTGTTTGGTCCAATAATAAAAATAGAAAAATATGTGCCCCCCCCCCCAAAGATGTTGTGAATCTCAAGAAATTCTCTATCGACTGATAAACCCAATATTTAAAATTAGGGAAAATATTGAATATTATACTAATAACATGTGTTATATTGTTTATAATAATATATACAAAAATAATAATAATTTGATTTTCATTATTGTCATGGAGGCCAATTTTACCGAGGCCAACAGTCGCGAACATCACTTGTAGCAAGGGTCAGTTGTCGGGGGTCAACAGTCGCAAGGTGAACTGCCCCAGGATCAACTGTTCGGACACATTCCTTCCATACCTCTCTATTTTTGGTCTTCGTGAGCCACTCCCAACCTGAAATTCTCTTCACATCAACGAGTCGTCTCATTTTGCCTGTACTTCTCTTTGGGGTTTCCATTCCATTATTTTTAATGTCTATTTATTGTGGTACTGACTCGCCACATGACGAAATCACAAGTTTAATTAATTTAGGAGAAATTGCCTTAAATTTAATTACTATAAATATTTGGCAAAAAGGTCCTGCCAAATATGTTTGGCAAACAATTTTGTCTTCTTTGCCAGATTTTCACCGTTTACCCTTGAACATAGGCCTCTTCTAATTCCTTCCAAACTTAATCTATTCCTGGACTTCCTGAGTCACTTCTAACCTCCAATTCTTTTCACATCTTGAAACTGCCTCTACTTTATTTTGGGGCTTCCATTCTATTATTTTGAATGTCCATCTATTGTGGTCCTGTCTCGCTACATAACCAGTCCAACTCCATTTAAAATGTGCCTTTCTTTCCTTAACATTCGTTATCTCCATTCTTCTGAGCTCGTTATTTCAAATTCAATCTCTCAAACTCATTTTCAGGATCAATTTCCCCATAAATGGCAGTTATTTGAAAGTACAAAATAAAAATAAATGAACTCATCGCCATTATTACGTATTAAAGAATTTATTTTCAAATTTCATGACCTGGAACTAAAGTGACCATTAATCGCTCTCGAGCAAAAAAACTTTTCAGTCGAGATTAAACAGTGCACTTTAGTCTTTTGTTGTTTTTTCCAGAGTCAAAAAATATATTTTCCGAAATCGTCACTAAAGTAGCCAAAATCGGCAGTAAAGTAAGACGTAATTGGTAGCAATCAAGTTCTACTTTTATGTGGAACCCACCTTATATTTAAGTAACCGAATAAATTGGACTAAATTAATATTTCAAACAACCAAAATAGGTTAATTACAATAAATAATCATTTTTTACAATATCATTAATAAATTCTGTTAAAATAAGCTTGTGTGTTGTATTGTGTGTTGCCTAGCAGCCTACCTTTGACAAAATTTCAGTAGATTGATGCATATTATACCTAATTATAATGTTAAAATTTCTAAACAAATTCTTTGCATCACTCATATAGTTCGTGATAAAACTTTGGTTAAAAATAATAGTATTTCCTAACTACAACAGCCCTCGTGAAGATCATTATCGCTTTTATTTAAGGACTGTAAATTTAAATTACTATTGTACATTAGTTAAAATATGGACATCTTGCAATAATATTAACCTTTCTGCCGTAGGGCAATACATAATGTAAGTAATTAGAACATGATTAAATCAATTAGAAAGGGTAGTTTAAACCAAGTTGGTGCAAACAAACGATTAAAATAAAACGTAATTATAAAAACACTTAGAAGATTTATTTATATTAAACGGAAAAAATCACTCGGAACAATCAGCAATATTAAGAATAACAATTGGATTAATTTATTTGTTTGAATTCTAAATTTTGAGGGTTGCATTTCTACTTCGATAACGGACCCCTAAACGTTTTTATGGCTATCCAAAATATTTTATCGGCATATCTGTATTTTAGAATCACCAAAAAGTTCACAACCACCTTTTCAGAACTAAAATGCACAAATTAATTTTGGCATCAATATGTGACTTTTTTAGGTACTTATTTTTCTTAGAAAGACGTGCGACCCTTTCGGCCTTAAGGATAAATCTGCAATAGTAATAATGCAAAAATTATGCCATTGGACATTTGTAGTTTATAGTACGCTGAGTTTTAGTGCGCGTATACTCAGGACGATCTAAAAATAAGCACAATAATTGACACAGTTCTGTACACTAATCTCTTTACAAATTGTTTCCTAGTACATGCGAGTAGTATTGTGGTTTACCGCACTACGTTAATGAACAAAAAGCAAATTAAGATGAACTTCTTGGCGCCGACATAATTAAAAGTTATTGTAAATTACATAACAATAACTTTCCTTGTACCTTGTACTGTAAAACACAAAATTTTAACCAAAATTAGCCATGTCATAAGCGGCGATTACGTCGTTCTCTAAATACTTAATTAAGGCCCTAATTGAAATTGTCTGATTTAACTGGCGTATAAAAGTATTGCGTACTTATGGTAACTGTTATTATGCAACGCAGTAGCATGAGCAAGGCAGGACACACTTTTGCACATCTTCAATTACCAACTCTTCCGTTTGGCTAAAAAAAAAGTTGACGGATCGTCTTAATTGAATCTTCCAAAATTGAAGGTACGTTTCGCTATCGATATGAGTACGAAATTATTAGTCATAAAATAATTTGTAGGAATAAATTTTGTCTTAACTAGAATAGCCGTCTAGTCTCTAATTCCACTTGATTTCAATTGCTCGCCCATCGCAATAAAACGTTAATTATTGAATAGACAAGAGTATTAGGTACTTTCATATGCACGTTTTCTCAATAGGTTTTGAATGTGATCAGTTGTTTAGAGAGCTTCCACATGGTTCAGTGCCCTCCTTACAGAAATTATTGATGCCGTCTATTACTGATTATGTACAAGAAAGGTAAGTGCCTTAATTTTAACTAAACCAATTTTTCATTTATTAAATCTAACTGCTATTTAATAAAATCATTTGTGACGGTTATGAATTGCATGCAATATCGAGTGCAATATGACTTTCACAGTGTATTTGCTGTTATAAGCAATCCAGCTCAACATTTACATTCATAATATCGAAAGCTAATTTTTGGCAGAAAAAAAAGTTGAAAATTATTTTTATTAATTTATTATTATTGTACAAGGATCAAGGTCGACTGCCAAAACGTGCGTGCTTCTTATCTCAGAAGGAATGAACTCTGTTTTACTAGTTCCAAAATTTTTAATTAATTGGTTGCATATGCCCAGGTTCATTATTCTTGATAACGATTATATTATCAATTATTGTTTTTATTATGATTGTAGTTAATGTGACTAAATAATTTCCTTCCTATTATTAATGAGTCTCCCGTTATTCCAGTTGTTTCTGAAAATAAAAAAAAATTTTTTTGGGGTGAATTTGCAGTAGTAAAATTAGTTCACCGGATTTATCAGGATAATTATTGTCTCTTGGATAATCCACCTCATAATTATTATATATAGCACTTTTATGTACTTTATAACAAATGTCCAGAAATAAATCCATAAATAAATTAATTTTGTTACAACTACGATAACTTATCTAACAAGTATTTATTCACACGCTGCTGCACTGTTGGCAAGTACTTATTTTAAAAATAATTACAAAGTTGATGTCCAATTAATCGGTTTTACCATTTGTTGTAATTCATTATACATATCGTAATACATTGTTACAGTTCAAGTTATTTGAACGTCTGAAACGTCCTGAAAAAGGCCGTCTTAATAATTTATTACTTTAAGATTAATTTCTTATCATTTAGGGGGGGCTGGGAAGAAGTTATAAAGAAATTATTCGCTGGACTGCAGCTCAAAACTAATTATCCCCAATACGCGATGTTCACTACAACGTTCTGTACCCACAATGAATTTCAGCACACGGTCGATGGGCGTATTTGCTATTTCGTCGGTTTCCGGATAAGGAAGGCCGATGTGCTACTGACTCCTTGCCGTTAAGGCCGGTCAGACGGCCTTTCGTCCTCTTCCCCACACATTCCGTACTTAGCAGTAGCTCTCCGAAGTTGTTGTTCACCCTGTAGAAATTTTTTCCTCAACGTATCACTGGATGGGCCCGGTTTGCTTCCGAAATTTTTTCTATTCTCAAGTTTGATCTGTCTGTGAAACATCTAAACGCGGTTGGATAGATTAAATGATATTACAAAATCCTATTGTGTGGGTTTCCGGTTAAGTTGGTAATCTATTCGGTTGTCGTCCGATCTCGTTTTCTGTAGATCTAGGTAATTAATGGTTCATTAGTTTCTCTTGTAACCGTGAATTTAATTTTGTGGTGTAATGCATTAATTTGTTGGTAGAATTAATTCAATTCTGCTATAGTTGCTTTTAAATTATCCAAGAATTTTGGTGCGTTACTAGCGTCCCTAAAAGAACGATTTCCATAGGCAAATGCGGCAAAATTTTAATTTATCGTCAAAATTATTTCGAGAAAATTTAAAATTGTCAACTTCAGAAATTGTTACGCCAGGGTAGATTTATGAAAATTTGTCACGCTTTTTATAAAATTAGCCAATCAGAAAGTAGGTTGAATTTTAGTACGGATTTTATAATAATTATTTCAAAAAATTATATATTGCCGTGAAATGATAAATAATAATTTTAATTTATATCGCGGGGAAAAATAACGGCACGTTTTTCTTTTTTCCCGGCTAACTCAGCAGTGACTCTATAGGGCGTAAAATTGGGTTCAGCGGAGTTACGAAACCATACTCCACTATTCTAATTATATTGAATATTGGGTCAATAAAACATACAAATCGTGTATACCTAGAGCCTACCTGTGCTCTAAAATGCTGTGGAAATTTATTAATTAAATTAAATGGAATTTTCTCATCCACAAACTGTTTTTTATTCATACACAATCTTAAATCGAAACAGAATTATTAATTCCAACATTTAACAAATTAAGTTTACATAAATCACCGTAATTTCCTAATCTAATAAAACCCCCAAGAATATCGCACTAGTTAAAAATAAAAATTGTCTGCGATCGCTTTTTATATGACGCGCGTAAGATCGTTATCAGTCTTACCATACAAAAAATAATCACTTTTCCATCGTAGTCGGGATGTCGGGAATTGCTGTACATTCGTATGCAGTCATCACCTAGGTTCGCATCCGTCTAGCGTCTCCAATTGTCACTCGAATCACGGAAAATATCCAACCATAAATATCAACGATTTATCTTCCAAACTTCACATAAAATAATCGCTGGAAACCATTCAATTTTTCTTTGATCTACGTTAATAACTAATAAATAATCTTCAAGAAACTTATCACCAACTAAACTCATATCTTCAGAGGTACCAAAATTTATACTTCGTTCCAAATCCAAATTAACAAAAATACGTCCTTACTTATTGATGGACACACAGGGAGAGTCCCCTTAACAAAATTCATACATCCTCTCTTGTTCGTGGACACCAGGAGAGTTCAATTAACAAAAATACGTCCTCACTTGTCTACGGACGCCATGAGAGTCCAAAAATCAAAAATACGTCCTTACTTATTCATGGACACGAAGAGAGTCCTCGTTCCTCGCTCTCCTTAGCCTAATCTTCACTTTCTCCCTTCCAATTCTCGAGCAAGCGTAATTCGAAACCACCATACTTTCAAAATTCAAAATTTTCTTTCAATACAGATCTTTTCACATATTCCCGACTTATCCAAGTTCCATCAACTCACTATTGTTTAACGCCACTTTCACTTGTTTTTATAATTTGAGCCTAACTAATTTACAAATTGCTTTTACTTAATTTGTCATCCGTTACTATGCCCAAATGAGCTACTTCACAATTCTGTCTCTGTTCATAACACACTTTATAAACAGATTATCTGGTGAAGAAAATTCTATTCCAATGGCTCAGTGAATCAGACAAAACAGCTAAAGTTAGAAAGTACATGCAGATCCAGGTATATTCGTCAACAAATTTTAATATTTTGATAATAAATCTTAATTTTGTAGTGGACGTAATTTCGAATTCAACTGACCCCGATTTGAAACACCGCAACATATTGCGGTTTTTTTTACATCTAACGACGTCTTCCGCATTTCAATCGCCATTTTCCACTATTTTGGGTATCTTCGTTCATTACGTCTCTATTTCTGATTGCCGATGTTACACCTTTCTTCCATAAAAGCTTTGGTCTGTCTCGTTTTCCTTTTTGGGTGGCATCCAATTTGTTCTTAGTCCATATTTGACCATCCGAATTCCGAGGCCTGCTACTAGAATTTTTTGCATTTTGTTATTTTTACAAGTAGGTAATAGGGAGCAGGTCCATTTCCGAAACAATTTATTAATAAAAATTGATAAAATGGATTTTTTTCCGTGGCATGCGGTGTAGGCACATTGCCACAACCCTCAACCTGGAGAATCAGAGAGATTTCTGTTAGGGCCTCCACCCTTAGCCATATAATTTAATGAATTAATTTCAATATCAAATTTTTGAAGTCCATTCCAAATTTATTAATTTTAAATATCAAAACGTCAGAATAGATTTTTATTAATTTTCATCAAAAAGTCTTAAATTAACATCCAAATTATGTAGTATATTAACGCTCGCCGGTCAACTAGGAGTGTTTTTCACTATTTAAAAATTTATTTTAAGCAACCAAACAGTTCAAAATTTGTAAATTTGTAGGAGTAAAATTTTCATTGTAAAAAACTAAATTTTAAATTAAAAGAAACTGTAAGTCTCCATTATGGGGCACAACAAATCATAAAAGAATGTAACCCAACCTCCTCCAATCCATTTTACAATAATGATTGTCAATTTGTGAATATCTCGTACGATCAGTTCCCGAAGAATGTTAACAAGTAAAAGTGACATCGACGCGACGTCTTTGGTAAATTCGTTCCTTCACTGTTATAACCTTTCGCTGTTTTTGTATTATACGCATATTTTCTTTCTTTTGTTATTTTCAGATTTTTTGTTGTACAATGGTTTATCGATAACAATCTGGCACGGGAACCAATCAATATATTTTATTGCCTAGATTGTGCGGCCTAAAGGCCGCACTGAAAGAAATTTTTATCATAGTGTAAGCAGTAATTACTCGGCTTGTTGGGTTTTCTACTTCTTCCAAGATTGCAGTTTAAGAGTTCAGATTTGTACCTTGCGTGTCTATCTCTGAATTTCGAATTCCACGGTGTCACTCTCGGGAGTTCGCTTCCGGCGCCCCTTAATTTAATAATTATATTGTCATGTTTCGTTTTGCTGCTGTGATTAGTATAATAATTATTGGGGGTTATTTAATTTTACGAATTTTACTTTTATATATAACTTAAAACAATGATAACTTCAAAAATTTAAAATAACGAGATGGCATCTGTAGCTCTATTTATTAAAGTCAGGGGGAATCCCGGAAAGGTTCACGCGGGGGGGGGGGGGGGGGAATTCATTGTATAATAGCGCTAAAATGGTAAATTTGTTAGCGATTTTATTGCATTTAATCGTTTCGTTCCTCGATGTTTGAAAATTCATGAAGGGGGGGGGGGTATTTACCCCCTACCCTGCTCCTGTATTCGCCGTTTACTAAGTTTACTATCCATACGGCCGACAATGTTTTAATATATTTGATATCGAATGGGAACTTTCTGAATAGAACCTGTGTTCAATATATTGGCTGATTATGGCCAAATGGATTTTTATTGCAAGTTTCCGCTGAAATTTTAACTTTTATTTCTTATACTAATACAATTTTTATAATTTAAATACCTTATTTAGCTTCTATCGAAAATAAATAGTTCGAATCTTTTACCTTGTATTGATTTCAATTTCAACTTGAACTGTATAATATAATTTGCAAAGTTTTCGCCACACTGTGATTACTTCAGGTGCTACGATTTAAAATGAAGAGAAACTTTTTTTAAATATTAGTGCATAACTGTTGGTTTAGGGGGATTGGGGAGAATGGAAATGACTTCTATTGACTGGTGAAGAGGGGGGGGGGGTATTTATTGAAGATATTCAACAAAGGTGGATTATTAAGATCAGGCTGATTATTCGCATTTATAATTTGCCTTTGTTGAAAATATTAAATAAATAACTTACCCCACTTTAAACACATAAATTAACCCCCCGGCCCAGCTTTAAGCACATATTATATTGACCCCTTTTCCCTGAATAAATGAAAATCAAACACAAAATGTATCCGGAGCAGAATTATACAGGAATAACATAATACTGATGAGGAATTCTTTTGTATGGTATCTCCAAATTCTTTGGGAATTCCCTAGAAGTCTTTGGAATTCCTCGACAATTCCCAGGAATTCTCAAGAATTTTTGGAGCATTCCTTACTTTGGGAATAATAATTGTTGTATACTTGTAGATGTCTTAACTCTTCTGATATAGCAATTTTACAATCACATAATAAAATTCCCTAAGTACATTTCAAAACAACAATTAATAATTTAAAAGTTCTGACAACTCTGACATCCTTGAAAAAATAGCTATTTTAAAATATTAATAAAGCATAAAGTTAGGTAGAAATTTTTTTATTTTTGAAATTCATGGTTAGATCATGCTTTAAACAATATAAGAAACTAAAATATAAAAAAATATCTATAAATGGCGGCTAATACAGTGGAGGTCCAGCAAACAAAACTTCAGCATACCGAGAGAATACCATAAATAATAAATTTCCCTTCTTAAAATTCCAAATAATAAAAACTAAGTTCCAATTAACAAATTTTACACTAATCGTCTCGACAATTCTTTGGTCCAAACGAGAAATGAAGTCTATGAAGTTCTGCATTTATTTGGATCTTATAATAGTACCTCATGATCTTTGATTTTTATCAATTCTACCATTTTCATTTTATTTAATTTTCACCTTTTAATGATTGTAATTTTCCAACCTTTCCATGCCTTATGACCTATCGTTACTTAATTAAACACCCTTATAAATCTTACTAATTTTATTTGTTCTTAACCTTTAAATCAACTAACCAATTAACCGGTTAAGATACCAATAGCGATTGAAAATAAAATACAAAATGTATCTACAGCTGACCATCCAAAAACAACATAAAACCGAAGAGTTAATCGATCAGCAATTCTTGTTTATTGTGGTGGCGGAATTCTCTATGAATTCTTACGAGATTCCCTAGAAATTCTAGAATTTTCTAGAATTCTTAGTAATTACCAAGATTTCTTTTGAGAACTTTTAGTAATTCTTTTGGAGGTCTAAGGAATCCCAAAAAAATTCTTTAGAATTCTTACAGATTCCCAAGTATTCTTTGTCTTTAGGAAGTCTAAAATATAGGAAAAGGAATTGGAAATCTAAAGAATA
Organism: Podabrus alpinus; assembly: GCA_932274525.1. Lineage (NCBI taxonomy): Eukaryota > Metazoa > Arthropoda > Insecta > Coleoptera > Cantharidae > Podabrus > Podabrus alpinus. The sequence goes on along the minus strand of OW026457.1, from coordinate 10,926,581 downwards.
ACAGAGGATTCAGGAATTCCTAGAAATGTTCAAGATTAATTAGGAATTAATTCCTTTAGAAATTTCTGTGTACACTTGATTTTTAATGTATCGAAATTTCAAAACGATAATTAATAATTTAAAGGTTTTGACCACCCTGAGCGCTCGAAAAATAGGCTTATTTGAAATATCGATAAAACGATAAAGGCCGCACTGTAGGGGATCATTGTTTTGAATGAACATTTCTCTATAGCTTCTGTCGCACCTCAGAGCAATTACGTGGGCACACTTGAGTAAATGCAGATTTAACATAATAGGAAGTTTGTTATATAGGTTCTTGTGCCTTCAATAAGCAACACTGGTTGGGAATATGGCTATAGCCTCCAGAAACACATTGTTGTTAAAAGCTGGAGATTTTAGTTGACTTTATACTGTAGTACAAGGTTTATACTCAATCTCTCAAAACAAGTCCAGGTTTTCCTTGCTTAAAATTGAATATTTTCCCTGACTTTTTGAAAATTTGTAAAATGCACAAATCAATATTATGAATCGACTAAAATTTCCTGATATTCCATTACCAAATTTGTATATTTCGAAATTCCCTGACTTTACCAGATTTTCCAGAAGAGAACTCTAACCTGTAGTATTTTCCCAAAATAACCTTCAAGAACAAAAAAATATAAACTCTGTGTGTTGGCTTGCAAAAATGAAATCTTGGGGCACAAAAATGCAAAGATACTTCTTTGAAAAAAAAGAACTGTCCTGGTCGAAAAAGAACACAGAACACATTGCAATCAAGTTATAATGTGCTTTTTTTGGCTCAACTATCAACTACAAAGTTTACCGGAGGGAAGGGGAGTCTCAGGATAGATCCCAATTTTTTTTTATTTGAGCAGTATGGACAATAAAGATCTCAGGATTAGGATTTGAATATAGGATTTCAGAATTCTGGATTTTCGGTAAGAGGGCAAGGAAAATAAGGATCACTAGACCAGGCCAATTGTACTACCTTCAAAGGTAGTCATCCCCCGTTCTGTTACTCCTCGAGTATGGGAGGGATCACACAAGTGTTTTGTTTGACGTTATTTTTTCTATTGGTACTATAAAAAATAATGTAATGACAAAGATCATAATATCGTAACCCAAACATGATTAACCATAATTTGGGTTAAATATAAGTTGTTCTCTCTCTTGCTCTCTGTGTTGCGGTGCTAAAGGTTTTTGTACATGCAGTTCACGAAATTGAACATCATCGATTGTACTATTGTGCCCCCTCCCACTCCACACGTCATACATTCAAACCCAACATTATTATGAACTGATTTTAGGTACTGGTTCAGAATTCCGAATGCTAAAATTGTATTAGTCGGGGAGCTGCGTTAACTAAAATGAACATACAAAAATCGCACTTCCAGTACAATTTATGCTTATCGCTATAAAACCATCATAAGAGAGATGTTGACATACAACCACGACGTTCAATATATTATTACAAAAGTAATAATACTCGTAAATTGATAAATCAAAAAAAATTAAATGAGAAGGCTAAAATTATACATTCCAATTGGAACATAACCTACAACTTGGTGAAATTACACGCAGTTATTGAGATAACACGCAGTAAACAATTACAGCAAGCATGCGGTGAAGCATCAATAGAAACTTTTATGTCAAAAATAGTTGACATTGGTTTCGAAATCATGCAATATCATTGCTGTATAGATAAGGGGGTTATCCATTTATTCCATAACCCAAAAATCAACTTTATATTTAACGGTAAATAAAATTATTGCACATTAAATGCGTAGATATGATCGTTTCAGATAAAAATATTTATTTTTGGTGGGTTCAAATTTTCAGATATTTAAGAAGTGTTTTCGCTTTTTTTGAAAATTTGTTATTTTTAAAGCTTTCGGGAAACTTGGATTTACTTAAATTCAAACATACGAAATTGTATACAGTTGCTTAGGACCTTCCAATATTTCCCGAATTATTCGAATTTTTAGCTTCCTGTAATACCACAGTTTTTTCGTCTTTCCATGCAATGATGGTTTTGTATTCCTAATTTTTTTTCGTTTTCTCAATTTCTTTGTAAAATGTGAAATTTGTAAATTGAATTATGTATAGCACAATTATGGTAACTACCAGAAACATGGCAACGTGAACATATAAATGTTTTGAATAATAATCACTTATCGTCGCTGATGTTATTGAGAGCTAATGAATATTAATAATATTATTATTGTTTTAGCAACATAATCAAATAACTTGCCAAAGTGGCGGTGTATTATTTCAACTGTAACGAAGCAAACCCAAAATGTTGACGTAAGAGCTTAATTCCTAATAGTAATAGAACAAGCCCAATTTATTGGATGCGAATCGTTTTTCAGAAAACTTTTCTCCCTTTTCTTCAATCTTTTTATAGATCTTGTCTGAAGAGTGTCTGCTACAAATCAAATACATTATTTATAAATTTATATAAATAAGTTTACAATACAGATTCCATCGACCCTGTGTACTTAATTATATTGTTTATGCCTTATTTTCATATAAATAGCTCTAATAGTAATGCGTTTGTAATCTTTCTGGAAATTCTTAGCACTTAATTAACTATTAATTACTTTGTTGAAGAAAGCTTAAATTCTTTAAATTTAACTAAACTGTAAATAATAAACCTTGACACAAAAACTTAATTCCCAAATCAAAATTTTCGATCTTCTTTTTCTCCAATTAAAAGTTATAATTTTGTTAACTACCATTAATTAATTTTTTAACTGCTCAAGTTATCGAGTTTTTTTTTAGATAATTAATTTGCACTTTTGTTTAAGCATCTCGAGATTACGATTAAATTTTAATTTGTTGATTTTTTCGCACGTGACTAGTGTTGTTTTAGGGTCAGAAGCTTCTTGAATTTTCAGACTTTGTTGCTAAACGAGATTTACGTTCGGGTCATGACTTCGTTACGGAAACTCCTTATAAACTGGACATAACATTTTATCAAATTATTTGAATTTTCTTTATTTATAATAGCTTCGGGACCCAATTACACAAGTTACTTTAAGTAATTTTTTTTTAATTATTTTTCTTTTAAAAGCTTTGAGGGTTAATTTACAAATTTTCAGTTTAAAATTTTGGGAGAAATTTCATTATAAGTTGGATGTACATATCCCAATAGTTTGGGGGGGTTGATTAGAAAACGTTAAATCGTCACAAACTTCGTAGCCGCCATGGTAGTCATGCGTTTAAGTGCCCGACATCATGCAAATTTCGAACTTCATGAAACTTTCTTTCAGCAATTATTATTCATTTTTAATTTTGTTGTGAATAATAATTATAAATATACGTGGTTAAACAAATATTTCAACTTTTACATTGCGTTCTTTGAATTTTTCTGGTTCAGTTTCACTTTCGTCGCGCTCTTTGTTTACCACCTATTTATTACTGAATTTGTCTATGCGAATGTTTACACAATTTTATCGGCAGCATCACCAGGGGTAGGTCGGGATTTTCTGCTAGTGTAGTTTCCATACAGTTACACTTTTAAAGCTTGATACGTCTTCTCTTCTGATAGTTCCTATCCGCTAAGGATGTTGGTAACCATAATGGCTACCTTGTTAACTGCCGTCCAAAATAGTTGCGTTGTTGTGATATCACACCATTGCCTAAGATTCTTCAAGACGACATTCTTCTGCTTCCAACGTTCGTTTTCTAGGAACCTTTTCTTGCTTTCCCCATTCTATGAAAAATGTCGGCGTTTGTCACGAGATCCATCCATAAATGACTATCATCTTCTCTCTTGATCTCAGTCTCTTGATGGGGGCTTCAGTCCAAGTCCATGACTTCACAATATAAAAAATCGACCACCCGGCAGCATTTACCTACGCTAAATGATGTTCGCTTGTTCCGAAGTGCCGTTGATACCTCCTTTGAAATGACGCAGATATTGACGGGTCACTCGTTTGCGCGCGAGTATCTTTACAGATTCAAGATCAGTCCTAAGTGACGTGTGCCCCTGCGATTCAAAAAGTAGGCAGACTCTGCCATTTATTGTCTTGCTGCCCAAAGTACACACAACATCGACACAATTACACCTTACACTGTCAATTTTACAACATTACACCTTTCGAACTAACACAAATAATCACAAATAAATTCATTACTACACAATTCATTAAATTTTGCAAAATTATTATTAATACACTTAAACAATTTAACACCACCCCTTAACTTGTCTTCAAAATGGATTTATGGATTTATGCTCTCACCTGCGATTTCTTACTTGTTAAATCAATTCAAATTTTGTTTAATGTTTAAATCAATTCAATTTTAATTTAATGTTATTTATGTTCAAGTTTTTACTTATTTCATTCTATTTATCAATTGTTCACCATTGTTTAATTATTATCCATCAACATTCATTAATCACCCCCATTCACACTCACCAATTCTTCATTATTGTTAAGTTTTATTCATTAAATGTATCACATTGCATTATTATACTCCCTTTCTAGGTGGTTAACCTAGAGAGGAACCGGGAAAAAAATATATATAAAAAGGGATAGAAAATACATAGCACCGCAAAAGAGTTTAATTTTTGGGTCTATTGTTATATCCCAACTTTTCTTAATGAAATCTCATTAAGGAAATTGTAACTCAGGAATATTTTGTTTCGAATACAGTCGTGATGTTATTTCTAGAAATACCCAGTGGGTCTTTAATGCAGGAGTCACTCATTGAATTCTGCATTCTATGTCGTTGACCATTATTTATTTGGTTCTTCCGTCATTAGAAGCTATTTCTCACCTCCAGGACATAAGAGTGCCCTTCTTCGTTCTAGGAACGAAGTTGAAGGCTTATTCCGCCATTTGTTCGGTCCTTCTCTACGTTAGCCATCTCAGACGTTGCCCATCTAATACCTTGATGAGGTGTAGATCAGTCTTTTACCTTAATTGTTGTCAGGACCTTTCGGCTTCTCCTGACAACTCCGATAATTTATTGGATAAAATATATAACTACTTTAATTTTTTTAGCGGCATAAAAATGTATTTATACCAATTTTTATAATTAGGGATCTCCAAATAACTGCTACCATTGAACCGTAAACCCACACCAACGTACGTTGAGTTGCGTAGTAAAATTTGCGGATTTGAATTTTTCGAAATTTATAAAACTTCGAAGTTCGATCCTCTGAAAGATAGGAAAACTCAGTATCTTTTACATAAATCGGACCAATTGTCAGGATAGAACATTAAAAATTAGAATCTTTTTGCCTATAATTGTCAGCGGAAGTCATTTTCCAATTTTGGTAATTGTTATTTAAAATTTTGTTTAGTTGCTTATCTTCGTCGTTATCTTTAATTGCATGCATCTACCTACCTAGTTAAAAGTATTATACCATGCGTTCATTTAAAATTGAACCCAATTACATATTTTTTAAACAGAATCCACCAGAAAAATGCAAGTCAAGCGATGTGTATTTGAGGTGACTCGGGTTGAGGGGGTGAAAATTAATCCTTCCAGTACCTCGAAAATCATATAAAATTCCATCTTAACATCTTCTGTAACAGTGAACATTCTGTACTTTAATTTCCTTAACTCTAGAAAATTGCATTTTTTATGAGCCTTAATTTAAGTTAATTAGGTATTACACGGAATAAGGTGCTCTTTAAGATTATAAGTAGCATCAGCGGGGGAAAGGGAACCAAGGTAGTCACAATAAACAAATTTACATTATTCCAACATAAATTAAAACCACACTAATGAAATTACAAATTTGTTTTTAACTATGATGTTGAATGCATTAGAACAATTTATTTATATTATGTCGAGTATTATCTAATTTATTATTTAGCATTCACGTGCCATTGTTAAATTAACATTTAACTAATTTATTTTAATAAACTTTAATCTGAAATAATTAAATTAATTATCTAAATTAATAAAATATGATGTAAATTCTGTCAATGTAAATTGTTAATATTTAAATATGCAATGCGAGTGTGATTAAAATTCAATTAATAATTCAATTAAATAGATTGGAAATTAGGCGACCAAATAATAAATTATTTAATTTTGTCGACATTTTCTGAAAGAAAATTTATATTTTTAGTTTACCTTGTTGATTGATTACTGCATATTGCAAATTCTTTATGGGCTTGATTGTTTAACCTATCTGGTATATTAAATTGACTTATCGCCAAAGAATACTTTTAGTTATTTTGCTTTTGGAAACATCTTTTAAAGACTGAGGAAAACCTTGTTTGATGCTTCGGCTGCTGAAAAAAAATTTTTGGGTGCTAATTATTAGATTTTGGGAATGTACTACATGGTTCATACATTTTATACTAACCAGCGATAGCAGATTAGAAAACGTAAAACTTTCTAAGAAAAAAATGATCTTCAAATAAACTGAAATTTAAATTTCAGATGATCTGGAAGGGGATATTGTGATTATCTGCTGGTTCTTAAGTTCATACATATATTATTTATTATTATAAACAAACCGTTAACCTCGTTGAATATCATCAAAAGCAATCTGGTTTGATATTTCTAGGGCCAACATTCACAGGTTCAACTCCCGACGCCAATCGCCGGTTACCATCTCCTTCTTCCCTTCTACAGGATTTCGTGGAATTCATTTAATATGTTAATTAAATAACTTTTTCTGAAATGTCAAAATATTAGGCCTTCTTTGGTTATATAAAAATTTTAGTAGTGCCAAACAAACCATTGTCATATTTATTTGGTATGTCCATTATTTGACAAACAACCAAATAATTATTTTGGCAAACATGACCGTACATTCATTTTGCGTGATGTAAAATATTAACAATTTTAGTGCATTTCATCGGGTTGTTTTTACGACATTTAAAAATTCGTGGGCAGGGCAAATATGTTGCAGTTATTTTTATCTTATTTTTTTAATTTAAATAATCCTCGCTAGGCACTCAGGGCTTCGCAACAACAATTTAATCATAGTTAATATGCTCTGCAATCCTAAAATGATCGTCCAAATGCAAAACGAGCCTAATATTTCAGGCAACGAAGCCAAAAATTGCTTCACGCTTGCAAAAAACTCGGGAAAAGCTGAAATTTGGTAGATATATGTATTCAAATCCTCTTCAGGTTTCTCCTACAAAGGGAAAGTTTAACCCCCACGAAACGATTTCTCGTCTATAACTAATTTCACCACGAAGGTAAAAATAATGTTTGTATAAAATGAATCCCCTAAAGTCCCCCCCAAGCTACTCCTCCAGTTTGGGAGTTACCCCCCCCCCCCGGGACGCGCATTTTCACTTATAACTCACTTAATTTTATTCCATTGAATATTATTATTAGACAAAAACTGTAGATCAAACAGTTTTCTAAGCATTGGTTCTTTTTTTAAATCTTCCTACTAGTCGAGCCGAAAAAATAGTTAAAACTGGTAAAATATTCCGATTAAGCTGAAATTCGTCAAATATGTATTTATATTTGAGTGTCCTGCTGAACCTGTGAAAATTTCCCTAAAATATCAAGTTGATTCTTTTCCAATTGGGGACTTCAGCCCTCTAAAATGAGACCAAATTGAATAGCATAAATTCTCTGCAAATTAAAAATCTGAAAAGTTTGCTATGGTACACAATTACTATTGAAATGGAAATTCTAAATTAATTTTTAAATACTTCGTAAACTTTTCTTAATCGCATCGTCTGAAGTGAATTTTGAAATATCTATTTGATAGATAATTTTTCCTCATCAATTTAGGACTAATGATAATTTTTTGTAAAAATGAAATTAAGCGAGTCATAGGCGGAAAATCCGCATTGGAGAAACTAAAATTTCCTAATAGAGGAGCAACCGACGGGGGTTTTTAAGGGACTTTCGGGTGGTTCATTAAGACACTCGAATACAAACGTCTGTCAAATTTCAGCTTATCCGGATTTTTAAAAGCTAAAAGGGTTCTTTGCCTGGACGAGAAGTGACATTGGCAATATTTTACAGGAGAGGACCGTAAAGATTGAATTATCTCAGTTTGCAATCTGATAATGTTCATACTAAGCGACTTACAAAAAATTATTTCTCAGTTATTAGTGATTTTTCCTACTAAATTGTTTATTATTTACTAAATCACCAGACTGGATTAATATGTTCTATAAAGAATTCTATAATTTTTGTTGTAATTACATGACATTTACGGACTCTTCTGGATTGAAAAATAAAACCAATAATACAATTTTCTGTAATAAAATAAACATCCAGAAATTATAAATGCTAATAATTTCCTGGCGCGAAATATTTAAAATTCAAACTTAAAATACATCATTACGTACTTAAAGAGAACTTGACCTACTACCAAAGTTGTGAAATCTAATCGGGCTATCGCATTGCCCAATTAAGTATGGCATTGCTTGTGAAAATTAAAAAGCTATCACTACTAATTCTGTTTTGTTTAGGATTAATAACTATTGATTCTCTACATTTGTTTATTTTTTTACCGTATGAAGGCCTAATCAATTTGTTCCTTTCCTATATTGCCCATTTGCGCTATGATAGCTACGCCTCTGTCTTAAGTTTTACTTAAAAAGTATTAAATAATTTCAGATATACTATCACTAGACGAAAAAGATTAATATAACCCTAACCATGAGAACTCGAGTGTGACGGTTTTCACTTCTAACGAACAATAATCAGTCATACTCGAGCTCTCGTGGGTATAACTATAATTATTTTCATCAATTTTCAAATATATTGTCATAATGATGTTCTTGACATTTCAATACCACCCAACATAAATACCTTGTAAAATTTTGTTATTTTCCATTTCCTCAAAATTGCGTCATTTACAAAAATGCAACATAAGCAGTATTTTGGTTCTGGTTTTTCTGTCAACCTGTGCAAAGTGCGCGTCCTTTAGTTGATAAAAAATTTTGTTACGTCTATGATCCTGCATTTTTAAGACAAATATTTTTAGATGATTATACATCAAACTAGGGCAAATATTGCGGTGTACCTGTAAAATGGAAATATATGTTATGGGATCACAATAAAGTATTCCGAAAATGTTCCAGCGTTAAAGAAAATGTGGAAAATTTTTTGAACACAGTTTTCAGTTGTTGTAAATCGTTAAAACTGTCCATACTTTTAAAAATGAAAAACAATAGACTACGGAACTTCGTTCTTGACCTCGTACGCCTCGACTAGTTTATCAGAGCTGATCGGTCGGTAGTTGACCCATTTCTTTAGAAAACATGGGTATCATCTCAGTACACCCTCCCGCAATAGGTAAATTTTTATTACCATAATTTAAAAAATTCTTTTTGTATGTAATTAGATAAATATATCAAAAATTGCTTTCGGTATCTGTCGTACACGGGTCTTGTTTACTATTAGGTACGGAATTAAGTCAAAGGTGGGTCATTTCGAAATCAACAAGTTGAACTATAAATAAATTTATCTCTAAAAGTACACTACATTTAAATATACACAACACGATGTGGTGGGGTTATTCTGTATCTACATAATTTTGTTATAGAAATAAAAGTTCAAATTCTATCAATATTTAATCGAGTTCGAAAGCTTTTCCGCAATTTCTAGTGCTATTTTTAAATGTGTAGTTTAACGTTTTCTGTTTTAAAATTTTGTAAAAACATTTAAAATCGGTGCCGTTTCAGTGAAGTTTCCATAACTGGGTCTTACGAGAAAACGAAGCAAAAATGCCGTATCTACAGGTAATTCCACCACAATTAAACTTGTTTTTAAATTTTTCACGTGTTCAAAGTTTTCAAACCACCCGATGAAAATGTTTTAAATTTTCTTTATCGTTGTTTAAACATATCACACGCGCCATAAGTTTTGAAAATATTTAATATATCAGCGTGGTTTTAAATGTTATCTTGCAAATTCTTGAAATATCTTGAACCAGTGATGTTTTTATTTTGAAATTCAATAAAGGAACTGATAATTTGGTTATAACGAAAGACATAATCAATTTTGTCTATTAAAACTTTGTACCCGGCTCCGACTGATGCAAGATTTGCATTAATTTTTTTAAATAAATTGTGGTAATTAAAAATTTAATATTGTTCACTTTAATAAATTTTCCTTTCGAAATACAATTTATACAATATAAATACCGTTAAATTTTTTTAAAATCATTTCCTCATTATTCCTTTTTTTACGTTTGTGTCATTCCAAACCACGTTTTTTCAACAACCTTCAGAATAGAACACGAGATATTGCTCCATCATGCACAAATAAAATTATTGAAGTTTCTAGAATATTACTAGAAAATTTCGTGAAATATTACCTAATAACAAATACAATATTTTTTTGCAAACTTGTGGTATTATTTGCATCAGTACAGTAAACCAATTAGAAATCCACATCGGTATTATGTTATAAATACAAATTGTTTTACAAACTAGAAGCTATTTCACTAATAACATTGTTGGAAATTGGGAGCAATGCAAAATAGGTTTATGAAATTTGAGCTGATAAAACAATAACTACATAATATTATATAAATTATTACGATAGTTTATACATATTATGCAGTTTACAAGAATAAAATACATATTAATTAAATATTTTGCAAAATATTTACGTATCCCCCAAATTTAAATTTAAATTTGAAAGTATAAGAAAATATAAGTGATGAAAAGGGGGGATCTAAATTAATAAAAATACTGAAAAGAGTAGCTTAGCAATTTATTATTACATAAATCTACAGAGTTTTTATCGACGTAAGATATCGTTTTCCAATTTTCATTAATTCCCTCCCCCCTTTTTTTCATTCGCGTTATCTCCGGGGTTGTATATTAATTATATTATTATTAAACATTAAAATAAAAAGTCGCCATACCGCAATAATGGATTCATTAATTATTTTAAGTGGTTTGTTAAAATTTACAAAATTAGGTGAGATATGAGGTGCTTAGGAACAGCTATCAGCTTTTCGTTTTGTCGGTTTTCGAATGGAATACATAGACAACACAAAGTTTCCAATATTGATTTTCCAGTTATCATAAGCAATGTACTTTTGAAATTGGTTCGATACTTCAACATTTTATACACATAGTAACAATATTGTTATCTCTTCATTTTACGAAGCAAGTGTATTGTTCTTATCGTAATTTACTTATATTTTTGTTTTCTACTGACAAAGAACATCGTTATTGTAAAATACTTTCCCTTATTCCATTTTCTTCTTACTTTTTTTGTATATACCGGCACGCAACTGATGGGATAATTGCAAAGGCTCAAACTATTCGCATCAAAGTTGTCAGACCCAGCTCAGAACTGATCGAAACAATCGCTCCCACATCATTTTATCTTAAGCGGTTCACACTTTTTCACATCTTTCTCAGCAAACATTGAAAATTGACTAATTTCAGTGACTTTCTGCTTAACTTTTAGTCGATATGACAAATAATTTAGAGAAATTTCAGCACTGAAAAAAAATAATTTTAGATTCGATCAAACGTGAAACATTCGGTGCAAAAAGCTATATAGAAATGCAGTGGTGGATCGCTCGTGACTTTTCTCAATGGTAGGGTAAAATTTAAACAAAAATAATAAATATAAATTATATATTTGCATTTTAGTTGACCTTTTTTTGTAATTACAAGATTTTTAGTCGGTACAGATCTGTAATATTTTAAAAATATTTTCCAACGTTTCGAGCCGTTTACATTCTGGCCCATTTTCAAGGATTAAAAAATAAATAATAAATTAATTAAATTATTCCAACAAACACCAATTGTTTTTAAATTGACATTGTCAATTAATTTTAATACAAAACGCTTACAATTTGAATAATTTACTTTTTAGCATTTAAAATGGGCCAAATGTAAACGGCCCGAAATGTTGGAAAATATTTTAAAAATATTACAGACCTATACCCGACTAAAAATCTTATAAAGAAATAAATATAAATTTACCGTATTTTTATTAATTTATTTACTTTCAAAGTAATTCAATTAGAATAATATAAATACTCTACTCAAGCCAACAATAGAAACTATAAAATATAGAATCCGGGGGTTCTGGGGGTATTATTAAGTTTATTTAAAAATATCGCTGGTGATCTGGCAATATCTCGTAAATGATTTCACCCGAACTTTACAGGACACCTCTTAAATTTTACATAATTGAACAATTTTAATATTTTTGTTTGCAAAATAAAAACGTAAAATTTCTTGCAAGGTTGATTGTTTAAAATTATAGAAAATTTAAGAAGGTTTTTAAGTCTCCTGAGAAGTTTGAGTAAAATCACTTAGGAGGTACTACCAAAACCAGCTATATGACATTAACTTGGTTGTGCGGCCTAAGGCCACACTGTAGGGAACGGATATTCAGACAGATAAATAAATAAATGATGGAAGGTGTGTGTTTTCATAATTAATAGCTAATATGTGTTGCCTTAGTTGTGCGGCCTAAAGGCCGCATTGGGTGGTCGGGGTATAAATTCAGCGTAACAGACAGATTCCATATCACTGCTGTAAATTTTTGATGGAAGTTCCTAAAATGTAAGACTTATAGAATTACAAAATCAATTCAATGTCAAACATAACTTGTACTTAGTTCTTCCAAACAAAATTGCCTTCGGCACTACTTAAAAGTATATGCTGGGGAAATTTCATTGTCAAAATTTAGTTTATTATATCACTGGTGATCTGGCAATACCTAGTAAGTGATTTAACGCGAATTTTATAGGAAACCTAGAGAACCTCTTAAATTTTTCATACTAGACAATTGTAATAACTTTTAGTTTGCAACTGAAAAAATTGCTATAATCCATTTCATAGATAATACATTTTTGGTAATGTTCAGCTCCTTGCTCTAAGGTAAATGGGTCTCAAGATTTAAAAATTTAATGTTTAGCCATTTTCGGTGTCAAATTTTCTAAATTTCAGAAAATATTTTCATACATACTCCTACATAATTTTTCAAAAGTTTTCGTACAGTGCAAAAGGTCCGATATTGAATTTCTAAAGCGAAAAATTATTCAAGTTTAAAAATATTCAGGCAAGCTAAAATTCAGTAAATACTTCTGTATTGACTTCTGATCAAATTGGGGATTTTAATCTACCCCCCACCCTTTTGATTACTCTATTAATGAGCTTTATTTTCTTAAATTTTAAAGCTCATTTAACTTCGATTAGTTAACTATTTCAAGGAAAACAATTCATCTTTATCTTGCTATTTGTTTAATAAGAATTCTAGAAACGCTCCTGCGGTGCTCCTTTAAATAAATATTATAATATATTATTGGCTTTTTGAGTCAGTGACGTAGCTGCGAAATTATGGAAGACCCACCTAAATTTATAATGATCATAACTAAACGTTAATTCTTTAGTCTTACTTTTCTTCATTTGAACAATCCTATCCTGCTGACACTCAGGGCTCTGCAATGGTGAGTCAATTCCTAAAAAACAAGCTTTATAATCATAAATTCGCCATACGAATCCGAGAAAGCTGGAATTTGGTAAAAATTATTCAAATGAATCTCCTGAAATTCTCGCCGATTTCTATTCCAATTGGGGAATTCCGCCCCCCCCCCAGTCACGGTTTTTGCCTGCAGCAATTGAAGAGCAAAAAATTCTCTGCAAAATAATTTTTTGTCAAGATTTTCTTACTAGTCGATATTCCAGCAAACCTGAAATTTAGCAAACATTTTTATTAATGTGTCATGATTAACCTCTTAAAATTACTCTCAAATCTTTTATTTATTCTATGCGGTATTTTAGCCCCCAACATGATTTTTGCCTATAACTTGCTAGATTTAAACTTTACGGAAAATTCTCATTGTTCCAAAATTGAAGAACACCCAATTCTCTATAAATTGTATTATTCAGAATTTTCTTAAATCTTACTGTTTCTTAAATAAAAATCGATGCAAAAAGATGATACGTATTTAATTGTAAAAATGAATCAAAGGTTCTTAAATTTCATCGTCATCACATGAAGTGAATTCTAATGTCCATTTTGTAGATAATTCACTGCTCTTCACTTTTGGGCTCATGACAATTTTCGGTAAAAATTAAATTGCTAGTTATAGATGAAAAACCGCGTTTAAGGTCTACAAAATTTCTTTTTGCAAACCAAGAATGTTTTTTGCATGGACTGTAAGAAGTCTATCAATTTTCAAAATGCGATACTTATATGCCTTCCACACCTGAAATTATTGAAAATAAACATAATTATGTTGCCCAGCATTTTTTGTAGAAAATTGAATTCCTACAAAAATGCACTTATTCAATTTTATCGTATTTTTTATTTAAATTCCGCGTTGCAGGCGTCGTGCTTTTCCTGACGTAAAAAATGCAAACAACTCAATTTTCACCTTATTTTTTGTAAACTGATAATGTCAGCATGCCACTTTCTCTAATTTTCAGCAAAGTAATCTGTTTTTGTATTTAATACTTCAATAATTTCGTTTAGTTGAAAAGCTAATTAATTTAAATTTAATTTAAAATTAATACTATATAATTTATTTATAATGTATGAATGTAATTCAAGCTTCCACATCATAATTTATTGTAGTTCCGCGTCCCACATGGAATAAGTCTTGCATCAACGTTGTTTATCTGAAATTTTGGGGTCTGATCATCAGCTCGTGAACGAATTTCTTACAAACCAGTAAAATTTATTTACGTTTGCTAGGGTTGTAGTAACCACGAAAGCTCGAGTAAGACTCGTTATTAAAAGGTGTCTAATAAACATACTTTTTAGTAATAATGAGTTTACTCGAGTTCTCGTGGTTATAACTATACATATAATTTAAGTAAAAAATTATTTATAATTTTAAAATAGCCCATAGAATGAAAGCAATTCCGTATCATTGCGGTAAATTTTTGTTGAAAGTTGCTCAAATTTGGAACTCGAATATACAATTTTAGTTGCAGATATTCTAAAATAATTGCCTGCGACGCTATTTAAAAATATACAGAAGGAAATTATTTTTTTTTTACTTATGTAGCTACGTCATACTAATTATGCATAACAATTGATTGCGAGGTTTAATAAAAAATCGTACACAAAAAATCAAGACTATTCATATTTACAAAATAAAATTTTGCACCAACAAACATTTGAACCTGTTCTATTCGATATGAAAATAGTCTAAATTTCTATTATTTGAGTTAGCCGAATTGCCCAAAGGATCCATTCTAGCTATAACCGAATGTTAACCGAAAGTAGATTCTTGAAATTTCTCTACCAAAAGATTATTTGATCATGCGGTTCTCACAAGCACATGAAAGAAGAAACATTGCAGTAGTCTTCCAGACAGCTAATGCTGAAATCATTGATAGACCTCTTTTCAGACAATGGCTTGAGCCCCGGAAGAGTAAACAATATTATCTTGGAAGCACAATAGTCCAACAAGTCTCTTTTCGACTCTCTCCAGCCGTTGAACATGAGAGACGCAGAAAGGACACCATACAACCGAACAATAATCTAAAATGGGTCTTACAAAAGCTGAGTACAGCACAATCAGCGGTCGAACATTAGAAAATACATGAGTAGATCGACTTATCAATTCCAGCATTTTGTTTGCCGAGAAATCACAGCATTCTGCTGTAGGAATTTGATCAAACGTTTTTGTAATGTCAGTAAAAATTCAATCAACAATCTCTCCACTGTCATAAGCAGATGTGATAAATTGGATAAAAACCAGCAGGTTTGTACTCGTTGAGAGCCCAGGGAAAAATCCATGCTGATTATTAACTATTATATTCTTGGCGAGTAGAGCAAGCGCATTAGTTACAATGGACTACAAAATCTTGGCAAACACAGAAGACAACCGTACAGCACAATAATTTCCGACCTCGGTACGAACACCAACATTGGAAAAATAATTCCCAATCTCTTTACAAAGTAGGTCCGTATCCCATTAGGCCCACATTAATTCTTAGATTTAAGGGAAACTATTTTACAAACAATTTTAATATTTTTGTCTGCAAAATGAATAGAACCAATAAGTAGAAATATTTTAAAGGTTGATTTTGCAATTATATCAAATTTAAGAAGGTTTTTAGGCCTCCTGATATAGACTTCGGGTGAAATCATTTAGGAGATATTACCAAAAGCAGCGATATGACATTGCCTTGTTCATTGTGTTTTTAAAGGCCTAGTAATTGCCGTACTGTAGGTAACTGATATACAGACAGATAGGTAAATAAATGAAGGACATTATATGGATGTTTTCATAATTAATAACCTATTCCTGATTGCCTTGGTTGTGCGGCCTAAAGGCCGCACTGAAGAGAGGAGGTAAATACAGCGTCACAGACAGATTTCATATCATTGCTGCAGATTTTTGTTGGAAGTTTCTCAAAATTTGGTACTTTGGTTACAAAATCAATGCAGTGCAAAATTTGACTTGCAGATATTCTAAAAAAATGGCCTGTAGCGCTATTTAAAAATATATTGGGGGAGAATTTTATATTCTCAAAATTTATTTCAAAGTATTGTTGGTGAACTGGCATTATCTTGTAAGTGATTTGACCTTAACTTCACATAAAACTTAGAAACCTCTTCAATTTTATATAATTACACAACTTTAATATCACTATTTGGAAAATCAAAAAAATAGAAATATTTTAAGGGTTAAATTTTATTTTAAAAGCGTTCAGAATAATAGTATATTAAGTATCAAGAACAGTAAGGACATTTTACCGATCGAAGACAATTGTTTGGAGGAGGAGCGAAGCGACGACTCCAATTATTGTCTGAGATAGGTAGTCCTTAATGTTCGAGATGCTTATGACGTTTTTTGCGCGACTAAATTTATTAAAAAACATTTAAATGTGTACTTAATAAATAAAAAATATGTTAGTCTCTTTATATCAAGTTGCCTTAATGTCAAAGTTTGCATTACGTTGCTATAACAATTAATGTTGAATAAATTCACTTACCGTTCTAGAACGCTAAAAATACTTACCGTCGCCTTATCCTTAGCAACTAGTAAACAAAACTTACTGTCGTGGAAACAGACGCGGTAAACAACCAAATAGAGCATAGTCGCGCAAAAAATAGTTTAAAAGCTTTGTAACAAAATTTAAAATTGTTAAATCATGTGAAATTTAATAATGTTTTAGGTCTCTTGCAAAGTTCGGGTGAAATCACTTAGGACGTCCCTAACGATATAATATTGTCTTAGTTGTGCGGCCTAAAGGCCGCACCAAGACGAGTAGAGATACATAAATAAATGAAAGCTATATAGTCTACTGAATTTAGGATTTTGATACGGAATAATTCATACAAAACGTTTTAGTGTGTTTTTTGCTTTAATAGGGTGTTCTAAATAGTTTCTCAAAAGTCCCCAAAGATTGGGTGTCCGCTAAAGTTTTCAGGGCCTGAAAACGGCTGAAATTTCAGTTCCAAAATTAATTTTTGTGAATATCTCAATTTCTATAGGATTTAGGTAAAAAATACATCAGATAAAAAAGTAAGCTGAAGAAATTTTCGAGAAATTACTAAGATAGACATTTTTTCATATAAGCAACCATGTCCATGACACACGCGAGTGAAATGTCATCTGAAAGCAGGTAAGTATAGTTATATAATATAATTTTGAAGGCGAGGGAAGGGTTTTAGAAAAAAATGTTATTCTACATTTCGTTTTAGATTTGCTCACTTTATCGATTGAAAGAAAAAAAAATTTGAAATTGGAAAATTTCTTCAAAAAATGTAACATATTTTTCGATTTGAGCATTTCGAAAGGACCGTTACGTTGTGGATGGATTTTTAACAATCACGCTCGTCGATTGCCGACGAATACACGTTGGACATATTAAATTTTCCTTTCGTTGTGAACCTTTTTTCTCGCCAAAACATTACAAATTCATGCATGTTTATTGTTTTATTATTTTTATTATTCATGGTAATATTTTGGCGAGAAAAAAGGTTCACAACGAAAGGAAAATTTAATATGTGCAACGTGTATTCCTCGGCAATCGACGAGCGTGATTGTTAAAAATCCATCCACAACATAACGGTCCTTTCGAAGAGCTGAAATCGAAAAATATGTTACATTTTTTGAAGAAATTTTCCAATTTCAAATTTTTTTTCTTTAAATCGATAAAGTGAGCAAATCTAAAGCGAAATGTAGAATAACATTTTTTTCGAAAACCCTTCCCTTGCCTTCAAAATTATATTATATTACTATACTTACCTGCTTTCAGATGGCATTTCACTCGCGTGTATCATGGACACGGTTGCTTATATGAAAAAATGTCTATCTTAGTAATTTCTCGAAAATTTCTTCAGCTTAATTTTTTATCTGACGTATTTTTTACCTAAATCCTATAGAAATTGAGATATTCATATATAATACCACAAGAGACTATCAAATTGTCGGCAATAATTTTTGAAACTGGAACTGAGTGTTTGTCGCCCTTAAAATCACCATGAGTGCTTTAGCGAAGATTCCATGGTTTAAAAATTAACCGACAATTTTATAGTATCGTGTGGAATTCGTTTGACAATTTCGTAAATAAAATTTCAATTTTTTCTGACAACAAATAATTTATAGTATGCGTTCACGTAGTTTCCATCGTTACTATATAAAATAACAACTTATAGAAAACAAAATTAGTTTTGATTGACAATACAGACCACGATGGTCGTATTGCCGCGACAATACACTACCGTGGTCTGTATTGTCAAAGGAAGTAGATTATGATTGGTTCAAATTGATGAGATTGTAACATCCTATTGGTTGAATTATTATGAACGAAATTGTCATATATAATACCACAAGAGACTATCAAATTGTCGGCAATAATTTTTGAAACTGGAACTGAGTGTTTGTCGCCCTTAAAATCACCATGAGTGCTTTAGCACGAATGGTGATTTTAAATGGCGACAAACACGAAGATTCCATGGTTTAAAAATTAACCGACAATTTTATAGTATCGTGTGGAATTCGTTTGACAATTTCGTAAATAAAATTTCAATTTTTTCTGACAACAAATAATTTATAGTATGCGTTCACGTAGTTTCCATCGTTACTATGGAAATTTGACAATACAGACCACGGTGGTCGTATTGCCGCGACAATACAGCACCGTGGTCTGAATTGTCAAAGGAAGTAGATTATGATTGGTTCAAATTGATGAGATTGTAACATCCTATTGGTTGAATTATTATGAACGAAATTGTCACAAAAATTAATTTTGGAACTGAAATTTCAGCCGTTTTCAGGCCCTGAAAACTTTAGCGGACACCCAATCTTTGGGGACTTTTGAGAAACTATTTAGAACACCCCATTAAAGCCAAAAACACACTAAAACGTTTTGTATGAATTATTCCGTAGTTTGCTTGATTTTTTGACTATAAGCAGTGGACTAATAAGGCAGGAGGGAAATGGATACATTTTTAAAGAAAACTTGAAAATTATGTCTTTCGATAAAAGATTTTTCTATTAGCAGCATTGTTGCTGCAAATAAATTAAGGTTATGTAATGTTATGTAAAAATTGAAGATTTCTGCATTTCTTAAGCTTTTTTCTTAATTTACTGGAAAGCAGTGCATCTTGCGATAAAAATGCATAGAAATGATCTTTAAGGAAATAAATTATACGTAAGGTTTGTTAAACAATTATTTTGAAAAACTTGATAGTGTAATCGTTAATTCTATAGAAACATGTAAGTATAAAAGAATATTTCTTTTCCGATTAGAAAGATATTCGAGATTTTCAATTTATAAGGAAACCTTATATTCTATGTTTAAAATACATTCTCGAAAGACGAATATTATAAAGTATGAAATTCTACATACCTTCTGCTTAAAGTACTTTTTCAAAAACGTGATGGTTTAGGCTTTAATTCTATTGAAAGGTATCACATTTCGCATATTCTAATGATAAAATTTTGATACAGTCTCAAATGCATTCTATGATTAAAATATAGAAATAGTATTGTAGAAACTAAAATCTTACATAGATTATTTGATTTAAACCATTTCTCTAAAAATGTCTGCACTTACCTTGAATGCTTTCAAAAGTAATTTAAAACTATTTGATATTTTAAATACTTGAGTGACATTTAAATGTTGGAACGGAAAACAAAGAATCATGAAGATTAAAAATCAACAAGGCCTGCTTATAACAAACGAAGCGATGATCTCAAAAGCAATCGAAGATTTCTATCAACAACTATTCACTTCAACATCTAAAACACGCATTACCAAAAATGTGGGATTGGAAGAAATGCCTGAGATAACAACAATTGAGATTCATAAAGCACTCAAACAAATGAAATCAAATAAATCTCCAAGAAAAGGCAGGATAAGATACGACATGCTAAAATCATGTGGTAGCATTATAGAAAAGGTTTTAAACTGATTTATAACTAATGTCTGGAAGAGGAAAATATTCCGGAAGAGTAGTATAACGTCCAACTCGTTCTGCTGTTCAAAAAAGAGAGCAAAATCCACATAGGAAAGTATAGACTTACAAACATCAAATTGGACTCCTATGTCTCACCCACTGGTGACCGATAACCACCAAATGCAGCGTGGAATGACCACTAAAGAGATGGCTTGAAGGCATTGCTTTCAACTGGCTCAGGTCAGAGAAGAAAGAAGAAAAAATGGAGAGGCTTATGTTGAGGTCAATTTGAAGACGAAAATTAAAATATTCGAAGAAAATATTGTCTTTTGAAGCAGTTTTTCCAAAATAGTTTTATCGCTCATAAAGAAATACTTCAGCACGCCGGAACGTTCAAACTAATAACTTAAGAAAAAAATAACCAAAACAGAATTTATAGAAAACTTCATCTTCTTTATTTTATTTTCTAACAATTTTATGCTGGTATATACCTAAATCGAGATATTTTGGAGAACATTAGCGCGATCCAAAAATTTTTCATTCACCCTCGAATATTATCTGAAACTTCAAAAATAAATATTAATAAAACTCTTATTATCAGTGGAAAGAAGACATCGAAATTAGAAAAATAAAAACATCTACTTATCAAAAGCTCTAAATTTGCTACAAAACATTGCATAGTAAAATATGAGATCCTATTTGCATGGTATAAAAATAGCATTGATGCAATTAACTGAAGAAATGTTTAAATTAAATTTATCTAAATTATAAATAATTTATAACGTTTTTAGTACCACGAAAACCGTTAAATATATTTTTAGCTTATTTTGTTGCTAACATGAACTATTTGTATTTTTCAGAAAAGTCGAACGAAAAGTCTTTGTTAATTTAAATTTATTCCAGTGCAGTTGAAGTTATCATGAAGTTGTTTGTCTTATAGCTTTTTTTGGAAGTTTTAATGACACCAGATAACTATTTGCTTATTAAATTTATTAGTATAATTTTAATCATGCTATGATAAAAAACCTACTTAGCGGTTACATTGTAACGCTTTGATCACAGTTGCATAATTTAAGAAAGTAAAATAATTCTGGAAAATTATCACCTACACGTACGAAAATTATAGGTTAATGTCTGTTACGTAATATATAATAATAATAATAAGCTTCTAGTAGTTTTTATATAAAATTGCATATTACTCGTATGTCTTGACTAATATTAAATATTGTTTCAGATGTCGTGGTTGGCAGTTGCAGTAGTAACATTATCAATTATATGTACCATACATTCCATTTCTGTCGATGATTTACAAATATTGAAAAGTCGTTCGGCAACCGTATATTGTGGGCAAAATTTATCCGATGTGCTGTCGCTAGTCTGCAGAGGGAAATACAACTCACCGTCTCATAGTATTCGCATCAGTAAGTAATTTTAATGTCATTTAGAGTGGTTCGGATCCCACGTTAAACTGTAGGTCTCCTATGTCTGAAACATCTATCCCGTTCAATTTTTAACATATTAATTCTTTTAGGCTATCAGAAACGAGACACGGAGGCAGCTCTTGCGCAAAACCTGACTGAGGATGAAAAAGATTTTTCGGAAGAACCTGCGATAGTTTTGAACAAATTTAGACGAAAGAGTCGTGAACGTCGTGGCGTCTACAACGAATGCTGCCAAAAGCCGTGTTCGTACGAAGTATTAAGAACTTACTGTGCAGACTAAGCAAAATTACGTTAGTCTTCCAACCCACAAAAAATAGTAAACTTTAATGACTTTTGTGTAGCATTTAATAATAACTTAACGACCTCCATAGAGCAAATTTAAGTAAATTAAGTGCAACGCGGTAGTAAATTAAAACGTAATCGAAATTTTAATTTAAGTGCATCTACATTCAGTATTGAAAATTTTAGGGACCTAATTAACAGTAAAATTAGTTTTAGTTAAATCGCTTTTTCATTGCAAAGGAAATATTTTATTAGTGCATATAGTTGATAAGTAGTAAATGATCGATTACTTGAATGTGATAATCAAGATGTGATTTATAATTTTAAGCAAAAACATTTACAATATTTTAAGTAATTAAGCAATTATATTATGTAGTTATTGTTACAAAGTTTGGCTGTTTATTTATTTTATTATATTAATATTTAATTATCAGAATCGAATCGTATTCATCTATGACGCACGCAATATAATTTTAAATATTTCAAGTCAATTAATATTTTAATAATGTGTAATAATTATTTTGTATATCAAACTGTTAATTTTTTATCTCTTAAGTATTCTAAATATAGAAGATTTAAAAAAAAATTAAAATGCAACACTGATTTCACTTTCTGTTTGACAATTTTGTTCCAAAAATGTAGAGCAACTACTGATAATATAAAAACAAAGAATATTCAAAATACAATGTAATATTTTATTTATCTTCATGATGAAAATAATAGTTATTGTTTTGTACTCTAAGTAATTGTGATTTTTGATATTGTCGTGTTCTTTAATGTAAGTGAAATTTGTAATTATTTTATTTATTACACCTCTATTTTCGTAAATACAGAAATACATGTCATTTTTAGCATTTTTATTAAAATATAACTGAAATCGTCCTGAAAACAGGACGATATTTACTTTCACAATTTACCCTGTATAATAATCCGCTACTAAACTACAAAAAAATATTGAAGAAAATGGAGCAATGCATATTGTAGCAACTTCCAACGTTTCATTACTGAAAAGGCATTTTTCAGTTCTAATTTCATTATTATCGGTTGGTAAATAATTCTCTGTGATGAAGGAAATATCCTCTAATTATGCAAGCAGTGCCATTTCATATTTGACTTAATATTTCATGCATTGTTGAATTTTCGATAAGTTGCGAGCAGAATGCGCTTCGTCATTTCAGTCTGATTCTGATAACAATCTGCATTCAAATCTTGATTTTCAGTCAAATTACATTGATATTTCGTAAAATTTGCATTGCAGACATTGTAAGGTAAGAAAATTTTTTTTTTCTAGTTAGAGTATGAAATTTACTAATTTAATGTTTTAAACAATAGATTTTAGAAATAAATTTAATTATATATAAGATAATTATTCTTGTAAATGTTAAAAAACAAAGGGTAAGATTGTCGTATCCTTATAATACCCTCCTCCTCTTTATTCTGCATTTCATAAGTTCAAAATTATGAAACTAGTAAAATAATAAAATTCTTATAATAACGTTTTGAAGTCACAATTTTGGAAGCTCCCCCTCCCCCATCTCACATCGTCACATAGGTCTGAACAAGGTCTGAATCATTCCATTCCACCCTCTCGTGCGTGACGTAATTTATGAACGGCTTCTTAACTGAAGGATGTACAGAGTTACCAAAAGTATCAATGGATAGATCGTTTTATGGTTATCATAGGCAGTAATATATTGAAATGTCATTTTTTTTCTCCGAAGATTTATTAATTATTCAAAATCCGAGATAGCATCATCATGAGTTGAAGTTCCAGCCACACGCTAAATTTGCATCCTTAGAACGATTTCCATGGAGTAGACGCGATATTGGTCTACAGTACGGTCATGTAATTTGACATGGTATTATAAACAAAAGTTGAAGATGATGATATTTGAATTGGCTCCCATAATTCCATTGTTAATTTAAGAGAGTGAATTTTTGAAATGACATTATGTCGGGGTAAATAATTGATTCCATCTAAAATTCCAAAAGTGATAATAAAACTTTGATTCGATTTAGAAGATTACTTATCTAATCTATAAAGAGTGGTGCGGGAATTGACTTCCATGTACAAGCGAAAAAAAGTGCTAGCAGTCGCCACAGGCAGTCACGATCAAGTCGTCATCACTCGTTGAGACAAAGAGTACGCTGACTTTTGCAAGAATCGATCCAAATTGTGATCTTTGGTTTAACTCAGCGATGTGCACCAGATTTGGAAAATCGTGAGAGTTCAAAGTTTGTTGAAACGGTGGTGATCGACACATGTTTGGTGTTCATGTACACATACTTGGAAGCATTTAATTTGGATAGTACATTTTTGGATCGTATTAGTACCATTAGATGGATTGATATGACGGCCAGAGCTTGTAAAATTTTGGATAGAGCTTTGAATTATAACGAGGCATATTTTTTTGGAGGTTATGTTGAATTAACGAATTTCGTTCATGCGTAATACATGGTCATACGTACATATTGCAAAGCATTGATGGAAATTTCAAGAAAATCTGTGCGAATTTGTACACCGGTTTAGTGCAAAATATGTTCCTGAATCTGGATTCGAACCCTCACGTATTAGTTGTGAATATAAGCGCTTAAACAACTGCGCTACCGATTAGTTTATATTGAGCGGTGGGCACGTAAAGCCGTCGGTCCCCCTGTGTTAATGATTTGCCATCATAATAACAATAAAAAACAGGGTGCAGGCACATCGAAAGGCAAGCCTAGCAAGCTACCTGAGATGTAAAAACCTAAAATCCTCATAGAATTAATTACAAAAATTAGTAAAAAACAGGTCCTGGACTTATATAAATAGGATAACTTCTTAATAAAAGTAGTAGTAGAAGAAGAAGAAGATAAGTTCCTAATCCCAAAATTTCTAAACCCTGTAATCCCCCTGATTTATTATATCTTTTATGTAACTATAAAATTCACATTTTTATTTTCAAAATTAATTTAAATACGTCATTACGGGGGGTTTTCCTTCCCCAGGCAACATAGATACAATTTAAACTGAATAATGCTTAAATCAAAGATTAAAAACTAATCTGATCTTGGCCGAAGTAACCGGTTCGATCCTAAACGAAGAAGGAGTTTATTCTGGACGTCTCCCATTGGAAGACTAAACATCAAGATGCAATCTTACTTGAAAAGACCTTCTTAATCCAACCTTAAAATGTAGGTGCCCTATGTATAAAATTTGAAAGATGCCTGGGGGGTATTGAATACCCTTAAAAAGTTTTACCTCCTGGGAGATGATCTTGGTTACAATAACGAAGGGATCTGCAGTAATTTTCTACTTTACAGAACCGATTGAACCAACGTAATCATCTTCGGATCTAAATGACCTTTAAATTAAATTAATGAAGATTTAAAAATAGGATGTTAATCCAAAAATTTATTCAATAATCTGATGTAAGGACAATTTTTAGCTTCCATTTAATTTGCTAACTTCAAGCACCAACTTGATTAATAAGAATTCTATACCTCCATTTTATTTCAATGTAAGTTAAATTTTTAAATGACGTTAAATGGACGTAGGTAATACAATTTTTTCCTATTCGTGTGGCGCAGAAGTTGTCCATAGATGAGCAAAGCTGACTACAGTTTCTGTAAGTGTTCGTATAGAACAATTTTGTAGTCGCGATTTTCCTCGGACTAAAGCCCTATGGAAATCGATATTCACATTGCCTGTCGTCGGGCAACATTCTAAAATTATCATTTCCCTTGGGCTGATTATCATTTAGGATTACGATTGTTTGCACGCACTTCACCGTCCTGAGCCGTCCTCCCTACTACTCTTCGATCCACTCCAAACTTAAAGTAAACTCAAGCATATTGGAAGGAATAACAAAAATTAAAACAAAAACATTACCAATTTTGATAATCCGTAAATTGCGGAGATTTCAATTTTTCAAAATAATTATTACTAAGTTCTACCATGTCAATTGATATGTACATGGTGTTTAAATTTTACAATACAAATAATTTTTTATTATGGATTTAAAACCATATTTATCACAGGGTGGGTCGATTGACAAAATGTAACCTTTCCATAGATTTAATATATCTTTCCTTCTTTTATCCTTGATTTTCCTCCCTGAAAATTCGGGTATGTTTCCTTGTTCGGTATGGTCCTTTATGGATTGAGCGCTGTTTTTCTTCTTTGCCCGGTGTACTCGATGTTTCACGTGTTATAACCTAACGATGGTTATAACCTTACCTAACCGTGTTATAACCTAACCTAACCTAAGCAAGTAAAGTTGACCGACATGCGTATTTTAGTGTTCGAATGAATCCCTCAAAGTCCTTTTACATGCCCTGTCGGTTTCTCCACCAATTGGGAATTTTCAATCCTATAACGAGGTTTTTCGCTTATAACTCGCTTAATTTTATTTTTAGGGAAAATTATTATTAGACCTACAGTGATACGCACGAAATTGGAGTAAAACTGAAATAGAGCGCGTTATAGGAGAAAACCCAATTGCGGAAGAAGCCGGCAGGGGATTTTAGACTTCGTTGCTTGGGCTATAATTAGTAACAAAAATATTTGCAATAAATAACTTACAAACAACAAACAAATTAAAATTAGAATAACTATCAAGAATAACGAAAATACATTAATTGCGTAATAATTAGACTATCGTGTGGGATAAATTTAAATTTTATTATATTTAGTACTAATAAGTAAATAGATAAGGACTTCGTTAATTTTTTTTATTAGATAACATATTATTTGCTAGGTTATAATATTTAGTAAGCCTTACCAAGTCTATAGTACATCTTTAATTGGCAATTTTATCCAAGTAATATGAAAAGAAACTACCAATGCTGTACAAAAATTTCTACATTTTTTAATAATTAGATATAATCAAAATTTTCACCTGCAAAAATAAAATTGCTTTTAGTTCCAATTAAGCATACCGCAATAATCGTTTAGACGTCTTCTGACGTCTAGACGGTATTACAGAAGCATCACAAAATTTATTCCGTTTATTTAAATTTTACAATAAAAATGCCAAGAAGTGAGAATTAAATGCAATTGAGTTAATTTGCTTAATTGAATTATTTGAATTGGAAAACGCAGTAACTATGAGCATTTAGAAAAACCACCAGTAGAGAGATTGCTTCCTGGTAATAATGCTGTTTTTTGTTTTTATGTTTCATTCAACTCTATTAATCTCCAAAAATTTACATTGGAAGCTTGTTAAGTAGTACTTAGCGGACCGACGACGACAACATTGGAGCTTATACTACATTGTTGACTAATTTAAACAGTTTCAACATTTTAGATATTGTAAAGCTTGCAGTTTAGTTCATACTTGGATAAGAGTCAAACACTATTCTATGACATGCATATTTAACATACCCACGCCATATATGGCAAGTTTTGTTGCAACTAACCTCAAATTATTTTGCTCGATGAATTGCTAACTCAACAGAGCTAGACATAAACACAAAAATATTGTTTTAGCAGAACTTGTAATACATCAAAGATGGATGGCATAGCGCCTGCAGGCACCATCAATGCAAAGCTTTAGAATTTTATCCTTAAATTTCAATTGAAAATCTAAGAAAATTACTTCTAGAAAAGTTTCCTCTCGTACAATACTTTCTAACACTTTTAAAGTTCTTACAAACGCTTAATCCACAAACAAAAAGTTTGCACACCTCCGCTATAAATTTAAATTAAGTATTTTTCAGATAACATTTTCAAAATGGATGAAATACGTGCTTCGATGAGACAAAACTGTAGCTCTCTTCCACGAGCAATATTGAGATTTCTGATGGTTTCATTGTATGATAACGAATCATTTTTTTATAAGAAATGTGCAATCTTCGTTCTTGCATTGTCATTCAGCTATCCCATAAACAATGTATGGTTTTTCATTTCTTATGCAGATAACTTCGACGTAAAATGTAATACCGTATCTCACATTTTGGGGGGCATCCTGAGTAAGTATTCGCGTAAATGAAAATATTGCTGTTCCAAATAGATGGTGTAAAGCATACACATAGTACCTTGATGATTTAATCTCATTTTCAGCACCGATAAAAATTTTAATAATCTTGGTTAATCGCAAACATCTTAATAATGTCGTTAACAGAATTGTAGATTTACAAAAAACAACAAACACTGAAGAATGGTCACAAACTTTGGTATACAAAATTAACTACATGGTAAGCTAGATGTTATTGTTACCAACATAACCATGAATATTTTCCGTAGGTTATTGTCTTTACGATAACTATGTCATGTGGTTTGACACTTTTTTCCATACAATCACTAATTGGAAGGATAATACACAGCGATCCAACAAAATGGACTTTACCATTTTCCGATGTAGCTTTCATCGATCGAACTTATTCTCCAAATTATGAAATAGCTTGGCTCTATCAATCTACGTGCATAACTTTCATGGGAATACCATTTTTCCTAACAGACTTTTTAATAATGGGATTGCTAGCAGATTTAATAGTTCAAGTTAAACTTATTCAGGAACGCATCCAACGCACTATTGAAGAGGGAATCAATCTAAGCAAGGTATGGAATTATTTTGTGAAAGTCGATTCCCAAAGGTATTTTTTAGAACCAGGGAGACGGCAACGATTCTTGGGTTTACTTGCAGAAAGCTTTAAAAAAAATTGTTGTTGATCACATATCTCTTTATGATCTTATATCAGATATTGAAAAGGTGAGTAATGTTTACCTGTTGACCAACGTTTTGGGATATTTTGGAATTATGTGCCTTCTTGTGTATTATGCTGCAGTGGTACGACCAACCGTTGTGATCCAAATTAAAATGACTTAATCAAATGATTTTCAGTTGCCTATGTTTAGTTTTAAAACGTTTCAAATATATTTGGAAATACTTGGAGTGGTCATCTGTTTATTTATCATCTGTTATTGTGGTACCCAATTGTCAGAATCCGGTCAGGCTGTCGGTACCGCATGTTACGGTTCTAAATTTTGGGAAACTGATGTTAGATTTCAGAAGGGAATCCTGCTTATAATGTTGAGAAGTCAAAGGCCAATGACGGTTACGGTTGGAAAATTTGTAGTTTTGTCCATTAATGTATTTGTATGGGTAACTTGGTGAAGTAACAGTTGATTTTGTTCAAAGTAACTGAAATGATTTTAGATTATGAAGAATTCTTATACGCTTTCGTTGATTCTAAATAAAACTAACGAAGCACTTGAGGTCGAATAATCAAGCACAAAATACAAAATAATAATTAACCAGAAATAGTTTCATGCAATGCTAATGAGCTTCTTCTTTTTCAATTTAATTTATTAGTTAATATAGAGCTGGTCGAATCTCTCGCTTGAAGCGATTCTGAATAGCCTGTTCAATAGCTTTTCAGTTCGTAGCTTCATAAGAGAAAAATAGACCTTTTAGGTACTTATTATATAATTGAAATTCTAAGCTCTGTTATAAACCATGGACTATCTACATTTTTTGGAAATACCTGGAGTTTCTCTAGTGTAGTTTAAGATGCACTTTCTCACACTTTGCACCCGCATAGAAGTTTATGTTAATTTTATTTCAATAAATTTTTCGTGGACGTTTCGAGCTATATATCGTTCTTCATCTGGTCAGTGATATGTTTCTTTTTATAGTCCTGATGAAGGGCGAAATATAGCTGGAAACGTCGACGAAAACTTGAGGTGTTTTTTTAACCTTAGTCTAAATTTCCTGAAAGATACATTATTTTGATTATCTTCAGTGTTAATATCGTTTTAAGTAATTAGGTATTTTATTATTTATTTGTTCAGTACTTTTTTACTCGAGCTTGATTGCCATTGTTGAAACTTTCTTGTGTTGGTAACCGATAAATAGATATCTCTATAGGATATTAACTATTTACTATATAGATAGATAAGATGGAGGTCATAGCCTAATAGTTAGTGCGATCAACTGCAAAACGTAAGGTTTCCGGATTCGACTCCGAGTTTGAGTGTAAAACTTATTGGCCGCCTTCCGTGCTTCAGAGGTCACGTTAAACCATCGGTCTCTCTGTGTTAATGAGTCGCCATCACAACAATAAACAAAACAGGGATAGGAACATCAAAGCCCAGCTTAGCAATCTACCTAAGATATAAAAACTAATGCTCATAGAACTAATTTGAAAACAAAATTGGTAAACACAGATCCCAGACCTAACATTTCGTTTAAAATTTTACAAGACTATGGAGTAATGATGTACGGAAGTGAATGCTGGATAATAAATGCAAGACAAGAAAGTCAGATGGAAGCAGCGGAAATGAGATTTTTGAGAGCGGTTAAGTGGTACACGTGCGAAGATAGAATTAGGAACATCGATATTGGAGATGAGAATCTTCAGTATTGGAGATAGACAAAAAGAAAACGAAGGCAAGTAGTCACAACATCTGGATAGAATGGAAGAAGAAAGAATATCAGCACAAATAAAACGATGTAGTTTAAAAGGAATCAAAAAAGTCGGACAACCGATGAGTAAGAGATGTTCAACGTAACGGGCCTTAGAGCGTAATGTAAGAAGTAAAGAAGAAGAACCAAAACAGTTCTAACTATTAAAAGTACCGTAGCAGTTGCGCGCATATGTGAGCTTTGGCTGCGAGCACAACAGAGAAATATTGAATAACCGATCTAGACAGCCACTAATGGTTAATTTGCGATTTACATTAAGCAAACGCCACCATGCAGGAGAATTTAAAATTAGTAAGTGACGTATTAAAATAAAATAAACATACGTACTTCAAGCGCAAGACATAACAAAGTGAACTAATTAACAAAACATAATACAGTAATGTCTGCTTATAACGAACTTCAGGGGACCGACCAAATTAGACCGTTATATCCAAGGTTCGTTATAAGTGACAAATTAATAAAAACACAGTTTTAGTAAATTTTTTTTTTAATCAAAATAATAGTATAAAAATAAAAAACACAAGAAGAAATACAGAGTTTTAAACAGTTTTGAAAAATTCTTGTATGTTAGTTTGTTTGGTTTGGAAAAAATTTATTTCATTTATATGTAATTCCACCTCCGCTAATTTACTAAAAAATACTATGAGGAGTATTTCGTGATTGAAGAAAATAACGAACGGATTCAATATTTCGGACAGCATCTGAGAGAGTTGGAACTGCAAGTACTTCATCACTCTCCATTTCTTCATCTTCTTCTTCATAATTATCGTTGATAACTTCACTACTTGTAGACGCTATAATTTCTTCATCGTTCAAAAATTCTGTACATAAAAGATTGTCATCGACATGGATATATTCAAGTCGATCAGCATGAAGATTCTACTCTTGATTATCTTTTTCGTGGATTTTTTGCATCCACTTTGTTAGTGGTAGATTGTCGTCAGAATCAAATTCGATTTCACACTTAACGAATCCGCCATGTCGAAAACAATTGGAAATGGTTGCTTTTGTCACATTCTTCCATGCCAAATGAACAAAATTTATTGGGTTCAAAAGTTTTTTTTTATTGTTTTCATCTCCTTTATCAATAGAAGTTATTATTTTTGATAGAAGAAGTCGTCGATAGTTACTTTTAAAGCTATGTATAATGCCCTGATCCATAGGCTGTAATTTGGAGCTTGTATTGGAGTTATGAGTTCGCTATAACCGTAATTTTTTTTAATTTATCATGAAAAAATAGGTTCGTTACATCGAAAAGTTCGCTACTACCGGGTTCGTTAAATACGAAAAAAAGAGGAAGCTGTTATGGAGCTTTAATCGGTACTTTTCAGACAGGTTCGTTATAACCAAGAATTCGCTATAACCGGGTTCGTTATAAGTGGAGATTACTGCATTATAATAAATTAAACAACTTACTGAAACTTTGGAAAACTTTCACCATAAGATTACTTTCAATTTCGAGATACATGTATGTATGTACGTCCTAACACAGCCATGTTGTTTGTAACGCGCTTGCTAGCTCGGTAGAGAGAATGTACTTGAAGTTCGACTCCTTCCCTGGATTTGGCTTGAATATTCGTTCGAAAATAATAATGAAATACTTTTGATTGAACAGTAATATATTAAAATTAAAATTACAATTTGTAGACCCCACTTTGGTCCTACTACGACATATACGGTGGCTCTTATCCTAGGAAACAGCTGTTTTTACTGCAACAAAACTTATGATCTAAACTAAGACTAACAAACTAAGGTAAATCGGTAACACAAAAATAAAATCGGTCCTCTTCTATGGAATCCTGGAGCTTCAATATACTAAAATTAGGACTTAGCTTAATTTTCATAAACTATTAACTAATACAAATTTCGAAAAAAAAATATAAAAATACCTCGCTGGTGTGATCTGTCACAGGTTGGTGAACATTTGGTTCAATTGTCAGAAGATTCACTTATTTTTAAAGCGTCGCACTAGGTATGTTTTACACAAATTTCTCACTCTGGTTTTATTGTTCTTATTTCTAACACAGATAGAAAATTGGTTTAATGCGGATTTACTTGCAAATACAAAAAATCAACTTTTTCACAGGTATACTAGGTAAACTTCGATAAACCGATATTCGATAAAATAATTTGATCAACAGATATTTGATCAAATAATTCGATAAAATACTTTGATCAACAGATATTCGATAAAATGATTCGATAAATACTTCGATAAACAATTATTCGATATTTTCGGTAACTATAATGAAGTAACTAGTACCTCGTTGTAGCAGTATTGCTTTTCTGATCCTGCTGCTTGGTCACACGTCTCTTTTATTTTCTTCCTGAAACGACTCGGTCAGCAAAAAACAACGCTTGGTGACCAGCTTGTTATTTGCCGCGGTTCTTTCCCGGAATTTTGAGATGGAGTTATTTAAATCAGCAAAACTGTATTCTCGCATTAAATGTTGTATTACGTCACACAGTTAAGTCAATATTTAATACTTTGTTGCTTTGTTCTTGTATCGTTTTTTGGAACGTTACAATACCGACGCTACTTGATCAGCAAAAATATCGCCTTGCGAGCTTGTTGTTTGTCGCGGTTCTTTCCGGTATTTTCGGGATGAGATCATTTGAATCAGCAAAACTGTGTTTTTACATTAAACTACGTTACACAGTATTAATATTTAATACTTTGTTTTTAATACAATTTAATACATTTTTTGGAACGTTACATGTTATTGCTGGTATCGGCCCAACGATAATGTAAATCAAGAACGGAAGCTCTTCCGATATTTTCTCCGTTAATGTTATGCGAAAATCATTTGAAAAAATTTGAGATTAGAAAATCTTCACACAAAGGAAGTTATGGGTAATTACTATTTCAATTTAATATGGGAATTTTGTGCATTGGTATTTAATTGAGATTATTAGTGCTGGGACATAATTGTTAATTAATTAAACCCTATATCGAATTTTAATGTTACTTAGGCGGTAGATAAATAAATTGGTAGCTACGTTCAAGTTCGTTTGATTTTTTGTATTAGAATTTTCAATCTCCTCTCAATTTGTAAAGTACCTATTCACGATACACTTACAACGGTATGCTTATTATTTTTCTCAAACACGTTTACTATCGCGCATTACGTCACGTGCGAATTAAATTACGAACGATCGTGTACGAACGTGGTACGAACTGTACTCGTGAACTCAAATTATCCGTCGAATTCAAATTATTTGAAATTATTCGAATTTGTGAAAATTGAAAATTCTATTATTAAATTCGAAAATGCCGGGTTGTGCAGTTGCGAAATGTGGTAATAATAATAAAACGACAAAAGGGACGAAAATCAAATACTTCCGATTTCCACAAATTGAAGACATTTCTAAAAAATGGATTGTTGCATGTCATCGTGAGGATAAAATAAACCTAAAAAATGGTATGTTGTTTTATGAAACAAAAATTTTCGAGAACTGTTGAAAAACAACCCCAAAATCGACTTTTTAAAAGTAGGGAAAATGAACATCGAATATGCCGCGGCTCCCAAGGCAGACGCGGGGAAATGCATAACACGTTCCCTTCGAATCGAGTGAAACTTTTTCGCTCCGATTTGAATTTTTCTTTGAAATTCGGATAGGTGGGGGTGTGATTAGTAGATATTAATAATAAATATTATCAAAAAAATGGAAAATAACCGGTGTATTTGCGCAAAAGCGCAAGATGGTTCGCATCACAATTCCAATTCGCACGTGACGTCACACGACCTGCGTATGAGCATACCGTTGTAAGTGTATCATGTACCTATTAATTATGTTAAATTTGGATATTTTATTACCACCAATTTGATTTAATAAAAAAATAAATCTCAATTTAACGCGTAATTTTTTATTTTACAAATTACAGGTTCGTTATATTAAAAAGGTAACAATTTAAAGATATAATTTCCTCCCTGCATACTTACTAATATTTATTAGTTGTTTTATTATTTAAACTTTTATTGAAAATATAAACGAAAATTTGAATACGATTTCAATCATTCGAAGACTTACAAATTCAAGATGCATCAAATTCGAACTGCAATGAGACAAAATTGCAGTTCAATACCACGACTTATCTTACGGTTCTTTTTTGTTTCCTTGTTTCCCAACGAATCGGTCGTATATAATTTTTTTTTCCTGTGTTTATGCAGTTTTACTTATATCCTATCCAATCAATAACACTTACCTTATACTGCAGTATTTGGATGATTTCGATCTGGTGATTAAAACATTGTTTCATGCTGCTGGAGGTGTAATAGGTAAATATGAAACAAGTTCATAATTTCTTTTACTTTATTTTTTTTTAAACAATTAGACGGGATGTTTTTAAAAATGACTTCAAGAGAGGTAATACATTACAGTGTCCAATTTTTTCTAGCAATACTAAAATTTATAACAATTGTGATATATCGCAGTCATATGAATACCGTAATTAACAAATTGGTAGATTTACAAAAGAAAACAAACACAAAATTATGGTCCCAAAATTTTGTGTATAATGTCAACCTATTGGTAATATTTTTATAAAAAATTTTTGTTAGAAGTTGTAGCTGCAACGCAACGAAATTAAATGCAATGTTCAGCATGTTTGCAGTTTCATTTAAATAACTTCTTATCGGCATATTCTACAAAAACATAGCGCGTACCAATAATAAAGCTAATAAAATTATCTTCAAAAACGATGTTGTACATTTTTACTATCAAAGCAACAATAACTGCACAAACTGAAGATTTGTATTTGATATTAAAAAATATATTCAAAAATAGTTACAACTACTAATTAATTTTCGAGTCTTATAAATTAAAATTATATTTCATGATTTTACAGGTTATAGCTTTTACAGTGGCTATAGTAAGTGCTATAGTAACTTTCAGTCTAGGTTCTATGGTTGGAAGAATAATTATTGATGATCCGTCAAAATGGTTTTTGCCTTTTTCCGATGTATCATTTATTAATCGTACTTATTCCCCCAATTATGAAATAGCATGGGTTTATCAAACGACTTCTGTATATTTATTAGCGCCGCAATTTTGTCTAACAGATTTTTTATTAGTTGGTTTGATTGCTGATGTAGTTGTTCAAGTAAGACTAATTCAGCAACGAATTAAAGAAACAATTCAAGAGGGTATGCAAATGAGCAAGGTTTGGGTTTGGTTGGATTTGCAATTTTAGAAGTACAACATTAAATGTTTATAGAGGCAAATGAACAGTGAGGATTCTTGGTTTTACCTTAGGATCGCTTTAAAAAAAATTGTAACCGATCACATATCCCTTTTTGAACTCGCGATAGATATAGAACATGTTAGTAATAAGTTAATGTTATTTAACGTTTTTGGACATTTAGGAATGACGTGTTTTTCGGTTTATTATGCGTCAGTGGTGAGTAAATTTGGTTAAAACATTTGTGTAAACAAAAACTTTTTTTTAATTTTGCAGCTTTTATTATTTGAGTTTAAAGCTTTCCAGGCGTACCTATATGCAATTATTTTGTATCACCACCTGCATATTCATTACTTCATATTGGGGGACCCAACTGTTATTGTCCAGTCAAAGTGTTGGTGCCGCATGCTACGAGGCCAATTTTTGGGAAACCGATGTCAAGTTTCAGAAAGGACTTCAACTTATAATTCTGAGAAGCCAGAAACCGATGACTGTTACCGTTGGAGGATTTACGATTTTGTCCATTAACGTATTCGTATGGGTAAATTGATATGTCGGATTAAAAATTAGAGTTTTGTATTTTTCTTTTAAGATAATCAAAAATTCATATACATTTTATATGGTTTTACGTAAAACTAACGAAGGAGTAATTATTGAGGAAGAGTAATCCACGAAATGAATTTTAATTCACGTTTTATGCAAACATAGAGCACTCGCACGCCCACCAATTTCGAGTTAGATTATGAATGTAAAACAAATTACCTATAGTAAATAGTCTTTATTATTCTTTATTTTGAATGTAAAACAAATTACAGTAAATAGTCTTTATTATTCAGAACTCTGATTACTTCGATAAAATACTAATAAATTAATATATCTCACGCTACTGCCTAGATCTATAATAAATTAAATATAAAATAGAGAATCAATAATGTTTTTTTCTAAATTTCATTATTATTTATTTTTTATTTCGTATTTATACTGCCAAATTGGACGGAATGTTTCAAAATTACTACAAGCAGGATCACAAGGATAGTATGCTTTTAAATAATATCAATTATTCGAATCAGCCTGAAGCTGCATCTAAATGAATGTTCAAATTCCTTGCACAAATAACAACAATTGCGATTATTTTATAAAATTAAATATAATGCACTAAAAAATGCATAAAATTAAAACTTTTTTTAATTAATCTAAAGTTTTAAATTATATCAATTATATTTTCTATGTTCTGAAATTCCATGTTTTGATTATTAAAACAGTTTCTATTAAATAACTTTTTATCAGTCTGTTCTACAAAAACATAGCATGTAGCAAAATTAAAGACAATTAAATTCTCTTTATACCTAATTATGTATAAAGCGTTTGTTACAACACGATTCGCATCCACGACACCTTTTCAACAGATATAAAAAAAGGGGTGGTTAGCTCAAGTCGCGAAGGGGGGGTTGGGCTAAAGGAGCCAAAGGGTCGTGTGACGTGATGTCGCGAGTCGTATGTCTCCAATTGACGACCGGACAATCCTCGATCGCGATTTGAAAAATGGTCAAAATCGGTGTGGATAATTTACACGAGGGGGTAGTATGTCTAAATCGGTGGGGATAATATACACGAGGGAGATTTGAATGGGCGCCACGCGTACGAAGATATAAATCTATTTGAAGGGGACGGAGTATCACACCTTCTAAGCTGGTACGCGACAACTTGATGATCTTTCTGCTGATTCTCACCCTGGAAAAGCCTCGTCCAATGACCTTACCTTTACAAGAGGCGAACTTTTCTTCGGTGAAAATAACTAAATAAACATCTACACAATAATAATAAAACACAAGAATGGGAAATAACATAAATATAATGAAAATAATTTCACAGGGGGGGGGTTGACAAAATATATATACAAAATACTATCAAATTTACAGGTATTGTTGTACAAAATCCGTAGCGAATGGACAGAAAATTCCATACGTGAGGGGTGCGTATTGAATACCACACTCCATAAAAATAGTTACTTGAATGGATCACATGCAACTTCGGAAAGTATTAATTACCAAAAATTAATCTATGAACTACGTGTCCAATTGAATACAAAATTCCCATGAACGGGAAAGCAAACTTTAGTTTTAATATTGAATGTAAAATATTACGTGAAATAACTATTCTAAACATGTACGTTGTTACACCACGTTCTGCATCCACGACACCTTTCCAACAGGTAATAAAAGGTTGGCTAGCTCAAAGTCGCGAAGGGGTGGGTTGGTGAAAGGAACGAACGGGTCGTGTGACGGCACGTCGCAAAGCGGGTGTTTCCAATCGACGACCGGGCAATCCTCGATCGCGATTCTAAAAATTGTCAAAATCGGTGTGAATAATTTACACAGGGGGGGAGTTAAGTCAAAATCGATGGGGTTAATATACACGAGGGAGTTTAAATGGGCGCCACGCATACGAAGAAATGAATCTTTTTGAAGGGGACTGGTTATCACACCTTCCAAGCTGGTACGCGACAACTTGATGATCTTACGGCGAACTCTCACTCCGGAAAAACCTCGCTCAATGACCTTACCTTTACAGGAGGCGAACTTTCCGTGGGTGAAAATAGCTAAATAAACATTAACACAACAATAATAATAACACACAAAGTTGGGAAATAATAAAAATGTATTAAATAAAATAATATCAGGGGGGAGTTGACAAAGTTTACACAAGATACTATCAAATTTACATGTCTTGTATAAAAATAAATATGTACAGTTGACGGAACCTTTCAGTGTGGTTTCCGTTGCGAAACTAATATTCGTAAAACAATTACTCTTACAAAAATACAAAAGGTTAATTTGCATGAAAAGGGGGGGGCGTATTGAATACAGCACTCCACCCAAAAATACTAGTTACTTAAGTGCAACTTGATAATATTCAAAACTATGATTCATAAAATTGATCATGGAACTTAATCAATGCAATTGATTATCAAAATTCCCAACAACGGGACAAACAAACGTTCGCTACAATACTAAACTTGAAACGTTACGTTAAATTGTTTGGTTACACTCTGAACGCTCGAATGGCGTGGTAAAAGTTACGTTAATAACAGATAATAATATTAAGTTAAATAAAAGGTATACAAAATGGTTGCGATATCGTCTTCCAGGGTTGAACTGAACGTTCATAAACACAACTAATGGTCAATAGGACCAATTAACATCACAATCTTAAAAATATAAAAAGGTTTCTTACTTAATTTGGGCGGTTGATGTTCGACCTCTAGGCAAAGTCGATGACGAGTCCTTCAGGAGTGAGATTCGTCTTCAGAATGTAGAATGAAGCTGAATGTGATGTCTCAAACCATATCAGAAGGGCAGCGTAATAACCAGCTTCCCAAAAACTCTTCAAATCGGAAGGTGGTGAAATAACAGGGTGGTACACGCACTGTATTTCGCGATAAAATATGGGTCTCCGTACGAAATAATTCACTAATTTAGTTATTCGCGGAGTGACAAATAATTTAAGCCGGCACTGTCTAAGTAAGAAATGTTAATGTGGTGTCCGATAAAAAAGAACGATTGGAATGCACACATGGGTTGGAAGTGCAACACCTGTTTTGTACCATTCGATAAAAGCAATGCTACGTAATTGCCTTATGAGCGGCAAGCAATAACTCGACGTGATTAAACGTGATAAACAGATGGTATAAAAAGTCCGATAATTGATTCAAGGTTTAGTAACAATTGACGATATTAATTGTTCGATCACTTATTAAATATTAGCAACAATTGACGATATTAATGTTCGATAAAATATTGAAGGTTTAGCAACAATTGACGATATTGATGTTCGATAACTCATTAAATATTAGCAACAATTGACGATATTAATGTCCGATACAATATTAATTGTTTAGTCACAATTGACGATATTAATGTTCGATAAAATATTAATTGTTTAGTAACAATTGACGATAATAGTGTTCGATAAAATATTAATTGTTTAATGACAATTGACGATATTAATGTTCGGTAGTATATTAATTGTTTAGTCACAATTGACGATATTATTGTTCGATAAAATATTAATTGTTTAATAACAATTGACGATATTAATGTTCGATAAAATATTAATTGTTTAGTCACAATTGACGATATTAATGTTCGATAAAATATTAATTGTTTAGTAACAATTGACGATAATAGTGTTCGATAAAATATTAATTGTTTAATGACAATTGACGATATTAATGTTCGATAAAATATTAATTGTTTAGTCACAATTGACGATATTAATGTTCGATAAAATATTAATTGTTTAATAACAATTGACGATATTAATGTTCGATAGTACCTGCAGTTGACACACACTAATTTTTAGCACAAATGACTTGTATTTATTTAAGGATCTCTGATAAATGTGAGACCTCGGTATTTAATTCCGCTTTTGGAAGCGCTACGATACGAAAAGGTAGTATCGGATTCTAAGTGAATCTCCCCGAATATGCAATTTGTAGCTCAATTTATGCATTTTCCCTACTATAATTTAGGATTTTTCCCACTTACTGATTGATTTGGATCCTTGTAATTGGGTCCTATCAATTTAGAAAGAAGGGAGACGCGATTTAATTGGACAATGCCGAGAGTGTGAGAGCACGCTTTCTTCTTTCTCCATGCAAAGTGTATCGAGAAATTTGGTACGACACGTGCGAGCAAAACAATTTTTTGCTCGTCTGGTTGGACGAAAAGGGTCTAACTTTTACACTTTTTACTTGTTTTTATCGAAGTCTGCAATTGCGAAATCGCTATCCTTGCCATGTTAAACCCGAGCACATTTGGTTGCTTATCTGCACATGGTCGAGATAGCAAAACAAAAGGCATTGATTCTCACGATTTCAAACATGCACGTGCGTGTCCTTGTATTGACAACTGGCTCGTGATTATGGATCGTATAAAAGTGTCTCTCGATCCTACCTAAAATTTATAGTAATGCATTTGCATGTATTGACGTTTAGTTCGCAACGTTATAGAATGATGGTTTTCTTGCTGATGGCGTGAATCTACGATGTATGCTACGTCAACTCTATAAAGATTGTATTAACTACCGCATGGTTCATGGGACGCGAATAAAAATATTATGAACATACTTTCCTACCTCTACAGTTCTTAAGACTATTGTACATTTGCAAAACGTAAATTTTGTTGGTTGAGCGAATGTTTCAATCTTTTAATTTACAACCCGACCTAAAAATGTCTTCTAAAAGAATAATTTTCACCGGATCGATTTGAAATTTAAAATATGAGTTCCATGGATTGTAAAAACAAAATCTAAGGGTGCGCCCAATGCGCGTAATAAGGTGACAACGTATTACTGGCTTAATGAAAGTTACGTTACCTTGAGGCACTAAAACTAATTAATAACAAAAGGAGTACAAGAGAGTGCGATCGGCTTCGAGGTTCGGATTGAAGACCCGTTAATATAAACGGTGGTCAGAGTGACCACGTAACATTACAAATCTTAAAAATAGTCAAAGGTTTCTTACGTAATACTGTTGCTGGTGCTCGGCCTTCAGACAAGGTCTTTGGAACAGACCTCCAGAGGCAAGAATCTCGACAGATGGTGTAGTTACTTCCTCTCAATACGGAAGTGAGTTGAATAAAATGTCGGAAGCCATGCCAGCAAAGTTGGTGTGATTTCCAGAATCCAAAATCTCTCCAAATCGTAACATTGAAATGAATGGAACAACAGGGTGATTTAGTCGCCCCGTTTCCCGATAGGAAGGGGAAGCACGTTCGAAATAAAGCACTAAATAATTACTCACGAAACTGAATTTCTTTAAAGCCGGCACTGTAGGGAAATATGTTATCGTAAATGCGGTTAACGACAAAAAAAAACGGCTTGAATGCAAATATTTATGTTTCAATGATGTAACACCTGTCTTTAAGATTGACCGATGTATGCGAAGCGCGGTTCAAACATCTGTGTACCGGAGTCGTGTAACCTATGGTACACGTAATGAAGAGTCACCGTAAACGGCAAATTATTTGCTTCAAGTCAATAGCGATTAAAATAATCTCGACACTGATGTTAATTACAAAATAACTCGAATAAGGTCCAATAATTTGTTTAAATAATCTCGAAACTGATGTTAATGACGAAATAACTCGAATAAAGTCCAATAATTTGTTTAAATAATCTCGAAACTGATGTTAATGACGAAATAACTCGAATAAAGTCCAATAATTTGTTTAAATAATCTCGAAACTGATGTTAATGACGAAATAACTCGAATAAAGTCCAATAATTTGTTTAAATAATCTCGAAACTGTTGTTAATGACGAAATAACTCGAATAAAGTCCAATAATTTGTTTAAATAATCTCGAAACTGATGTTAATGACGAAATAACTCGAATAAAGTCCAATAATTTGTTTAAATAATCTCGAAACTGATGTTAATGACGAAATAACTCGAATAAAGTCCAATAATTTGTTTAAATAATCTCGAAACTGATGTTAATGACGAAATAACTCGAATAAAGTCCAATAATTTGTTTAAATAATCTCGAAACTGATGTTAATGACGAAATAACTCGAAAGAATGTTCAATAATTTGTTTAAATGCGAAATAACTCGAAATATTGTTTAATAACTGCAGCGTAATTGATTTGAAATACGAGAGTGTTTCAATAAAATTCAAATACAGTTTAACGTTCTTGCGCGAATCGAAAAACATGTAATATTTAAATAAAAGTTCGTTACTATTCCACGTCGGTGAGTTTGAATTAAAGGCCGACACATGTGTGAATATTTAAATAACTAATTGTTTATTTCGTTATAGGTAATACTTGCGTATGACGACACAAACCGTGAATGCACTAAAAATCTTGTTGTATTTGCAAGATTATTTTTACTTCCGTATTATAAACGAATTCACTCAACAGACTAGCAGCGGTACACACTTGAAGAGTTACATCGTAAAACTTAAATTTTTAATGTGCTCGTGAGCGCCTTTTATATAAAAATCCCTCCCAGAAATCGACACATTTGACAGACTTGCAAAATCCTGCACGAGTTTGTCCGTGAAATCTGCAAAATCCCACTACGCGATTTTTGAAATGTTCCATTATTGGTCCTTAAAATGGCCTCGGATTTTGATTGGTTAAAACCCCAGACAGTACAATATACGAGTATTAAGCAAATTAAAAATATCGATTCGTCTGAATTTTAACTTTGAAATATTAAGATCTATTAACCATCGTAACAAAATATATACTTTTAAAATATTTTGCTTTGAAAATCTTACAAGGACGAAAGTTTTATTCAATCCTTGATTATCAAACTAAAAGACCATAAAATGAATACTTTTAAAAGTTTGATTTTTAAAAATTTACAAGGATGAGAAATTTTTCTTGTATGATCGCTACGACATTTCAACAAAGTTTCTAAATGCGCCGCTCGCATATTTTCAGGTTACACGTTCTACATGTTTTTCTTGTAAGACCACAATAATTGCACAAATGCAGTAGAAACATGAAATAGTAATGTAACGAAACAATTTTAAAGTTACAATATTATATTTATGGATTCAGAAATTCCATGTTTTCATCAATAACATAGTTATTAATAATACTTAAATTCTCCACAAAAAAGATTCTAAATATTTTTTTGTAAGGACGCAAATGATTGACCCAGTTTCTCTAAAATAACTTTTCGAGTGACATCGTACAGTCAAGACGTGTTTTTTGCTACTCCAGCAAAAAACGTAGTCAGTTTTCATTTAGACACGTTTTCTGTTACTCAACCGAGTGAACAGATTGCCAGCAATAATGTAGTCCGTTACATTGTTGTTCAACAACACCAGCGTGAGGTTAGGTGTAGGAAGAGATCATCGTCGAAGCTTGGAAGCAGAAACCGCCGCCAGAATTTCGAAAACCAGTAGGATGAACGACCGAAATACGGACTGTAAGAATTCGGATATTTGGTCCCCACCCGGATTCTGTACATTTGCTAACAGCTCTAACATGGAAGCGCCCAACAAAGAACTAGTAGAATTTTCGGCCGTTAGTAAACGGAAGTGTTTCTGATGTCATCGCAATGCCACCCAATGCATTTAATCAAGATTAAATAAACTTTTCTTTCAGTTTAATTTTTTATTCCAAGACATGCTAACCTCGCGTTCGGATGTTACCAGGCAGGTTTTTGCCAGGATGTAATAATTTACATTAATTCCTAGGTTTTTCTAAATTCGGTAACCACACAAAAATTTACAACATGACAAATATAAGTAGGTAAAAGTCAATTACGAATTCTCAGTTTTTGCTCTTGAGATGCATAGGATTTGGTCGATCTTTTTTGTGCCGTGGATAACCGCCCAAAAAGTTTTCTGATACAGAGAATCAGTTTGTGCATATAAAGGAATGCTACATCGCTGCTAGGATCAATGCCAACAGATGAATTCTTCCAACTTCCAGGTTAATTTTTGTAATTGCAGTTACATATTTTTAAAATTTGTTCTTTGTACTAATTGTTAATAAAAATTAATTATTTTTAAATTATTATATCTTGAGTATTGTGAAATTCTACGTGTTTATCGCTAATGCGGTTTGTCTTAAATAACTTTTTATTTTAAAATTATTAAAAAATTCTAAACATTATTTTGCAAGAGCGCCAATAATTTGCCAAATTTCTCTTAAATAACTTTTTATAGGACTATCCTTCAAAAACAAACCGAGTAGCAAAATTAAAGTCAATTGAAATCTCCACTAAAAAGATCTTAAATATTTTTTTGTAAGAGTGCCAATAATTGATGCAGATTCTCTTAAATACCATTATATCAATTTGCTCTTCAAAAATATAGCGCATAGCCACGGCGCATAGCAAAATTAAAGCTAATTAAATTC
Source organism: Podabrus alpinus (assembly GCA_932274525.1). Classification (NCBI taxonomy): domain Eukaryota; kingdom Metazoa; phylum Arthropoda; class Insecta; order Coleoptera; family Cantharidae; genus Podabrus; species Podabrus alpinus. The sequence continues at coordinate 10,882,089 of OW026457.1, read as the reverse complement.
TCCAGAAAAGATATGCTAAATATTTTTTTGTAAGAGCGCAAATAATTGGTGCAGTTTTGCTTAAATAACTTTGTAACGTTACTTTTGTCGTTACATACTCAGTAATTCAAATCTCCATAAATAATTTTTCTTTTTAACCATTTCAATTATTCCGTCCTAGTAATTATAACGCACTCGGTATAAAAGCGGATAGGAGATAAGAGGAACACGGCGACTCGAGGCTTTTTGGTTTGGTTAGCGTAGCGATAGCACGCATTTTTAGAAAACATAATATTTTTGACAAATATTTCGAGTGATTAACCGCAGATTAGGCCCGAATCCTTATTAGGCAATTAAATAGTCTAGCTACTGTTATTTGAGTGAATGTGGAATAGCCTACTACCTATATTTACCGTATATTTTGGAAAATTTTGACAATTTTAAGTACGTTGGAAATTTCGAAGTCGGTATTGCTGATAAGAACACCTTGGGCTGTTGATATATCTAGGTAATAAATACCATTTGATTTCCCATATTTTTGGAAAGTGGCTTCCGTTATTGGAATCAAGATTGGAAGATAGTGCCAATTAACAAATTAACTCTGTTTTATTATCAACTGGATCAACTCTGGGAAATTTTCCATTTAGTAATAATTGTCAGTTGGCTGTATTTTTGATATTTTGAGTAAGGCTGTAGTATCTACTTTTGCTACTTATTTTGTAGATAACCACGATAAGCTTAGTTGGATACCTGTTGGTTTTGTTTGCGTGTGTGTGCTTACTGTTGTAGCGATTTTCATCCATTAGTGGCCATTACACTGGGAATCCGGGATAGGGCTCTGTCACGGAGTTGCAGTTTGCACCAAGGGTCCAGACGTTTATTTCAATGATCCAGCTGCAGGGTAAGTTGCACATTTGTATCCATTATCAACTTTTATCTGACAGCAATAAGCTTTGCTTTATAAACCACGCTCAATAGCAATTTGAGCTATAGCTAGTAGCGATTTGTTTATGCTGTGGCCTTACTTCAGAATAGTTAAAGGACCTTCAGTCCGTAGTTGTTAAATACTTTAGCCTTCAGCAATATTTTTGTTTGGGACCTTTATGGTCCGTGAGAGACACTCTCACTACTGTAAACTGTGTGAAAATTGCTTAACCAGATTCTATTTTTTCCTGGTTCTGAATAAACATCCCTTCATTCTTACTGTGAGTTTTATTCAGGCCTGGAGCCTGCTGAGCAGTTTTATTTTCAGCTGGGTACTGCAGAATACTTTGGAAGTACATAATTAGCGTATAAACGAACCCACGAAGATTGCTAAAATCTCCCACGCTCTCGGTCTGTATTTCGGAAAGAATAAAGCTACGCCGCCTTAACATCGAAGGCATAAGAGGCTGCCTTGTCAATAGTACGTAAAGTTGCGACAACTTCTTATAGGTCTATCCTACAAAATCATAGAACGTAACAAATTTCAAGTCAATTAAATTCTCCACAAATAAGATGCGCAATATTTTTTTGTAAGAGCGTCAATAATCAGTGCAGTTTCTCTTAAATAACTTTCTATCAGTCTGTCCTACAAAAACGTAACGCGTAGCCAAATTAAAGCCAATTAAATTCTCCACAAAAAAGATTCTAAGTACTTTTTTGTAAGACTGTCAATAATTGGCCCAGCTGCTCGTATATAACTTTTTATCGGTCTCTCCCAGAAAAACATGGCGCGTAGCAAAATTAAAGCCAATTAAATTCTCCACAAAAAAGATTCTAAATATTATGCTTTTGTAAGAGTGACTATAATTGGCCCAGTTTCTCCTAAATAACTTTTCATTAGTCTGCCCTACAAAACAATAGCGCGTAGCCAAATTAATGCCAATTAAATTCTTCACAAAAAATATTCTAAATATTTTTTTGTAAATGCGCCAATAATTGGTTCAGTGTCTATTAAATAACTTTTTATCGGTCTGTCCTACGAAAACACAGCGCACAACAAAATTAAAGTCAATTAAATTCTCTACCAACCAGATATTTTTTAAGAACGCACATAATTGCACAAATACAGAGGGAGCACGAATTAGTTATAGTAATAAACACTTTAATCCCACCATGCTCCCACTAGTTCTGGAGACGAGGAACTAAATTGGAAGCTTTGAGAGGGCAGCCCATCACCAATTTTACCTGATAGAGAAGGCTCTCATATATAAAGATATAAATTGACTCTCGCACACTCAAATTTTTCCTGGGATAATAAAAAGTGGAGCGAAAGGATTATATTATATTATGAATATCGGGGTTACCGAATATCGTATATCCCTATACATAAATATATTGTCGTGTTCTAAATGAACCCGGCAACAAGAATTTTTCTTTAGGAATTTTAGAGAGTTGGTCTCTAATCGTTTCCCCCCAATTTTTAAATTTAGTTGTAGGTATTTTAAATTGCTCTATTTCTTTATAACAAAATCCCAAAATTTTGAATCTGACAACAATTAATTTTAATCATTCCAACGCTCGATCCATTGCACAATCTTCCATTCCAAATTTTCGAATTTACAGCAAATTCCCAACCATCTGTGAGAAAGTTTGTTCATCCAATTCCCAGCTTGTGCGATTACACTTTAATTATCAATGTTACCTTTGCTCGGTTTATAATTTTTTATGTTGATTATCTATCAACTTTTAACTTTGATACATCTACACTTATGTAGGTGTTCGATCGGTCATTAATGTTGATCAGCGTTCAACAGCGGTCGATTCAAACTCGACCTACCTCGTCTATGTTTCAACGCGGAATGGCGCCAAATTTTCGTTCTCGCGTTCTTCACTCCAAAATTCTGCGCATAGAATTCCAATCACATAGCTTAATTTTTAAATCGCGCACCTTTTTAAATTTTAATTATTAATTCAACTAATTTTTAGTGTACAAAAGGAATTTACATACAATTTCTACCTTATCTGATTGACTATTAATTATTTGTTTATCGAATTGAAGAATATGGAATATTTTTCTTTATCCTTTAAACTTTTTATGATTCAACGAGCATTTAAATTTTTTTTTGTTCCATAATACAACGAATTTTGAATGTTTTGACTTGTTTTAAATTTTGACTTTTTAAATATTTAAAATAAAAATTAATTTGTTATAATATTTTTAAGAAATATGCCGAAATATTTTAAATCATTGAAATACAGTTCAATATATTGTATTTAATATAAAAAATTATACGCGACACGGCCTTCGACCTCGTACGAGGCTTCTATTAATATATTAAATACTGTAGCGCCCTGGTGCACTTGAGAAATGCACGAGAACACACACAATCGTTTTCGGTCACCTACCTTTATTCGACTCTACTTCTCAGGCTAAATGCGTCGGCATCTGACTCAAACAACGACACTTTAGTATACGAGCTTATGTATGGACGAATTCTCGATGCCAAAAAAGACAAAACACGATTGGATTCAGTTAACAAGTTTTTTTAATAATTCAACAAACTTTAACATTCAATCATGCAATTCAAAACAATCTTTATCATACTACTATTCTAATACGCACTGAAATAATTGATCTTAGCTAACCTGCTATATCGCACCGTGCGCACAACCTTCGTTCTTCGCTCTTGTTTTCTTCCACTCTCTATTCTTCTCCCAATCTGGACTCCACAATCCACACTCGTTCTGATATTATCGTTCCAATATTCCAACGATCTCTTCCAATAGACCTGATATTTTGTATCAGGGTCTCAAGTACGTACCCGTACCGTAGGATTTTCGACCAACAATACTTTGTTGCCGAAACCGCCCGACTTCCACTATTTCAAGGAATTTAAATTACTTGGGAAAATTATTCTCCCTTGTAGCACCACTTTTTAACTCGCGAATATAATTTATTTCAATTATATTTCAATTGAACAGCAATTATTCACACGACTGCTTCTTGCAGTACTTTTATGCGACTACTCCGTTCAGGAATCCCGATGCTACTCCTTTATCACTCGCGAATATAATTTATTTCAATTATATTTCAATTGAATATCCATTATTCACACGACTGCTTCTCGCAGTAACTTTTATGCGACTACTCCGTTCAGGAATCTCGATGCTACTACTTTATTTATCTTCCGTAACTTTCGTTACCATTTCCGTTTTGTTTTCAAACCGGAGCTTCATATAATTTCCGGTTTGTTTACATATGTCCGACGGTTATCTGCACCTTTGATTTTTGCATGTTGTATATAACGCTTACATAAAACATACAACACGAACAAACTTAAAATTATTCAACGACACAAAAAACAAACACATGTCAACAATGTGTTTGAACTCACCGTTTCCAATCGTTGTTCGCTCCTTGTTGGTAACAACATAATATCCTCAACGTGGATAGAGCGTATCACAACAATACAGCTCCACCAAGCTAAGAAGAGCCCTGGAGGGGCGTGTCAGGCGCTGCTAAAATTTAAAAAGTACACTCAGATGAAGAAATAAGTGTATTCTAACCTAAAAAGTACTTACTAAATAATATGTTCAATTTACTAAGTAAAATGATTTATTAAATATAACTATAAAGATTTGCTCTGAAAAGAACACAAAATAGAAATAACACGAAATCGAATTACACAAAAAATCACGACAAATGTAAACACGCTCAATGATTTGTAACTTTTACAACAGAATGTAATTGAGAAATAACTCAACGTTCATTGGTTCATTCAAATTTTTATCAAATTAGTTGGCATACTTGCCGCGTCCTTTCTAAGCTTGGTGGAGCTGTACATATAACCCTTTTTAATTGTATTAAGTAAAAATAATAATTTATACGCGATATACTCATTCATATGAATAAGTAATAATATGACAGTAATGCTTAAAATTTGAAGTTTTAAAACGACTACATTTCCAACTGTTATGTAGTTGCTTACGCAACTTCCAAGTTAATTTCCTTGTTCCGACCTTATCAAGATATTATGTCCAACAATGGCATTTTTATTTTAATTAATCATATCTCAGTGCAGTTCTATCCTCCAAACAAAAATTTAACCTTTCAACTTTTACAACGATAACAGTTCGAACTATTAAAATTACCGTAGCAGTTGCGCGCGTATGAGCTTTGGCTGCGAGCAATACAAAAAATATTGAATAACAAATCTAGGCAGCCGCTACTGGTTAATTCGCGATTTACATTAAGCAAACGCCACCATGCGGGACAATTTAAAATTAGTAAGTGACGTATTAAAATAAAATAAACAAACGTATTTCAGGCGCAAGACAACAAAGTGAACTAATTATCAAAACATATTATAGGCGTATTCTTTTTACAAGTTTTATTTCCATCTCAGTTACGCAACTGAGACGAAGTGAGATGAGCCGAACAGAGATTAACTGAGTCAAAGTGAGAAAAACATAAGGTAAAAAGAACAACTTACATATTACAAAATACATAAAACAAATTACATAACCTCTAAAAATACAAAATAGAAATTTATTGCAACCGGCAATTAAAATTAAAGAAGTAAAATAAGTATAATAATTAAAACCAAGATGTACGAAGATACCTTCCGTAGATACCTTCAGTAGATGCTAAAACGATTGCAGTAAGTGACAAGTTTAATTAAATTTTTGTAATTAAAAATTGTAATAACTACCTACTAGTAAACTAGAAACGTGAAATATTTATTACACATGATATAATTGGGGTGTTGTCGATAACAATAAAAGATTTATCGATGTATTTTGTGGGACGAGGGAATGACACGAAGAGAGGAAGTATTTAGAAATTTAACATGTAACTAGATTTAAAAATTGTTCTTCCGTTCTGTTGTTTATTATTATAATTTTATTTTTTAATCAAATATATACAAGATTAATTTAATAAATTTTAGTGTTCGTTTGATTTGTTAGTTATCCCTGCAATCTTTTCAAGGGCTATAACTCTTCTCTCATCCAATTGTAGTTTGCGTTCTAACAATTATTGTAATTTTTTACTTTGCAACTCATTTTTTTCTTTTAATTTTTCTTTTAGTTCGTTCACTTCTTGTCGAAGTTTAGCATTGCTTAACTTCTTTGCTGGAGCGACAACCGGGGTGCTACTTTCTGGCGGTACTTCTTCTAGAAAATTTTCAACTTCGATCATTTCTTCATTGTGCAATGGTAACATTGCCATTGAATATGAAGAGGCAATACTTGGTAGTGGTTCAAAGGCTTCGCCAACATTTATAGAATGTGGCGAAGAGAAATTTGGTTCCATACCAAGTATGTCCTCCATTTTATCACAAATGAACACCTCACAGAACCTCAGAACACAAAACGAGTAGGTCCCCTACCCGTTTTACCCTTGGCATCTTTACAAGATTTGTACGTCCTGACCAAATTTAACCATTTTTTTCTACAATTTTCTTCGGAGAAAACAAATTGTTGACTAATCAAGTCGTTACTCACGTTACTCCAAACTTGGCGTCGTTTGGTAACGTGGTTTAAGTGATCCTTGTATACCTCGACGCTAGCAATTAGAGCTAGCGTTTCCTCATGAGTCCACATGACTCGTTCCCCGGTTTCCATTTATTTCTACAAAAAGTTATACGTAAAAAAATAAATACATAATATTAACTTAAATAAATTACCAAATGTTTATTACGAGTCGGGTCTAGGTCAATTAGGCGCGGCCGATTAGGCGCGACCGATTAGGCGCGGCCGTTTAGACGCGGACTCAATTAGGCGCGGACCCAATTAGGCGCCGTGCCAATTAGGCGCGGATACAGTTAGGCGCAGACCGTTTAGGCGCGGGCCCATTTAGGCGCGGGCCCAATTAACCGCCGGCCATCTAGGCGCCGCCCATTTAGGCGCCGGCCATAAACAAATTAAATTGTTAATTTGTTATAAGTCTGTATTGTATTTATTTAAAAAAAAAATCACAAAAGTCCATTAATAACTTATGGGTTTTCCATTAATTACTACCGAATTCAAATTATTAAAAAAAAATTTTTTTACTTATTTCCACAATATAAGGAAATATAGAAATACATAATATGTTGCAATAATTTACATGACATAATTATGAAATAATTATAAGGGGCGGTCATAGCTTGGCAGTTAAGTGCGTCTACTGCTAATCCGAAACGCTCGGATCGAATCCGGGCAGGGTAAGAACTTTATTCTGACCGTCTCTCCTCGGCAGGCAATGGCAAACCACCGAGGTAATCTGCCAAGAAAATCCATCTCGAAATGAAGTGTAGTACACTTCCCGTGGTTCGGAGCCCACGTTAAACAAGTAGGTCCTCTATGTATGTGAAAACAATTTGAACGCACATCATATGCATAGAAAGAGATAGAATGAGATGGGTCACCAAACCCTCATTAGGGTAAAAGGACTGAGAAGGAAGGAATTATGCGAGACCCCACGAAGAAATTCTACGATATTACGATTGTCGTAGTCCATTACGAGGGTCTTGATACGTTTCAAAAATTCTATATACTTCCGGAATGACCATAAGTATCTTCTAACATTAATGGTGCAGGAGGTACAACATTAACTTGATTTCTTTTTCTGCGAATTGTTTTCTTTAACGCCCTATCATTCGGTAATTGTGCTTGTGCAAGGGGATAGTTTATTTCGTTTTTATAACTAATTTTAGGGTGGTAAATAAAAAAATAAATAATAATTAAAAAAAAATTTATAAAATAAATTAAAAAAATAAAAAAATAAAAATTTTTTTTTTAAATAATTTGAATTCGGTAGTAATTAATGGAAAACCCATAAGTTATTAATGGACTTTTGTGATTTTTTTTTTAAATAAATACAATACAGACTTATAACAGATTAACAATTTAATTTGTTTATGGCCGGCGCCTAAATGGGCGGCGCCTAGATGGCCGGCGCCTAATTGGGTCCGCGCCTAAATGGGCCCGCGCCTAAACGGTCTGCGCCTAACTGTATCCGCGCCTAATTGGGTCCGCGCCTAATTGGGTCCGCGCCTAATTGAGTCCGCGTCTAATCGACCGCGCCTAATCGGTCGTGTCTAATCGGCCGCGCCTAATTGTCCGGATCCCACGAGTTTATTACGATGTTTATTACAAATTAGCTCACAAATTACATAACCTCCAAAAAGACGAAATATGACGAAAGAGATGACGTTAACCTTTTTAAATCGACCAATCCGAGCTATTTCCAACTTTATCTCAGTTGTAACACTTCGAAATAGCAAGATCAGTTGGTATAGGGTGGGAGGTAATTTTCTCAGTTTAAACTCAATTCGGCACGGCACGGCACATTCGTTTGACGAATGTACAACGGTAAAAAGAACACACTTTTAACTGAGTCAACTGAGTATCTCAGTACATCTCACTTAAAATAGGTAAAAAGAATACAGCTTATAATAAATTAAACAACTCACTGAAACTTTTGCAAACTTTCATCATAAGACTACTTTGAATTTGGAGATATACGTCCAAAGACAGCCATTTTGTTGTTGCTGGTGGTGCCACGAACGGTTAATAAATCGCGAATGGCTATATTTTCTCCGTTAATGTTATGAGAAAATCATTAGAAAAACATTTAAGGTATATGGGCGGCGACCTAAAAAGGAAATTATAGGTGATTACTATTTCAATTTGATATAGGTGATTACTTCTGAGGGCCGATGTTGCGAACAGGGCTTTGTTATTCTTCCTCGAAGGACCAACCAAAATAAAACACAACACGTTCTATTCTGATACGAACAATTCTTTATTGCAGAACAAATATTACAATGGATTACAAACAAATAATAATTATCATTGACACGTCCTACTTCAACAATGAGTCGGATCGTAATGGCTTCTAATACGTTGTTGGCGCGCAAAACCGTCTTGACTCCCACCACCTTCTTGGGATACAGATTCCTTCTTTATAGAAGGCGGCAAATTACAAATTACAAAAATATAAAATAAGCAACAGCGTGCGCGAACAATAGGAATTTTCGAAATTTGTGCATTGGTATTTAATACTTACGTATTTGTTTATTGCTTGGGATTATTATTAGTGCTGGGACATAATTATTGTTAATTAATTAAACATTAGGTCAAAATTTAATGTTACTTAGGTGGTAGATAAATAAATTGGTAGCTAAGTTCAAGTTCGTTTGATTTTTTGTAGAATTTTCAATCTCCTCTCAATTTTTAAAGTAGCTACTAATTAAGTTAAATTTAGATATTTTATTACCACCAATTTGATTTAAAAAAAAATAAATCTCAATTTATCGCGTAATTTTTTATTTTTTAAATTATAGGTTCGTTATATTAAAAAGGTATCAATTTTAAGATATAATTTCCTCCCTGCATATTTAATAATATTTATTAGTTGTTTTATTATTTAAACTATTATTTACAATATAAACGAAAATCTGAATACAATTTCAATCATTCGAAGACTTACAAATTCAAGATGCATCAAATTCGAACTGCAATGAGACAAAATTGCAGTTCAATACCGCGACTCATCTTACGGTTCTTTTTGGTTTCTCTATTTCCCAACGAATCGGTCGTATATAATTTTTTTTCCTGTGTTTATGTAGCTATACTTATATCCTATCCAATCAATAACACTTACCTTATACTGCAGCATTTGGATGACTTCGATCTGGTGATTAAAACATTATTTCATGCTGCTGGAGGTGTAATAGGTAAATATAAAAAAAGTTCATAATTTCTTTTATTTTTTTTTAACTTTGTTGTTATTTGTGTCGTCAAATTAGACCAGATATTTCAAAATGACTTTAAGAGACATAATACATTAGTGCCCAATTTTTTTCTAGCAATACTAAAATTTATAACAATTGTGGTATATCGCAGTCATATGAATACCGTAATTAACAAATTGGTAGATTTACAAAAGAAAACAAACACAAAATTATGGTCCCAAAATTTTGTGTATAATGTCAACCGATTGGTAATATTTTATGAATAATATTTGTTAGAATTTGTAGCTGCAACGCAACGAAATTAAATGCAATGTTCAGCATGTTTGCAGTTTAATTTAAATAACTTCTTATCGGAATATACTGCGAAAACATAGCGCGTACCAAAAATAAAACTAATTAAATTATTTACAAAAACGATGTCGTACATTTTTACTATCAAAGCAACAATAACGGCACAAACTGAAGATTTGTATTTGATATTAAAAAATATATTCAAAAATAGTTACAACTTCTAATTAATTTTCGAGTCTTAATAATAATTTCATGATTTTACAGGTTATAGTTTTTGCAGTGGCTACAGCAAGTGCTATAATAATTTTAAGTATAGGTTCTCTGATTGGCAGAATAATTATTGACGATCCGTCAAAATGGTTTTTGCCATTCTCCGATGTATCATTTATGAATCGAACTTATTCCCCCAATTATGAAATAGCGTGGGTTTATCAAACAGTTTCTGTATATTTATTAGCACCGCAATTTTGTCTAACAGATTTTTTATTGGTTGGTTTGATTGCTGATGTAGTTGTTCAAGTAAGACTAATTCAGCAACGAATTAAAGAAACAATTCAAGAGGGTGTGCAAATGAGCAAGGTTTGGGTTTGGTAGGATTTTCAATTTAGGAAGTACAACGTGCAATGTTTTTAGAGGCAAATGAACAGTGAGGACTCTTGGTTTTACCTTAGGATCGCTTTAAAAAAAATTGTAACCGATCACGTATCTCTTTTTGAACTCGCGATGGATATAGAACGTGTTAGTAATAAGTTAATGTTATTTAACGTTTTTGGACATTTAGGAATGACGTGTTTTTCGGTTTATTATGCGTCAGTGGTGAGTAAAATTGGTCAAAACATTTGTGTGAAGGAAAACTTCTTTTGTAATTTTTCAGCTTTCGATAGCTGAGTTCAAAGCTTTCCAGGTGTATATGCAATTATTTTGTATCACCACCTGCATATTCATTACTTCATATTGGGGGACCCAACTGTTATTGTCCAGTCAAAGTGTTGGTGCCGCATGCTACGAGGCCAATTTTTGGGAAACCGATGTCAGGTTTCAGAAAGGACTTCAACTTATAATTCTGAGAAGCCAGAAACCGATGACTGTTACCGTTGGAGGATTTACGATTTTGTCCATTAACGTATTCGTATGGGTAAATTGATATGTCGGATTAAAAATAGAGTTTTGTCTTTTTCTTTTAAGGTAATCAAAAATGCTTATACATTTTATATGGTTTTACGTAAAACTAACGAAGGAATAATTATTGAGAAAGAGTAATCCACGAAATAAATTTTAATTCACGTTTTATGCAAACCTGAAGCACTCACACGCCCACCAATTTCGAGTTAAATTATGAATGTAAAACAAGTTATACTAGTCGTGCCATAAGTTCTGTACTACCAAAGCACCGTTCATTTTTACTATGAAGATTAAGGGATGGGGGTTGCTAATGGTATTTTTGGAAAGATCATTTGCAGGTATATAAGTGGGCGAAAGTTGAAATTCAAGTCTTAAATAGTAAACATGAATTCGGATGTCAACGATAATCGTATTGTTGTAATTGCTATACATAACAATGATAAAAGTACTAGTGCAATTTTAAATTTGTTTAAAAAAATTACGGATTACAAATTTTTTTCTTTTTAACTATCCATCGATAGAATGAAACTTCTGGAGTAGATAACCGAAAAAAAAGTGGTCGACCACGAACTCTAAGAATTCTTGGAGTTATTAAAACAGTTCGCGAGCGAATGAGAAGAAATCCCTTGAGGAAACAAAAAATTATGGCTAGGAAATTCAAATTTCGAAAAGAACCATTTCTCGCGTGTTAAAAGATGACTTAAAACTTGGGGCTTATCGTAGGATTACAATACATCGTCTTACAATTGCTCTAAAAAATATTAGACAAGAAAGAACAAAACGACTCCTGGACCGGCACGCGTATGAAGATCACAAAAATATTTTGTTTACTGACGAAAAAATTTTCACAGCCGAAGAAAAATTCAACATGAAAAACGATCCTGTGTAGGCTTACAGCTCTAATGAAGCCCCTAAAAAAATTTCGGGGGTGAAAAATGGCCATTATCCAACAATAGTAATGATTTGGTGAGGTGTGTCGTATGAAGCAGTAACGCAGCTGTTTTTTGTGAAAAAGGGGAAAAAACGTGAAAAATAACGGGGGAAAAAATACCAAAAAATGTTACAGCTCGTAGTTAACCCTCTAAATTACAACTTATTTCGTGAAAACCATAGGGTGTTTCAGCGAGATTCTGCACCAGCGCATAAAGCGAAAACGACCCAACGAATGACTACAAACAAATTTACCTGAGTTTATTGCCGCGGAAGACTGACCTTCAGGTAGTCCTGACTTGAACCCTTTGGATTACAAATTATGGTTTGTTCTTGAGGAACAGGAACAGAGGAAGCTTGCAAAGTACCCCATAAAAATATTGAGCTCTTAAAACGGAATTTGATCAAGGTTGGAACATCTATACCAATAAAAGTAGTGCGTGCCACAATGGATGACTGCCCGCGACGTTTAAAGGCCCTTGTGAAGGCTAAAGGTGACCATTTCGAATAAATCGTACAAAATTGAATTCCTTAGAATGTACCGAATAAAATGTAGTAATTTTTATAGAGGATTTTTATTTTAAAATCATTAAAATCGGCTTCCAAACAAGTATCAGAACTTATGGCACGACTAGTAGTAAACAGTCTTTATTATTCAAAACTCTGATTACTTCGATAAAATACTAATAAATTAATATATCTCACGCTACTGCCTAGATGTATATGTTACACTCAATAGCCGATTTCGGGCAATGCCCGAAAAAAATGCGCAAAACTAGTTTTGAGCAACGAAGATTTCCCAAACCCGAAATTTTACTTTTACACGGTTATTGAGCGTTAAAAAATAAACAGAACTAGTTTTGCGCATTTTGAATTGTACAAAACTAGTTTTGTAGGTTTCTGAATGACCAGCACTAGTTCTGCTTTTTTCATTTAATCAGCATCCGAATAAAATAAATAACATATACATAAAGGGGGTGAAACGTAATAGTTTACTGCCCCATACCGCAACTATACTTTTTAATGCTATTTCAAGGGTCTCTAAGCTCCCGGTTTTTTAGATCCCGGTTTTCTTGATCGTAGGCGCTTCTCGTATGTTTAGCCTAGTAACCAGAGTCAAAACCGCCCTGGAGGGGTTCAACGCGGAGAGGAGCGGCGCCCCGTAAGGGTAGGTTTTGACGATGGATTACCCTCCTTATCGAATGCACACCCCAAAAATCGAAGAAAAAAAAATTTAATTTTTTCACTTTTTCGGCAATACACGGGTCGATTTTTGGGGTGTGCATTCGATAAGGAGGGTAATCCATCGTCAAAACCTACCCTTACGGGGCGCCGCTCCGCTCCGCTCCGCTCCGCTCCGCTCCGCGTTGCACCCCTCTAGGGCGGTTTTGAAAGGAATCAAGAAAACCGGGATCTAAAAAACCGGGAGCTTAGAGACCCTTGAAATAGCATTAAAAAGTATAGTTGCGGTATGGGGCAGTAAACTATTACGTTTCACCCCCTTTATGTTTATGTTATTTATAGCAGAACTAGTGCTGGTCATTCAGAAACTTACAAAACTAGTTTTGTACAATTCAAAATGCGCAAAACTAGTTCTGCTTATTTTGTAACGCTCAATAGCCGTGTAAAAGTAAAATTTCGGGTTTGGGAAATCTTCGTTGCTCAAAACTAGTTTTGCGCATTTTTTTCGCCCGAAATCGGGTATTGAGTGTAACATATTGCTGTGATTCAAGCTACCAGGCCAATGCAAATTATTGAATTTCCAACTTAATTTAAAACATCACATTAAATTTGACCTAATTAAAACTTTACTGATACAAAAGATAAACTAATTTCACAATTTTTCTATATTATGAGAATCTAAAGAACTTTAAAGATTGAAAAGCATGACATAAAGCTGTAAGATAGATTCATGAAGGAGATTGCCACTTCAAAATTTTGTATAAAAGATTATTTAAGTCAAAAACGGTAATTTTGATGTAAATGGTTATCACTAAGAACATAACCAATAAACTTGTGTCCCTAAAATGGAATTTATTCCATGAATAACATGTTCTGTACAATATTGATTATATCAAAAGGTATTATGTAATCCACTCTTTGTAATGGTAATAATTTGCTTCTGTAAATCTATAAAAAGGTAAATAGAGTTCAATTTCGCTTGAAAAATGTGATAAGACAAATTTGTGATAAGAAAGTCAAAAGTCCATCTAAATTTTGCCTACAAAGTGCTCCTGTATTCAAAAGACGTCTGGGAACCACTACATAAATCAAGTCATCATATTTGGAAACGATCCTGAAAATATCAAAACATTTGGTTAATGTAAAATTTCAAAAAGTATTAAACTTGACCTACTGATAATCAAATTCGACCGATTTTGGAAAACGGCGCAGCCAAATCGAGCAGTCTATTTTTAGCTCTTGAAACTACAAGACGTGTGTACCTCCAGGGTGAACAATCCAATCCAAAACACCCAGATGTTCGACCAGTCCAATATTTATCAAAATTAGATAGCAGTTTATCTAAAATGGCTACCTTCAGTTGAATATCACCACGAACAACGTGTTAAAAATACGACTCACCTTTCTTATAACTTGGAGACGAATATCAACAACAATTCACTGGTACTCCACAAATTTGATGCAATTGATCAACAAGTGTCAACTGGTAGATCAACGTCGTCCGATCACAAAACGGGAGCGAAAATTTTATCAACAACCATCAACGCGGCGCTAGTTGAGTGAAACGCTGTGAAGTGACCGCGCAGCAAAATTGTGTTTGTGCGCATGCTTTTTTAATGAGGCTGGATATTTGAATCAGGTATAAGAAAACTTTATTATTTACATTTAAACTTGGCCTTAAGCATTTAATAATAGGACGTGACTAATTCGTAGCACTATCCTCATCAATAAATTTCAATAAACATTTTACGTTATTTAATTTTCTACGACGACATTTTATTTAAAAACATTTCAAACTGCTATTGGACAGCAGAGGTTTTGAATTTATTCAGACCAACAAGAAGAAGAAGAAGCTTTTTGGATATATTCCATTTTTGATTTATTTGATATTTAACATTGTCATTTCCTCAGATAAAAATTTATCTGAACATTGTGTTCGCAAGCGACTTAAATATTTTGATTAATATAAAACTATTTTTGATTCAAATATGATCTTTTATTCCAACGATTCAATTCAAACACAGCAAGTATTTCAATTTTGAAGGATCATCACAACTACAAAAGTGAATTAGTTTATCTCCGAATATCATTTCATCAACAATTTTCAATCTACAAAATATTTATTGAATTTCAATAAGCATCTCAAAGTTCAACTGAATCTACAATACCTTGAGTGAATCTCCACGACTGAGCTAAACTAGAGGGACAAGTGTAGTGGGTTTCTGAATAAATTTGCACCCTCGAAAATTTCAATTTTCCATTTAAAAGTATTTTCTTACATTTTCAAACACGAACCCGAGTTGTGCAATTTATGAAAGAAACTACACAGCAATACATAATAAATTTTATTTCATTTTGGTATCATAACCTTGTTTTTTAGCACGGAAATGGGGGCATAATATGGCTTTTATAGCCCGAGGGCCTATAAAGTTGCTAAGCAATGACAACAATATCAAAACAAAAGAGTTAGTCCAGACTCTGTTTTTTTGCGCGATCGATCTGAAATTTTGCATATGCCTTCCTACCGACAATTCACGGAGGGGAGTACCTTGCGAGGTGGGGAGAATTTTTTGCTCAGTTTTTCGATATCTAGTGCCGTTTTCGAATTATTGCTAAATAAAAAAATTAATTCTCGCCCCTCCAAGTTTCTCGCCATAGGAACCATGGTACACCACAAATTCATAGCACAAACAAAATGACATGATATTTTTTCTCAAAATACTTAATTCTTCAATTTTGACAATTCAAGTACCAAGTACCAAAATGAAATAAAACGTTGTATATACCACGGGCACAATCAGATTATAGCCCTCGGGCAATTTAAAGCCCTCCGCTAACGCATCGGGCTTTAAATTACCCTCGGTGCTATAATAATCTATTGATTGTGCCCTTGATACATAAATAACTAAATATAACATAGAGACACAACAATGTTTTTTCTAAATTTGATTATTATTTATTTTTATTTCGTATTTATACTGCCAAATTGGACGGAATGTTTCAAAATTAATACAAGCAAGATCACAAGGATAATATGCTTTTACATAATATCCATTATTCGAATCAGCCTGAAGGTGCATCTAAATGAATGTACAAATTCCGCACACAAATAACAACAATTGCGATTATTTTATAAAATTAAATATAATGCACTAAAACATGCACAAAATTAAAACTTTTTTGTTTAATCTAAAGTTTTAAATTGTATCAATTATATCTTTTATATTCTGAAATTCCATGTTTTGACTATTACAACAGTTTCTATTGAATAACTTTTTATCAGTCTGTTCTACAAAAACATACCATGTAGCAAAATTAAAGACAATTAAATTCTTTATAAATATAAAACGTTCTACGTGGTTTTCTTGTAAGGCCAACAATAATGGCACAAATACAGGGGGAAGACGAAATTGTAATGTAATAAACAATTTTAGTTACATTATTATACTTATGGGTTCCGAAATTCCACGTTTTCATCAATAGCATAGTTATTAATAACAATTAAATTCTCCACAAAAAAGATTCTAAATATTTTTTTGTAAGGACGCCAATAATTGGCCCAGTTTCCGTAAAATAACTTTTCGAGTGACATCGTGCAGTCAAGCTGTGTTTTTTGCTACTCCAGCGAAAAGTAGTCAGTTTTCATTTTGACACGTTTTCTGTTACTCAACCGAGTGAACAGATTGGCAGTAATAATGTAGTCCGTTACATTGCTGTTCAACAGCACCAGGGTGAGATTAGGTACAGGAAGAGATCATCGTCGAAGCTTGGAAGCAGAAACCGCCGCCAAAATTTTGAAAACCAATAGGATAGACGATGGAAATACGACTGTAAGAGTTCGGATGACTGGTCCTCAATGCATTTAATCAGGATTAAATCAACTTTTCTTTCAGTTTAATCTTTTATTCCAGGACATGCTAGCCTCACGTTTGGATGTTACCAGGCAGGTTTTCGCCAAGATGTAATAATTTACATTAATTCCTAGGTTTTTCTAAATTCGGTAAACACACATAAATTTAAAACATGACAAATATAGGTAGGTAAAAGTCAATTACGATTTCTCAGCTTTTCCTCTTGAGATGCATAGGATTTGGTCGTTCTTTTTTGTGTCGAGGATAGCCGCCCAAAATGTTTTCTGATACAGAGAATCAGTTTGTGCATACAAAGGAATGCTACATCGCTGCTAGGATCGATGCCAACATTGGCGATAATGGATGAATTCTTCCAACTTCCTGGTTAATTTTTGTAATTGCTGTTACATATTTTTAAAATTTGTTCCTTGTACTAATTGTTAATAAAATTTAATTATTTTTAATTTATTACCTATATCTTGAGTATTGTGAGAATTGTGAGAATATTTTTTTGTAAGAGTGCCAATAATTGATGCAGATTCTCTTAAATACCATTTTATCAATTTGCTCTACAAAAATATAGCGCATAGCAAAATTAAAGCTAATTAAATTCTCCAGAAAAGATATGCTAAATATTTTTTTGTAAGAGCACAAATAATAAATAGGTGCAGTTTCGCTTAAATAACTTCATATCGGTCTATCCTACAAAATCATAGCACGTAACAAATTTCAAGTCAATTAAATTCTCCACAAAAAAGATGCAGAATATTTTTTGTAAGAGCCTCAATAATCAGTGCAGTTTCTCTTAAATAACTTTCTATCAGTCTGTCCTCCGAAAACATAACGCGTAGCTAAATTAAAGTCAATTAAATTCTCCTTAAAAAAGATAAAAAAGAAGCAATTAAACATAAATAGGCAACATATATCTTAATAAACTACTCGAACACTAGAAAACAAGGAAAAATAGGAAGAATAGAAAATATATGAATACAGAAAATGAGAGACCAATTCGAAGTGCCTAAATGAAATTCCTACGCGCAGTAGCAGGATACCAAAGGATAGATCTAAAGAATATCTACAGCATCAATAAAAAAATAAAAGATTACAGGCCAGCACCTTGATAGAATGGATCCATCCGGATCACTAAATCTAATATTCCAATACAAGCAGAGAGGAAGAAGATGTGTAGGTTGCTCCAGAAAGAGATGGAGCGACCAATTTGAGTGACGTAACGGACCAGCGGCACCGCACCGGTCAAAACCTAAAGATGATGATGAACACTTTTTAAGTTATATTTATATCAATTCATTAAGTTATATCAATTTCACTTGTAACTTTTTACCGGTTTACCCTACAAAACAAAGGCAAATATTTTTTGTCAAAGCACCAATAATTTCACAAATACCAAGAGAAGACGAAATAGTAATTGAACATTAATTAAATGTGACTTGGCATAAAATCGGGTATCTTCAATTCAGAATTGAATATATTTCATACAAATTCCAATTAATTGAATACCAATTCAATTTTTTTTATATTATCTTAAATTCTGAAATTTTTGTGAAAAACACAAGACAGATGATTTTCAATAAAACAAAGAAAATAATTGAGAAACTGATATTTGAATTATACAGGGCGTCCCATTTTTAAATTGTATATGTATATTGATATTGATGTTAAAATAAACATAAATTAATTAATCTTTATTTCCTTAATATTGCATTTCACCATACCGTACATCTATTTACACCATACATATCGGCTTCGTCTAAACAATCAAAATCATAGGCAAAATCTTCTATATTGCTAAGTGGACCGTTCACTCTAAATTCTTGAAGTGAATGAACATTTTCGAAATAATCTTTCTTCAAGTATTGGGACCGTTGCTTAGAGCAAAATTTATTGGCGTAAGATATCCAAAACAACTGGCGGGTTGTGTAGCCCATACCTGGCAACTTTTTGTCATCTCCATATTTCTTGGTTACATTTAAGTAAGCGTTGTATGCGTATCGCACTCCAGCATTATCAGCAATATTTTCGTTCAAAGTTTTAACTTCATTTATCTAAAATTGTTATTACATCAATATCGCTACACGTGCTAGTGATTATGGTTTTACGAACCATTTCGTTAATTTGAGAGATGTTGTATTCGCTGTATTGGTTTGTTATACATTCAATTTTTTCGGAATAAGATTTCATTGAATGCTTCGTGATCCAATCATTCATATTTCCATCTTTATCAAACAATACTCCAGTAGAATCAAACGCATGTGAAATTTCGTGGGATATAGCATACCCAATTCCAGCATAATTCAAATAACCTGGATATTCCTTGTCAAAATAAAACCCTTGGAGCAGCCCATATGGAATTACTGCAATTTAATAATTATTTCACGAAAATTAAAAGTACTACAACTTACTGATGGCATTCCTCAATGGATAATAAACGGCGTCAATTAATGCCACAGTTCCAATATCTAACCAAGCTGTCTTTGACTTCATCAGACGAAGATTTTTAAATTTTATGTTTTCTCTGGTGGAACTGATGCTTAAAAAAGATTGAAGATATTCTTTTGGATTCACATTAACCTAAAATAATAAAGTTGGTGAACCAAATCCTATAATTATTAGCCCTCATACATCTCCGTACAATTCTTCCAATTTGTCATCCTCCAGTAACTCATCTGGGTAGGCTATCGTTTCGACCAAAGCTTCTACTTTTTCCCGGGCAGCTTGTTTTGATTTGTTGTCCATCCAACTTAGCGTTCCTACAGTATCACCATAAACTAACTTGATCGTACGAATTATTTTTTCCACGCCAAGTTTTACCCCATCGTCAAAAAAATTTCTCACATAATACGAACTCACTGCAATTGGTAATCTAAAATAAAAAATTAAATTCCTTTGGTAAATTTTAAACTGTATTAAACCTAGCGTAAGTTTCCTCGACGCACTCTTTCCAACGAGGTTTCCTTTCGATAACCCCCAAAGAAGCACTTTTAAATTTGAATTCGATGCTTCGTAAATCGTCCATTAAAAATGGAACCATTTCTTCTACAGCTTTCCACACCAAATAATTTATTTGGGCTCTAAAAAATAATGCAACGTGATGATAATTTAACGATAAATAAATTTATCGTTACCTTTTTGACGTTTCTTTCAAAAGTTCCTCCAGTTTACTAAAATAATTAGGACTGAAATCCAAAATTCTTTCGTGGGTGGTTACATTGACGTGCGGTACGATCATATTATTGATGTACTCCAACCAAGGAATACTTGGATATTCTGTATGGAGATCCTCGATGGACTTGATATTGTAGATCGTATCAATCGATGTGTAATTTTCTGCTATTTTGGTAATCTAAAACGTTTACAAATTTTTAACGTCATTAATTTTTGAATAACCCAGTTACCGCAGCTAACTTCTTTTCGAAACTTAAAACTTCGGTAAGCTCCTTGGATGCTTTAAATTCGTCCGCTCCCAAATAAACGGCCACGTTAAACATGTAACGAAAATAAGCTTCAATGTATTCGTTTTGTTCCTCATCCAATAAAATTTCTTCCGGTAAAGTAAATTTAGGATGATTTATCTATACGTGGAAAAATTATGAGATTGAGTTACATCACAGGATTTTATTACCTCAAGGATGTAGTGCGACGAATTTCTAAAATCGTGTTGTACTATGAGCGAAAAAAAGTGGTTAAAATCCAAACCGTGTTGTCTAAATTTGTACAAGTAGTGGTACCACTCCAAATTTCTAACTTCCCAAGTGTGATCTTCCAGAACAGGCCAACCCCCAACACTATGCAATATAAGATTGAAAACTTCTAAATCCAAATGTTCAATGGCGTCTAAAATTTTACTTCAAATTGAAGTTCTGAAAATTTTGTAAATACAGACCTGTGTTCATGCAGGATTTGTAATAATCCTTGACTACTTTAAAAGTTTTCGTTTCGTTCAATTCGATTGGCAGTTCAAAAGCTTCGTGTAGTTGTCTGTGTATATTTTCTGCCAAGATGGTATTTTCGTTAATTTGATACATATCATCAGGTATGTCCACGGAATCCATGAAATTTCCACATACAAAATTATAGAAGTTGTCGCAAGGATCTTGATTCATATCGATGTACTGTAAAATCTGAGAAGCTGCATAAATGCATGGTGTCGATTGGCAAGATTCTTCGGGACAAACATCTAAAAAATACAATTAAATTATCAAATCCCATCCAATGTTAATTAAACGCAAACTTACCCGCGTGAAAGTTTGAGTGAATTATGAGGGCTATTATGAGTGTTATCATCACCAGTGACCCCGTCGCTATTGCAATGATCCATCGTGGTTCCATTCTTAACACATTTTTAAATTAAAACAATTGGCAACGTACGATTTCAAAGAACCGCTATTTACAAAAAATTATCAACAAACAAAGGAACAGACTGAAAATATAATTTGAAATGTGTGTTAGTTAAATTGAGTTTAATTATTACGTAAATTAATTTAACGCATACATGGTCATCAATTAAATTAGACATGGGATAATTACAACATTATTTTTAGGATAATTTGATGTATTAAACATTTTAACTTTGAAATGTGTTCAAATTATTCGCATCTAAATATAGCAGTGCATTTCAATTCTGCCTAGTATCCGCCCCTGATTTTTTATTAATGCAGCATTGGGCAGCGAAGTGGTTTTTATTAGTGTATTATGAAGAATATTATGAAGAGTCAATGCTGTATCTGCTCGCGACCAAAGTCGTCTTCTTCCTCGTGTTCTTCTTGCCTTGGGCCTAAGGAGAAAAGAGGGGAAGGATTGTCTAAAATTAAACTATTAGTGCCGATGGTGCTCTGGCTAAGGATTTCCTTAGGTCTGCATGTTTTCCTCACTTGATATGTTCTTCTTACACAGTAAACCCCCAATATAAACGAATTGTCAACTCAATTATGTAAGAAGTCTTAAGGGTAAAGGTCCTAAGTTTAAAAATGTATTATTGGTGCTATAAACTATTTGTGGTAACATTAATTTAGTGACAACTAAATACAGATATGATAATAACAGCTTGCTAGATTACACAGTTTCGATTCCTTCGGTGGTTTTTCGCAAAACCATGAAGAATGTGTAAGAACTCTTAATAATCTGAAAAAATCTTTTTCAGAACCTTTACCAAATTTGAATGTTACAATATTTACCCAAACAAATACATTAATAGATAGAATAATAAATTTTCCCACTGTAATAGTCATAGGCTTTTGACTTCTCATAATTATAAGTTGCAATCCTTTCTGAAACCTTATATCAGTTTCCCAAAAATTACTCTCATAACAAGCAGTGCCAACAGCTTGAGAAGACAAAGATAATTGGGTGCCCCAATAAGATAAAAAAAATATACAGGTTATTACACCAACAAGTTGCAAATAAACTTGAAACGCTCTGAAATCCAGTATAGAGAGCTAAAAGTTGCAAAAAATGAAAAATAAGTTTTTTTAAAGATAGAATTTTACTTACAACTGAAACGTAATACACCGAGAAACAAATCATTCCCAAATTTCCCAAAACGGTTAACATCGTTATAAATCTGCTAATCCGTTCTACATCCATCGCAAGATCAATAAGAAATATGTGATCCTTCACAATTTTTCCCAAAGCTTCCCGTAGGTAAAACCACGAAGTTTCTCGATCTTGTTGTTTCTAAAAAAAAATTTACCCTAAAGAAAAATTCTTCGCCAGTCCGAAAATTGTCCGCACTTTACTCATCTGCATGCCTTCGTGAATAGTCACTGTAATGCGTTCCTGAATTAATTTAACCTGAACCACCAAATCAGCTATAAGGCCGATTATTAAGAAATCTGTTAAGCAGAACGGTAAAGCTACAAAAACTACTGAAACCGTTTGAAAGAGCCAGGCAATTTCGTAATTTGGAGAATAAGATCGATCCATAAATGCCACGTCAGAAAACGGCAAAGACCATTTTTCGGGATCATCCAATATTAACCTTCCAATCATAGTTGCTATACCAAATAATACTACAGCACTAAATAGAATTGCATGGAAAACTAGAAACTAAAATAAATGTGATTTCATTAATCTCGCGATCGCTCGATCGGATCGAAACGTCCAAGATGGTGATATTATATCCCATAGAAGATTACGAGAAATATTATTTTTTGTAATATCACTCCAGAGGGCAAATGTTGTCTTGGATGTTTCAATCCCATCGATTTATCTTACCATACGATTAACGTTAAATACAAACACTTGGGACCATTTTTCTGTGTTTGTCTTCTTTTGTAAATTCCCTATTTTATCGATGACGTTGTTAATATGTTTTCGATTTATGAAGAAGATTATTTGTTTCAAAATCACTTAAATAAATAATTTAATAAATAACAAAGAAGAAAATTCAAAGTATATCTATTACATACATATTATACCTCCATTAACATGAAACATTGTTGTAACTACTAAATCAAAATTATCGAGATTTGTAATTATCAGGTATGCATTATTAATCGGATAGCAAACGCGAAGAAAATTGCAAAGCATAGCAAAAATTTTGTAGATAATTGATTCGTTTGGATTAAACGAAATCATAAAACATCTCAATATTGTTCGTGGAATTGAACAACAATTTACATTAATTTCTTCGCGAATTTGAAGCATTTTCAAATTTTCTTCTTTGCACAGGTTTACAATGTTTGAAATAGCATCAGTTTATTTTCGGCTATGTTTTCAGAAAGATTTTAAAATACTAAAACGTTTCGTAATTATATTATTAAATATGTAGAAAACAATTTTGTCAATTGATACCTTTTTTTAATATTATTAAACCTGTAATTTTAAAACATAGCTTAAAGTGTTATCTAATGAATAAATTAAAATTTATCTGTATATTTTTTCAGATTTAATTTTTTCATCGAAACTGATTAAATATCACATTTAATTTAAAAAAAACATTTTAAATTTTTTAGGCTTTACTAATAGTGCTTAAACTGTATTTTTTGCAATTATGTATCTTAAAATCGGTGTATGAAAATATAAAAATGTGTATATAAAAACTAAGGCAAATAAAATTTCTAACAAAAAGACTTCTATTAATTTTTACTCTAGAATGTGTAATAAGGTGAGTAAACTGCGGTTCCATTTCTGGTTGTGCTGGATCAATTACTGTGATTTTAAACCCAAAGTCGATCTGCCGGCTATGGAGAAGACAACGGAAAATCACCCCATTTTAACTATTTTCGGGTAAGCAACAGAAACAGATACTTAAGGGAATAAGCAAGCAAATTGTTGGAAAGATCCGAAGGCGAATTCCGATAGCTTCTAAATTCTTTAATTTCTTCTAGGTGTTCCATTTTTTATGGAATATTGCCATTTGGTTGAATGCTCTTGAATCCATTTTTGGGGTGTACGATATTAGTCTACATTTTTGCGTCTTAATTTAGCTTTTCTGTAACTTATTATATAAACTCTCCTATAAAAAATTATAAAAATGGCAAACATGCAATTTAAACGATTCATATTTACATGAAATCGAGATACATTTGCGTCATATTGAAAATCTCCTATTTTCTCTCTTCCTTTTTTTTGCTTTCATTAATATTCATTTTTTATTTGTATACTCTGTATTATTTCTATGTTCCATTTTCTTTGCAAGAATCGGCATAATGTGACATTCCTGTTTTCGTTCTATTAGTTTTTTGAGATTAATTTCCTCTTTTGAGGCCGGCAATTGAGGTTTTAGGGACTCTTTCATTAAGATCCAATTATAGGTTTGATTGTTGACAATTGAAGGGCCTAGTGGAAAAAGTAATTAAGTCACTTCTTTTTCAATTTGTAGTTGAGCACATTTTCACATTGCGGCATTTATTCTCTACAAATTAGTATAAAAATCAACAAATTGAAAAAAAAGTGACTTAACTACTTTTTCCACTAGGCCCTTCAATTAGTTTTTCATCACCCATTCGTATCTTATGTTCTCTTTCAATCTTCTTTTTTGCCTGTTCTCTTATCTTACATTCCTCCCAGCTCCATATCTTTGCTATTATTGCCTTATTTCCTGCAGTCTTTTCTATCTCAAAAACTTCTATTCGATTAACCTCTACATCGAGTTATCTTCTCAAGAAGCTCTATTAAACACCTTCTTTTAGGTTCGACACATTTGCCATTTTAATTCCTTTTATGACTACATTGTTTCTTTTTCTTGCTCTTTCCTGGTTTTCCATTACATTCTCTACACCTTTTCCAGCAGTAATTCAGAAAACCTCACCTGATGTTCAGAAATCGTGAATTGTAATTCAGATTTGTCAACTGATATTCAGAAATCGTGAACTGCAATTGCAATTGACAAATCTGAATAACCGTTGACGATTTCTGAATATTAATTGACAAATCTGAATAACGGTAGACGATTTCTGAATATCAACTGACAAATCTGAATAACGGTTGACGATTTCTGAATTACTGGTGGAAAAGGTGTAGTATTTCAATCCATTATATCAGCTGCCTTTTCTCGATGTTCCAGCTTCCCTCTTTAATGCTGACCTCCTGCTTTCCTCTTATGCTCTCTTTCATTTTTCTCATCTCATCTCTATTCTCCTTGAAGCCCTCCTTTATCTCATCTCTCATTTCCTCAATGGCTTTCAATATATTTTCCATTACAGTGGGTTCTATCTTGTCACTCTTATTGTTTCCCTTTGCTGCAACTGGTAATCTTGCAATTTTCTTGCTTAATTGCAAAATGACACCTTGTTCTTCGATGGTTTCTTGCCTATCCGTTTGTCTCTTCCTAATAAAATAACTACTTATCTGATTTGGTTGGCTTCTGCCCTTTCGTGTTATTATCACTCATTGGTTCTTCATATTTTAGTTCTTCCCTGTATCATTTCACCAATCATCTCATCTTTATTGAAATTATTAATCTTTAATCCGTTAAGGAATTTGTAGCGGTCCTACAATTAGTTCACAATAAATAGAAGTTCTGCGCTACTTAAACTAATCGCCTGGGCAGCGCAGTTGTTTGAGCGCACGTATTCACAGCTGATACGTCTGGGTTCGAATCGAAGTTGAGGAATAAAAGACTTCGCCCGGGGCAATGTAATTAGTGGAATATTTTACTACAAAATTTATGTATAAACCACATTGTTTTTTCAATAGGGGAATACACAAAACAGTTTGTTAGGTGTTCCTACTCTTGAATATCCTATATACAGCTGACCATGAGCAAAGCAATCTTCTTATAATTGCATCCAAACAACTTACAATGTTTGTCCCTGTGATTTGTTGATCGACATTCGAAAACTTAGCTTCGCGCTTAGTAAAAGTGTCTTCTCCTTTTCTACAACCAGTTTGTATTTTTTTTCAGTGCAGGGGAGGGGGGGGAACTTTCATAGACACCACCCCAATCTGGGATGGTGGTGTGAGATTCTTACTCACTAAAACCCCCTCCCCAGTGACGGCCGGATTCACCTCTCGGTATTTCTTCAGCTGTCAACCTGCGATGTTGTTGTGTCATATCCTTATTATTCCGCCCTTTCGAGTCTTTGTTCTACGTTCGGCTTAAATGGGAAAAACCACTCCAGCCTACTATAGATGTTCTTGTGCCCCTTCGGTACTTTTTGCTTCTTCCAGATGGAGTGGGAGTATAGCTTCCGCTTTATTAGTCTTCGTGACCTGAGACCAGCGCTGATTCGATTACCTTCTCGTCATCCAGCTTGGTACGGATGATCTCAGTTAAGGCATCAGTAACTTTGTCTCAATCATCCTTTGGCGATGGCATTTCTGTTACATACAACCAGTTTGTATTTAAGCTTCAATAACATGCGGATGCAAGGCCTTTATAATTAATCGTATACCATTGCAAAGCTTAGCCTGATCTAAATTGCGCAAAAGTATTATTGGAGCTCCAATTTATATGACGATCCCCGGAATATTTTCTAGCAACTGTTGGTTGATAGAATGTACGGTAACATTATTTTTTGGGGCCAATATTTCTCTTTCACATAACCAACTAAAGTCTTTGTAGTTGGAATCGAAATTCGGAAATACATTTTGTATCAATTCGTGTACATTTTGAACTACTGTACCGATTGTAGATATAAGAACTTTCTCGTCAGAGGGTCAAAATAGTTATCCTTTACCAAGTTGCAATAAGTTCTGAGCAAATAAAGCCGAAGCCATATGTTCGTTGTAAGCTTAAAGGATACTACATACGAGTATATTGCGCCATATATAGTTCCTTTAGGTATAACTGGCAAATTCTGACGAAAATCTCCTGATAAAAGAAGTGTTACACCACCCATCCATACTTTCTGGTTTCTTAAATCTTGTAGAGTTTTGTCGAGAGCTTCCAAAGCTTTTTTATGGGCCATGGTACATTAATCCCAAATTATCAATTGACATTTGCTGAGAACTTCTCCCATGTCAGAATTTTGAGTAATTTTACCAACAGGATTGTCGTTAGTGGCCAAATCCTAGGGTAGTTTAAATGCAGAATGAGCTGTACTACCACATACCAGTAATGTAGCAGCTATACCAGAAGAAGCAACTGCCACAGCAATTTTATTTTTGTTTACGAACATTGGCCAGTAATAATTTCATAATAAATGTTATTCCTGTACCATCACGAGCATCCAAAAAAACCCTCCATTGTGATGAGAGACACTATTGAGTATTGACGAATAAGCAAATCTTTGATCAGGCAGTAACTGCGGTTATTCATTGTCATTTACGTAATCAGTTACAAAATTGATGTCATACGAAGTTTCTCTAATAACTTCTGCAGACAAATTGTTAACATGTGCCCTATCAGTTCGTGGAAGTCCAAAAGAAACTAAATTTAGTCCACCCATAGATGCTACATATTTATCTTCAATGTCAATCAAGGCTTTGTTGTAAATTTCATCTGTGTAAAATACGTCAATCAGAGAGTTGGCAAGTTGTGCTTGGTGCCCGTAATCTTGCGCAAAATCATCTTTATATTTGTTCCATCAATCGATGGGGTTTCCTACATCACAGGTTTTCAGCAAAATTGCAAATAAATGTCTTGGGTGTTTTGGGAATTGGTATATGGATGCTTCCCCTAAAGTAGCGTCCCATTGATGATCATCTTGTAGCAATCCAAGTTTGTTCCATGCCTCTCTAAACGTTTCACAAATGATCCCATCAATTTATCTAAGGTTTTCAAAGGATTGAGGCCCTCGGATTTCGTGCAGCAACATTCATAAAAAGAAACACTCATGCTGATTGAAATTAAGACCGTTTACTTGCATGCACGTAACTTTTTTTTTGTGTGCGTCGGGAGTGGGGAAATCTTCAAAAGTAACTTTTGGCATACTTCCGCCAATAGTGAATTATGATCAGTACCTGAAGGTAGTCAATTTTATTTCGTATTCTTCCATCCGGTGAATGCCAGGCCCGCCGCGTTTTTATCCTTCTTTGCATTTCTCTGTCCACGACATAATTTTCCTACCACTATTCTCCAGTGATCTTGGCATTGAAGTCTGGCAAGACTAAAAGTATTTCGCTGTTGGGAATGTTTCGGATGAAATCCGTTAGCGCTCCGTAAAAGTTTTATATTTCCTCCTGTGAGCATTTAGATAGAGATCGGAAAATCTATTTTTGGCGAGGTAAGCTCTGCATTGGAAATATCCATCAAACTTCGATGTTTTAGGTACAGGTACCGATAACATTCCACCAGTGAGGAGATTCAAATTTATTGTAACATTCAGATTTTCGGTTAAAAAGCTGTAGTTCACAGCGAGATTCGATCTTAAAAATATTCAACGAGTTGTAGGAAGCCGTGATATTATCATAGTGCCATTACATGAATAAGATGTGCGTCCCCAAAAATCAGGAAAAACAATACTTTCCTTACCTAGGGGTTCGGAAAGTAAAAATATAATGAGCTTGGTTTCATCTCGCCCCACAATGGACTCTTTGGAATATTTGCTCCTCGACACCAATCGATAATAGATTTTATAATTTTTTTCGAAATTTGGACATAAGAGTGCTAAGCTTAGTCAATGCGAACCGATGAGCTTGAATGAAGTTGAACGGAAAGATAAAGGAACATAAATCAGAGTCAATAATAAACTGACTGAAAGTGTCCCGTTGCAACAGGAATTATATAAGGTGACAGTGATGGATCTTAACTTATTTCCATGGGAGGGCACAAAATTTAAAGGAAAAATAAAATATATTCTTTTGTTTGAATATATTTCAAATTGTTCCATTGTCTCATTCCAAATGTCGCGAATGCACTATTTTGAGTACAAGTCGGGGGGGGGGGGGGCTTGTCGTTGAAGTGTTTGACTATATCCGGGTTCAAGCGATGTAGGTTATCGCTTGTCCACAATTGCCGCAAATATTTGTAGCTAAAATGGTGTGGCACAATGACGGTACCCCGTCGTCCTCCATGTAGCAGCCGCCACTGATTGGAACAAATATTAATCTTTTTGTGGCGCTTATTCATGATCCATTATGTTTTGATTAGTAGGTAATTGCTTTGGTTGTGCAGCCTATAGGCCGCACTGTAGTCAAAATTTTCTGTTTTAATTTTAAAAATTGTTCTTATTAACATCGATATATTTTTTAATCACTACAAGGATGGTGATTTTCAGATTACGATCATTTGCAAATTTTCTGCGTTGTGAGCACTTCAAGTGGAGATCCTATTACTCGTATTTTGTTTAACAAAATTACATTATTCATGGATATTTTAAGAAAAAGCTTTACATAATCAGAACGCTCCAAATTTTAATCTATTATCTTTCTCATCTCATCTCTGTTGAAGCCCTACTTCATCCCCCCCCTCTAATTTCCTCGGCGGCTTTCAATATATTTTCTATTACGGTGGGTTCTATCTTGTCACTCTTATTGTTTTCCTTCGCTGCAACTGGTGATCTTACATTTTTCTGGTTTAATTTAAAAATGACACCTTGTTCTTCGATGGTTTCTTGCCTATCCGCTTGTCTCTTCCGGTTAAAATACGTAGTTATCTGGTTGCTCGTTCTCTAAATGCTCACTTAATCCGTTAATAAGGGATTAAGGAATTAAAGGATTAATAAGTTTATATTACTATATAAGTAATAAAAATGGCCAAATAAAAATTTACAATTTATTAAACAGTGTAAGCCGTCATAAAATTATAAACATGAATGACGAAGCAAATAATCAAAATGAAACTGAAAATGTTCAGGCAGCACAAGAAGAACCAATTTGTTGTATATGTTTGTTAAAACTAAATGATGGAGAAACCACCTCAAAGTTAAACAATTGCGCTCATCAGTTTCATTTCGTGTGCATAAATCGGTGGTCAAAAGTAAAACAAACCTGTCCATTCGACAGAATTCCCTCTACACGAATTATAAATACCGCTACAAATGAAGTTTTAAAAATCATTGGTCCCACCATCGTGTCTTCCATTCGCCCACAATACAACAGGAATGAAATAATGTCAAGACGTGAAAGAATATCTTATCGCGTGAACAATTATTTAGAAAGTCGGGACTCGGGATTATTATTTATTGAAAGAGCAAGACGGGCTCGCAATGATATTTTTGAAAGAGCAAGAAATGCGCGTTTGGAAAATTCAGTTAGGAGGATACCCGAAGAAGATTGATTTATGTAAGTACCTTAAACAATTTTTGGTATTGACCTTCCATGTCAGTAAATCGCTAAAACCCAACCAATCGCAGAAAACGTGTGAAAAACCCAATTTATATAAATATTGATATTTACAGATTGCTGTGATATTTAACTAAATTTGCCCCACGTTGGGCCTCCAATTTGAAGACGCTCTGATATTAATAAAAATTTAAATTGGAGGATAGCATAATAATATGTTGGGTTCTTTAATAAAATTTTATTTGAACTGTGTTGTATAAAATTTTGTACAGAAAATTTTACAGAAATGTTTAAATTTATAACTTGTTTTTATTACTGCGAGCCGCAATTTTCTTAACTTATTTAAAATTAAAATGTTCAAACTGAATTCTAATAAAAAGTTGTTACAAAAATACAAAGATGAATATTCGTAAATTTTATACCTGCAGATTTTTTTATTATTTTTAATTGTCCCTGCCAAAAACTGTAACTTTTTCTGTTCTATTATTTTTGTAAAGCTTCGTTTCACGAGCGGTGTACAGATGTCCATAAAATCGAAAATGTAACGTCTTTAAACTTGGGTTCTTCCACTTTTTTTGAAAATAAATTTCATAAAATATCCTCTTACTGGATGATACCCCGTCCGAGGACGGGCAGCTAGAAGGACGGGCAGGCAGCCAAGGTCATATGGCTTTTGGATTGCACTGAGAGCTTTCCTTAATCTTCATTCAACTTAAGTTACCTTGGGTAACTGCCCGTCCTTCTAGCTGCCCGTCCTCGGACGGGGTATCATCTAGTTACTTTTAATTTCAAAAATTACAACTTAAGTTGTAATTAATTACAACTCGTTTTTAACTTTTTTATTCGAATTTAGAAAGTTTTTTTTATTTAATGAAACATTTATGTATTTAGAAGTTTTTTTTTATTTAATAAAACATTTATATAATAATTTAATAACTAATAATAAAACTAAGTTTTACTACTACTTCCTACTTCCTCCTCCCCTTCCTCTTCGAGTAAGGAATTTTCAAAATCACGCAGCGATATTGAAAATTCCTCAGCTTCTTCCTTTTTCTTTTTCTGTTCGGCAGCAATCAGTTTCTCCACTCTTTTTCTGTTTCTTATACGTTTTGCCGCCACTTTTTTTTTCGCAATATTTAAATCAATTTTACGCATTCCATTGCTGCTAAACTCACGAAGTGCCTCCTTTAACGAATTAATAGTAGCTCGTTTGAATTCTTCTCTGACTTCAAAATCTTCGTATTTTCCGAACGATAAGGCCCTCTTTAGCGCCTGTTCCACATCCTTTATTAATTCACCTGAAAACATTTTTCGTTGACGTTCAACACTTATTATTTCGTTATAATGTAATTCTGCTTATATAGTAATTTTGAGTAGGATAATCGGATTAACTGATCCGATGATACGTTGATCCGATGATACGTTGATCCGATGATACGTTGATACGATGATACGTTGATACGATGATACGTTCATCCGATTGGTTATGAAATTATTCGTTATGCGTTCGGTTCGGTTTGCTTCGGGTATTTGCATTGTCGACGGGATTTCGAGGATAGATACGGATATCACGTTCAAATGGAGGTTCGCCGTCATCATTTACGAACACCATTGCAATTTCATTGGACGTTGGAGCATTGTAACGTCTTTGATCAGACTGCCGATCGCGCCGCATCACTATATTGACGACCGGAACTGGTTGTCCTTCTTCTTCGGCTCGTACACGCTCTTGTTGCTCAATGTCTTTCATCAGGCAATATGAAGCTGCGATACGATTGTTGACGCGAAAGAAACGATCGATTTTCTCAATCACTTCAGGTAGACAACCTCTATTCTCAGGCAGATTTACTCGTTCATTGACCGCTTCTGTCGTGTCCATTACATACAGTTGTGCAAACTTTCTTGTTTGTCCTTCAGGTGGATACAGGTTTGAGGTTCTGTGGTACGTCTGTCCATGAATTTTGAAAACGTATGGTCCGTTACCCGGCATTGAAACAATCTCTGCTCCCATTGAAGCGAAAGAAACCGAGGAATTGTAAGAGCGGATGTGCTGACGAAAGTTCTTGTAGTAAGGATTATCTGAATCTGAAAGCATAGAGCGAAGAAATTCGGGATATAACAATAGATTCCCATGTTGATCGAGCGGTTGCGGAATCTTCACTTTTCCTTTATGACAGCAGTTGTTAAATTGTTTATCAACTGGACGCTCCTTGGCGAAATTCTTGGAGCCGCAGAACTGACAGATGGAATTCATTTCTCCACAATCGTGTCGAGTAACGTGAGATTCATCAAATCTCAATGCTCTTATTTGGAGTTGAATTGCTTGACTTTGGTATCGATTTTCTTTCTGTCGATGTATCGCATGGGACCGAGCATCAGCAGCTTGCCGCGCTTGAGTTTCTTCTAAAGTTTCACGTTGTTGACGTATCGCATGGGACCGAGCGTCATCAGCTTGCCGCGCTTGAGTTTCTTCTAAAGTTTCACGTTGTTGACGTATCGCATGGGACCGAGCGTCAGCAGCTTGCCGCGCTTGAGTTTGTTCCAAAGTTTCACGTTGTCGACGTATCGCATGAGACCGAGCGTCAGCTTGTCGCTGTGATCGAAGCTGTTCTTCTGTGTTATTAGCTCTTGTACGTGCTTTTCTCTCACGATTCAATCGCCGTCGCTTTGCAGCAGGATTTTCAAAATTTTCATTATCCATTATGGAAGTTCACATAATGCTTTTTTGGAAATAGCTGTCCTATATAGACAAAATGATACGATGATACGTTGATCCGATGATACGTTGATACGATGATACGATGATACGTTGATCCGATGATACGTTGATCCGATGATACGTTGATCCGATGATACGTTGTGCGTTCGGTTCGGTTCGGTTTGCTTCGGGTATTTCCGTGGGACAGACAGAAAGAAAGACTTGGCCTTTTATAATAAGAGATTATTATTTCTTCAATTTTAAAATTTTAATAATTAAGAAAGTTTAATAATTCAGATAACTCTGATATTATATTTGGGGAATTTCTACCTATATAGACATTTTATTCGTTGATTCCCGGATGATCTGTTGATCCGTTGATACAATAATTCGTTTATACGCTGATACATTAATCCGTTTATACGTTTCTTCCGTTATGGCATAAATCTCTTATTATAAAAGGCCAAGTCTTTCTTTCTTTCTGTCCGTCCCACGGAAATACCCGAAGCAAACCGAACCGAACCGAACGCACAACGTATCATCGGATCAACGTATCATCGGATCATCGTATCAACGTATCATCGTATCAACGTATCATCGTATCATTTTGTCTATATAGGACAGATATTTCCAAAAAAGCATTATGTGAACTTCCATAATGGATAATGAAAATTTTGAAAATCCTGCTGCAAAGCGACGGCGATTGAATCGTGAGAGAAAAGCACGTACAAGAGCTAATAACACAGAAAAACAGCTTCGATCACAGCGACAAGCTGACGCTCGGTCTCATGCGATACGTCGACAACGTGAAACTTTGGAACAAACTCAAGCGCGGCAAGCTGCTGACGCTCGGTCCCATGCGATACGTCAACAACGTGAAACTTTAGAAGAAACTCAAGCGCGGCAAGCTGCTGACGCTCGGTCCCATGCGATACGTTGATCCGATGATACGTTGATACGATGATACGTTCATCCGATTGGTTATGAAATTATCCGTTATGCGTTCGGTTCGGTTTGCTTCGGGTATTTCCGTGGGACAGACCGAAGGAAGGAAGGAAGGACTTGGCCTTTTATAATAAGAGATTTTTCACCTATATAGGAAATTTAAATACGTTGATACGTTGATCCGATGATACGTTGATCCGATGATACGATGATACGTTGATACGATGATACGTTCATCCGATTGGTTATGAAATTATCCGTTATGCGTTCGGTTCGGTTTGCTTCGGGTATTTCCGTGGGACAGACAGAAGGAAGGAAGGACTTGGCCTTTTATAAAAAGAAATGAGAACAACATTAAATAAATAAACAAAAAACTTACATATATTTTTTTAAATTAAATTTAACTTAATCAATATTTAAAATTTTTTTACTTATTTTAAACTAGATGATACCCCGTCCGAGGACGGGCAGCTAGAAGGACGGGCAGCTACCCAAGGTAACTTAAGTTGAATGAAGATTAAGGAAAGCTCTCAGTGCAATCCAAAAGCCATATGACCTTGGGTAGCTGCCCGTCCTTCTAGCTGCCCGTCCTCGGACGGGGTATCATCTAGTAAATAAATAAAATAAATTGCTATACTTAAAATAATGCTACCATGATCCCTATATAGATTATTAATCCGATGATACATTGATCTGTTCATCCGTTGATATGTTGATCCGTTGATATGATGATCCGTTGATATGATGATCCGTTGATGTGATGAACTGTTGGTGTGGTAATCGGAGGTACATTTCGCCGCCCACTCTCTATCGCGAATTTTGTAATAAAATTAATGTCAAACGCTTGAGCATTGTTTGAGGTCCAATGAGTTTCTATTCAAATTGTTTTAATCATATGTATCGCGCAATTATTTGCGAAAACTTTGGGGAGAGGGGCTGTGTTTAATTTAAAATTAAACAGGTTTTTTTGTTCTTATAAACCATCCTGTATAATAACATTAATTAAATTAAAATTGTAAACCTACGTTAAATTCTGCAAATAAATTAAAAACTACCAGTCAAGCAGAATAATGTAGGTTAAAAATATTACAATTTTCACTAATACTTGTATCATCAACATTTTATATATGAACTTTAATATTAACAATTAATTAATAAGCAAATCGATTAGGTCATTGTTCCAAATTAATGCATTACTGACTATTTTGCAGATTGTAAAAATTGTATATAAATCTTGTAAATAACTTTAATAAAACAGTATCAATTTAACCGACGTTTTGAGTTGTTACTCACACCAACCAAGTAGTAAGATAGAGTGTTATTGGACTTAAGTCTATCCAAAAACCTTTGTGAGACTGCAAAGGATAACATCTCTTATCTTCTATTTTCGACAGGCTGTAAAACCGACAGCCCCCTCTATCGCGATTTTAACATGGAACATGTTTTTATTTTTTTTTATAAAATTGATGTCAATCGACCAAGAATCGTTTCAGCCTTAATGACCTCAATTCCTGCCAGGAGCACCGCCAGGAATTCAAAAGTACATTTCCCTGTATTAAACTTGCCCAGAATAACCGGGAAAACGGGAATCCAGCAACATACTGATTTTAGGCTTGGTACAGAAAGAGTCTTATGATCTGGCCCCGTGTCTTTCCGCATGTTTCAGAGCCAATCAGAACGCTTCAAATTATTTTCTATTAAGTTATGTAATATTCTTTTGAATATCTATGCGTTTTCACCGCATTGTCCTGGTCCTTTCGATTGGAAATCCGGCTCGACAACGTATCCCGGCGTAAGTACAAGAGCGACCTCCAAGGTAAGTTTTCTTACGTTTTCCCTTTAATCAGACCTAGGTGGCGCCCTTATTCATTCATCTTTTCACGATATCGACTCCCCCCTCCTGCAGTACAGCGGCCGCGGAATATTCCTTATTCACTGAACCCACCCCTCCCACTGGCTAGTTGGCAAGCTGTTCCTGCAGAGGTTTCCGCCAATTCCCCTTTATTTGGGAATTCGGCCGTTTACGGGGCAATTTGTTGGAATGTGGGGATTCGTTCCCAACCCCAACGAGTTGTCCGTCACAGTTTCTAATGATTTTAGGCTTCTATACAAAGTATAGCAAGAAGCCTTATGATCTGGCTCCGTGTCCGTCTGTCCGTCCGCATAATTCAAACCTAATCAGAACCCTCGAAATTGTCATTGTGTACACATCGTATGTATAATAAAATTAAAATTTGTTTTAAATTTAAAATGGACTTTCTAGTTAGGCTTCTATACAAAGTATAACAAGAAGCCTTATGATCTTGCTCCGTGTCTGTCCGTCCGCATAATTCAAATCTAATCAGAACCCTCGAAATTGTGATTGTAAACACATCGTATGTATAATAAAGTAAATAAAAATGTGTTTTAAATTTAAAATCGACTTTTTATATATTAAGATAGGTTACAAAAATATTCTGTGCTTTAAGATTGTAATTTTCAACCTATATAGAAGACTTAATCCGATGATCTGACCGATCAGGTATCAACGGATTAAGTTATCAGATCACGGATCAACGGATTAAGTTATCAAATTGACGGATAAAATTTATTGTCATATTTTATCTACTATATTTTTCTGAAAAAAAACTTTAAAAAAGGCTTCTGTAATATTGAGATTTTAAAATTTAGTTAAATTTTTATTTACCGCTTCTTTTGGTTTAAAATAATTTTCTATGCCCTGTATATTCACAATTTTAGTCATATTTAGTAGTGACACCTATTGGTAGAGAAAGACAGCGGTTCTTTAAGGGTCAAAATTGCAAAAGGTAGCGTCACTTCTTGGTGACCAAGGATCGTTCACTTGTTTGTGAACCATTGAACGTACAAGTTGTCCGGCATTTCTTTATTTTGAATACAGATAAGTTCTGAGTGTTAGCTTTCTTTTAGTGTGCTTTTGTTCTAATTAACAGGTATAATTTATGCATTAATTATTAATAAGGTTTCTTTGTTTATTACTAAAATTTGGGCAAAATATGTTAATTCAATTGATTCGTGTTTAACATAATTTCATTGTTTCAAATAATAGAAACTTAACAGGTTGTTTAAAGGGTTTTACATTATAGCTAAATTCGGTTTGCTTAATGCATTTTGCAATTATTAATTATTATTAGGAGAAAGTTGTCTAACTTATAAAAAAGAATATGTTGCAAGGTTAAAAGAACGAGGGTGCGGAGTTGTTAATAGAAAGTGGTAAGAGGAAGTTTTTTCTTTGTGTGCAATAAGCAGATGTGCTCAAGGTTGTATCCGGGCATCTTCATTTAACAAAAGATAAAGGGACGCTTTGTTATACCAACACTTAATTTTATAAAGTAATAGTAACTTGTTTTTATTAATACAAAGTAAATGCTAACAATTATTATATACAGGGTGTTTTTAATTTCAAATGAGATTAGATTTATAAATAAGAGGTTTCATTATTTAAAATAGGTAATCTATTAGTAAAGTAAATAATTATATACAGGGTGTTTGTCAAAGTTATTGCTAATTGTTTGCAGGTAAAAAGACTTGATTAAATGAATTCAATCAGTTACTACGTCCCCACAAGGCTGAGTAATGATGTACGACAAGTTTACAAATCTTTATACCGTGGTAGATAATTGACTTATTTAAAACAATGGTTTTGGGTTCGTTACGTGTACATTTAGCTATCTCCGATTTGGGTAAAAGATTAAAACAACCCCTAGTGGCGTTGAAGATAAATTACTCACGACTACTCTGCATAAAAGCAAACCATAAAGCAAATTACATTGAACTGTTTCCAAAGATTTGTTGTTAATTAAGTTGTCGTAACTTAGATCTGGGTTTGAATATTGGTAAATTAGGTAACTTTATTATTCAAATACAGGATGGTTGAACTTGTTTAAATTAGGTGGTAATTTTATTTAAATGGTGGTTAGTTAAAGGTAGTTTGAACAAAGGTATAATTTTATCCATTATTTGCTTATGTTTCAACAAAACACATAGCTTTACACAATCTTCAATAAATGTACTAAGTACATGAAGAAAATATTATTACAATCCTAAGGATTAAATAAAAATAAGAATTTAAAAGGTATCGAAATCAATAATGCCGATTTAAACAAATCAACATCCAGGGTAATTAAATAAACAGATTATTTAGATCACGATTAGTTAAATCATTGCTTTAGGTTAAATTCCTCAAACAAGAATATTAAAGATAATAAAAGAATTGGGTTGTTTTATTTGTGTTGGAAGTTAATGGTCGTCTCTCCTTGGAGCGATCATTTGTTTTGTTACAGTTGTTTTTGACATTATGTTTTGTACACCGGAAGAAAGAATTTGGTTACTAGATGGCGATCGTAGGTATTTCACAACGTGGTGGTCCAGGTTATTTTCCGTGTCGTCGAAGAAGTGTGATTTTAGGTTTGAACTTTGTTAGTTCTCAATAGATTGCGGTTTTTCTGGAGAGGACGTTGGCGCGAAGTTCAAATTCAAAAGTTACATCTTACACTTCTATATACAAAGTATAGCAAGAAGCCTTACGATCTGGCTCCGTGTCTGTTTGTCCGCATAATTCAAATCTAATCAGAACCCTCGAAATTGTGATTGTATGTAAACACATCGTATGTATAATATAAAACAATAATTTGTTTTAAATTTAAAATCGACTTTCTAGTCTATTTTAACCACAGCAGTGGCTTGATGTGGTTAGTGAAGTTAAGTTGTAAATAAAAGAGAAAAAAGAGGATTTATCCACCTCAAAAAATGGACCGTACATTTCAGAGAAGTTTAGAATGGAATGTAAAAGTTTGATTATTATTACTTATATTGTAAATGATAAATACCAACCTCATAAATTTAATTAGTGCAGATTATCTGATATTACTAAAATTATGGCGACCAAAAATTACTAGCCAACAACAACTTCCGACACCATAAAGGTAGCTGCATAGAAGCCTAGGAACTGCCGCTAAAGCGAGTTCCACCTTGTTTAATTTTTAATATGATTTTTCTTGCTTATGCGTGCATTATTATTAAATTGTTATTATTATATTTATTAGTAAATTTAAAATCGATTAATCATGATAATTATTATTAATTGATTGATGAGTCAATAATTTCATCTTTAACTTTTAAGGGTAATTTTGCTCAGAATTTTTTAAGTAATTTAATTTTACTAATACCTATTTTGAGCACAGGATGCAGATAAAATGGTTAATTCACGACTTTGAAGTTTTCCTTCCTTCTTTGACAAATTTTTCCCAATTTTTACGAACTATTTTTAAAACACCCTGTATATCTGTCAATTTGCTGAAATCCATACACTATCGAATCCTCGCCTAACTTCACACGTTATGTAATTTGTTGTCAACAAAAAAAATGTCTTTAGTTTTAAATAATTCAACTAATAAATTATGTAAGTCCATTTAATCTTAATTTATAGAAAAACATTAACCCCAACTTAAAAGTCATTTGAGAACTATTAACCTCTTTGTTAAAAAATTTTAACCTAACTTTGACGTTTAGGGAAAAATTGTGGCCAACTTGGAGTTGCTTACGTTCGAGTAGCAAATTACAGCTCGGACGATAAAGTTTTCAATTTAGCCTCCCTAAAACGAGGTACCGGAGGACGTAGCAGTTTTAATGGACTTGTGGCCACCGTATTTGGGTCCAGCGGT
Organism: Podabrus alpinus; assembly: GCA_932274525.1. Lineage (NCBI taxonomy): Eukaryota > Metazoa > Arthropoda > Insecta > Coleoptera > Cantharidae > Podabrus > Podabrus alpinus. The sequence continues at coordinate 10,842,119 of OW026457.1, read as the reverse complement.
TTTATTGGACGTTACGTTTGTAACAGATTGGGCAAGATTGGATCCCAAGTTGGTTGAACACGTTTAGTCTGACAAGTAAACTGTTAATACTAATTTTCTTGTAGTTGATTCTTCCATACAGAGGTGACCATTATGACATGTTGAGATTGAAATTGTGTGGTGATTTAGGTCAAGTCTTGTTTCAACCCTATCATTTGTGTAACGAAGAAGATTTAGATAAAGCAGTTCGGTACTCGAATGTTGTGATTAATTTGGTCGGTAGAGATTGGGAGACCAAAAACTTTTCATTCGAAGATGTGAATGTGACTGGTGCTAGGGCTATAGCCAGAGCTGCAAGAAAAGCTGGGGTTAAGAGACTCATCCATTTGTCCGCTTTAAATGCTGCTGAGAAACCAAAACCCATATTGATTGCTCGAGGGTCACAATTTTTAGCTAGTAAATGGAGAGGTGAGCAGGCAGTTTTGGATGAATTTCCAGATGCTACAATTATTAGACCTTCAGATGTCTACGGACAAGAGGATAGGTTTTTGAGGTAAACAGACCTGAGAATTATTTATACTAGTAAATTTCATTAATTTAATTTGTTTCGTTTCTGGTGGTTAGGATGTATGCCCATGTGTGGAGGCGTCAGGGGGTGTGGATGCCGTTGTGGAAAAAAGGAGAATGTACCATCAAGCAACCTGTGTTTGTAAGTGATTTGGCTACTGGAATAATGAATGCTATAAAAGATCCCGATACAGCTGGAAAAATCTATCAAGCAATTGGGTAAGACCAAAGGGATTTTAAGTAGCGAGATGAAAATAATTGGTCATTTTTAGTCCCAAAAGATACTACTTATCAGATTTAGTGGATTGGTTTTTCCGTGTAATGAAAAAAGATGAGAAATGGGGATATGTAAGATACGACAGTCGAATAGATCCATTCTTTAATATGAAATTAACGATAACAGGGAAATTGCCTGGTGCTCCTATAGGAAATGTGCACTGGGAACGACAGGAAAGGGAATATATTACCGACGAAGTCTGTCAATATCTCCCAACTTTGGAAGATTTGGGTGTATGTTTGACACACATGGAAGCTCAAATTCCATGGGAATTAAAACCACATACTTTTGGAATATACCATGATCGCCATTTGGAAGAATTTGGTGCTAGAGCAGAACCACCAAAGGCTATTTAATACTTTTTAAATTTATTTAATGGTTAGAGAACATCAAATGTTTTTGTGGTAATGTATAATAAATAAATAGACAAATATAAAAATAAAAATACGATTTAGTCGTCTTCTTCGTCACCCTTTTTCTCATAAATTTGCTTCTCCTTTAAACTGTCCTGCAGTTGCAAGACGTGCTCGATTGGCTGTGGTTTGCCGTCTTCACCTATTCTGCATGGTTGAATGATGCCCTTGCGTGTCAGATTGTCCATTAAATCCACCAACTTCATTACTTCATACTCTTTCTGCAAATAAAAAAAAAGTTAAGGAACTGAGTTTTTATGAAAACTGAAATTTTCGTATTTCAAGCATTTAAATTTGATTCTAGGAAAAACTGGCAGTATAATTTTTAAGCATTCTTTTCTGTTGTTTCTGCTCCTTAATTCTGCATTTATTTTTCTGATTTAAACAACGCTTATGAAAAGATGGCTTTCCTAGAATGGAATTGAAAAATATCAGTAATTTTGCACCTGCCTTCATAGTTCATATCAGTTATTGAATTCTTAATAAACTGGAAACTAAAAGTAGTTGCCAACAGATCATGAAAATTTCCATTACCTCAAAATAGAAATTTAAAATTTTAATAGCTAGAAATGATCTCTAAATTGAATTTTTTTATAAGAAAACAGCAATATTTTATTTCTATGATCTGGTTCCCTAATTTCTATATTTATTTTCTTAGAAAGCCTCCAGAACCTTATGAAAATGTTAATTCTTTCTTTTTCAAATTTGTTTATCGCATTTTTTGCAATTCTGAATTTATTTAAATAACTGGATGGTGGTAATTTATTGACTTAAGACCTAAAGTGGTCCCAACAGCTCATAAAAAACTTGGATTTTCTCAAACAGGAAGTTGAACATTTTAATATCGAAATTGTCTCTAAATTGAATTTTTTTTGTAAGAAAACAGAAATATTTTATTTCTATGATCTGGTTCCCTAATCTCTATATTTATTTTCTTAGAAACCCTCCAGAACCTTATGAAAATGTTAATTCTTTCTTTTTCCAATTTGTTTATCGCATTTTTTTGCAATTATGAATTTATTTAAATAACTGGATGGTGGTAATTTATTGACTTAAGACCTAAAGTAGTCCCAACAGCCCATAAAAAAACTTGGATTATCTCAAACAGGAAGTTGAAAATTTTAATATCGAAATTGTCTCTCAATTGAATTTTTTTTGTAAGAAAACAGCAATATTTTATTTCTATGATCTGGTTCCCTAATTTCTATATTTATTTTCTTAGAAAGCCTCCAGAACCTTATGAAAATGTTAATTCTTTCTTTTTCAAATTTGTTTATCGCATTTTTTGCAATTCTGAATTTATTTAAATAACTGGATGGTGGTAATTTATTGACTTAAGACCTAAAGTGGTCCCAACAGCTCATAAAAAACTTGGATTTTCTCAAACAGGAAGTTGAACATTTTAATATCGAAATTGTCTCTAAATTGAATTTTTTTTGTAAGAAAACAGAAATATTTTATTTCTATGATCTGGTTCCCTAATCTCTATATTTATTTTCTTAGAAACCCTCCAGAACCTTATGAAAATGTTAATTCTTTCTTTTTCCAATTTGTTTATCGCATTTTTTTGCAATTATGAATTTATTTAAATAACTGGATGGTGGTAATTTATTGACTTAAGACCTTAAGTAGTCCCAACAGCTCATAAAAAAACTTGGATTATCTCAAACAGGAAGTTGAAAATTTTAATATCGAAATTGTCTCTCAATTGAATTTTTTTTGTAAGAAAACAGCAATATTTTATTTCTATGATCTGGTTCCCTAATTTCTATATTTATTTTCTTAGAAAGCCTCCAGAACCTTATGAAAATGCTAATTCTTTCTTTTTCAAATTTGTTTATCGCATTTGTTTACAATTCTGAATTTATTTAAATAACTAGATGGTGGTAATTTATTGACTTAAGACCTAAAGTAGTCCCAACAGCTCATAAAAAACTTGGATTTTCTCAAACAGGAAGTTGAAAATTTTAATATCGAAATTGTCTCTCAATTGAATTTTTTTTGTAAGAAAACAGCAATATTTTATTTCTATGATCTGGTTCCCTAATTTCTATATTTATTTTCTTAGAGAGCCTCCAGAACCTTATGAAAATGTTAATTCTTTCTTTTTCAAATTTGTTTATCGCATTTTTTGCAATTCTGAATTTATTTAAATAACTGGATGGTGGTAATTTATTGACTTAAGACCTAAAGTAGTCCCAACAGCTCATAAAAAAACTTGGATTATCTCAAACAGGAAGTTGAAAATTTTAATATCGAAATTGTCTCTCAATTGAATTTTTTTTGTAAGAAAACAGCAATATTTTATTTCTATGATCTGGTTCCCTAATTTCTATATTTATTTTCTTAGAAAGCCTCCAGAACCTTATGAAAATGTTAATTCTTTCTTTTTCAAATTTGTTTATCGCATTTTTTGCAATTCTGAATTTATTTAAATAACTGGATGGTGGTAATTTATTGACTTAAGACCTAAAGTAGTCCCAACAGCTCATAAAAAAACTTGGATTATCTCAAACAGGAAGTTGAAAATTTTAATATCGAAATTGTCTCTCAATTGAATTTTTTTTGTAAGAAAACAGCAATATTTTATTTCTATGATCTGGTTCCCTAATTTCTATATTTATTTTCTTAGAAAGCCTCCAGAACCTTATGAAAATGTTAATTCTTTCTTTTTCAAATTTGTTTATCGCATTTTTTGCAATTCTGAATTTATTTAAATAACTGGATGGTGGTAATTTATTGACTTAAGACCTAAAGTAGTCCCAACAGCTCATAAAAAAACTTGGATTATCTCAAACAGGAAGTTGAAAATTTTAATATCGAAATTGTCTCTCAATTGAATTTTTTTTGTAAGAAAACAGCAATATTTTATTTCTATGATCTGGTTCCCTAATTTCTATATTTATTTTCTTAGAAAGCCTCCAGAACCTTATGAAAATGTTAATTCTTTCTTTTTCAAATTTGTTTATCGCATTTTTTGCAATTCTGAATTTATTTAAATAACTGGATGGTGGTAATTTATTGACTTAAGACCTAAAGTAGTCCCAACAGCTCATAAAAAAACTTGGATTATCTCAAACAGGAAGTTGAAAATTTTAATATCGAAATTGTCTCTCAATTGAATTTTTTTTGTAAGAAAACAGCAATATTTTATTTCTATGATCTGGTTCCCTAATTTCTATATTTATTTTCTTAGAAAGCCTCCAGAACCTTATGAAAATGTTAATTCTTTCTTTTTCAAATTTGTTTATCGCATTTTTTGCAATTCTGAATTTATTTAAATAACTGGATGGTGGTAATTTATTGACTTAAGACCTAAAGTGGTCCCAACAGCTCATAAAAAACTTGGATTTTCTCAAACAGGAAGTTGAACATTTTAATATCGAAATTGTCTCTAAATTGAATTTTTTTTGTAAGAAAACAGAAATATTTTATTTCTATGATCTGGTTCCCTAATCTCTATATTTATTTTCTTAGAAACCCTCCAGAACCTTATGAAAATGTTAATTCTTTCTTTTTCCAATTTGTTTATCGCATTTTTTTGCAATTATGAATTTATTTAAATAACTGGATGGTGGTAATTTATTGACTTAAGACCTAAAGTAGTCCCAACAGCTCATAAAAAAACTTGGATTATCTCAAACAGGAAGTTGATAATTTTAATATCGAAATTGTCTCTCAATTGAATTTTTTTTGTAAGAAAACAGCAATATTTTATTTCTATGATCTGGTTCCCTAATTTCTATATTTATTTTCTTAGAAAGCCTCCAGAACCTTATGAAAATGTTAATTCTTTCTTTTTCAAATTTGTTTATCGCATTTTTTGCAATTCTGAATTTATTTAAATAACTGGATGGTGGTAATTTATTGACTTAAGACCTAAAGTGGTCCCAACAGCTCATAAAAAACTTGGATTTTCTCAAACAGGAAGTTGAACATTTTAATATCGAAATTGTCTCTAAATTGAATTTTTTTTGTAAGAAAACAGAAATATTTTATTTCTATGATCTGGTTCCCTAATCTCTATATTTATTTTCTTAGAAAGCCTCCAGAACCTTATGAAAATGTTAATTCTTTCTTTTTCAAATTTGTTTATCGCATTTTTTGCAATTCTGAATTTATTTAAATAACTGGATGGTGGTAATTTATTGACTTAAGACCTAAAGTGGTCCCAACAGCTCATAAAAAACTTGGATTTTCTCAAACAGGAAGTTGAACATTTTAATATCGAAATTGTCTCTAAATTGAATTTTTTTTGTAAGAAAACAGAAATATTTTATTTCTATGATCTGGTTCCCTAATCTCTATATTTATTTTCTTAGAAACCCTCCAGAACCTTATGAAAATGTTAATTCTTTCTTTTTCCAATTTGTTTATCGCATTTTTTTGCAATTATGAATTTATTTAAATAACTGGATGGTGGTAATTTATTGACTTAAGACCTAAAGTAGTCCCAACAGCTCATAAAAAAACTTGGATTATCTCAAACAGGAAGTTGAAAATTTTAATATCGAAATTGTCTCTCAATTGAATTTTTTTTGTAAGAAAACAGCAATATTTTATTTCTATGATCTGGTTCCCTAATTTCTATATTTATTTTCTTAGAAAGCCTCCAGAACCTTATGAAAATGCTAATTCTTTCTTTTTCAAATTTGTTTATCGCATTTGTTTGCAATTCTGAATTTATTTAAATAACTAGATGGTGGTAATTTATTGACTTAAGACCTAAAGTAGTCCCAACAGCTCATAAAAAACTTGGATTATCTCAAACAGGAAGTTGAAAATTTTAATATCGAAATTGTCTCTAAATTGAATTTTTTTTGTAAGAAAACAGCAATATTTAATTTCTATGATCTGGTTGCCTAATTTCTATAGCTATTTCCTTAGAAAGCCTCCAGAACCTTATAAAAATATATATTTTTCCTTTACAATTTTTTTTTACAACATTCATTTTGATTTTCACATTTTGAGACCTAAAGTAATCGCCAACAATTTTTCCAGGTTTTTCCTGGCTAAAATTTAAAATTTCCCTGGGATCTTCAGTAAATAGCAAAACAACAATGCAGTGACTAGGGTAGGTTAGTGCACACAAATCCATAATAAAAATTAAAATAAAATTAATTTTAATTTGGAACAATAAAATTTCAAAATTAATATTACAATAATATTTCCCTGACCAAAGTTTTAATTTCCCTTAGGTAAGGCCAAAATTGACAAGTTCTCTGGCTTTTTTTTTTGACCAAATTGTAGAAATTTTAAATTCCCTGACTTTTCCAGGCATATGAGGGCCTCTCCATTTTAGTGGGGAATACGTTTTGGAAAAAATCAAATCACTTTTTCCATCAGATTCCATAGTAATTTACGAGATGCGTTCATCATGAACTTTTTATCAAATATTACATATTTAATAAAATCACACTGGTTTCAGGTAACAATGCTGGGAAGTTATTTAATAAAATATGCAAGAAAAAATGATGAATTAAGTTATAATTTCAAAATAATAAAAATTTAACAACCCTGACAAAATTTACGTTTAAAAAAATCGTCCCAAGTTTGACGTTTTGCATTTTATATACGTTGTTTATGGTGATATTAATCAGTGGCGGCTCATGACTTTATTCAATATGAGGGAAATATAAATTTATTTTTATTTACTTCCGGAGTAATTTAATTCCAAAGAACCTTTAATCGATAACCTTAAGATTAATGCTAACATTTAAAATATTTAGACTTGCATGCGATTCCGTGTACAGTGGATAGGGGGGGGGGGGTGTTGTTTCTGTAATCTGCAACGACTTTACTGCTTCCTCTGAAGTTTTTGTGTTATTTTGCAAATATTAATACTCTTCATTGTCAAATTGAACAAAATTTTAAGTTATCATTTTTGACTTAAATTCAGGTTTTTATATTTAAATAATTCACTTGTGAAATAAATATTAAATTTAAAAATTGACAAGTTAAGTAAACTTTATTTAGAATTACATAAGAATTCTTATTTACTAGTAACGAACGAATTTATTTCTTCCAATTTAGAGGGGGGGGAAGTTAAAATAATCTAATTTACTGCTTTAGGGGGCTTAACTAACCTGCTCATCAGTGGCAGTTTGTGGTTTGCTGTAATATAATGGGGGGGGGGGGGGCAAACGTTTATGACGGTACTATGCGACGCCGAAATTTCATAATAAATAATATTATTTCTAGTTGCTATTTTGTTTAGAGAGGGAGGAGCCCCGTCGCGTAAAAATATAAATTGAATTATATGACGCATATAACATTTTCGGTCCTATATTTTTTATGGAACTCAAATCGACGCTCTAGTGTATTTCATGCAGCTGGTAACCCTGTTCCCTTATTTATTAAAGGTCTTTAAACTTCAAAAACAGGTGTTGCTAAAGAGACATTCATAAAACACATCACTAACGCAGAGAAAGGTCTAGGTCAGATCTGCATGACATCACAACATTAATTTTTAGAATTGTATAGCTTTTATTTTAGAATATGTACTAAACTTGTAGAATGTGGAATCAAGGGTACAAATATACGGGAAGTAATACTTTATTGACGAAGGTGATAATGGAGAGGGGCTAAAAAGTGCTTAAAATTATCCTATAAAAACACCTAAATTTTCGCACAGTTTAGCTACTTTAATCAAAGCTTAAAGGCATTTAACCTTTAAAGAAAAAGACCACAATCGGCAGAATAAAAAGGCTTATTGCTTTCTTATGTGTGTTTATGATCAGATGAGAGAAACCTTGAAATTTTATTTCTGATTGCGGAAAAATCAGCATTTTTGGCTTTCACTTACGGTAATAAATCCCCTCAGGCCGCACAACCTTTTCCCTTTTTTTCTGTAAATTTTTAAATACCAGAATATATGTAACATTTTTAACATCGCAAAAAATCAATAATGGCGATTAATGTGATAACAAAACATATAACCCAAATCTATCAAGGTTCTCATAAAATTTTTCAAAGCATGTTCCCTGACTAAAATTTAAAATTTCTATTAATTTTCTATTTCTACTATTCTACACTACTTCTACATGGATGATCAGTGCGCAATAACAAAAAATAAAATTTCTAAATTGATATTGAATGCCTGACTTATAGTGTATAAGTCAATAATACGACCGGCTGTAACATATGCAAGTGAGGTCTGGACATTGAGAAAACAAGAACAGGTGATGTTAGGAGTGTGGGAAAGGAAAATCTTGAGAAGGATATTGGGTGGAAAGTACACGAATGGAATATGGTTAAGACGCACAAACCAGGAGTTATTGAGATGTATGGAGATGCGACAATTGCTGGAGTAGTTCAGTCGCATAGGATTAGATGGCTGGGTCATTTAGAAAGAATGAACGAGGAAAGGATACCCAACATAATGTTAAGGATGAACATGGGGAAGGTAAGAAGAAGGAGAGGTAAAGCAAAATCAAGGTGGAGCATAGTGGTGCAAGAGGACCTGAATACCCTACGCATTAAAGATTGGAAAGATATAGTCAGACAGGAAGACATGGTCCATAGTGGTGAAACAAGCCATGGGTCTACAAGGCCTGTAGTGCTATTATATTATTATTAATATATTTTTCAGATTTTATTTACTTTTTTCCTGTCCATCTGACACAAAAGAGCTACATAGATAAATGAAAGTAGATGAAATTCTCTGTAAAGCCCTTCAGAAAAAAACTTTCTAACCCTAATGGAGCCTTAGCTGTGAGTTTTCAAAATTGATCACTTTTTACTATATTCTTAAGGAATTTTCAGGTTATCAGTTTTCGCTATTTACTCGATTTTTTGTGCATGTCACCACAAAAAAGTACGTCTAGCCTTAGTAGTTTTGGGAATAAGCCAGGAGGAACAAAATACATTTTTTTGGTGAAATTTATGTAAATTGCGTGGAATTATATTCTTAATATATTTTGTTTATCACTTTTATCAGTAGAATTTCCATAAAAGAAAACCTATTTCCACAACATTAAATTTAACGATTTTCAACAAAAATTTCATGAAAATTTGTATTTTTTAGAAAGTGGTATCTCCAAATCTATTGGGAGTTACATTTTAATCCTTTTTAGTTGAACTTGGAATTGTATTCAATATATTTTAAGTTATATCCAATTTGTACTTCAGTTCCAAGTACCCTTCTTCCTACAACTCGGTTAATTATCATTTTAAGGTAAATTATCATCAAATGAAAATTGAAGAGTATCAAATTCTCTACAAAATAGAGTTTGTTCAAATTTGCCTACACCATAAAATTCTTGAAATAAAAATTAATTCCGGCAGAGCGAAATGCAATAATTTATTAAAAAAAAAAATGTTGGAATTCTCAAAATTCTACTTTGTAAAAAAATTTGTGCTCTTCAATTTTGGTATAGTGATAATTTTTCATAAAAATGAATTTAAATATAAAATTTAACGATTTTCAACAAAAATTTCTTGAAAATTTGAAATTTTTAAAAAGTGGTATCTCCAAATCTATTGGGAGTTACATTTTAATCCTTTTTAGTTGAACTTGGAATTGTATTCAATATATTTTACGTTATATCCAATTTGTACTTCAGTTCCAAGTACCCTTCTTCCTACAACTCGGTTAATTATCATTTTAGGGTAAATTCTCATCAAATGAAAATTGAAGAGCATCAAATTCTCTACAAAATAGAGTTTGTTCAAATTTGCCTACTTCATAAAATTCTTTAAATAAAAATTAATTCCGGCAGAGCGAAATGCAATAATTTATTTAAAAAAAAATGTTTGTTTTTTCACTGGTGGAGCTGGTTATTTTTGTGGTCTTCCAAAACGATTGTAAGGCCGCTTTGTAGAAGACGCCTTCCTGACAATCTCAAGAGGCAAAGGTTGTAGTGAACGAAATAATAAAATACTAATACTTGACTTTGTAGCACTTTATTACTTGATTGGTTAGCATTTACGTAGCTAAAATTGTTCAAATGCTTGTGATTTGATACGTTCTGTTTTTGACTTGTGCAAAAAACGGATGTCGCAAATATGCAGTTTGTTTACATTTTTAATAAAAAAATAGTTGAGCATTACTAACTCTAGATTTTTGAACTGCATTTCAAAACAGAGAATGGCGCCAAATTTAAAGCGACAGTAAAACTTACCAATGTTAGAATTCTCAAAATTCTATTTTGTAAAAAAATTTGTGCTCTTCAATTTTGATATAATGATAATTTTTCATAAAACTGAATTTAAGTGTAAAATTTAACTATTTTCAACAAAAATTTCATGAAAATTTGAATTTTTTAGAAAGCGGTATCTCCAAATCTATTGGGAGTTACATTTTAATCCTTTTTAGTTGAAGTTGGAATTGTATTCAATATATTTTACGTTATATCCAATTTGTACTTCAGTTCCAAGTACCCTTCTTCCTACAAGTCGGTTAATTATCATTTTAAGGTAAATTCTCATCAAATCAAAATTGAAGAGCATCAAATTCTCTACAAAATAGAGTTTGTTAAAATTTGCCTAAATCATAAAATTCTTGAAATAAAAATTAATTCCAGCAGAGCGAAATGCAATAATTTATTTAAAAAAAAATAATATTGGAATTCTCAAAATTCTATTTTGTAAAAAAATGTGTGCCCTTCAATTTTGGTATAATGATAATTTTTCATAAAAATGAATTTAAGTGTAAAATTTAACTATTTTCAACAAAAATTTCATGAAAATTTCAATTTTTTAGAAAGCGGTATCTCCAAATCTATTGGGAGTTACATTTTAATTTTTTTTAGTTGAACTTGGAATTGTATTCAATATATTTTACGTTATATCCAATTTGTACTTCAGTTCCAAGTACCCTTCTTCCTACAAGTCGGTTAATTATCATTTTAAGGTAAATTCCCATCAAATCAAAATTGAAGAGCATCAAATTCTCTACAAAATAGGGTTTGTTAAAATTTGCCTAAATCATAAAATTCTTGAAATAAAAATTAATTCCAGCAGAGCGAAATGCAATAATTTATTTAAAAAAAAATAATATCGGAATTCTCAAAATTCTATTTTGTAAAAAAATGTGTGCCCTTCAATTTTGGTATAATGATAATTTTTCATAAAAATGAATTTAAGTGTAAAATTTAACTATTTTCAACAAAAATTTCATAGATTTAAATTTTTTAGAAAGTGGTATCTCCAAATCTATTGGGAGTTACATTTTAATCCTTTTTAGTTGAACTTGGAATTGTATTCAATATATTTTACGTTATATCCAATTTGTACTTCAGTTCCAAGTACCCTTCTCCTACAACTCGCTTATTTATCATTTTAAGGTAAATTATCATCAAATGAAAATTGAAGAGCATCAAATTCTCTACAAAATAGAGTTTGTTCAAATTTGCTTACATCATAAAATTCTTGAAATAAAAATTAATTCCAGCAGAGCGAAATGCAATAGTTTATTAAAAAAAAAAAGGTGGAATTCTCAAAATTCTATTTTGTAAAAAAATTTGTGCTCTTCAATTTTGGTATAGTGATAATTTTTCATAAAAATGAATTTAAGTGTAAAATTTAACTATTTTCAACAAAACTTTCATGAAAATTTCAATTTTTTAGAAAGCGGTATCTCCAAATCTATTGGGAGTTACATTTTAATTTTTTTTAGTTGAACTTGGAATTGTATTCAATATATTTTACGTTATATCCAATTTGTACTTCATTTCCAAGTACCCTTCTTCCTACAAGTCGTTTAATTATCATTTTAAGGTAAATTCTCATCAAAACAAAATTGAAGAGCATCAAATTCTCTACAAAATAGAGTTTGTTAAAATTTGCCTAAATCATAAAATTCTTGAAATAAAAATTAATTCCAGCAGAGCGAAATGCAATAATTTATTTAAAAAAAAATAATATTGGAATTCTCAAAATTCTATTTTGTAAAAAAATGTGTGCCCTTCAATTTTGGTATAATGATAATTTTTCATAAAAATGAATTTAAGTGTAAAATTTAACTATTTTCAACAACAATTTCATGAAAATTTCAATTTTTTAGAAAGCGGTATCTCCAAATCTATTGGGAGTTACATTTTAATTTTTTTTAGTTGAACTTGGAATTGTATTCAATATATTTTACGTTATATCCAATTTGTACTTCATTTCCAAGTACCCTTCTTCCTACAAGTCGGTTAATTATCATTTTAAGGTAAATTCTCATCAAATCAAAATTGAAGAGCATCAAATTCTCTACAAAATAGAGTTTGTTCAAATTTGCCTACATCATAAAATTCTTGAACTAAAAATTAATTCCGGCAGAGCGAAATGGAATAATTTATTTAAAAAAAAATAATATTGGAATTCTCAAAATTCTATTTTGTAAAAAAATGTGTGCCCTTCAATTTTGGTATAATGATAATTTTTCATAAAAATGAATTTAAGTGTAAAATTTAACTATTTTCAACAAAAATTTCATGAAAATTTCAATTTTTTAGAAAGCGGTATCTCCAAATCGATTGGGAGTTACATTTTAATTTTTTTTAGTTGAACTTGGAATTGTATTCAATATATTTTACGTTATATCCAATTTGTACTTCAGTTCCAAGTACCCTTCTTCCTACAAGTCGGTTAATTATCATTTTAAGGTAAATTCTCATCAAATCAAAATTGAAGAGCATCAAATTCTCTACAAAATAGAGTTTGTTCAAATTTGCCTACATCATAAAATTCTTGAAATAAAAATTAATTCCGGCAGAGCGAAATGGAATAATTTATTTAAAAAAAAATAATATTGGAATTCTCAAAATTCTATTTTGTAAAAAAATGTGTGCCCTTCAATTTTGGTATAATGATAATTTTTCATAAAAATGAATTTAAGTGTAAAATTTAACTATTTTCAACAAAAATTTCATGAAAATTTCAATTTTTTAGAAAGCGGTATCTCCAAATCGATTGGGAGTTACATTTTAATTTTTTTTAGTTGAACTTGGAATTGTATTCAATATATTTTACGTTATATCCAATTTGTACTTCAGTTCCAAGTACCCTTCTTCCTACAAGTCGGTTAATTATCATTTTAAGGTAAATTCTCATCAAATCAAAATTGAAGAGCATCAAATTCTCTACAAAATAGAGTTTGTTCAAATTTGCCTACATCATAAAATTCTTGAAATAAAAATTAATTCCGGCAGAGCGAAATGGAATAATTTATTAAAAAAAAAATAATATTGGAATTCTCAAAATTCTATTTTGTAAAAAAATGTGTGCCCTTCAATTTTGGTATAATGATAATTTTTCATAAAAATGAATTTAAGTGTAAAATTTAACTATTTTCAACAAAAATTTCATAGATTTGAATTTTTTAGAAAGTGGTATCTCCAAATCTATTGGGAGTTACATTTTAATCCTTTTTAGTTGAACTTGGAATTGTATTCAATATATTTTACGTTATATCCAATTTGTACTTCAGTTCCCAGTACCCTTCTCCTACAACTCGCTTATTTATCATTTTAAGGTAAATTATCATCAAATGAAAATTGAAGAGCATCAAATTCTCTACAAAATAGAGTTTGTTCAAATTTGCCTACATCATAAAATTCTTGAAATAAAAATTAATTCCGGCAGAGCGAAATGCAATAATTTATTAAAAAAATAAAGTTGGAATTCTCAAAATTCTATTTTGTAAAAAAATTTGTGCTCTTCAATTTTGGTATAGTGATAATTTTTCATAAATATGAATTTAAGTGTAAAATTTAACGATTTTCAACAAAAATTTCATAAAGATTTGATTTTTTTAGAAAGAGGTATCTCCAAATCTATTGGGAGTTACATTTTAATTTTTTTTAGTTGAACTTGGAATTGTATTCAATATATTTTACGTTATATCCAATTTGTACTTCATTTCCAAGTACCCTTCTTCCTTCAAGTCGGTTAATTATCATTTTAAGGTAAATTCTCATCAAATGAAAATTGAAGCGCATCAAATTCTCTACAAAATAGAGTTTGTTAAAAATTGCCTACATCATAAAATTCTAGAAATAAAAATTAATTCCGGCAGAGCGAAATGCAATAATTTATTAAAAAAAAAAAATGTTGGAATTCTCAAAATGCTATTTTGTAAAAAAAATTCTGCTCTTCAATTTTGGTATAATGATAATTTTTCATAAAAATGAATTTAAGTGAGTTATAGGCGAAAAATCACGTTGGAGGAATTAAAATCTCCAATTGGGGGAGAAGCTGATTTGCTGCAAATGTTAGCTAGTCCAGATGTTTTGCAAGATAAAAATAGTCATTGCATGGACTCTTTTCTAATCTAAAACAAATTCCAAAAGGATAGGACAATTTAGCATTTCTCTAAATGGAAATGTAAAAACAGGCAGAAATATTTGGTTAATTTTCTTAATGTCTCTTGCTTACTTAATTATAAATGAATTATCCGATGAAATCTGGCCTATCTGAAACTCCAAAAGCTTAAACAAACCTGAGACCTTAGAGATAACAGCAATTTTAATTTAATTATATAATTTTCAATCTATTTTCTACTTCTCTTAAAAATGACACCTAACTGAACCTTCAAAAATATACATGAAAAGTTCGATGTTCTCAAAGAAAACAGCAAATAAATTAAAGTAAACCTTAAACTCACCTGCTCATCGGTCATATTTTCTGTAACTCGAGCATGGGGCGCTTCATAACACCCAATAACAGGATTTATACCATGCTTATGCTGGACATACTCTTCTGTATCACTATCCTGACTGTCAGAACTGTAAATTTCGTCACTCTTATTTGCCCCACCTAGCAAACCACGTTGTGCAAACAATCCTGCCGCATTTCCATACCCAGTGTATTTAATCATGCGACCAACTGCAATAAAATTTAATAACTATCATCCACCAAAAAGTTCTACAATTAGCTTACCATTCTCTTTACACATAATAAACAATAAATCTGCTGTCAAGTCACGCACGTCGGTTATAACAGACGTCAACAAACGACACAAAGAGTTCCTGACGGTATCCCCTTCCTCAGGTCGATTGTGAACATCACGAAGGGGCGGTAAAATTTTTTTACGTAAATATTTACGTACACTTCCATCACTTTTGACTGCTTTCAGCAACACAGTTAAAATTGGCGATAACAACTCGCTCTGATTTTTCACATTCTAGAAAGAACGGACCAGAAAAAAATTGATTTCATCAATTTTTTTACCACTTACCACTCCATCAAAGTGACTGCTCAAATATTCCAACAATTTATCAATTGTAGACATATCCTTTTGTTCATTTTCAACCCTCACTAGCAATCCATACTGGGAAATGGGAACATTGGTCAGAAGGTTTACAATCTGATTGTTCAATTCCGCCTGTTTAGGAGAACTTTCAGCATTTTTTGTGTCCAGTAGATTAATTAAAATGAGACCCAGTTCGGTGTAATCGATGTCGTCACCTTCTAGCTGAACGGTCACGTTAAATAAAACTTTTAACATCTCGCATAGAAGATCGAGACGTAAATCCTAAAATTTGCAATCAATTTTGTGTACTTGAAATATTCTATAATGTTACCTTGTTCTCGTCGTCAGACTTAGCAAAGTAGTCCAGTAATTCGATTAAATCATCGAGCTTTGCTTTTAAATTTGGGCGTATGTTCTGGCACAGAGCACTGATCAAAAATAAAATTTTTAAGTCGTATACGGCTATGTCAAACAGCACATTTGAGTTCCTAGAAGTAAATTAATTTATTGATAACCCAGTAGTACAGGAGGCAAATCAACATTTTGACAACAAGGCAGTGTCTCCTATCGGGGCACTGGACCTTGCAATCTTTATATATAATAAAATTAAGGAGACAATCAAATATTAAGTCCATCTGTTGATTTATAAAAGGTAATAAAAATATCGACAACCTACTTGTATATTTCCAAACGTGTCAGGATTTCTTCGATTGAATTATTTTCACAGCAGACTGTGGCAGCCGAACGACAATTGAAGATTATGTTGCACAAACATTTTAGTGCCTCGCACTTGACATCATATACTTCGTCTTTTTGTATGGTTTCTTCAAATTTAGCAATTTTAAAAAGTAAATTTAGTCTGTCGGCAGTGATCAGGGCTTCCAAAGCAGTTTTGTCACGACTAAAAACAATACCGTATGAAAATTGGGAAATTGTGTAAGGAAGCACCCAAGTTTTACCTTAAAATGCGAATAGCCGTCAAGCACAATTTATGAATCTTGAATAAATCAGAATCACCGATATAATTGAACAAAGCCTCCCAAACTTTCTTCCTGTAACTGTTCTGATTCAGTTCTTCAAATTTAAACACCTTTGCATTCTAAAACATAACATTTCATGTTTAAGCTATAAATCAATATAATGTATAACTTACATTCTGCACAAACTCTTGTAAAGCAAGCCCGATTTCTTCGTCTTTGCCCGATATGATGGTTTCAATATTTGATGACATTTTATCAGCGTTTATTGTAGTTTTTTAAGACGATCAATGATGTTATTTGCCTGTGAGGTTATGTCAAACGCCGTCTGTCAAGTGACACTTGTAGGACTTTTGTTTGTTTATGTTACGGGCGTAATTCATACAACTGTTTATGGATTTCTAATATAAAGGCGAAATTACGTTAAAATATAGTATAAGAAAATTGCGGAAAAAAATCCAAAATCGGTTTTCTGCAGTTTTCTGCGATTTCATTCGTACTTTAACATACTAAAAAATGTCCACTCGGAACCCTGAGCTTCTTATCGAATTCTTCGACTGAAGTTGAAAATTTTTATGAAGGAGTGAAAATTATGTTTTTCGGCAAAATATGTTTACAAAAATTTGTATTTCAGCTACAGTCGACTCTCGATAATTTGAACACTCGTTAATTTGAATCTCTCGATAATTTGGTAATAATTAATGGTAATTTGAAATTTTTCTTTGGTCCTTCTCTGGTCGGTACGTGACATTTGGGCGCCGCCGTTTGGGCGCCAGGACTTTTGGGCGCCGGGACTTTTGGGACTTTTGGGCGCCGGGACTTTTGGGCGCCAAAAATTTTTATTTTTTATTAATAAAATTTTTATTTTTTATAATACAAATCCTCAGATATTAAAAGTAAATCGGAGGAAAAACTCGGGTTATATTGAAAGCAAAGGGTCTAGTACAGATCCACCCTAGATGGTTGCGTTGTCAAAACGTTGCGTTATCCCGCCCCCCGGAACTCCGATCGCCCCAGGCCGTTTTGACCTAATAAGTTTAAGAGGTTAACACAACAAACAATAAATAAGGTATAATACAATAAATTTTATTAATTATTAATTCATTAACACATTATGTGCAATCCCTCTAAGATATTCTGATAACGTTCTGTCTCCATATGATTCCACAATTCGTTTTATTCTGGTATCCACTGCTTGATATTTTAACCTTTTATGAGGAGGAGCTTCACCACGTGTAAATTCCTCGTATAATGAGTCTTTTCCTTTCTGAACGCTTCGCAGGCCATCAACAAATTTCCATATGGATGGGTGATCCATATCTAATTGGCTTTGTAAACTGCGATGAGCGGCTTCCGCAATATTGTTAGTGCGATTTTGATCATTAAGCACCCGATCATAAACATTCCATATATGCGGAGAAAATAGTGGCCTTCGCCTTGTTTGATTTCGGTTTGGCCTTCCAACATAATTATCTTCTAGCCAGTTTAGAATCGGTATCAATTCAACTGGAAGCAGCTGAGATAGTTCTTGAAGTGCATTATTAATATCTCCAATAGGAACGAAAGCGATAGCGATTACCATGCGAGCTTTGAGAGAAAATTCGGGGTCGCTTGTATACCGATGGTACAATCCATTTTCACGAATTTGCTTTTTAAAATTTTTCACCAAGTGAAATAAGCAACCATTTAATTGAGCTGCCGGAAAAGCTTCAGTTATTGAATTGATTACAGCTAATTCGTAATCTACACCTTTTCCACAAGTAATTCAGAAATCGTCAACTGTTATTCAGATTTGTCAATTGATATTCAGAAATCGTCAACCGTTATTCAGATTTGTCAATTGATATTCAGAAATCGTCAACCGTTATTCAGATTATCAATTAATATTCAGAAATCGTCAACTGTTATTCAGATTTGTCAATTGATATTCAGAAATCGTCTAATTCAGAAATCGTCAATTTTAATTCAGAAATCGTTAATTTTAATTCAGAAACAGACAAATGAAAATTAGAATGAAATGCAAAAGTGGGGCTTTTACAGTGCAGAATAAGGCTTTAATAAAAATCTAAAAAAATAACAATATTTTAATTAATTTTTTTATATATATTATAAGAAAAACATTAATTATTTCACAACAATATGTTAAAGAAATCTTTAGCGAATAACTTAGCGACCGACTGGCATATCTTCCATTGATAAGGCTGCTGCATGATGTATTGTGCAGTGTTGCGCAGCACGAGCACAATCGCCTCCATTTATGGTGTCCTTGGCCCGATCTACCCTTTTCCAACAGTAATTCAGAAATCGTCAACTATTCAGAAATCGTGAATTGGAATTCAGATTTGTCAACTGATATTCAGAAATTGTGAATTATAATTCAGATTTGTCAAGTGATATTCAGAAATCGTGAATTGTAATTCAGATTTGTCAACTGATATTCAGAAATTGTGAATTGTAATTCAGATTTGTCAACTGATATTCAGAAATCGTGAATTGTAATTCAGATTTGTCAACTGATATTCAGAAATTGTGAATTGTTATTCAGATTTGTCAACTGATATTTAGAAATTGTGAATTGTAATTCAGATTTGTCAACTGATATTCAGAAGCCGTCAATTTTAATTTAGAAACCGACAAATGAAAATTAGAAAGTACTTAATGAAATTCAGAAGGTATCAAATGTTCAGCTCAATTAAAGCATCAGTTGTTTTTTTTCTAAAAATTTGAATGTTATGATTCTGTGTTGATTAATTTAATCCCTTAATCTTAAGGGATTATCTGCTGTGTATTAAGGGATTATCGTAATATTATTTCGTAATATCGTAATAGGATTATCGTAATAATCGAAAAGGTAATAATTGAAATGGAGTTTAAAGACAATTGCGTTATTTGTGGTTTCAATATGAGAAGACTTTCAGTAATACGACTGCTACCATGCTTACATCTAATTCATGCAAAGTGCGCAAATCATATAATTAATCTGCCGGATGGTACTTGTCCTGTTTGCGAAACTTCTCTGACAGGCAACGAAGTGATGGAAAGGGTACAATACCAAACAAATTCAAAACAAGATCGTCAAAGAATTGTAAATTGTGCTAACCGAGGTGACGACTGGACTGTTTTGGCTAAAACTTTAAACATAGCATATAAAACAGCATACCATTGGGTGCGATCTGGACGTGATGAGATGTTTCATAGAGGAGGCGCAAAACCAAAATCTCTCACAAATGATCAAATCGATGTGATTGTTTCATGGGTAGAAGATGATAGCAGCGTAACATTGAAGCAAATTAAAGAAAACGTGCTGCGCGATTTCCACCAATCGGTATCCTTGGCAACCTTGGGGAACTACTTACAAAGTAAGTTATATACTGTAAAAAAAGTGCATACAGAACCAACGACTATGAATTCGCTCGCCAACAAAACAGAACGTGCTGAATATATCCAAAATTTAAATAACTACGTACAACAAGGGAAACAAATTGTTTGGATGGATGAAACCAATTTTAATTTGTTTTGTCGACGAACACAGGGCCGTTCAAGAGTTGGTGAGAGAGCTGTTCAAGTACTTCCAGCTTCAAGAGGTCCTAACATTCATTTAATTGGAGCAATTTCTGTGGCTGGCGTTGTAGCTATGGAACACAGAAGAGGTTCATTTACTTCACAATTAGCATGTGATTTTGTAAGGACATTACTGCAACAATGGAACGATATGGGAAATAAACTGTCCGATTTAGTACTCGTTGTGGACAATGCGCCTTGCCATTCAAGACTGGAAACGGTCTTTACTGGGACGACAGCAACTCTGTTGCGACTTGGCCCACACTCTCCAATGCTGAATCCCATTGAGTATATTTGGTCGAAAATCAAGGCAGAAGCCAAAAGCAACATTCGAGTTCCCAATGTCGCGGGGCATAATCTTGGGGAACAAAGACTGGTCTACTTAGAGGAAATAGTAGATCGGGCCAAGGACACCGTAAATGGAGGCGATTGTGCTCGTGCTGCGCAACACTGCACAATACATCATGCAGCAGCCTTAGCAATGGAAGATATGCCAGTCGGTCGCTAAGTTATTCGCAAAAAATTTCTTTAACATATTGTTGTGAAATAATTTATGTTTTTCTTATAATATATTATATAAAAAATAAATTAAAATATTATTATTTTAGATTTTTATTAAAGCCTTATTCTGCACTGTAAAAGCCCCACTTTTGCATTTCATTCTAATTTTCATTTGTCGGTTTCTGAATTAATAATGACGATTTCTGAATTAAAATTGACGATTTCTGAATTACAATTGACGATTTCTGAATTATAAAATTCTGAATTAGACGATTTCTGAATATCAATTGACAAATCTGAATAACGGTCGACGATTTCTGAATATCAATTGACAAATCTGAATAACCGTTGACGATTTCTGAATATTAATTGATAATCTGAATAACGGTTGACAATTTCTGAATATCAATTAACAAATCTGAATAACGGTTGACGATTTCTGAATGACTTGTGGAAAAGGTAGATTTCCTCTAAGTTGACCGGTCTTTGTTCCCCAAGATTATGGGTATGGATTAAGAATTACAATTCACAATTTCTGAATATCAGTTGACAAATCTGAATTGCAATTCACGATTTCTGAATATCAGTTGACAAATCTGAATTACAATTCACAATTTCTGAATATCAGTTGACAAATCTGAATTACAATTCAGAATTTCTGAATATCAGTTGACAAATCTGAATTCTAATTCACGATTTCTGAATAACGGTTGACGATTTCTGAATTACTGTTGGAAAAGGTGTAGTGATATGGTTTCTGGTTCAAATTGTGGCCACATATTTTTAATTAGTTGGAACAACCTACCATAAGTTTCACGATGCTTATTTGGCAAAAGAGCATATAATATCGGTAAAACAAATCCACCTCTGTTAGCCAAAATTACGAAAATTTGATAAAATAGTGGAGGGGCTTGCCGAAACGTTCCATCGATAAAAATGTTTTTCATTTGTTCGCTCCATTGAATGTTGCTTTCCCTTCCATAAATTAGTATTCTTTGAGGGTCGGGCTGTTCTGACGCAGTATCCGCTAGCAAAAAGTTTTCAGTTTGTCCAGGAGGAAATACATATCGCTTATAACGTTCGGGAATTACCAAAGTCTCCAAATTTATTGGAGCTGGCGGAGCACCAGCGACAATGTTTCGAACCCGCTGACAAGATTTTCGGATGGCATCCTTGTTGGACATTCGTCCTTGGATAGCCGGTCCAGTATTTTCTAAAACCGTGTTCCTGATTTGAGCTGGAGTTTCTACAGTTTCTTCTGCGCGTCTTTTAATGGAAGCCTTAATTTTAGCAACTTCTGTTGCTAAAATCGGAGGCGATCGGAGTTCCCGGGGGGCGGGATCACGCAACGTTTTGACAACGCAACCATCTAGGGTGGATCTGTACTAGACCCTTTGCTTTCAATATAACCCAAGTTTTTCCTCCGATTTACTTTTAATATCTGAGAATTTGTATTATAAAAAATAAAAATTTTATTAATAAAAAATAAAAATTTTTGGCGCCCAAAAGTCCCGGCGCCCAAAAGTCCCGGCGCCCAAACGGCCGGCGCCCAAACGTCCAGCGCCCAAACGGCGGCGCCCAAATGTCCTGTCCCGTTCTCCGGTCTCTTGAGTTTCAATTTATCGAGAGTCGACTGTATATTGTTATCATAATATAACTCATTAAAAAAATTAAAAACACTTAAAATATTTTAACAACATCCTCGAAATCATGAAAAGAAGAGTTTCCTAAAAATGGTCAGGGGGTTCTAATTTTTGGACATGTTTTAAAGTTTAACAAAATGTTTCTTCGCAATATTTCCTTACCAGAGTTGACTTTAGGACAAAAATGACTGCCATAAATCTTATGGAGAATAAAATTTACTACAACTTTTCTCTAAGGTATTTTTCTCTAAGTCCAATAGTAGCTGAACGCCAGAACTGTTAAACAGCACATTTTAGAAAATATCAAAAACGCTCGATTTTGCTCTGACTTTATTTATAATTTTTGGTTACTCTCTCTAAAAAAGTCTATTATATGATAAAGTCTATTAATATAAAGAGAGTAACCAAAACTTATAAAAAAATTCAGAGCAAAATCGAGCGTTTTTGAAATTTTCTAAAATGTGCTCTATTTAACAGTGCTGGCGCTCAGCACTGTTACCTAGATAAAAGTTGTAGTAAATTTTATTCTCCATAAGATTTGTAGCAGTCATTTTCGTCCTAAAGTCAACTGGTAAGGGAATATTGCGAAAAAACATTTTTTGCCATTCCGGGGGTAAAGTACTCACTTTTTACCCCGATTTGCGGGTGTAAAGGGGCACTTTTTTACCCTGGGGGAGTAAAGTTAAAAAATAGGGGGGGAGCAGGTGAAAAAAACTTTTTTTTTGCTCTAGGGTCTAGGGCAATGGTTCCCAAACTTTTTTTTCTCGTGGACCCCCACTTATAACTTGTGAACCCCTGTTTTCTTTTCACGTCTACGTGGACCCCCGTGTGGTCTCCTATGGACCCCTGGTGGTCCACGTGGACCACTTTGGGAACCACTGGTCTAGGGCAATAAAAAAGTCACCAGATGACTGATAAAAAAGACACTAGTCACCACGTGGCGACGTTTTTAAAAATGTAGCCACGTGGTGAGATGTTAGCACGCGCGATTTTTTCGTCACATATCCTTCGTTTTCTCTATTTCCTAGTACTTCTTGGTAGTAGTTGGTAATATTACTAGTGCTATTTTGTAGATACTATCGACCACGTGCATTATTAAAAAAATGCGTTAAATTTTTGCTTTAAGTTTCTAAATTGGCGAAGTTCCTACTTTACCTCCCGAAATTGCAAAAAACAGTATATGCACGACGGGAGTAAAGTGACTTTTGCCCCATGGGTAACTGTTTCACTCGGATGGCGCCTCGTGTAAACAATCCTTTACCCTCGGGCCAAAAAAATGTCACTTTGCTCCCTTGGTGCATAAAGTACTATTGTTTTCGCCATTAAATGGCAAAATTTTAATTTTTTTATTAAATAAAATTTTGTTTTTAAAACGCCATAAAATTTTAAAATGGCGGCACTTCCGGGAGGTTGTCGAGGTCGCCAACTTGGAGTTTTTATGAGGACCCCAAACCTTAAAACATATCCAAAAATCAGAACCCCCAGACCATTTTCAGGAAATTCTTCTTTTCATGATTTCGAGGATGTTTTTAATAGTATATTATTCTCCGCGGCTCGTTAGGGCTTTTTACCGTCAAGGATGAAATTGTCACGAGGCGCTTGCGCCGAGTGACGTAATACAATAAATAAACAAATTTGCAGGAAGTACCTATAATTAAAAACAGACATAATTAAAACATTGCAACTATTTATAAAATATGATGCAAAAATAACTTGCTGAAGACCAGCAAAAAAGGCGTAACAATGTAAGCAAACACTATACAATGTAAAGAAAATTAATTATACGGGGAAAACGCTACTAAGAAAAGTATCGTAATCAGTTATCTAATGCATACCAAACGATAAGCGCGGCACATCCTTGTTAATTATGTTCAAAAAAGTAGTGAGGACAATGATTATAGTAGAGTGTTTAAATTCATTAATTGTAACAATGTTACGTTTACCTTTTTAATAACAAATAAAACATCGCCAATAATTATAGCTAACCCCATATGTAATTAATGTTTAAAGAAAATTCAAAACAAAATATTGTAGCGTAGCCATAAATAAATATGTAGTTCATTTATGCGTTCTATTTTAATCTTTAAAATTGCAGAATAAGACCAGGAAAGTGATAACTGTGATAAGCATATAAAAACGAAGGATCTATTTGCGAATAATGCAAGATGATTACAATACAAAATACTTTCGCTTTTAAATCCGTGCACGGCGTGAATAAGTTGATAAGTCGAAAAATACGATAATTGGGATTATCTTCTTAAACTACGCTAATTCACCATTGCCATTATGTAAATAATTGAACAAGTCGAAAGAACAATATTTTGCCCGAGATATTAGTATGTGAATATTTGAACATATCAGAAATGGAGGTGTAAAAATAAATAAACCGACATATGTACTTATTCAAAACAGTTCTATAAAACAAAAAATTGATAAAAAGAGTTGTTAACTTGTTCAAAGTTTCATTTAAGAAATGTAATGAGATAATATAAACTGATTTAAGAGAAGGCGTCAAACTTTAAAATCGCTGCCCTGAAAACTAGACAATTTCAACTTGTCAATTTATTCACGCCATGCACGGAAATAACCGATGTAGTTATTGAAATTAACTTTAATTAAAGATATATTGATCACATTAATTCAAAAGCAAATATAAATAAAAATTGCAAAATGAACATTAAAATCTCCCTAGACGAGTTAATGAGCTCTAGACAAAAATTATTTATAGCAACAGAGAGCCGGGTAGGAACACCTGCTTATGCGTAGTCTGTGGAGGGGTTATCTGCTCACTTACTGATCAAGTTGCGATAAAATATTTAACATAATTTTCACAAATTAAATAATACATAAAGTATTTCCAAAGCGTTCTGGTTGATTGACCATTGCAAAAACAAACGAAGCGTTTAGGAAATGCACAAACGAATACTCCTTCCATTCAAGCCGTGAATGTAGGCAGCTTATCAAAAAATTAATCGCCATCACCTCACCGTGTGAATGGTTTCGCTGTTACCCTGTATATCGGGATTCAGCTCATCAGACACAGACTGATGAAAGCGATGTCATTGTCATATATACAGGGTAACAGCGAAACTGGTCACAGGGTGAGGTGATGGCGATTAATTTTTTGATAAGCTGCCTACATTCACGGCTTGAATGGAAGGAGTATTCGTTTGTGCATTTCCTAAACGCTTCGTTTGTTTTTGCAATGGTCAAGTATTCGACTGTAATAAAAGTCGTTTCTATCAACCAGAACGCTTTGGAAATACTTTATGTATTATTTAATTTGTTTACATTTTACTGGTTGCAATTTTTGATGATACATAATTTTCACAATGTTTTAACATTAAAACAAATGCTATAAATCAAATTGAGATTTTTAGTAACTATGTGAATTTATAATTTTTTACCTACACCTTGTTCATTATTTTCAGAGTTTCTGTGAAAACGGTTGGTTGTCCAAAAAAATTTTTTGACCAAAGTTGTAGCCCGTTAAATTCCCTATCCGGTTTAAATTTATAACTCGAAATCCGTTGTTTCTAGACGATAAGGGGTTATAACCTAATTTGTAGACAAGCGAATGATCTTTAAAAAATTTCTAATCCATTAACCTTAAAAAATTAATAATATCGGAGCTATGGCCGTTTGAAATCAGAAATTCAAAAAATTGCTTTAAAGGGAGGTACCCCCCAAGGGTTTGGACTTAGGCAAAAATTTTATTTGAAAATTTGTCTTAGGAAAGTGTCCTTTATCACCACCTCAAAGGTTCTCCACGGTCACGGGGACACCCGCCTGTATAAACTTTTAATCCGTTGATCCGTTGATACGTTGATACGTTGATACGTTGATACGTTGATACGTTGATACGTTGATACGTTGATACGTTGATACGTTGATCTGTTGATCCGTTGATCCATTGATCGGTTGATATGTTGATCCGTTGATATGTTGATCGGTTTATATATTAAGCGGTTGAACCGAACATTTAATAATTTTTGAACGTTTACACACAGATTATCATATTAATGATATACCAGATTAGCTATTATTTTATGTTAAGCCACCTTATTATATAGTGTGTTCTTCGTGAATTTAAAAAAATGAGCAATTAACCCATTCGCATTGGTGAAAAGATACAGTGAAGGGTTATGGTTATTTTTTTGAAATATCACATTTTTAACTAACTAAGAAACTTGAAGTGCTATTCAGATTTAAAAGCAAAATCAAACAACACAGGCGAATGATGATGGCAACACTGGAAAACCATGGAATACATCGGCATTGAAAGATGGCAGATCAATTCATTAGGAAAGTAAACCATCATCTGGACACCAAAGTATCGATAAATTAAATCATAAGGCTTTTTGCTATATTGTGTATAAGAGCCTTATTTTGGCGCATTTCCTGGCAGATACCTACATTAAACGATTAGGGCTGTCCCCATGTAGATTGGGCCTGGCATATGGAGAACTTACTGAACCGACACAGAGGATCCTGGAAGCAGCGCCGTAGCAAGCTCTTCTGGCGCCTGAGGCAAGTTTGAATATATGCCCCCATTGCGATGGCGCCTGAGGCTAAGCCTCACTAAGGCCCAGTTGTTCAGTATTAGGTTAACTTTTAACCTGAATTATTTTCCATGGAAACAATTCTTTAAACAATTATTTCTATGGAAAATAACCCAGGTTAAAATATAACCCGAACCTGAACAACTGGGCCTTAGTACACTTAATTTATTAGAAAGATACCATACCTCTCAAGGGTGATTGCGTTGAGTATAACATTTTGTATCTTTTAGCCTTGAAGATGGCGTAATAATAACGCCGAAACGTTGGCTTTAGCAAACTTTTAGTTTTATTTGGTCTCCTCTATCCCAACAACCTATTCTCTCATATATTGACCTGGGAAGAAATTTAATATTAATCAACTTAATTTATTGCGAAAGAAAAACTTTCACTGTTACGTCCCTCGGTATTAAGAAGAACAGTGCCGGGATAGTGATGAAAAATATTACCCGCTGCCCCCCCCCCTCCTGAATTGCAAAAGATTCAACGAAAAATAATAAATTTTGATGGTTCTGAATAACGGAAAGTGTACCTGGGGGGTGTTCCATACCCCCCAGAGCCCCCGGTCGTGTAATATCGTTTTTATCGTTGGGAACTTATGAAGATCTTATATAAAATACGCACAGTGTATCAGAATCAACGTTTCTATAGTAACGTAACGCAATACCCCCTCCCCGAATATGAAGATTTTTTTTATCGGTAGGTATTTTTGTTTTCAATTTAAATATATTTGAATAACTATCGCGATGATAACGTGATATTTTTACCGGTTACCCAGTCAGTTAAAGGGAAATGAAGAAGAAGGGGTTGGAATCAACTTTCATAAAATCCCCTCTCTATATCATTGGACCAAAATTGAAGAGGAGAAAATTCTTTTTCAATTGTTTTCACTGGATTTCTTTTTATTTCATAAATACTTAGTATAATGTAGGCAAATTTTGTTAATATTTTTATAGAAAATTTTGTACTCTTCAATTTTGATTTGATGATAATTTTCACTAAAAATGAAAGTAAGCGAGTTATAGACGAAAAACTACTGTAGAGGATTAAAATCCCCACTTCGGGAAAGGGCGACAGGGAATTTTAGGCTATGTTGCAAATAAAATCGTGGTCAAATTTTCGAATTCAATCAAATTTGAATATATGCGCCCCCCCCTCCAAAGAGTCTTATCTTTTTCAAAAAAGTCCGGGCGGAGTAAAAACTTGGTTAAATAATTAACTGCAATATTTTTTAACGCGGTATGGATATGAGCATAAAACCCGGGATTTACCAAAGTAATATTTATTACTACGCCAATATTTGCGCAAATAACAGATAACGAAAGCATGTCTTCGGTAGGCTACATACAGGAACTTCATTAAAAATAATGACAGAGTTAAAGATTTTTTGGCAAAATTTGTAGGATTAAGAACTTCGCTTTATACTGCATGCTGCAATGCTCTTCGCTGTATTTTTAAATTTAATTTGCATAAAAGTAGTAAGCTTCTAAATTTCAGTTATGTAAATTGTTAAACCCATTTAGTTTTATTTTTAACATTTACTAC
The DNA here is from genome assembly GCA_932274525.1 of Podabrus alpinus. Taxonomy (NCBI): domain Eukaryota; kingdom Metazoa; phylum Arthropoda; class Insecta; order Coleoptera; family Cantharidae; genus Podabrus; species Podabrus alpinus. The sequence goes on along the minus strand of OW026457.1, from coordinate 10,813,918 downwards.
CATGGAAAATAAACTTAAAAAACCAATAGTTTATTTAATCTTGTGCAGTTGAGAAAAATGTGTTATTACTTTAACGTCTCAACTTAACTTGCGAATTTTTAACCCAAACGTAACACAATTTAGAAAATTTTACTTTATTTCGCTTATTTTCGCTCATTTTGCTTTCTGTTTTAGAACTACGTAGGGTTGCAACCACATTTTGCCTTGCGGCACAAGTAAATTAACATACATAAGAGAAGTAAACTGTCTTTACATCCTTATTTCACTTTAAGTAAATGGCCTAAAAAAGACGAAACGTAAAGGATTTTTGTAAATTATACACAAATAAAGTAAACAAATCTAATTAATTATACCTTGACATTTATTACATTCTAAAATATTATTTTAAATTTTTTTCCATTTCCTCGATTCAATTTTCCAGCTACTTATTTTATTATTCGTATTAGTTGAAATTCGGTTAGTGTTGATAATATGTTAACAAATTTAAATTTATTTATTTTAGTAGTAAAATACACTATATTCGAGTTTACGAGTTTTCAGTGTTATCAAGGACCAAACTCGTACCTGTCTGATAAATGTGGAAAACCGTTACAGAATATTAAGCACCTACATAAGAAAAGTAGCAACTTATTTCATATATCAGTTGCATGTAATGCTTTGACCGTGTGAACAACCGTACTAAAATAATATATTCGCGTTTAGTATAATTTATATCGCACTCCTGATTTTACTTTTATTTTATATCTTTCGTCAAGGGTGTACTTAGTTTCATAAAATCCTCTTAGGGGTATTAAATTTTAAAAGCGATAATAACGTACACATTTATCTACTCTCATAATTTGACGTGTTAAGAAGATAAAAATACTCACAAGCATCTTATTATTTGTTTTATAAGCATAGCATTTTTATTTTTATCTGCAATTATTTTTTGTCAACATGGGAAAAGCATTATTTTGAAGCATCATTACCCCTTTCGGTTCCCAAGAGAAAGTTCCTTATGGAAGGGAGACAATCAATATAAATTCGGTATTCACATTCGTATACATCGATCAGTCAATTCTATTGAACTAATTATACTCCCTTTTTTATTGACTCCATGAATATTAGTGCAATCTGTCCCCTTAGGGGGATTTTATTTTTCCCCCATTAAGCTTTTTTTCTATTTCTATTTCTGTTGTGGCACTCACCATCACTGATAGGTCGTCGGCGAAGTAAAATGTAATCAAATACAGAGTCCTGCGTGACTCCGCTCAAGACAGGAACGATCCTCCATCACCACGAGGTTTTTGTGGTCCAAGTAGCTCTCCATAGTTTTTTTTTAAATAGGAAGCGACATTTCTTCTTCTCAGTTCCTTCAATATTTCCTCCCAGTTGGCCGAGTTCTTCCACGGCCAGCCCTCTTTCAACCCATATATGGGGTCTCGCTGTCTCGTAGTGTGAAGAAGCTAATGCACTGGTGGTGACTTCCCGATTGATCTTCCAGGACCCTTGGCGACCCTTATTGAGAGCTCGGGGATGGCGAAGTTTAATCAAGTATGGAGCTGGAGACCTTCCTCTCAAAACTCGGTCTGTTTCCGATGTTGCAGGTCACCAGGTCAAACCCCCCCCCATTCTTCGACTGCTTCTATTATAGTAGGGAGATCCCCATCCAGGGAACTTTCTGTTGAAGTTACCCCCACCACGACGGGTCATTTCTGAGTTCTAATGCTATCGTACAGATCTTCTAATAGTTCTTCGAAATTTGATAGGTCTTCGTTCGATGAGTAATAACACAAATAGCTCTTCCCACATCTGCCCATTCGTATCTGGAACCCTGACGCCAACTGCGGATGACGATTTTAGTGGATGATGTAATCGCTGCGTAATCTTTTCTCGTTCTATTTGGTTCTCCATGCCGACTGTAAGCTCGAACGCAATGAGGGCCATTGTATTCTTCTACATTGGTGATAGCCTTTGATGTGCCCCAACGCGACGGTCTCAGCTGTCGGACAACATCGTAATTGACGCTGGTTCCGAGCACTCGTCTCTAACTCTGATCTACCTCTTCTAGCGTGGTGTTCTCGGACATATCTAGCACCTTCAGCTTCACCATCCCAAGTAACATTTTTCCCTGGTGAAATTAAAATTTCTCTGTTAGAGCCCTGGCAAATTTCTGCCAGGTGGTTATAACAGGGTTTCTTATGGCAGACCTCTTACAGATACCTGTCAGGTGTCTATAAGGAATTATGCGCAGGGCCCTGTAAAATATCTGTGGCAGGGCCCTGGCAGGTACCCCGTCGCAGGTAATTTGCAAAGCCCTGTAAAATATCTGTGGCAGGGCACTGACAGGTACTCTGTTGCAGGTAATATGCAAAGCCCTGTAAAATATCTGTGGCAGGGCCCTGGCAGGTACCCCGTCGCAGGTAATTTGCAAAGCCCTGTAAAATATCTGTGGCAGGGCACTGGCAGGTACTCAGTTGCAGGTAATTTGCAAAGCCCTGTAAAGTATCTGTGGCAGGGCCCTGGCAGGTACTCTGTTGCAGGTAATATGCAAAGCCCTGTAAAATATCCGTGGTAGGGCACTGACAGGTACTCTGTTGCAGGTAATTTGCAAAGCCCTGTAAAGTATCTGTGGCAGGGCCCTGGCAGGTACTCTGTTGCAGGTAATATGCAAAGCCCTGTAAAATATCTGTGGCAGGGCCCTGGCAGGTACTCTGTTGCAGGTAATTTGCAAAGCAATGTAAAATATCTGTGGCAGGGCCCTGGCAGGTACTCTGTTGCTGGTAATTTGCAAAGCCCTGTAAAGTATCTGTAGCAGGGCCCGGGCAGATACTCTGTTGCAGGTAATTTGCAAAGCCCTGAAAAATATCTATGGCAGGGCCCTGCTAGGTACTCTGTTGCAGATAATTTTTTTGCGACATTTATTTGCAAAATGCATAGAACTTGGTATATATACCACGTGGTTTTCATAAAAATTATCTTTTTTACAATTTTTCATACATATATAATACTTCTTTATTTATTTGTCATAATTAATTAATTTCAATTTTAACAATTCATTTAATTTCAATACGATTTAGGTAGTGCTTTTAATAGTATTACGGATAAACACAATAATGCGTATTATAATTTTAACCAATCAGAATCAAGAATTTTGTTAACGATGAAATTTTTCTTCATTCTGATTGGTTAGAATTGTTAAAATTAATTTTTAGTTAAAATAAACTTTTATTGGTCAATTTTTTCAAACCAACCAATGAAAATAATTTAAAATCAACTTTAAAGTTAAAGTAAACGTTAAATTTACCATGAGATTGGATGAAAACCTATCTAATTAATGAATGTAAAATTCTAATGTAAAACATGAAATATCTCAAAACTATAAAAATGCAGATATTCCTTAAGAAGGCCCTTATACCGCGTGGTTTTAATAAAAATTGTCTTTTTTACAATTTTTCAATATTATACTTATTTATTTATGTCATAATTAATTAATTTCAATTTCAACAATTCATTTAATTTCATTACCATATACTTTTAATAGTATTACAGCAGATAAGGTATCAACATAATAATGCGTATTATAATTTTAACCAATCAGAATCAAGAATTTTGTTAACGATGAAATTTCTCTTCATTCTGATTGGTTAGAATTGTTAAAATAAATTTTTAGTTAAAATAAACTTTTATTGGTCAATTTTTTCAAACCAACCAATGAAAATAATTTAAAATCAACTTTAAAGTTAAAGAGAACGTTAAATTTACCATGAAATTGGATGAAAACCTATCTAATTAATGAATGTAAAATTCTAATGTAAAACATGAAATATCTCAAAACTATAAAAATGCAGATATTCCTTAAGAAGGCCCTTATACCACGTGGTTTTCATAAAAATGGTCTTTTTTACAATTTTTCAATATTATACTTATTTATTTGTCATAATAAATATAATCAAGGTATAAAAACCTTATTATATTTTTGTTTTCTTCACAATTTGAAATAAAAATATGTAAGAGAGAAGATTGTCAATATGGTCAAAATGCGACCATATTATCAATAATTTCAAAATAAATACGTAAGGTCTCCGTAGGTAAATGGTTAAAGCGAGAAGTTACTAAACAATCAATGGATGCCGGCATAGGTTCGAATCTAGGTATGTTAAAAAAAATTATAAAATTTAATCTTATTTTCAGATAGGCAGGTGCAGCATCAACAATATATTGAGGTATAATATACGTTCAGATAAGTAACGGTCTGGACAGAATGGAATTTAGCAAATAAATAAATCAAATTAATAAGAATTACTACATATACATATATAATTAAAACTGTATAACCCCCTGAATTAAATTAGTTCAATACACCCAAGTGGATTCCAAGAAGTAAAAAATACATTGATTTGTATTTTGTGACAAAAATTTATTATTTTGAATATATTTAATATTATTTTACACGTGGTACCTACGATAAAAGTTAATTCTGTTACAGAGACCTGACAGAGGACTCTGTTACAGAGGCCTGACAAGACTCTGTTACAGAGACCTGGCAGGTCTCTGTTAAAGAGACCTGCCAGGACTCTGTTAAAGAGACCTGCTAGGACTCTGTTACAGAGACCTGGCAGGTCTCTAACAGGTACCCTGGCAGGTCTGTAACAGGTTTGCTACAAATTTGCCACAGAGGGTTTACAGTGTCCACTTTCTCTGTCTCATATTATGTCGCAGAGCCCTGTTACAATCCGATAACAGAGACAGGGGCCCTGTGAGATTTCTCTACCAGATACCTAGCAGATATCTGCCAGGTTAAAAATGTTACTTGGGCATGCGGACTCCTTTTGGGATTTATCAAGACTTCCCTAAAAGCTTTCACGGTGGCTTTTCTGATTTGAGCCGATTTCCCCGCTTCTTCCTCTGCTTTGAGGAAGACACATTTCCGTTTCGCGTATGTCGGATCTTGGCAATCTTGGGTGAAATATTTTCCACCCGCAGCATTGACTTAAATTTTTCCAGGGTAGATGTTGTAGTCTCTCCTGTTCGTACTTTTAGTATGACCGCTTCATTGACTTGACTAGAAAATATCTATTTGTTAGGTAGGAATTTTCTTAATTTTGTAGAGCCAGTTTTCGTACCATTCTTTGCGACACGATGGACCAAATCAACCGTTCCATGGCCCTAACGGAAACCAAATTGATGGTCTGGAATTATTCTTTTGTCTTCAAGAATTGGTTTCAACCCATCTAGAAATATTTTCTACAAGTTTTCGAGAGACTAGGGAGAAGACTGATGGGTCTGCAATACTGGGTTACAGTAGGATCTTTTCGTTTTGGAATTTGGCTCACCTGTGCTACCTGCTACAGAGTTGGAAGGCAGCCGAGTTTAAGAAGTGCATTAAAAATCATTGTAACGAATTGATAACCGTTCTACCCATGAGCCTTTTTGGAGTTGTTCTTCTGAGGATAACAGTTTTGATTACACATTGGTGAGATGTTCAACAAAAGCCTGAGCCTTCTCTTCATCCTTTCTAGCCCAACTACCAGTGCTGTGATGGGATGATTTGTTTTGTGGGGTTACTTATTTTGATATTATTTTCTTTCGAATCTCCTTTATATACCAGCATCCGTCTGTAGTTGGGTTTCTTTGCAATTTCTGCATGTGACTTCTCCACAGCGCCGTAGCAAGCTCTTCTGGCGCCTGGCAAATTTGAATATATGCGCTCCCCTTCCAAAAGATTCTTATCATTTTGAAAATTTTAAATATTATTTATTGGGTTTTGTCGAGGTATAGCGCCCCCAATGCGATCACCCTTGCTACGGTGCCGGCTTAGAGTAATGAAAACAAATGGATGCTTATCAGGAACTCATTTAGGCTGCTGGGACCAGGGTGTCTGGGGGTATGGGGGGTATGGAATACCCCCCAGGTACACTTAATTTATCGCGAACGAAAAACTTTCACTTTTACGTCCCTCGATATTAAGAAGAACGGTGCTGGGATAATTATGAAATATATCACCTCTTCCCGGATTACAAACGAAAATTGCATAAGATTCAACGAAAAATAATAAATTTTGATGGTTCCGAATAATGGCAAGTGTACCTATTCCATACCGCCAAGCCCCCGGTCATGTAATATCAATTTTTGTTCATTGGCAACTTTTGAAGGTCTTATATAAAAAATCTGATGTGGCCATCGCATAACTTTCCGAACAGACGCAAATTTTTATATTATTTTTTTAAATAAAATGGTTACATAATTTCAACAGTAAATCGATGAAAAATTTCATATTTTGCCAAAATAGGAAGAAAAAAACTTTTGAATGCCTATATCTTGCAAACGAAGCATTTTTGAACCCATGTTATTAGAAACTTTTCATCTTATTTTCGTTAGTAGAATGCGGTTTACTATTTTATTTACAAATACAAAAAATTTTTACAAATACAAAAATTTTTGAAACGCCCTGTATATTTTAGAGAAAAACTTGTAGGACAAAAAATGTAGGAAATTCCATAGCGCTAATTTTTTGTTATTAATATTTTTACATATTTAATTTCGTTTCGAAGTTATGACGCATAATGTCATAATAGCTTCAGGTAAACCCCCCTTTCCCGTTACACGATTTAAATTATTTTCATCTGGCTTCGTCCTACGACAGGAAAAAGCTTATATGCAAAATTTGGAATAATTTGCTTGCTTCGTTTAGACGCTATCGTGTTCACAGACGTACATACACACATACACACACACATACATACAGACATCCTTCCAAAAATGATAAAAATGGATTCAGGGGACCTCAAAACGTGAACATCTGTCAAAAAATTGGGGGGTCAAATTTTGACTGATAACAATACTTTCCTTACCTAGGGGTTCGGAAAGTAAAAACGTATGGTATGTCAGAATCACCGTTTCCATGGTAACGTAACGCAATACCCCCACCCCGCACTGAATATGGAGATTATTTTTATCGGTAGGAAGTTTTCTTTTCAATTTAAATATCTTTGAATAACTGTCCCGATTATATCGTGATATTTTTACCGGTTACCCAGTCAGTTAAAGGGAGATGAAAAGAAAAGGGGGAGGTAATCAACTTTCCTAAAATCCCCTACTGCGTTATCATTGGACCAAAATTGAAGAGAAGAAAATTCCCTACAAAACAAGGTTTCAGGATTTACTTTAGATCTGAAGTAAATCCTGAAACTTTGTTTCGTTTTGTTCACCATCGATGGTGAAGTTTAAATAGTACGAAATTTTTATTCAGATTAAGAATAATAATTAGAAAAAAAATTAAAAATAAGAAAACCTTTTTCAATTGTTTTCTCTGGATTTATAGTTTTATAATAGTAAAAGTTTATAGAGGGTTTTATAGAGAATTTTGTACTCTTCAATTTTGATTTGACGATAATTTTCACTAAAAATTAAAGTAAGCAAGTTATAGACGAAAAACTACTGTAGAGGATTAAAATCCCCACTCATGGAAAAGGCTGACAAGGAATTTTAGGCGATGTTGCAAATAAAATTGTGGTCAAATTTGAATATATGGTCACCATATATTCAAGGGCCCCCCAAAGATTCCAAAAGATTCTTATCTTTTTGAAAATTTTAAACTATTATTTATTGGGTTTTGTCAAAGTTTAGCACCCCCATTACGATGGCGCCTGAGGCAAACACCTCAGTCGCTTAACACTTGCTACGGCTCTGCTTCTCCATCTCTCTTTTTTTGAATAAAAATTTTAGTTACGTGATCGCCAGTTCACTGGACACACCATGGTTTACGATGGCAGTATGTTTTTGAATATCTAAAACCAAGGCCGCGAGTACACTGGAGAAGCTCGTGCTTGTAATGAGGAGGCTCCACCGTAACTATCGTCTTCTCATTATATTAGAAAAGCAGACCTCCTGAGGTTTGAACCTGAAATCTGTAGCACATCAGCCTAATCAACCAATCAACGTAATATATTTAATATTTATTAGTTTGTCACACAAAATAATTATAAAAGAACGAATTGTTGAAAACTTCTGCTTTCGGGCATCCCCTAATTATGTTGCCAGTCCATTCGTGTGATCCTGAAAAGATTCCATGTTTGTTATTCCGATATATCGAAATCTAAACTTGTTATTAGCCGACTACATTATTTGTTTTTGAAAATATAATTGCTTACCTTTTTCCATACGACTTTTTAAATTAAGTTCATGCCTAAATAATTCACATTTACGGAGGGCATAAATAAAGGTTGATATATTTTATTGTTTGTTCATTTATGTGAGAAAATTATAGTTTCTGTCTTGTCAGAAATTGTAAAGCTGGATTTATAGTTATAGTTTAGTTTCAGTTTATAATATTGTGGGATTGGTAGTATTCCTCATTTGTTATTACTGTAATCCGTCTTATAAGAGCAACACATGAAAAAGTACTGCGCTAACTCTAATAATATTATATCTATTTGTAGACGAAAACAATTATAGGGAAAAAAAAGACCTACTAGGACAAACGTTACCTTTCGGGGTCATACATTATGTGTTATGAATGTTGTCCCTTACGCTAGGGATTGCAGCATTGTACAATCTATAATACAATAAAATTACAAACAAATTTTGGTTGTGTATTTTAATTATTATGGACAAAATCAGGAAATGTAATTTCGTGTTTGTTGTCTTCCAAAAACAGCATTTTCTTCATATTGATCTAAAAAGAACAACCCCCCCTTGACCAAATTTTTAATAAAATTAGTACATCGACAAAACTTAGAGGCGGAGGGCTGTAAAACGACAGCATCAGCAACGCTAATATTCTGCGCGCTACTTGCTCGGAGCGATGTTGGTAAAGAAAATTACATTTACACAATCGTCAAAACGCTCTAACTTGTTACCCGAAATGTTATTAAAATATCACGTTGGGGGGGATTTTCTGCAGCCTCTCCCAAAATTTTGTCCAAACGGAATTTCCGAAAATTTATCAAGCACATAAAAGAAGTTAAAAGCGTTGCAAACTTGAGGTATGCAGTAAGAATCCACATCGGGTCGATGTTCGCCACAGTGCCGGGTGAGAAATTCCGTCCGAAATTCGAACTTAAAATTCTCACGCTCTAACTCACCCAGCGATTACACCAAGCCACTGCCGTTGTTGTTGAAATAAATTTAAATATTCTTAAATTACAATTAATTGCTAACTTGTTTTCGTGGATAAATATAATTTTGAATTTTATAAAATTTATATAATATAAGAAAATGATACCATTACTTTTTAGAATTAAAAAATAATTTCAAAACAAATTATTGCAAAACGAGTAAAATCCTTTTATTTAATTAATTTATTTTAAAACGTATATGATCGAAGTTTTTTAATATATTAGGTTTCAAAAATATTTCGAGATGTATATTTATAAAAAGATATTAAGATAAAACTTTTAAAACAGTTTGATCACGGAGGAAATTTAATGTGGTATACGATGCAAGAAATGTCGATGATGTGTAGAGGAGATATTTTGAAAAGGATCGAAATATATTGGAAACACGGAAGAGTTGGGGCGAGAAAATAAAGTGATGGGTAAGTGTGAAACTAATAAATTCCGGGTTGCATCTAAAATGCGCCTTGACACAATTTATAAATTTTTTTCAAGCTCTTGACTGCATGAAATGGAAAGAAACAATCGGCGGACATTTATTTTAAGCTAAGAAATAATTGTAACTCCATAATTTTGACCATATTTGAAAAGTTGTCAACTGCACTGTCACTGTAAGTCACATATTGTTTTTAGTGAGTGGGTGAGGACTTTTAGCTTTATATGGGCAGACCATAAAAGCAAACTAAATCATATTGGAGGGCTCCAATAATGTAAAAAATATTCATTAGGAATTCCTTGTAAATCACTGGAAATTCTTTGTAAATCGTTGGAATTCGTTCAAAATCCTTATACTTACAAATTTTTCGGAATATTTTCCCCTGGGTTCTACGCTAATTATGTGTGCAAAATTATCCGAATAAAATGAGGGTTCTAATTTCAATGTGTATAGAAGTTTTTCAAATTGTTTGATATAATTTCTGTCACAATAATATAAAACTGTACTGTTCAAATTTATAATAACCAACTAATTTTATCTTGGTGTCTGTAACGCTAAATTAATGCGTTGACCCCAGCTTTCAGAGTGCGGCCTTTAGGCTGCACAGCTAATGCAATCACGAACTGGTAATTTAATAATAAAATTACAATTACGAGTATTTAAATCCAAATAATATAATAGCCTAAATTTATTTCTGTGTCTGTTAGTGACACTATAAGCGATAAGGGGGGGGGGTTAGATCGGGGCAAATCCACAAGGCCCTGCAATCGTAGAGGCCCTGCGGGCATTTCGGAAAAAATTGTTGTTATAATGAATTCTACAGGAATATAATGGCATTTCTGTCTGGTACATTTAGTAAAATATTATTACGTTCCTCCGCAACGCTGAAAACTTTCTTGTATTTCTGCACATCCTCAGTGCACACTCAATTTACCAGTTTAACAGAATTTGATGCTTGAGTCAAAATTAACCCAGAAATTTTTGGTACATCGACTAATCAAATAGCAGAAATCCCTGGGTTAATCTAACTTGAGGATGAACCTCTGTTATATAACCGGTCTTAAAGTGGAGAAGTATTCCACAAGATATAATAAAAATTATACAATAGGATATGTTTATGATTTCCAATCCCCTTATAAGTATCATAAAAATAACTATTGTAGATAAAAACTGGGGTTGTTTGGATTAAAGTGTCTTTCAATTTCTTCTTCTTAAGGTGGCGTCTCCTAAAGAAGGTTGGCAACAATAATGGAAAATTCTTCACTGTTTTGCGCTGTTCTCGAGTGTAACAGCATAGAGATCCCTGGACGAGAGAAGTATTCGATTATTTGAACCTGCACGAGTACTGTTGATTATTCATCGAGGAAAAAAAATCATTTTTTTTAAATTTTTCACAAATTTCGTAAAGCACATCGAAATTTGTAAAAAAAACCTCTCCTTGTTGGTAACAGCACTAGGGCACCTGTCATTGCTGGTAACAGCACTGAGGCCGGGTCTTTTCTCGCATATCAACCACCGAAAAATGGAATGTTTTCATTGAGTTGCTCAAGGTGCAATCAGCAGTGCGTGTGAATCAAGTCCTTGCCAATCTCTGATGTACTTGAGCCAGGAACATTGACTTCGACCCGGGCCTCTTCGGCCCTCTATTATTAGTTTAAGTAGGGAATATCCATCATGACATATTAGTTGTCCCATCAGTAGACAATTTTGAACAGTTTGAATTTATTTCGGTATTAAGTACGTAGAAGTAGAGTTGGTAGAGATTAAGTTGAGAAACAGTAGTGGCTCTTTGGATGATGACCAAAGGCATATCTAGCCAAAGTAATTGAACGGGGGGTTATTCTATTATTCAATGCATAATGGCGAAGAAAAGGTAAAATTTGTATTGATTTTAATCCATTTAACTGGTATATTTCATTTCTTATCGTTCCCCCTCCCTTAAGTCTCCTATATTCTATATTAGATAAGAGTGGCGCCCACGCATTTAAGCAGCTCCTCCGCCAGGACTGAGAAGAACCTCTTTTTCGGCCAAATAGAGGCCCCCCCTGCATCCAGCTTTCGTAGTTACCTGTAGTAACATTCAACAACCTCAAGATTTACTTGAAGCAATTTGGGTTGTTACTTCGACTTCTTTTAACGATCACTTAAAATGTAGGTTACAGTGATCGGAGAAAGTTAAGTCCTGAAGGGGTAGGGTTGGGTAAGGGTAGATTGAGACTGTAGGATAAGGCTTTTAGCCTTTTTTTTTTTGTGATATTAGAGATATGAATCTTATTTTTCGTCAGATTTTCTCTGCATATCTGTGGGGCAAGCATCCCTTATACATAGGTGGCTGTATATTTACTATAATGTATAGGATAATGGCATATGATTAGTTAATTTCTGAACAGGAGTTTTGCAGAATGAGAAGGTAGGATTTGAAGCCACTGAAGTACTTTAACGAGAATTAACTTTGACTTTGGCAAAAAATAGCTATTATCTGAACGTGGATTTACTAAATTACGATTTGGTCAGGTCTTCAAACAAATCCTGTTGCGGAATCGTAGTCACTTTCACACGAGAAGAACCGGTAATGTGATTGGAACTTTTCTCGCGTAAAACAAAGTATAGGATTTTTAAAGAAGCAAAAGATGTTGTAAAAGTGTGTTTTTGACTTAGTTTTTATTAGGCGTTATTTGATTTTTTTAATCTACTTTTACTTTCATGTCAAGTATTTTACGATTTTAAGCGACACAATGTTGCAAAAAAACTTAAAACAAAGGAGGTCTTATTTTTTATTTAAATTTAAGTGTTTGTTAAAATGATTTCACTTTTTACAGTTTATATAAGGGCTTTTAATTAAACTGTTTGTAACTAGCGAGTTACAATGTAGTTTTTCAAAGTGAAATTACTTTAAAAAGTAATAATAAATTTTAATACGTCATTAAATGCGAACAATAGATGTCAGTTTGAAATTCTATAATATTAAGTTTGAATTATGTATTAAGAGTTATTATTCTAGTCATTCATTATTCTCAAATTGCAGAACAGTTTGGATTTTGAGTGCACTGTTCTAAGCTTCAATATTCTATTGTGATGCGGATTAAACGAACAATTTTCTCTTGTAGTCCGCAAGATCAAGATATTAATCATGTCTTTAAGATTGTCATTGCTGAATTTGAATGTGTTCAAAAATAAATTATTCTTTCTCTTAATTTATAATTAAGCTGGTAATTACAAAAAAGCTATACAATATTAAAATTGATTAAAAGCCCCAAATTATTTTCAAACCCAATTCTATTAACTCTTTTGTTACATGAAATAAAAGTAAAATTAGATAAATGTTGAAAGCATAATTTATGTTACCCAATTCCCTAATGATTATGAAATGCTATAAATTCTTATTTGTATTTACGACATATAAAATTCAATTTTATTTACTTGGATGTCATCAAATGCTGACTGTTAATCTTTATTCTAAATAAAAATGATCATAAAAGGTTTACATTGTTCGTCTGTATGTTATTACACCACGACCATCCACCAATTCATGGTAGATCCTATCAGCAGTTGGTTTTTCCTCCAAATTTGCAGTTTTGTCTGATATTACTTACGAGGGCAGATCAGTAAGTTTGGTAAAAATAGTGTATGGAAAGGAGTTATAAAAAAATCCCGAAAGTGGTTTGTAACAAAATAAAACCGAACAAACAATTTTTAATAGTAGTCAGTTTGGAGATTCATAAAAGTGTAGAAACTTGAACACCACGTTGTGATAAAATTTTTCACAAAAGAGGGTAAAACTGCAATAGAAATAGAAAATGCTGTGCTTGAAATGTACAAGGAATATTCACCTTCATCAAACACAATTTTCAAAGCAGGACAGAAGTCCTTAGAAGATGATCACCGTTAGTTACGAAAATGTACTAAAAGTCAAAAATTTGTTAATGGATGATAAACGTTTATCTATCTTAAAAATATCTCAAGACATCAATTTATCATATTTATCAATCCATAAAATTCTAAACGATCATCTTCATGAATCAAAAGTAAGTGGAAGATGGGTTCCACGTTTTCTGTCTCCTGAACAGAAATAATTTCGAACCGAAATTTCTAGGCAATTTTTGGAAATTGAACGAGACTGATCCAAGAAAAATTTTAAATAACATTATAACAGGTGATGAGAATGTGGATTCATTATTATGACGCGGAATCCAAATAAGAGTCACCTAATAAGTTCAAAACTCAACCGACCGCTGGAAAAATTAAGGCCGCAATTTTTTGGGATGCCGAAGTAATTCTATAAATTGACTACCTGTGTCGTAAAAAGAGTACAATAGGTATCTATTAAGCAAGATTATTACAGAAATTAAAGGAAGCTATCCAAGAACAAAGAAAGGGCAAAGTGAAAAAAAGAATTTTTGCTTTTCCAATTCACAAGTCGAAAGTTTCACTGGCTGCTATTTAAAAGTGTGGCCTCGAAGAAATAAATTACCCACCTTACAGTTCAGACCTGGTCCCTAGCGATTAATTTCTATTCCCAAATTTAAAGAAATAATTACGAAGGGATGAAATTTAATATCAATGAAGAGCTTAATTATGTATGTTGTGACAGCTATTTTGCAAGGCAATCTAAACAATTTTTTTCAGTGGTTTAGAAAAATTAATTCAAAGAAGCACCAAGTGCCTTAAGCTTCAAGGAGATTATATCGAAAAATAAAATTCGGTTTTATTTAAAAAAAAGAAATTAAATAAATTGCAGATCTTTGAACTATTTGGAATTGTCAATTCACCAAGGTGACGCCAAAGTGTAGAAACAAAGCTGTATCCCCATACAATCCTGTATGTAAACATAGTGGTACAATAGACTTTCTTGAGGACAAATATTAAATAAATCGATTTTACGTTTAACCTTTGTAGTTCGATGAAAGTAAAACAAACCTTAATTAACTATAAAGCTTTTAACGATTACAAAAAATTAATGAAATTGTTCACGTCAATTATCTGTTCTTTTATTTATTTTACTTTTTCCTCTGCGTAATTGTTTATAACTTTTCAGAAATACTTTATCTTGAAGTATTTACCTTTCTTTTTTGCAACTTCATAATAATGTTTAATAGTAAAATTTTTATTTTACTCACTTGTTTTGGTTCCCATAGAATTACCTACAGATGATTTGCTTTCGGACCATCTGGAAGGCAAATGGACATTCACTTTGCTGTTATACACGTGCCAATAGAGCAATAAGCCAAAAGTCACGAACCAGGTGTCCTATTTATCTTAAAAATGTATTCAAGTTGGACGACTTCGTAAACGACAACCCATCTGGATATTTTTGGTCAGTGTTCAAAAGTAAAACCTTTTCAAGAGACAGAAACTCCGATCACAAATTATAATTTTCGAGACAGTTTATGCGGAAGGTCCACATGTTCTCATGGCCAGTCCGGCTCTGGATATGAAACATTCGCATTTTTTTTCAATTATTCATTCGAATTATTGTAACTACTTTGTTAATATTGTAATATTTAAAATTTTTTAAATTAACGACTTCTCTCCTAATAGACCTAAACGATTTGTGAAGTAGTTTAGTCGCAATAATGCATAAAATGCACATCAAAGTTAATTTTTAATTTCAACAAAATTATTTCATAGTAGTATTGCACTTGGAAACTTTAATTAAAAAAATATATGAAAACGCCGAGTAAATATTGATTTTACACCCCAATCACACTTAAAATAGCAAAGCGGGATACCTCAACATATTTTATGTTTTCTATAGTTAAAAAATAGTTTTCGGTAAAAATTGAATATCAAAATGCTGTTTCATACAAAACGAATACATTGAGTCCATTACTGATATAAACTGTATTTCCGGCAGAAATTTGTAGGATAATATAATATTATGATTGTATAATGTGAAAATTGGTCACTACCGAAAATTTGATTCCATATAATCACTGTTGCCAATTTTATAGATTGGAGGAGGGGGGGGGGGTAGTTTCTCGTTGACTTTCAAAATCGAGACTTTTAAGGATTTATTTCAAACCATTTTCTCAAAATTGGAATTAGTTTAATTCAATATTTTTTATGTTAACACTTTCCATTAATCGCCAATATTTTACAGAAATATTTAAACAACTTTTCTTCATTTTAAGTCACCTAAATAAATTAAGGTTCTTAATTTTTTTTCTGGAACAATCAAACATGGTAGAAAAGGTGTAATAAAAATAAGGAATTTACAAATATATCTGTAAGGAAATCGCTAATGGATAAATGCTTTAAAATTCAAAAGTTGGCTCATAATATTGGAAATTTCAAATCCAAGTCTAAGAATTTTTTCAAAAAATTCATAAGATAACTTATTTGTCAATTTGTGAAAGAGTAGAACTATGAATATTTATGAACAATGAGGAGAGGTCGTTGTCATGCATTTAAAAGGTTTTACACAAAATCATTGCGACCAATCGTTGCAAAAAAACCGGAAAATTAAGTCAATTTACAAAAAAATATAAAAGTTTACCAATAATTTAATATGATAACCTACTATGTAATCCAGAGATATACATAATAAGAGAATTACACCCCCACCCCCCCACAATAACAAAAATATCTCTTTAGTACAGTTTTAGTGATACCTATGCATTTTTGGAATTATTTTGTATTTTCATTAATTTCAAATTTTTTCCCCCATGGTAAATCCGTAGGTACGACCCATTCAATCCAACCCGTTGGGCTTTTCTTTATTTAACAAGGGACTAGCGACCCGAATATATTTTCTATACATTCCTAGCCCCTTTGACCGATCTCAACCAAATTTGGCATAGTGATTCTGTAGGACCCTCCAGATGTTTTTGTGTTAAACTGGAGGAGAAATTCGTGAAGAGAGATTCAAGAAGGGAGGCCACAGCGACGCGATTGAATGATGAATGGATTACCGATATTCCCACCGGGAATTGAGCCGATCTGTACTGAGGTTGCAGGACAGAAAGCCAAACGTCTGGATAAGAAGCAAGCCAAGGTTAAAAATATGCAGGTCACTTGGGAAGAAGACGGGATGATCGAATGAAGGATAGCAAAGCAGTGACGAGACCTAGGACAGGAATAAAATCGCGGAAGACCTCGAGCAAAATGGGGAGATGGCTTTCGCCTCTGGTTTGAAAACTGTATCAAACAAAAAAAAATCATTTTCATTGGTGCTTGGTGGAAGCACAGAACTAGACAAAATAATACAAAAGCAAAAACTATTACTATTACATTTTTTTGTTAACTTCATTATTGTCTGCATTCGAATAATTTCTATTATTTTAATAAGAGCAAATTCCCGAAGAAGGCACACGAATGGACGCGAAAAAGTGAACTAACAAAATATGTTTCAAAAATGAGTCAATGGTACCAAACGACAATGGATTTGATACAATGTTATTGCTTTTTCTAATTTTGGCGTTGATCCACTTTTCTTCTCGCTGCCTGAAATTATGTTGAATTAAAATTTTACAGAAATAAATATTATTTATTTATCTTAATTAAATAAAACAAGACTAGTCCAGAAGGTGCTGAAGAGGTTTACGTCGTTAGTTTTGATTTGTTGCGGTGGAGTCGGATTTTGTGGTCCGTTTTAGTTTCATTTTGTGAATGATTGATGGATTAAGCCAATTGGTTCTTGAGGTTTGATGATGTTTGGCGATTTCGTGCAGGCGGAAGTCAAATTAGCAATAGCACATTTCACGCATCTTGGAGGCGATCTGCAGCACCGCTATGCATGCTCAAAGGTTTGACAGCGGTGGAATTGGGAGATCCAATTTTTTGTGTTTGAAGATTCAATTGTAACTGTGTTGTCCAAGATTTGCGTTACATTGAAAATATGTTTCTTTTCATTGGTCCTTTTCAACGCTACCATTAGAAAAGGGAGGAACTTCTTGTCACTGATGAGCAAGTCGTC
This sequence comes from Podabrus alpinus, assembly GCA_932274525.1. Lineage (NCBI taxonomy): Eukaryota > Metazoa > Arthropoda > Insecta > Coleoptera > Cantharidae > Podabrus > Podabrus alpinus. Next base: position 10,796,472 of record OW026457.1, on the reverse strand, counting down.
CTTTGCGAGCTGAGCATCCAGGTCTTGATGGATGTTTCTTAGGACGACGCGTAGTGGCTTTTCCTCGCGAAGACGATGGAAGGAGAAGCCCCCCTCCGGATGTGGCGTTCAAGTTGACCTAAAATAACTTGAACATCGTACGGTAGTCATCTGAGGTGGAAGGCGAGATGGAGAGGCATCCACGACGTTGATTGTCTTCGAGTAGTTGATTTGTTCGAACTTTAGCTGCTTATTAACGAGCAGGGATCACTTGGCTGCATCCTTCAGAATGAATAGTGGAACCCTGGTTCGTTTCGGCATGGCTGTTGAGGCAGTTCTTTTCGGGGGGGATGGTGAAGCGGTAGTGGGGACTATTGATGTAGTCTTGGATGGTGATATTATCTGACTGTTTGTCAGACGGCATCGGGGTTTCGTCTATTTCGTCTTCAGAATCTATTTGAGCCAAATTTGGGTATTTGTTGACTCTGTTTGGGTTATCTTTGGGCTAGGGGGTTAAAATTTCGCCTAATTTTCGTGTTTACGCGACCATTTCTTTCAAGTGGAGGCGAAAATTCGTCAAAACCTGGCGATTTTCCAGAATTGAGTCTCAATTCTTGCTCGGCTAGGAAAGTCTTAATGGGCTTAAGGTCCTCGATGAATTTAGTTCACTTTCATAAAGTTCGACACGCATAATATTAACCTTCTGGAACTCTCCATGAAAGTTGCCATGTATAAGTTCCATTTGCTTTGTAGTTTTGAGCAGGTTGGCTTCCAATTTGTCTGAAAGTGCCCGGCGGCTTTTTCGCCTCCTTTTGAAGTCGAAATTTTCACTTCTGGGATGGTGTTAACACTCGAAACGGTCCCGTTATCAGAATCATTGTCATTTTCAGCTAGGGTGGTTGTCACCATCTTTTTGGCTTTGCTTTTTAGTGGCATTTCTAAACTAATTTTCATCAGAACAGAAAAATTACGATAGTTAATTCGCAAAATTTAAAAATCAAACCAAGAAAGTCGAAATGCATTTTATTGTAAAAAAGTTAAATTGCAACCAAGTTTTTGAATAATTCTTATTTAATTTTTGATTGGGTTTACTCTTATTTAGGGTTTGATCCAAACAACCGCCTTGAAGGAACTAAAATCTCTAATAAGGGGGGGGGGAGTCATTAGAATACTCAAATACACATGTCTGCTAAATTTCAGCTTGCTCGTATTTTTTGTAAACCCAAAATGTTCCTTACAATTTACAAAGCACTTCTTATTAAAATTTATTCCTTAAAAATGCGCACTAAAATACCCATGCTGTTTGAATACACATTTCGATTTACATCTTTTATCTACGAAAAAAATGTTAATTGAAATTTTACCGCTTTAAATTAATTTTTAATTTTAAACTATAATTTCGTTGTCTGCATAATTTTACATTTGAATATTTTCTTTTTCAAGTGCCATATCCGGTCTCCCGGACGTTGGCGACCTCTCTCCTATGTATGTGTTGTGCGTTTGAAGTATTATCACGCACATAGGGGACCTACTGCTTAACGCGGGCTCCGAACCGCGGGAAGTGTATACACTTATCTCCAGAGAGGCTGTTCCAGGCAGATTACACCTCGGTGGTTTGCCATTGCCTTCCGAGGGGAGACGGTCAGAATAAAGTTTTTACTGAGCCCGGAGTCGAACCAGGCATTCAGATTTAGCAGCAACGCACTTAACTGCTTTAGCTGACGACCGTCTCGAATGTTTTATATTTATTTTAATTTTAATAATAGGAAACTTTTCGCCAATGGAACAAAGTCGTACAGCAGTAGATCTGAATTAGAATTCCAAAATTATTAACCTACAGGTTGCTCAACCAATCATAATATCAAACAGTTTTAAATCGAATGTTTTAAAAATTAGGTAACAACAAGGATTTAATTACCCCGCCCTGTAACTTTTCAGAAACTTAAAATACTGTTAAATAATACAGGAAGACAAACATTTCTACAAATTTGAAAAATATATATTAACCCCCCCCCTCCCATGTACTTGTTCTGGATCCGCACTTGATACATGATATAATGTACCTTCGGATTAGTTATCCTGTATTGTAAGGGTTTGCAGGAACCAATCAGATTAAAGCAGGATAAATATTTCTATTTTATTGATTCTGCCAAGCTGCTAAAATACAATATAACAAATCTCTATTCATCTTTATAAAAAAAGAGATAAATCCGTTGTATATTCTTCCAAATAATGTTACGCAAAACTTTGCTGCACTGCGGTTAAGATTAAGAAATTTGTCCTGAGTAAACATTTATAAAATGCCAACAGGTTCCTTCACGTGAAAATTCAAATGGATTGTTAAATCTTCTGTATAATAACTTATCGCGTTCGAAATCCTGAAACCACTCATCAAATGAATGTTGCAGTCTTTCTTTGTGAGTTATGCACTCATTATTATTTTTATTATATTGTTAAAATAAATTTTTCCAATTCGAAAAGTGGGAAGTTATTTGAGAGCTGCGAGCGAAACAGTGATAATTTACTTCGGAAAGCTGATACAATACTGAAAAGTGTGAAAATCGATTGACCTTTTCCTTCAATTCTTCTCGTCGATTCCCAGTTGACCAGTTATAATTCACTGGACTTTTACTTTTCACTTATTTCTAATTTTAAATATTATTTGAAAAAACTTGGAAGTTTTAAGCAGGGGCGGGTTTGACAAACTGCTTACCAAATAAACTTTTACTGGCTCTCTCTGATTTTTGCAATCCAACAAAATATTTGTAACACTCCAGGACTGAAGTTGCTAATTTAGCTTTTCGCTAAAATACACTTTAACTTGCACAAGAAAATCAATGTTAAAGTTTTTTTGGAGAGCTTTGGGACAAGGGAGCAAAATAAATTAATGCTTTCTTTGGAATAAATTTGGTGAATCTCATTATGTTTTATGCAAAAAATAACAATAATAATTTTTTATCGCTTAAGAATGAAACCTTTTATTGGTTCAATATTTTTGGGAATTTAACCCCGTATATCGAATATCAACATTAACTTTTTATATTTCCTTGTATTCCTGTTCCTTCTCATTTTAACTGACATAAGTAGACGTGCACAAGAACATTTTAAATCGTTTGATATTTAATTGAAAAATCGTTTACCGAAGAAAGGCATGCAACAGTGCAGAAGATTAAATCCGGGTTATTAATCTATATTTTGTTGCTAGACTAAAAGTTTGGAGTTTTCTAAAAAAATATGAATGAAGCTAATTTAATAATTGCGGAAAATTGTTCTCAAATAATTCATTAAAAGTTTGCACAAATAATAAACTTCCGGCATAACAAAATTTAAATTACATTTTATGCGAAATGCCTTAAAAGACACTTTTAATGCATACAAAACAGGATGGAATACACTTTTAGAAAAATACACGATTGAATGTCATGTTACCATGTGAGAAACTCCTCTTATCCTTTTAGTTTGCACCTTCGTGTCAGTGATGTACAGAAAGCACGCAAGTATACGTATGTCACGTATTCATGTTTTATCCTTCAAGAATTCCTTAACCGACAAAGACGAACAGCTATGGATATCTATCCTACATTATTTGTAACATTTTTGGAAACTTTTCCAAAAGGAAAATACAAAAATGTAATTCTTCCGTTACGTCAAAAACAGGATACTTTACTAATTTATTTTCGATATATTTTTTACAAAAAGAAAATTAGTTAATTTAATAACTTTAAACAATGAGTAATTAATTATGAAGTGTCAAATTTTATCAGAAAAGCGGTAGATACAGTATAACGTCAAGTTATACTACAAAAACTTGCTTGCTTTAATCTGATTATGGTTTACAAAGCTGGAGCTGTTGCTGAACAGCTTTGTCCGATATCGACAGCTCCAGCTTTGTTGGAACATGAAGAAAGCTTTCTTTGAAACCTGCAAATTAATTTAATATTGAATAACGCGTTTTCTTTAACACATAGGAATTTTCCAAAATTACATTTTTCACTCGATATACTTACATGTTACCATTCTCAATAAAGCCAAAAGATAATTTGCAATAAATAACCTTTTTATTCCACCGTTACTTAATAAATAAATTACAAAATTTTACATACGATAACAAAAAATGTTTTAAATTCTTCTCTAAAAAGTCTGTTCCTAATATCTATAAGAAATAATGTCGAATCCGTAATAAATCATTATTTTGTCGATCCAATCTCGATATCTGGATAAATTAACGTAAACACCGGGTAAATCATCCTCACCGCAACCGATTCCCCATGAAACAATTCCAGCTTGATGATACCTTCCGGGTTGGTTTGGAATTGGACACACGAGGGAATTACCACCGTCGCCTGTACACGTATCCCGGTTATTTTCACCTCCCGCACATAAAAAACTTGGATGCAACTCGAAGTAGCTTCCTAGACGAGTGCCCCTCAAAGCTTGGACGCAATCTTCTCGTGGAACGATCGGAAGTTTCACCATAAAAACGTACGGAATGGTGGAAGAAAAAATGTTATTCTTCCACACACCTACGACGCAGTTTTTTTGGTTAAATACGAAACCGCGTGGAGGTATACAAATTGTGTTAATCTTTTCATTCAGATTGATTCGATCTTCCAAAATTAAAAGTGCCATATCGTTCGCCATGTTCTTAGCATTGTATGATGGATGTATTACGACCTTTATGACAGATTTGTGTTGATTGCCTAGAATTGCGAAATGTAAAAACTGGAAAAATAATTTTCTACATACGTACCAATTTTCACAATCCACAATAAAGATTTATTGTTAACACAATGAGCCGCTGTGACAACCGCTCTCGAATGAATAAGCGAACCACCGCATCTATATTGGGAAATTGATCGAGACAACTTTTGGTATATTGAAGCCGACCAAGGAAGTAATCCACTATTTTGATATCCACATCCTTGCAATTTTTCAGGTTCATCGCTTAAAAAATTACCGTCCCTGATATTTTCACAACAAACGTCGAATTCGCCCACACATTTATTTTGTACGTTTTGCCTAATGTTAATTAAAAAATCAGATTATTTAATTTAAAACAAATAATTAAATTGCCTACCTTAAATCCAACAAATTTTCGCCGTCAATATTTAACCTATTTAAATCATCGGAGCACTGGTAGAAAGGAACGCACGTACAATTACTGGACGATTTCACCAAACTAAACGTCGCAAATAAAATAATAGCGATGTTAAAATGCATTTTTAAAATTGATGTTAATCCTTTGGTTTTCGAAGACCGAATGAATGTGACTTGAAGGTTTCGAATAAATCTGTTAAACGTGGTTTTTCCAAAAAGTTAAACTGTTTTTGGGCTTTTCCAATATTAGGTATACCCACATAATCAGTTATTGTAATTCTTTGTTGTATTTTACCTGAAAATGTTTGGATTAACACGCGTACATAATCTCTGGTCAATTGAAAAATGTGCAGGGTGGGAGAAAAAGAATTACAGTTTCATTTTAAAAATTCAATACAGAAGTACCAAAATTGCTTTAAATACTTTCTAAAGCTACCGACATTACGTAATTAGTTATCTTTTATCGTTGGGGTTAATTTTTGGGAAAGCTTAATGAATGCAGTCAGGGTGTTTTTATGTTTATCTACAATATTAACAAAATTATTGATATTTTATTTCAAATTTTAAGCGGTTATGATGACAAGTTTTAGCAATTTAAAAACAATGGAAGGTGTTTTAAATATTCAGCGCCAAATGTATTTTTCAGGACCACGGAGTACTCACAATAAATTGATTCCTCATAACAAAAATGAACTTGAACTGTTTTAAAAATTTATTATTGTACGAGATTTATCCCACTTTGTAAAAATTAATTCTCGTTTCTATTTGTATTTATTATTATGGTGGAATTTTGAACTAAATTTTTTGTCCAACCTTAAAATGGCCATAACATCGAAACTGTTAGTTTTTCAGTTTTAATCGTTCACAGATGTTTTAAAGAATGTGGAATTATCTACATAATCTATTTTAATCTTTAATGTCTAAAATGAACACTTTTCGAGTTAAAGATGAAATTAAGCAAAGAATTGTTAAAAACATAATGAACTTTTTTGAATAGAAAATCCATTTCATGCATTTTAAATTGACAGTAGAGGGAAAAACGTTCGTTTTTATTAGAAAAATTTCGTTCATCGCAGTTGAGGTAACTTTGCATTGGTTACTGTGGGACACCCGGTATATGCACAAATAATTAATAAATTATATTACAGTTATCAGCAAAACGTTAATTTCGTATTAATACAGTCCATTCTTTTTGAGAAAAAATGAACAGTTCTAATCACTGTAATAAAAAATATAGCTTCTACAATAAGAAACCGATTATAACTTTTTCAGGCCCATCAAGCAAATAATTGTTTAAGTTAAAATGATTTGGTAGCAATTATTTTTAAAACTCTCAGTTTCTGTACTGTAGCGAATCACAAATTTCAAAATTTAGAAAATCAAGAAATTAATTTGGAAAAATGAGCTTGGTGGTGAATTAATTGCGTTTGTTTTTAAAAACTTAATATTGTACCTGTGGTCCCTAAGGGTGAGTCAGTTGGTACCATGGCACCAAATAATCGGAGCCCATAGTATCGTTTTCGAGTTCGATACAAAAATATAATAAACTAAAATATCTCACTACCAATTAATTCTACTTACATGGAGCTTAAAGCAATTTGTTCATAAAAAATTGGCCACAAGATCACTCATTAAATATTTCAACATAAATGCAAAATTAAAGGGTGAAATTTCATTCTATAACTAATAGGTTCTTTCAGGAGAGGAAAGACTCTGAAAGGCAATTACCCCCCCCCCCCCGCGCCGAATGTCTCTAAAAAATTCTTTGAATTTCGAAATTTTATCAATGCTAAAACCAGACAAAAATCTGAAATTTCAACCCATAACAACATGCCCGGACTGGGTAGACAGGCAAAATGCCTGGTATTCCACTGCCTTCAGGGCTGCAGGTCGCGGTAGTCGTTTTGGGCGGAGATCTATTTTTTCAATTGAAAACTGATGATAAAATTAGGTATTTGTAATCAAGACATTATTAACGCATTTCTTTATAAGGAAACCAAATATGGCATCCCCATATGAGCATCATGTTGAATAATTAAATCCTCAACATATGGGGAGGGGGGGGGGTAAAAATATTTGGTAAAAATATTGCCTATTCAATTTAAGATTAACAACATGCCACTTTGCACTCATTTAGCTGACATTTTTTATCTCTTAAGATAAACGAGATTACCCATGTCCTTAGGCGTTTAATGCAATTTGATTATTTTGATTGTGCGGCCTAATGGTTCAATTAAACGTTGGAAATATATATCGAAATAGATTTTATAAGATGCACCACGTTGGATCGGCAAATAATGTGTATTGCTTTCTAAATGAAAAATTTTTAATTCCTTTCTTAATTAAACACCTAAAAACATTACATACTTGTAATGCCCATAACAATTTCTAAATTACAACGTTTTTCCAAATATTTTGCGTATATTCCTCTTAAAATCAAAGCTTAAAGTAACTCTTCACAAATTTCTGGCGTGGTCGCCTCGTCGAGGGTCATTCAGACACTGGCTTACAATTAACATAGTGATAGTGCCAACAGAAATAATGAAATTCTCCTAACAATAATTTTTCAAATTCAAATGAATAAAATAATTTATTCATATTAGCGCTAAATCAAATCTTTTTATAAAAATCACGACAACATATCTGATTAACATTACATATAAATTTAGTACATGCTTACCATAGTTGTGCGGCTTAAAGGCCGCACTGATTCATGATTAGCAAGTTTTGGGACCTAAATGCCAGCAGCGAGGAGATGAATCATAAAATGAAATTAAGAAAGCGTCAGATGATATTCAGATTTGTCGATTAAATCTAACAGAAACCGACAAATTAAATTCAGAAAGCATCAATTGTAATTCAGAAAGCATAATAATTTAATTCAGATTACTTAGGGCTGTATGACATGATGCTTATTTTCATCCTTAATTGTATACAATTCTGCACAGTAACAAACGAATGAAATCTCCATAAATCAGTTTTTAATTATAGTATTATTTTTGATTAACAAATATTTGAAGTAGAAACTTTTGAAATAAGCACACGATATTAATAATGGGGGTGGGGGGATTTGGTATTATTAGGGCCCATAATTAGATGTAAAGGGAAGGACTAATTGTTTCTTACAAATTAAAAAACAATAAAAGAAATAACAAATGCCTTTCCAAATAATTTAAAAACTATTACCATTACATTTCAATAGTTTCTTTTATAACTTAAAAAAATAAAAGCACACCCCTAATTTTTATTTTTCAAAGTTATAATAGATCTTAAATTTATCCAGATTATTTTTGAAGTTATTTCGAAAGGCATCGATTGTATATTATAGTATAATACTAATTTACAAAAACTTAATTTATTCCGACGTATCCGGCTCGCTTCCGGGCGAAGCAAGAACTTTGTGCTGGCCATCTCCTTCGGAAACCAACACATGGCAAGCCAGTGATGTGTAAAGGTTTGCAAGAACCATTAAAAAAATACTAGAGTGTATTATACTTTCCACGATTTGTCCACGTTAAACTGTAGGTCCCCTATGTGTACGATAATATTTAACATTCCGCCACATGCTCAAATTTGCATTTTATACTTAACCATACATTTAAAATTCATTCATTTCTATGTAACTTTTAAATTATTTTGCAATATTTTGTAGTGCGTGGTTGTAATAGTTGATTAATGCCGAAAGTGTTGAGGATAAAAACTTCCTTAGATCTCTTGTACATTGAAGTAGTCCTTGAGTTGGTAGTTACCTAACTCTCGATTAAGCGGATTGTCGGATGATGCAGAGGCTTTGTATAGTTTTTCCGTCGAATTCTACTATGGTCTCTGTTTTATATCTTCGTGTATGCCTTCGTTAGTTTACAAACCACGGCGTTTTGTAGCTCGTCTCAGCGCTATGTTTTGCGCTGTTTGGAGCTTGGCCAAGTGAGTCTTTGGGAAACTCTACTTTATGTATAAATGAATAAATTCCAACTGCACACTTTATTAGAAATTAGAACTACAAAGTAACCAGCCAACCAGAAGGGTAACCAGGAAGCCTTGGAACTACGGTAATCTGAATTCAACCTTTAACCACTATGGGAAATTCACCGCTTAATCGGTTATGTTCTATACTGCAATATTTCATAGTCGTTTTATACTGTTTTTTCATACCGGGGGAAGTGAAAAATCTGCTTTTAGATACAAGTTACAAGCCAGGTAAATTAAACGACAATGAGGCCGGCCCTGACCGAGCTTTTCAGGTTGGGAAAAGCAGACAACTTTTGGGGGCGCAGATGCGTATGGAAACCAAATGGCTGTAGGCCAGCTCGGCAAATGGTCAGATATTTAATCCGGGTCCAAATTTTCTACCTGGAAATACATAGACCAACTCGGCAAAGTAATAAATTTTGGCTTGGCCAGAACTGCGAGCATCAAAAAACCTACCCTCCGATGCTCCGCATCTCCGGGCGGTTTTTCGTGCTCCGAGCGCTAAACATACGAGAGGCGCGACAGATCAAGGAAACCGGGATAAATGCAACCGGGATGTGAGAGACCCTCGAAATAGCATTATTCAGCGCGTTTGCCGAGCTGACCGAAAATTAAAACGGCCTCTGGTTTTCATTTGCCCAGTTGACCGGTAGGATTAACCTATCCCTTGTACCTTTTGCCGAGTTGACCTACTCCGAACCAAATAAAACATAACTTTTTTCTTGACGTGTGAAGGGAGGGTTTACACCACCATTGCGTACATCACTATTTTAAATTTGTGGGAAGTTTGTCTTCGCATGTCTTTTTGTCAAATAAGGTAGGCCGCTATGGGCGGTGACCGACAATTGGGCGCGATCGATTGGGCGCGATCGATTGGGCGCAACGACAACTGGGCGCAGCGACTACTGGGCGCAGCGACTACTGGGCGCAAATACAATTGGGCGCGAGGGAGATTTATCTATTACGTATTAATTATTATAACTGATTGTAAAAATTTTTTTATAAAAAACTAATAGGTATTTACGTATAAAAACGTTTTAAATCTAGAAATGTTTATTTAGACAATAAAAAAAATTATAATTAAAAATTTAAAGAAAATGTTTTTAAAATGTTTAGTCCTAACAATTACAAATAATAAAAATGCCTATTAATAAAGTACCTAACTAATCATGGATTCATTTCGTAATTATGGGAAATTCCCCGCAAAAAGTCTATAATATTTCTATGGGGTCGTCCATAAATTACGTTACCTCCTAGGGGGGGGAGGGGGTTCCGACCCTTGTGACGATTTGTGACGATGGGGGGCGGAGGGGTTTCAAAAATTGTGACGTCACAAAAATTATTATTGCTTGTATCTCTCTCTCTCTCTAAAAACGTAAAAGCTTCTTGAAATGTCGAGTTAGTAACAGGTTGCCAACTTGACAACTTAAGATAAAAGTATGTTTTACACATGCAATAATTGGTTTCTAACGTCCTGACATTGGTCAGGACCGGCCCTCGTATAATTTGGCCACTCATGTTCTCCTTCTTCTAACAAGTATTTCAAAAATACTATTTTTTGAACTTTCAAAATGATTTTTAAAATTTTTAAAAAACTTAAAAAGATTAAAAGATTAAAAAACTTAATTTTAGTTGGTAATCTGTACGTGTATATTTATGTATAAATATACAGAGCCGTCATAAATCTATTATAATAAATTGTTATAAAAATCAAAATGAAACCGATTGTAAAATTTACTAAGAAGTCAATAAAACTACATTGGGGGGGGGGGGGTCAAGAATATGTGACGTAATATTTGGAGGGGGGTCTAGGTTTGTGTGACGAAGTGTGGCGATGGGGGGGGAGGGGGTTAAAAATTGCTTAAAATTGCGTGACGTAATTTATGGACGACCCCTATGTGGCGTAATCCTCGACTAGATTTCTGATGCGCGCATCAGCCTCCGACTATTTTCTTTTCTTAATAGGTGGATTGTTGCCGGCAACTAATTTTTCATAAAACAGATCTCGCCCACGTTGAATAACTTTTAAACTAGAAATTAATTTCCAAATGTTTCCATACTTAGCTCCATACTTAGCTTAGATCCATACTTAGCTCTGTCTCTAATCGTCTATCATGCTGAAGCGGCACATAGAAGATTAAAAACAGAGCTGAGCATGGATCACCCAAACATCTGGAAATTAATTTCTAGTTTGAAAATTATTCAACGTGGGCGAGATGTATTTTATGAACACTTAGTTTCCGGCAACAATCCACCTACTAAGAGAAGGAAATACTTGGAGGCTGATTCGCGAATCAAGAATCTAGTAGAGAAGTGTTATAGACTTTTTGCGAAGCATTTCCCATAATTATGAAATGAATTCCTGATCAGTTGGGTACTATATTAATAGGCATTGTTATTATTTGTAAAAGTTAGAAGGAATAAACATTTTAAAAACATTTACTTAAAATTTTTAATTATAATTTTTTTTATTGGCTAAATAAACATTTCTAGATTTAAAACATTTTTATACATAAATACCTATTAGTTTATTATAAAAAAATTCTTACAATCAGTTATAATAATTAATACGTAATAGATAAATCTCCCTCGCGCCCAATTGTATTTGCGCCCAATTGTATTTGCGCCCAATTGTATTTGCGCTCAGTTGTCGCTGCGCCCAGTTGTCGTTGCGCCCAATCGATCGCGCCCAATCGATCGCGCCCAATTGTACTAGACCGCGCTATGGGGGCCCATATGTATTTAATTTATTATAATCTTCACACTAACAATTTATTTGATACACAACTGGTAAAAGTTGCATGGATCTAAGTTACCGCACTTCGGGATTTAAAGAACTTTTATTAAATAATATCGTGATTTGTTAAAATATTTAAGTAAGTTACGTTTCTCTCAGCAATATGCATACTTTCCATCCACTAAAAGTTAATTATTATTGTTTGTTATGATTCTTAGGGGAGGAACAGTAAGCCGTGATTTGAATACATAAATAACTATAATTTAAATTTACTCTCTCATCCTTCTATCGCATAGGTCGAACTAAGATAACAAAAAATATTATTTATTTAATATTTAGGAAGTGATTTAAACTCGATGACCAAACACAAGTTCAGCAATTGTGGTCGGGGTCAAAATCCACAATAAAGAAGCTGCCTAGTTGGCTATTGTGAGCTTAACCGGCTAAGCTTAAATTATAGTGCCGGACTACGTATGCTGCATTGGTCATTCTATAATTCTAGCAGTTTATCTTAAGAATATCAATTAAGTATCGATTGCAGTTCGAATTTTTCCAACTGTACAATTGAAAATTTTATTGTGATCCGTCTCGAAGCATTGTCAACTGTAATAGATGTCATGGGGTAATGGTAAATTATATCATATCAAACGATAAATGATTATCCGCTTAAGTTGAGCAGTAATTTGCTTAGCATAGTAACTTATATTATTGACTAAGTAGAGTTGTAGTGTAATAATGGATATTAATGAAGCGGCGGGTAATTTAATTATGTAATAAATCGTGAGGAAGGCAACACTAACCGCAAGCTAGGAAAACGAGGTCTGCATGAGATTCAAGTTAGAAAGGTTGACGGTCCATGGAGACTCAAAAGTCATGGACCACCCCCTACATCAAGTAATAAAAATAAGTTGTTTTGTTTTACTTGAAGTTTTCCCAGCAGAACAAACACAGGATTAAAAAAAAATAGCATCTTTTAGTAACCAGAAAATCCTTTTGAAATTTTAAATTACGATTAATTACCACCCAATTACTTTTCATTACAATTATTTTTCCCTTTTTCGAAGCGAGACTTTCAAATCATTTTTTTTCTCTTGCAGTATCATCACTACGACTTCCTAAATTGAAAAACAAAATTTAGAATCTAAATGGAATAACGATAAATTGCGGCTGTGAAACCAAAAATTAATAAATTATCCTGCCTTCCATTAAGAAAGTCGTGAATCAACCAATCATCTAAAAGTTAATATTATAAAGGTCATGGCATTTTGTAACGTTTGCAGCAACAAATAGATTTGCAAGAATGGGATTATAAGGGTTTAAACTTCTAGTTATTTAGGCTTAGCTCAAGGGTTTAACAAACAAATTTTCTGACTTATTTAAATTTGTATCGTTAAACAAGATGAAGCTAGGTTGTTACATAAATCTCGTCCAGTTGTCCAATAATTTTAGATCAATTTTATTAACCTTTAGGTAACACTAATTATACAAACGTCTCCGAAGGAAAATTATCTAGCGTGACTAACTAATATTTCAAACAACTTAATTAGTTTACAGATTAAGGTCATAATTACAGTTTGGCGATCTCTAGTAATCGTGGATATCACCACATTTAAAAGTTTCATTCTAACGGTTTTCAATTTTTTATTAAAATTTTTCAGATTAAAAAGTTTTTATTAGTTATATCGAAAATGCATAAAAACATGCTAACTTTCTTTTTACATTTTTTATTTGAATTGATACGAAAAGATTGGTACTAACATTAAAGAGCGCAAGTTTTAACATAGCGTCGTAGACAACTTCATAATTTCTTTATCCCCAAAAGCGCAAAAATGTTACAATTTGTTTTGAGAGGGTCGTTATAATATGAAATTTTCCAGTTGAAATTTTATTTCGAAATTAATTATGTAATGTAATATCTTAGTAGTTGCTTCGATATTTTATGAACAGAAGTTATTACCTGATCCAAGATCTATTTATTCAGCAGTAGCAGTAGCTTCTTTTTGGTGGTCGTACAGCTCATTCTACATTCAAACTTCCATTGGATTTAGCCACTAACGATAATCTTCTTTGCAAAATTAAATTTAAAAAACAATTCTGGCATAAGAGAGGTTCTTAAAAATTATGAATTAAAAGTATCTGAAGAAACTGAAGAAAAATTATATCTGGACTCCAAGAAACAAACAATTATTATCAAATTTTGATTCCAATTAGAAAGATTTTACTTGGTTGTGTGAAAGAGCAATATTGCCACCATAAAATGTTATAGTTGATTGGATCAACCAACAGTTGCTTGATAATATTCCAGGTGATCCTCACATTTACAAAAAAAATTGGATTCAGTAATCTATCCCAATGAAGTTGTCCACTATCTAGCAGAATGTTTACTTTCATTATTCATTATTCCGCTCGAATAATGCCTTTGCGCAATTTAAATTAGCCTAGGCTCTGCAATGGCACACGATTGATAATAAAATCCTTACATCCTCACATTATTGAAGCCTAAATGCAAACTGGTTGTGGCAACGACGAAGACACGTTTATTGCAAGGATATCATCTCTAATAACATCAGATTTGCCAATCCAGTTAGTGTTTGAAATTTCCAGTAAGGCTGTTTCCAGACGCCCTTTTTCTGCAACGGAGGGGAAACCTTCAATAGGCACCACTCCAATCTAGGGTGGCAGTGTCGGATTTTCATCGACTAAAAGCCCCTCGGTCTCAGGCTGAAGTGGTAACACTACTTTGAATTTTGATAATCGATCTTCGTGGTTCTGACCTGAATTCAGAGCTGTCTCGAGCACTTTCTCGTCGTCCAGCTTAGTCCTTATTAATTTCATCAGGGCTTCGAGAACTCTGTCCCAACCTCCCTTGTACGAGAGCATTTCTGTCAAAAAGGTGCCGAGGTTCAGATCATCGATGTTGTGGTTTCTTCGTATTGCGGACCAGTTCGAGCAGTCGAAGATGATATGTTGGACATCGTCTTCCTCCTCGTTGCAGTGGTAACACTTTAGCGACCCTCGTCGCTTAAAACGGTGGAGGTATAAGTTCAGGCACCTGTGATAAGTTAGGGGTTGGATAACTTCGTAGCTCACGTAACCGTGGCTTTTTACGACTCACGATTCGACGTTTCGAATAAAAAGTCTTGTCCAGGTTCCCTTCTCACCATGGGCCCATCGATTTTAGCAGGATTCGAGGCTTTCTTTTATGCTTGTAGGTCTTTTGTCCTGGTTGCTGTGGTTCCGCGCTCCTTCCTCCACCATGAGATCTATCGCCGGAGTACTCGCGATCACCATGTGGCCTCGCTGGACACGATATGATGGCGTTTATCCAAACTGGAGCAGTGTACAGCAGTATGGAATGGGTCACTGAGGCCATCATCTTCCGCTTCGTGAACTTAGGGCCGTCAACTCTCGGCATTAGCCTTGCCAGGGCAACGCCGATCTTGACTGCCTTATATGCTGAGGATTTGATGTGATTGCTGAAACACAAGTTTTTGTCTATCACAGCCCCCAGAACTTCGACACTTGGACCTGACACTACCCTGCAGCCCCCCTACTGAACGTTTATTTCGCGGCACTTTCTTCTGCCCGTTAGCATCACGGCCTCTGTTTTTTCGGGGAATAGTCTTAGTTCCATGGAAGCCACCCATCGATTTATCAAATTAAGGGACGTGGTGGCCAAGTTCTCTATTCGATCTTCTGTCTTCGCCGTGATCACTATTAAGGGCAGGTCGTCTGAGAACCCTATCAGTGTAACGCCCTCGGGAAGTTTCAGACGCAACACCCGTCGTACATTATGTTCCACAGGGTGCCCCACTCATCGCTTATCTTCTAAGACACATCTCCCGTGTTCTCCACGTGCCTGCCCTCGCCTTTCTATCCCTATCGATGATAGTGTTTAGGTCGTCGACCGTGGAGCGGCATTTTTGAAATCCGAACTGGAGGTCGAAGAGGTTTTCCTCTCCTTGGAGTTGCGGCTGACGTCGGCCTAGAAGCATTCTTTCGTAGAGTTTGCCCATGCCGTCTATCAGAGAGATGGGCCGGTAGCAGCTTGAGTTCTCCAGCGACTTCTCTCCCTTCCTGAGCAACACGAGCCTCACCTTCTTCCAGATCACCGGAAATTCATTTGCCTTTAAGCACCTATTGAGTACGGCAAGAATGGCTTCCGGATTCTCCTCGCTACTGCCTTCAGGATCTCCGTCGGGATGTCATCAGGTATCGGCACTTTACCCGGCGCTATCTCTCTTGGCGCTTTCGTCAACTCTTCGGCCGTGAATTCCGGTGTCTGCCTTTTTCGGTTGGAACTGGGTAACTTCGTGACTCAGAAAGAGGGTCACATATCTACTGTACATGCTGGTGTGAGTCCCGAGATGCTGGTTCTACAAATCTTCTTCGCTACCATCTTGTACCCGAGACCCCAAATATGCATGTCCATCTCCTGTAGCATATTGTTCCAGCAGTTGTTTTTGCCTCGGAGTGTAGACACGCCTAATTGCCTCTGCATATTGGATTTCTTACGGGTGATCCCCCTCTGCATGACCCTTCTGGCCGCGATAGATCGGTTTCGCAGTTGGGTCCCAAACGCCCTGGAAAAATGGTACTGCACTTGGCGTATCGAAGTTAATTCGAACAAGAGTACGACGATCATGGTTACAAGGCAACGAACGAAATTTGTTCGATTAGAAAATTCCATCTCAAACGCCAGACTTCTGGAGGACTCAGAAGTGGAACCAATCGGGCGGTCTATGACCACATGGACAACTCCGAAAACCATTTAATCATATAATTGAATAACTATCAATGAAGATTTTCTAAGGTATAAGAGGCTCAAGTCGATCCTTTATCTTGAATCCTCCTTAACCATGGGTCATAAACTCTTATTATGTTTGTATGCAGTGGTTATTATTTTTAGCGTTTATTTTCCAGCCAGTACACAAAGCTACTTCCTCGAGCAAGAAACAATAGAGAAGAACAATAAAACAATGAATGGGGCCCTCAGCCGAATGACAAATCTGCATTGACAGCAATCGTCTAGGTGGAAGCTAAGTCTTCCATCGAAATACTTAAGTAACACCTGCCGTCAAAAACGGAACGGTTCTAATCGATCCTTATCGCAACCGTGTAACGAGTTCAGGTGTAGTGGCGCACCAATCACAATGGAGGAAGTGTGGGAAAAGCCAAGTATTACGATTTTCATTTATGATTTAGCATTTATCATTTAATACGTTGTCATTCATTTTATCTGTACTGCATACAGCGCGCTGCGCATATTGTTTCAAGAACAGAGTACGTTTTAAATACATTGTATACAATCTGAAATTTAACAAGAAATTGTATGATGTAAAATAAGCTTGAAGCCCTAATGTCTAAATTTCTCTGGAAATTGATGCTTAAAATGGGTAATATCCTAATATTATCACTTCCCTATAGTTGTTGCTTACGATAACAGTCACAAAGGAACGTCTTCGGGCTGTTACCGTCATCTTGGGGATGTTATCAATAAGGTAAGTGAAAATATCAAAGACTTTGTGTAATATCGGTTACAAAAAAGAAGGGGAAGGGCAACTCTTTAACGAAAACGGAAAGCTGATGATTAATTTGCTCATTTTAAAAACGGAAATGGACCTTCAAAACAGTTAGTGGCCAGTCCGCCCCTGATAAGGAAATGTCGTTAGCGAAGAGGAATAAATAAACTTTATTTGGCACTAAAACTCTACTTTAAGTCTGCCAGTAAATCAAGACCATTAAATGAGGTGAAATATCTAAAAATGTATCAAGTGAATAATTTCTACGGATGCAGCACCCAACATGACATAATATTATGATAAAAAAAAGTAGCAACAAGTTAGTTAAATTCAACATAAATAGTTTCCTTAACATTTCATGGGTCAACGTACGTATTACAAACTTCCATTTGACCAAAACTTGTAATAATGTTCATCTAATCTAATTGTAAGATAAACTTTACAGAACCTTAATGATACTTTAATTCGTTCTATTGAATAGCTATTCAATTTATGGACAAATTGTTTTACATTCAGGACAAACCCGTACGTTCGAGTTGCAAACCTGCAGTATAGTTACTTAGTGCTCTATTGATACTTACGACCATTGATTCCATAGTTGAACTTCCTTACGACTGCATCAAGCTCGATGCACTTTTGGTTTATTTCCGATTCGGAGCATAAAACGAAATAAAAAATAAGTGAAACAAAGCTTTCCAAACTGATATAACAAATAATGCTGAAAAGTAAAAGTAATGAATGAAAAAGAATCTGACGTGTTGCATACAAGATTTTAATTACGTTTGGATATAAGCTCATAGCGCAGTTAATATTTATGTATTAATACTCTAAAAACCAGCAGTAGAGTGGAACAATATTTTAATTTTTTATGGTTAGAAATATTGCACAGATTTCACACGATAAATCTTCCTCTTTTTATTCTCGTTTGCTCCTATTTCATAATTGGAATTAATTTAAATGCAAGTTTATTTACGTTCTTAAAACCAGATAAGCTCGTAAATGATGGAGCCGTGATTTTCCAACTTTTTTTTTACACGGAGGGTAGTTTTAAGAAATAATAATAATACAAAGTTTCAATCTAAGTTTATATTTTTATCTTTTTTACTTTCGTAAATTTGTTTGTTCTATTTTACGTGAACCGCAAAGTGCCATCTATTTAAATTTAATGCGCTATCCAATAGAAATATTAAAAAACTACTGCTTGTAAATAAAATTTCAGATATTCAAATTGAAAAGTTATAAAGGAATAAGAAAATGGATATTGATTGAAAATTTGCAACTACTAGTGCTTATTGAGTCCAAATCCTTGTTCAGAAACGCTTGATGTCATTGCTTTTAGTTGGAAACTTATCTTGATTTCCACACAGATTTGTCGAAAGATTTTATAAATTATTGTTTCAGATTATTTTCTTAACTTTTTTTTGAAATACAATTTTTCAATATTGGACTAAAATATTTACCTAAAGAATATAGTAAAAGATCGCTCCCCTAAAAAAGACCAAAAAAATGGAAAGCTACGTAATTTTATATGCAAATTTTCGTAATTTTGCAAGTCTAGTGTATGCGTTGTCAGCTTAAATAATTATACTGAAAACTTATAAAATAATACCGTCCGCTTTAACTAAAAATTTCAGACGTGAATTCATCACTTCGACATAGTTTTGGGCCAAACTATGCAGCGAAATTTTAAGCTGACATTATTGAACTGGAGATTGTTCTACCGGTGCAGTAGAGCGGAGTGATAAGTTATAACTGAATTAATGAATATTTGGATTTTATAATAAAGTAATTCCTTTTGTTTAATATTAGTATTGTGTATAGAATTAGCAGATAGACGAATGTTACGTGACATTTAAAGTTTTAGTGGATTTGCGTTAGTGAGGCGTTCTACATGTTCCTGATATTTGTCGAGCAAAGTACTCGTCAGGTTTTCGTCGCATATTGATGTTGATTAGCGTGGGGAATCACGGGAGTGCTACAAACAAGCCTTTGTCGCAAGGATTAGAGGGTGTAAAGTGAGCTTATTGCTTATTCTGGTCGAGCCTTCTTCAGCCTTTAATGAACTAGCGACCGGCAGCTGTGCCTTGCATTCACGCCCTAAGGCGGACTAATGTATGCTGATTTTAGCTTATAGGGATACTTTCCTTTAATCGTAGCTTTTTGCTTTCCTCGGTTCTACTTAATTTGCATTTTTATATGATTACCCATTTATAACGATTATTATTTTAAAAAGGCTAAATTATGACTTATCGCTACTTATTTTCACGTTACCAACTTGAAATTAAAACAAAAACTTTTACGGTGCAATGTTGAATTATTAATTATTATTCGTTGCAAAATTTCACACATTATGAAGTTATTGCGTCATAATAATTATTATTATGCTCATTATTTATGCGCTCTATTTGTTTCCAAGTCAATATGATACATTGTATATTACAGTAATGTTTACGATACCTTCCCTGTTCTACACGTTTACATCTAGACAATTTCACATTCTACTTTGTAATTGTCTATACGGGCTCTTTATTTAATTAAATTTTATTTTTAACATTTATCATAAACCATTGGATGTGTGGGTTACGGAGCTGAAGGCACCGAGTTCTATCCTCAACGGCCTCACCATTACATAATTTTTTACAATAATCAGTGCAACTATGTATCCAAAATGTTAAATATAAGAGCTGTTTTACATTACACTAAATTTTTCAGGACTGAAATTTTTAGTCCTAAAAATGCAATGCGCGCGCCGAATTAGGATGATAGAAAACTTGTTGTAATACTTTCCTGTTTGCAACTACAACCTGACAATTTTAACTTTTTCAGCGACTGAATATGCGCCGCGCGCATTAGGTAAATTGTCAAATGTCAATTGGTTTGAAAGTGTTCAAAAGTGATTTAAAATAATTAAATAAAAATGCAAATTAGCAAAAGAAAAAAATTATGTGCTGCGGCTGTGATAATTATTACAATGTTACTTGCAAAAACAAAAAATCAAACAAGTTTGAAAAAAAAGCGATTATGGAGTAAACCGTGGATTGAAAGAAGACAAGAAGGAAAAGGAATTTTAAATATGTTGAACGAAGAATTATTAACCGAAGATGTACAGGCATATAAAAACTTTTTGCGAATGAACAATGCCTCATTTGAAAAATTACTCAAGCTTGTTGAACATAAAATAAAAAAGCAAGATACAACTTTTAGAGAAAGTATAACTCCGAGATGTAGGTCTGTATAGTAAAATTAAGTCTTATTGTTTTTTAACGTTATTACTTATAGGTTAGAAACCACACTACGATTCTTGGCAACGGGAGAGGCTTTCAGATCATTAATGTATTCTACCCGCATACATGAAAGTACTATTTCGAAGTTTGTACCTGAAGTTTGTGAAACAATATATTCCAGTTTAAAGGAAATATATCTTAAGGTAATTTTTTTAAATGACATAAAATATCAACTTTAATAATAATTTTTAGACTCCAAATTCAAGTAACGAATGGTTGAAAATTGCTCAAGATTTTCAAGAATCGTGGCAATTTCCACATTGCATTGGTGCCTTGGACGGACGACACATTAATTTTAGACCACCAGTATCTGCTGGATCATACTATTATAACTACAAGGGAAATCATTCAATAGTGTTATTAGCAATGTGTGATTCGG
This sequence comes from Podabrus alpinus, assembly GCA_932274525.1. Taxonomy (NCBI): domain Eukaryota; kingdom Metazoa; phylum Arthropoda; class Insecta; order Coleoptera; family Cantharidae; genus Podabrus; species Podabrus alpinus. The sequence continues at coordinate 10,775,505 of OW026457.1, read as the reverse complement.
CATATAAATTCACCTATTATAATGTAGGAATAAACGGGAGAATAAGTGATGGTGGCGTTTTTCGTGAAAGTCATTTATCTAAAGCTTTAGCTAATAACACCTTGAATTTACCACCAAACGAGGCTTTACCTGACCGGTCTACAAAAGTTCCATACGTGATAATCGCAGATGATGCTTTTCCTATAACCAGCAGAATTCTGAAACCTTATCCGAATCGAGGACTATCATATGCACAAAAAATATTTAATTACAGATTGTCAAGGGCAAGACGAATGATAGAAAGCACCTTTGGTATTTTGGCCAATAGATTCAGAGTATTATTAAATCCCATAAATTTAAGTCCAGATAAAGTTGAAAAAATTACTTTAGCTTGTTTGGCATTGCATAATTTTGTAGCATCTGAGAACTGGAGAGCATATACGGATATAAATGATGACTTACAGGTCATTAATTCAAATAAACCTACGAGTAAACTGAGTAATCAATCAGGTAATCGTACAACAGCTAATGCCCTTAAAATTAGAGATGAATTTAAAGATTATTTCAACAGTGAAAGTGGTGCTGTTAATTGGCAGGATGCTGCCATAAGTAGACATAACATGTAATGAATTTTTATTTAAATAAAAGAAATAAATAATTTTAATTCAAATTTTATTGTTAAAATCAATCAGGTTTTGAGCGTACCTTTCTTCTAGCATTCCAAATAATGTTTGTAATATCTTCTTGGGCTTGCAGTAAAATGTCTTCGTCACATTTCAAGAATTGCAACTGGCTAGCAATAAATTCGCTGAAAATCTGAATGTTCGATTTAGGCTCCTTCGAACTGGTTGTGGGAGTGTCTTCTGTTAGGGCACCAGATATAGATTGCAATGCATTACTAGCATTCTTAAAAAAATCCTCGTTTGTATTATTCGCTATCTTTCTCCTTCTGCCACCTTTATCACTCTCACACGAAGGGCTCATTGAATATATCGAGGGACTTCGAGAAGTGGTGGCTTGTGGTTCCTTTAAAATGGCAACGTTAAGTATTTTTGGTTTTTTGCTTGGCCTTTCATTACTCGCAACTTCATCTTCAAACTCATCGTCTTGATTATCCTACAATTAAAGAAAACGGTTAGAGATAATAGTCTTTTTAAATATATTTCATATTACCAATAAAGAATCAATCCCTAAATTAGAAAATATTTGAGAATTTGTTTCGACGTCAAAACCGTCGACAACTTCATTCTCTGGGATACTGTCTTCGGAATTTCTAGCAACACAATGCTCTGCTACAAACTCCATTTCTTTGTAATACCAAAGAGATGGTTTGTCGATCTAAAATATTATAAACATAATTAATACTTAAAAATTTAAAATAATTTTTGTACTTACTTCTTCACTACCCATTCCGCTTTTAAATGAATTGCTGTACTTTCTGTACTGAGCCATGAAGTTGGTCCTCAAATTGCTAAATTTATTTTTTATTGCCGTTTCATCCACTTCAAGCTTTAATTTCAGCAGTTCTTGCCTTATTTCCTGCAAGGCTTTCGTTCTTGCATGGCGATTTTTATAAAGTGGATGCTTGGATATGTACAAGCAAGGGTTCTCTCTATACATTGCAATTAGTAACGAAACATGTTGGCGAGACCACATTTTTGGACTAAAAAGTATCACTGTAAAAATTATAAAGTGGTAAAAAATAAATGTAAAATAATAATAATTTATTAATTAAGTACTTACCAATTTACAGGTTCAATCTCGTTTAAACAATAGGTGTCTTCCAATGATTTGTTCGCGTTTGTTATTATTTTTGTAAAATTATAAGAAGCTTGTACTCTTATAAAATAAAATCCCGGATGTGAGGGTTGGGATATTAAAACAACTGTTAACAATACCTACTTATATAGTAGGTATATGAAAAGATGCATTGCCAACCTTTTGCCGTTACCAAGAATTTTGAATTTTGAATTTTAAATTATGAAACTAATTTTACATCATGCGCGCGCCGAATCAGGACGCTAACAACAATTAATTAGAACATGTTCTAAATTCTTGCTGTCAGCGTCCTAATTCGGCGCGCGCATTGCATTTTTAGGACTAAAAATTTCAGTCCTGAAAAATTTAGTGTAATGTAAAACAGCTCTAACGTGCCCGTTACGTCAAGGTTATCCAATTTGGTATGTTATTTATTAAATGATTGTAATGTTTTACCTTTTATCGATAACGTTAGACGTTTAGTTATCAGATACGTAGTAAGAATTTAATAAATAACATAACAAGTTGGATAAAATTGACGTAACGGGCACGTTATATTTAACATTTTGGATACATAGTTGGACTGAATACCTGTTTCAGTACACTTTATTATCGTCCTATCTGTGCACCTAAATCTCTGTCACTTAGGGTAAAGTATTTACCCTATTTTATTTATAAATCATCAAAGCTTTTCTTGATAAGAATTTAAAAAAATTTTTGTTGCACTGAATATGTCCCGAAAAATTTTGTAAATTTTCTTGAAAACGGTAGACGAGCAACATCAGTGACCAGCGCCGTAGCAAGCTCTTCTGACGCCTGAGGCAAATTTGAATATATGCGCCCCTTTCCCAAAAGATTCTTATCATTTTGATAATTTTAAACTATTATTAATTTTAAACTGGGGGTATGGAATACCCCCCACGTACACTTAATTTATTGCGAAAGAAAAACTTTCACTTTTACGTCCCTCGGTATTAAGAAAAACGGTACTGCGATATTTATGAAAAATGTCACCTGCTTCCCGCCCCCCTTCCGGATTTCAAACTAAAATTCCAAAATACTCAACGAAAAATAATAAATTTTGATGGTTCTGAATAATGGCAAGTGTACCTGGGGGGTATTCTATACCCCCCAGACCCCCCGGTCATGTGATATCAATTTTTATCGTTGGGAACTTCTGAAGATTTATATAAAATAAAAAATACGCATATATAACGCAATACCCCCTCTCTCCGAATATGAAGATTATTTTTATCGGTAAGAATTTTTCTTTTCAATTTAAATATACATATTTGAATAATTGTCTCGATGATAATGTGATATTTTTGCCGGTTACCCAGCCAGTTAAAGGGAAATGCAGAAGAACGCGGGTGTTAGAATCAACTTTCCTAAAATCCCCTGTCTTCCCCTAGTCATTGCACCACAATTGAAGAGGAGAAAAATCCCTACAAAACGATGTTTCAGAATTTACTTCAGATCTGAAGTAAATCCTGAAACCTCGCTTTTTCACCATCGTAAAGTATAAATGTACGAAATTTTTATTCAGAATAAGAATTATTCAAAGTTTTTTCAATTGTTTTCTCTGGATTTTCTTTTTATTTCATAAATACTTAGTATGATGTAGGCAATTTTTCTTAATCTCTTTTATAGAGAATTTTGTACTCTTAAATTTTGATTTGATGATAATTTTCACTAAAAATGAAAGTAAGCGAGTTGTAGACGAAAAACTACTGTAGAGGATTAAAATCCCCATTTGGGGAAAGGGCGACAGGGAACTTTAGGCTATGTTGCAAATAAAATCGTGGTCAAATTTTCGAATTCAGTAAAATTTGAATATATGCGCCCCCCCCCCAAAAGATTCTTATCTTTTTGAAAATTTTAAACTATTATTTATTGGGTTTTGTCAAGGTTTAACCCTTGCTACGGCTCTGTAAGTGACACGCTTTAACAAAACTGCAAGGAAAATAAGGAAATTCCACAATTATATATGCAGGCCCGACTGAAGGATGTGGGCAGGGTGGGCTCCAGCCCGGGGCGCTAATCCTTATTTTAAAATTTGAATAATAGAGTTAAAAAATGACCACTTATAGTATGAACTTAAAAGGGCACAAAACAGCACAAGTTAGTGAATCTTGTACTGACGAATTCTGCTAGGTCAATTATTTGAACCCAGAATTGCCGCTCTGTAACTCAACTAGTGTTCGTTTACACAAGTCGCCACTCCTGTGGACTCCTGTTCTACTCTAAAACGGATTTTACTGGCTTGATGTTTGATTTGAACTAAGTAGTAAACTAAAAATTGAACTATCGACTAATGTGTCGATTCTGATGTTGTTGATTAAGCTCGCTTAATCTCCTTCATCTCGTGTGGAGTTGAGACGCGCATTGACCTATTTTAATGAAATTAGAAACCCGAAAGTGGCATTGGAACCGAATCTTGGAATTATTGAAGTTAAGAATGGGGACCGGGGATTCTAGTGAGTGTCGTCGACAAAGTAAAACAAAAAATTATAGGAAGAGAAGTTGAGAGTAGCAAAACGTGGAAAAATGAGATAGAATCAGAAGAGATAAAATAAAATAATAAATTAAAGATTAAAGATAAGAAATAGAATATATAAAGAAACAGAAATAAAACCATAGATCTAAAGAGAAAAAATTAGTAAAAATATACCAACTAAAAATACAAATGGAAATGAATTAGAAATAAAGATAAAAAATAAAAGAAATTTATGCCCGGTTTCATAAAACCTTTAACAAGCCGTTAAAGTTAACAAATGATTTCTATTGATTTGTTAGTACTAACAAACGTTTTTTATTGAACGGCTTGCTAAAAGTTTTATGAAACCGGGCATTAATCTCAATGATTGATGCTAATGATTGGATCCCTGTCACTTTCCTTTTGGCGATGGTCGTCGCAAACAGACGAAAGAATCTTATTGGTCGTCAATAATAATAATTCCTCGATCGCTGAGGTGTTTTTCAGATTGTTCTCCTGGTCCACTTTCATCGAAACAGTCAATGATAGTTTGTTTTATTTATATACAACAATTTTTCATAAAAAATAAGATTAACGTTACCAATAAATTAGCAGATTGACGAAATCGGTCAAGGAACATAACGAGGTCTGCTTTCAATAGCTTCATAGATAGACCCTTTAAAGTGCCATTGTCAAAGAAGAATTTCTGGAAAGAAACCATTAACATTCGGAAAATAGCACTCAATAACGGATACACATAGGATCTAATCGATAACTTCATTAAGAAAAAGAAAAAATTACGAAAGTGGAGTTTCCCAAAATGACGATTCAGCTCAGATTTAGGGTATGTATGGGGATTAGCAACATATTGGGCAATATTTGAAAAAGTGAGGTTTTAAGACCATGGAGACTATTACAGTTTCCAAACTATTTAGATTTTCAATTCCTTCCTTGTCAACAATTACTCGTGTGTCAAAAGTGACTAGATCAGGAATTTTTATTACAAAAGAATTTTCGGCTTGCAAGAAGATATTTTTTGGTGCGGAAGACTTTCTGAAAAATTTATTTTGAAAATTTTTGTGTTGTTTGTGATGGGTATCTTCCATATCTTCAAGTGTATTATATCTATTGAACTTTTTGAGTAGGCGATTGAATTGTGGTCGAAGCAAAGAAGGGTCTTGCGTCAATTCTACCGCTCTCCTCCTTTGCGTTTCATTTCTGCATTATTTTGATCAATTCCAATGGTCGAAAATGGTCTTATGAACAACAAAATTACCTAAAAAAATATGGAAGTCTCTTGATGTATCATAATATGAGGAATAATTTCTAAAAACTGTGATGATTCTCGCACAGACTTACGCTCAGTAAATTGACAATGGACTTCAGGTACTATTGATTCAATTCCATCGGCATTCTTTAATTGCACTGTGAGCCAATGTGCATAATTTTGATAGTCCAATGAAAAAACCAAGGCAACATTTTTTGTAAGCCACTCTGGTATAAAATTTAAATATTTCTTTAATTTCACCACAGAAATTTCCCTATTTGGGAATCTTCTTCCCCCTTCCAAATGTGACGTAATTTTATGAATGGCCTCGATTAAATTTTATAATTTTTATTTTAACTACAATTTATATTTTTAATCCCCCATGTACACCCAGCGCCGTAGCAAACTTTTCTGGCACCTGAGGCAAATTTGAAAATATGCACCCCCTCCCAAAAGATTCTTATCATTTTGAAAATTTTCAACTATTATTTATTAGGTTTTGTCAAGGTTTAGCGCCCCCATTGCGATGGCGGCCTCACCTTCGCTACGGCTCTGCGTACATCTACCCTTATTTACCTATATATTTATGCTCTTTTTTATTGAATTTTGTTTTTAATATTTATTATAGAGTATTATAAACCATTACAGGTGTGCGTTGTGGTGCTGAAGGCTTGGAGCTCACAATTAAATAATTTCTTACAACGATAATCGTTTCAGTACACTTTATTAACTTAAAATACACAACAAAACAATTCGTTGAACCTCAACCCTTTAAATTTTGTTTCCTAATAGCATATTTCTTAACAACAGGAAAAATTATGTCAAACGCCTCTTGTACATCCTTCGTATCCGTTACACCAAACATCACAATGTATCCGTTTGGCAATATAAACATGGCCACCTTCGGGCTACTCATTTTATAATTGATTCCCACAAATGCTTCAGGAAGATAAGATCCCGATGACCCAAGCTCCTCAGATAAACCTTCTAACCGAATACGAAATCCAACGGAATACGTTGCGACCATATTCCGCACTTTAAAGTTGGAAAACTTCACTACATATCCAACCTTTTGTATCGTCCTAGCGTATTTGCGAGCAGCTACATGCGCATCTTCGACGTTTTTGGCACCCACACATATTATCTTCCCAGAAGGATGTACCAGGGCTGTCGTTCGTGGTTCCTTAAGTCTCATAACTAGGCCAGAAAATTTTTTCGGGTTGTACTCGACATTTTCCGATTCGTAGGTTATTTTTTTCAGGTCCAATTTGCAATTCAACTGTGCAGTTACCACAACATTGTGAAATATCGGAGCGATTATGGAGTTATTTGCTTTTGCGGGAGCCTTGGCGCATTTCTTTAAGAACGTTAATTTATTTAAATTGCCGAACATTTTACACTATTTGTATGAACCAAAAATGGAATTTTGGATTAGATATTCATGTAAGTAAATATTCCCTATTACCAACTTGAGCAAGTTTAAGCAACTTATCCGGTTAGAATTAAGGAGGTTAGGAAAACTAGCAAAATTGTTTGGTAAACCTGTAAAATTTATGGAATAGTCTCCAATACGACGTCGCTAAAATTTTAATCATTGGCGACACCAAATGACAATTTTTAAACTGGAGTACACATGGTGATCGTTTTTCGTCCTTAAGTATGGATGTCTCAGTTATCTTAAGAGGTACGATTTATAGTAACCAATAATCTTAAAACAATAGTTAGCTATCATTTTTAGTTTTGAAGATATTCAAAATGTATGTTTTTCCAATATTTACCATTTTATGACAGGACAGGACTCAAAATATTTGAGTAAAAATAGTAACATTGAAATAGGGGACACAATGGAAATCTTCGTAAAGGATTCTCGTAATCCTTTTGATTAAATAAAGTTGCACCAATTAACTTTATCTATTTGACAACAAAATTTTATCTTCCGCTTTGAAAATTCGAGCACAAACCATTATCAAAAACCGCTCGACATTAAGTGCAAACATAGCGCCAGCATAAAATAATAACAAAATTTCCCTATTTCGACTGTAAAATAAGAAGAAAATTTTAAATTTGTATAAATTCTTTTGGGGTAGTTTTGCTTTGTAATTGCCTCAACACAGGAAAAGCGAACCTGTAAGGATGTAAAGACTTCAATAGAACTCTTCTAACAAAATGACTTTGATATTAAAATATTTACGATAATTTTCATTTCAGAAATTGTTTGAGCTGTCTTAAATAAATTTAATTTATTTTATTTTCTTAATAATGAAGTAAGACGTTTGTAATAATTTCCGTTACATTTTCAACAATTTCATTAAAATACTTTTTGAAGTAGTAGTAGATACTGCATTGGTATTAAATATAATTAAATTAACCATTCCACCATTTTAAAAATAAAACAAAATTTTTTTTATCGCTCATTCTTTATTAGTTTTCCTTCTAATACCTACCCAGGTAATCTTTGATTTCAAGTACTATACTTATTGTATATAAAAAAATTTATAGCAGTTATACCAGTTAATAGCCACTTATAAAAATGATGTCGGAAGTTTGCATTGTTTCGATATCAACTTTAGGGATTACGGTTCCATATTATGTCCATAAAACTATAAAATTAACTTTTTCCTTGTATTGGCAAAAATCGGTTTTGCTGCAGTGGCGTAGTACTAAATGCGAAGATTAGTCGAAATCATTCCGAGACTTCAAATCATCGAGTTCATCATACTAATTATTTTTCTTATTTTTATTAATATTTGTAGAAAGAATTTTTAATTAAGTAAAATTTAATTAATTCAACGAATAAACAAGCGAGTTTTTAGCTTCCTATTGTATATTTTACAATAGAAGAAACTCTTGTGCAGTACTTTTTTAAAAAAATAAATTATTAATTCGTTTTAAAATTAAATTTTCTAGTATAAATTAACTTCTACAAAATTAAATGTAGTTTTTTCGTACTCAGGAAAAAATTGACTGTGCACTACGTAGCGGGTTGGAAAACACAAACTACCAAGTTGCTGAAAAGACAGAACAATCTTAACCCTTCTGTAAGTAACGTAACGCTTCGTCGTCCTGAAAAGTTCACGTTAATTAAATCTTAATTACATACTTGTCAGGTTTTGATTACTACTAGTGCTTCTGTGGTTATTCTCGACAAACTTAAATGGAGTTAAACTATTACAATTTATATTTAACCATCCTTAAAGCGCTGGTTAAATATTTAATTATTTTACGGCTATCTAAATAAGCTTTAATTATCTAAAAATTTGGAAACAAAACTTCTTGCATTGCTGGTATGAAGTATTATATTTATTTATGTCCTATTTTTTACCTCAACGTAAATTCAAGTAACTATTGGTAGATATTCCGATTTTGTTTAGTAATTTTAAATAAATAAATCGATAAACAATCACATAAGGACGCATCCATAAGCCAGTGTCGAAAGGAAACCAACATGAAAAATCCTAACCAAATCCAACTCAAAAATATAGCCAACCACGTGGTCGTAAAGTTACTTTTCAATAATAAAAGAAATAAGAAGCTACCAGGATTTAGGCATACTGAAAATCGAATTTAATTAGAAAATAATAAAAATTACTTTAATTTTTCATTTAATTTATTTTACAAGAAGTAAAATTAACATAATTTTTCTGAATTAGTAGATAAACAAACATTTTACATAAAAAAAACGAAATTCGACTGTTGTTTCTTCGCCTTAATAACGTCTTTGTTAAAAGTCCCTGGTTTTATCGTTTTCCTTTTTAAAATATTAAACGAGAGTCAGATTTTTCATTTTCTAGGTAACTTCAAATCTCAAATTTTTGGATTATTTGTTAGGGGAAGTATACGAAACTTGGCTAAAATTTAACGAACTTCGTATCGTTAAAATGGTCACCTTGTAGATGATTATCAAAAATATATAAATTTGGTGATTTTTGAGAGATGAAATTTGAGACGACGGTCATGGCCTGAACGTTAGCGAGATCAACTGCTAATGCAAGGCTTCCCGGTTCGACTCCAGGTACAGTCTAAAAATTTTTTATGATGTACCATCATAACCATAAAAACAGGGTGCAGGCACATCGAAAGGGAAGCGTAGCAAGCTACCTGAGATGTAAAAACCAAAAATGCTCATAGAACTAATTACAAAAATTAGTAAAGAACAGGTCCTGGACCTATATTAAGAGGAAGACTTCTTAATAATTAAAAGGAGATGAAGATATAAATTTGACTCACGAATTATTTAGAAATGGAATTGCTTTAGATGACAAATACCATATAATGAGCTTTTTACTACTACCAGTCAACAATATTTTATATGGGGTTGCCAGATTCTTTTTCAGGACAAACCAGATCAAAAAAAAAATGTTTGTCATTTATTTAATGAAATTTCCTTCAGCAAAAACTTATTTATCAAAATATAATAATAATAATAATAATAATCTTTATTAGGTTACTAAGTATAAAATTACTTTACATCAGTCCTAAATGGTGGAGATCAGCAGTTACTGGTTTTCATCTCAACTCAATTTGGAAGAATTCGTCCACATCATATAGCGCACTTTCATTTAGTGTTTTCTTCATTTCACTTTTAAATTTCCTAGTCGGAAGATTTTTTATTCGTTCTGGCAATTTGTTGTACAGTTTTATTTGCAGATTCATTCCATTAGAACATTTGAGCCTATTTCTCTCAGTTCTCACTTCATTTCTGCTTCTGGTCTGATGCTCGTGTGTTGCGATGTTGTCTGAGATTTTCCGATCTGTCTTCACTCTCACTACACTAGCGTAAACATAGGCAGATGAGATCGTTTGAATACATAGATTACGGAAAATTGGCTTACAGTGAGTCCTTGAGGGTACTCCTTCTAGTGCACGTATAGCCCTCTTCTGTAGTAGGAACACTTTCTTTATCTGCGCTTCATTACCCCAGATCAAGAGTCCATACACCATTTTGGCATGAAACATTGAATAATAGACTGCCTTAGCTGCCGCTTTTCCAACCGTTTCCCCAATCCTTCTTATCGCAAAAATACTCCTACTTAGGGAACTCACCAGAACAGCCACATGTTCATGCCAAGTCAGCAAAGTGTCCATTATTATGCCCAGGTATTTTACCGAAGACTTATCATTTTGCTTAATCGCTCTACAGGCAGTGAACTTAACCATTTGAGTTTTGTCCATGTTTAGTAAGAGTTTGTTAGTTTCAAACCAATCAGTAACTTCCCATATAGTTATACAATATGGCTCAACCTTCCAATTATGTCCAGGAATGTATAAAAATCTCGGTCTTCGGCCTCGGAGGTGTACGAAAAAATTATCTTTCCATTCATACTTTTGGTAACTCTCTACGTTCGAGAAGATAACGGTAGACAGCTACAACCTGGGATTTTATAATTACGTATAGATAATTGCTTAAATGAATTGGATTATAGTTAGAGTGATGTGACATCGTATTTATTGGAAACGTTTTATAGATACTAACTAATTCAGAATTGTACCGCAATAGTATAACGCTACTTCTCCTATAATGTACAATCAGTATGTGATGAAAATTTACAATTCACTAATATAATTGCTCGTTGGACAGTTTCTGTACTGATAAAATAATAACACTATTTTATAATAATTATTGGTATTGATGAACATAATATTAATAATATCATGTTTTGTAAACGAGGTGTTTAATATAGCAAAAAGATATTATATTAATTTATTTCCAAGTTCCTGATTCTCGATTGATATCTGCTTCGGTTTATTATTTATATTATGATTATAAATCTTAATTTCAATAAATTAATTAATTAATAAATAATCGACCGCCTTCGAATTAACCCATCAAGGATTAATAAGGATACATAACTATACCAATTTAATGAGAAAAATATTTGTAGGTTTTATTTAAAAATTGTTTAATATAAGTTTTACATCAAACAAAAATTATATTCTCCTATTTACGTTTCAGATCAATCCGTTTACAACTTACCTACTACGAGTACTAAAAAAATTTTTCAGTTTACAGAAAGCAATATTAAATTTACCGACAACAAAATTAATAACGATTATTCTGTGTAAATGCCTCTTGGCATTTTGTATTCTTCAAACGAAAACCGTTTTTACTAAACGGAGGGAAAAATTAAATATTCTCTTCTTAAACAGCGGCGGCGCTAGGTTTTTTACAAGGTGTGCGGACATAGTGGGTCAAAATGAGAAGTAATTTTTAACTTCCTATTGGATTTCTGGTATTAGGCCAGTTGACAAGACTAGAATAAATTTTATTATCATTATTATTTGAGCTTCCAGAAAAGAAGTTATACTAATTAATCAAAGTTTAGAGACTCCAGATTTGGCCGCCACATTAGGAAAACCTCCCGAAAATAGACGTTTTTAATGATATTCCTAAATACGTTTAGGTTTACGTTAGGTTCACCTGAGGGTAAAATGCCACATAATTAGTTTAAATTAAAGAGAACTTAATTAATAAGGCGAGCGAATGGCTGAAATGCTAGCGTGTTCGCTTTCAAGCCAATATTCACGGGTTCAAATCCTGTGAGGTCGTACTATCTATAGAAGAAATTTTCGCTCACCAAATGTCTATCTGCTGGCCCCAGATAACATTATTTATGGCTAAAAAACTTCCCTGATGGAGTAGGCGGTGTAAAAATCGTCTATTCCCGTGGTTCGGAATCCACGTTAAGCTGTAGGTCCTCTGTGCTCGTCACACATTTTCAACACGCAACGAGCAGAGACAGGGAGGTATCGGGAAAATGTCGCAAGACGTTCATAACCGAATATAGATATAGATAGAACTTAATTAATTATAACATAGATTTTTTACATTTTTCTTCCTAATTGCTCGGTTGCGAGGTTACAGTTTTCAGATCAGAGGGTGCAGTATGCATTAATTTTTAAAATATAAATTACTATACAACAAATTAAAATTTAATAAATTAATTTGCATATACAGGTATAAAAATTTCATTCAAGTTTTACCATTCCATTAATAATATTTTTGCTTTACTTCTCTGCAAAATCTTCTAAATCCACTTCCTGAGTTAGATCAATCCTGTTCTTTCTCTATTACGTTACAACTTAACTTATCCACAGTCTACGATTCGAACCCATAATTTCCCAGAAAAAGGGGAGTGTAACGAATTTTCAAAATAAAATCTATATAAATAAAAATGAATGTGAAAACCTTTGTCACGGCATCACATGATAACGGCTGGACCGATTTTGTTAATTTTTTTTTAAAAGTGTTTGTAATAGTCTGTAGATGGTTCTTACGTAAAAAAAAATTGGAAAAGTTGCCCGGGAAGTTGGAAAATTCGGGAAAAATTGAAAGTGCTTTTTTTTTATACCGTCAATAGGTGGCGCGACCTTAAGTACCTACAGAAGTAGGTAGGTAATTAAAGTACCTACTTTATTTCTATAGTGAAAACCATTGTCAAGGCATCACTTGATAACGGCTGGACCGATTTTGTTAATTTCTTTTTAAATTGTAATAGTCTGAAGACGGTTTTTACGTAATAAAAAATTGAAAAAGTTGCCCCGAAAAGTTGTACTGAATCGAGAAGGCTGCAAGTAACTTATAAAGACATTGCAAAGGTCTATATTTTATAAGCTGCACAGAATAGATTGTGAATCGTAGCTTTTGTTCACTTTTTGTACCACAAAGTGAATCAATTATCCGTTGGTTCAAAAATGGTTCATCGTTATTGCGCCGATGAACAATACTATTTTTTCATCTATACTATGATTTTTTATCTACAGTGGCGACTTGGACCGATTTTGTTATTTTTTTTTAATGTTCGTAATATATACTCCGAATAAGGTTGTTAGGTAATGAAATGCTGGAAAAGTTGTTCGGAAATTGGAAAATTCGGGTAAAACTGAAAGTTCATTTTAGTTAAATAAGTGATCAACAGATGGCGGCTCTAATTTGGAAGTCATAAAAAAATTACTTTAAAACCAAATGAAAACCACGAATAAATTAATATATTACGCCTGTCAATTTATTTAGTAGCGCTATCTATTGATAATATGTTTATATTAGATCCGGTGATTGATATAAATCAGGCAGATAATGCCGGTGTAGCATTACAAGGTTTGTTATTTTTTTTTAATTAATTTGTAATTTGGTTATTAGGTTTTGATTGGCGACACGATAACCGTTAGTATTACGGCTCTGTTACATAGTGAGGTTTGATAACGTATTTTTGTTTTGTTCGCCTCAATACTGGGGTGATTTAGAAAAAAAGCAAATAAGGAAAAAAGCGCAAAAATTTACCTCGCGTAGGCGGTTCTCCCAGGGTGAGGCAATTGCTTTAATTCAATTCGTCTGTCGGGTCACCTTATGAAAAACTGAAAGTGCCTTTTTTGATTCGACAGTAACAGTCACTCACCAACTTAAAGAATCAAATTTTGGTTGGTAATATTTCTAACTGGCATGTAGCTATATAAGATATACTTCATTGCATGGAGTAAAATAAAACCAAAAGATTTAAAACGCTAAAAATAATACTGATAATTAAAACGAACAGAATGCCGCAAATAAGACGGAGTAATTTAGGTCGCAGAACTCGCAATGCTGCAACCCAAAGATATATTCGAAATAATCGAACTGCAGTGCAACGCGAGGAAAATGAAATTGAACGGAATAGTGCAAGAAGGCCAAGAAATGTTGCGTTGAATACTCATCGAGCTGCTTTCCGTTACAACGTGACAATTGATTACGGTGCAGACCAATCCGTTGCTATTGGATCCATGAGCGTTGTGTACCCACATTGTAAGGCATTGAAATACAAAACTGAAGCCCCTGGATTGTGTTGCGCAAGTGGAAAAGTCAAATTGGCGCCATTGGTCCCCCCACCAGAACCATTGCGCTCATTGGTTTCTGGAGCAAGCACAAATTCCACACATTTCCTAACACAAATTCAGAAATACAACAGTTGTTTCCAAATGACTTCATTTGGCGCAACAAATGTGGTGCGGGACAAGTTCATGCCCACTTTCAAGGTAATTATTACACAATCTTATTTAAACATTATTTGACAACAACACTATTAACATACATTAACATTTACAGATTCAAGGACAAATATATCATCGAGCAGGTTTGTTATTGCCGCCTCCGGATGCAGGCTTTAAATTTCTGCAGATTTTTTTCATGGGAAATTCACCACAAGAAGTAGATCAACGTTGTGCACACAACAGTTCGGTGAAAATACCAATCGTGGAACAACTTCAAACTTTTTTTCATCAACACAATGAATTGATTGCATTGTTTAAAACCGCACTGGACCGCATGCCAACTGATAATCACAAAATTGTAATCAGAGCCGATAGGACGCCTGCGGGAGAACACGCAAGACGTTTCAATGCGCCAACAATTGATGATGTCGCCATTGTCGTCGTTGGAGAAAATTTGGAATCACGTGATATCGTTCTGCAACGGCGAAACGATCAGCTGCAGCGTGTGTACGAAACGCACCGATCATATGATGCGTTACAATATCCCATCATATTTTGGCTAGGTGAAGACGGTTATGATTTCTCGCACAAGATGGTAAATCCGCTTACAGGCGCTGAAACGAACAAAAAAGTCAGTTCAATGAACTACTATTCATATCGATTGATGGTTCGTGAAAATGAGGACAATCACATATTGAAATGTCGCCGTCTATTTCACCAATATGCTGTCGCTATGTACGTCAAAATTGAAACTGAACGGTTGCTATTTATCAGATTGAACCAGACAAACCTCCGTTCTGAAGAGTATATTCACCTTCGAGATGCCATCAATACTGACGGAAACGCACAGAATATTGGCCGCATGACGATTCTCCCAGCAACGTACGTCGGAAGTCCACGACATATGCATGAATACGCTCAAGATGCCATGTCCTATGTTCGCCATTACGGCACACCAGATTTGTTCATCACGTTCACTTGCAATCCGCAGTGGATAGAAATTCGACACGAGTTATTCCCTGGTCAAACACCCATCGATCGCCATGACATCACAGCGAGAGTCTTCAAACAAAAATTGAAATCATTGATGAATTTAATTGTGAAGCATCGCGTGTTCGGCGTGGCAGAAACGCGGATTGTCACACGCACATATTCTCATTTGGTTGATTGAGAAGATAAGACCGAATGAAATCGATGATGTAATATCAGCAGAAATTCCCAATGAAGAAGAAGATGCAGTCTTGCATGAGGTTATTACTAAGAACATGATTCATGGCCCCTGTGGAACATTAAATAACAATTCTCCGTGTATGGTCGACGGAAAATGTTCGAAGCGGTATCCAAGGGCATTAGTTGCAGAAACAATTACCGGAAATGATGGTTATCCAATGTATTGTCGCCGTTCGACTGCGGACAATGGAAGATCAACAATTGTGAAAGTTAATCAACAGGAAATTGAAGTAGATAATCGTTGGGTTGTTCCGTATTCGCCATTACTATCGAAGACATTCAAAGGGCAGATCAACGTCGAATCTTGCCATTCCGTGAAATGCATCAAATATATCTGTAAGTATGTGACCAAAGGAAGTGACATGGCTGTGATTGGAGTTGATGCGGAGAATTCCAACGATGAAGTCACTCAATACCAATTGGGCCGCTATGTTAGTAGTAACGAAGCAATTTGGCGCATTTTTTCATTCGTTTTTTTCAAAACAACGTTTGCCCGAAAATACATATAGGCAAATATTGAAATTTGGGCAGGACAACGTCTGCCGGGTCAGCTAGTAAATAAATAAAAAAAACTAAGCAAAATACGAAGTTTTTCCAGTTATAAGCTGAACTCAAAGGTAGAAAATAATTTTTTTATTAAATTTCTTGCATCAAAATTTTTTTTTGAACCTCCAAGCTTTTTGATGGCTTACATTTTCCTTGGCAAATTTGACTCACGCGATCAAAGCTTTAAGCTTCAAAATAAAATTTTGATGAAGCAAATTCAGAAGAAAAAATTATATTTTACTTTTCAGTTCACCTGTATCAAGCTTTTAACTGGATAAAACTTGTTTTATAATAGCATTTAGAAAATAAGCATTTCATCTCTGAGCAAAACCCGTCACGTAAATCGATCTTAACGTTGATCACCGCACGATTAAATCGATAGAATATAGATTGCAGTCAAAGAATACAAAAGTCGTTAGTGCTGAAAAATTAACTGTTAGAATCGTACCTGCGTTAGCTAGCAATAGTTTATGTATTGAAATGCTATTTTCCTTCATGACATTTGAGAGTCCGAGCTAGGGTCAACCTAAATTGCAAACATATTTACACGCTGAATTTGCTTTATTAGTGCCGATTCACAATGAACGTAAGACATAAGAAGTACGTAAAACGGACATAAGACATAAGGTTGAACCATAGCAAATCAATGTGACTGTTCACAATGCGCATAATAATTCTTCTGTTTACTTATCTCTTATGTACGGTTATGAGCGAACATAAGGATTCCGTAAAGTTGGAATGGTTTCAACTTTATGTATTTCTTATGTAAATTTTAAGGAAAATGTTGTGAAATTACCAGTTTTTAAGTTGGCAGTAACATCACAGTTTGAACTTCGCCGAGCACATCAGGGACGCGTCCGCAAAGGCAGGAGCAGTGACGACATAGCTTGCCCGCCTTTTGCCCAACATGGGAGGCCCTAAGCAGGCCAAGAGAAGAACCCTCGCCCTCGTGACGCAGTCGATCATACTGTATGTGGCACCTGTATGGCACGAGGCGCTGAGGGTTAGCAGGAACGCGCAGAGACTGCTGAGCGTCCAGCGCAGAATGGCGCTGCGCGTTTCCTGCGCTTACAGGACGGTCTCGCTCGACGCGGCCCTCGTTCTGGCGTCGATGCCCTCATCGACCTCCTCGCACTAGCAAGGAGCAGAACCTACGACGGAGTGGGGGGTGCCGAAAGCGAGGTGGCCGAAAGTTGGCAGGCCAGGTGGGAGGAGGTAACTTACGGCTTGTGGACCCGCAGACTCGTCCCCAACATCAAGAGATAGGTCGAGAGGTGGCATGGACAGGTGAGCTACCACCTCACACAAATGCTGTCAGGGCACGGCTGCTTTGCGTACTACCTGCATCGATTCGGCATATTGGGAAGCCCCAGGTGCAGGTTCTGCGACGAAATCGATACCGCGGAACACCTCTTCCAGTGCTGGAGATGGGAGCGCGAGAGAACAATGGTCTCTCTTGCACTGGGGTACACAATGACTCCCGAAGACCTGGTCGAATCAATGCTCGTCGACGAGGCCCAGTGGCAGCGGATAAACAACCTCATCACAAACATCGTGAGGTGTAAGGAGGCAGCAGGAAGAGCCGAACAACGGGCCGCTGCTGCCGCTGCCCATACGGGGGAGGATACTGACACTGAAGATCAGTGATCCGAGGCCAAACACGGTCGGGTAGAAGAGTGGCATGCGAAAGAGCACACGTAACATCGAATTCCATCGCAATGCCCCCTACCCGACCGTCAAACCAGGAGGCCAACCAACGAGAAGAACTCGGACAGGTAGAAGAGAGGCATGCGAAAGAGCACACGTTTCATCGAATTCCATTGCAATGCCCCCTACCTGACTGAGCAACCAGGAAGCCATACATGAGAGGAACTTGGAGGCCCAAACGAAAAAGGCGGGTCTGCACACGACAGCGCCTGCGCAGTTTTTTATAATCTTACGGAATATTACGTTCATTGTGAACACTTTTTCCCTTAAGGTCAAAATTATGTTTTATGTAAACTTTACGTGTTACGTATTTCTTATGTCTTACGTTCATTGTGAATCGGCACTTAGAATGACTTCAATGAAGCAGAGTCAACGTTGGTCAATTTACTACACTCGCAACACCCGGGACGATTGATAAAATCGACCATCCTTCTTCTGAGATTGTTTTTTGAACTTGACCGCCATTTTTTCGATAGTTTTATGATGGTTTTTGGAAGAGTCGGTTCAAATTGGGACCATTAATTTAATTAATAAACGAAGACGGTTATGACGTGATAGTTAGCACGATCAACTGCTAACGTAGGGCTTCCTGGTTCGACTCCAGGTTTGAGCGTAAAAATTTCTTGACCACTACCGCGCTTTGGAGGGCACGTACAGCCGTACGTGTGTTAATGATTTGCTTTCATAATAATAAAAATCAGCGTACATGCACATCGAGGGATAACTTAGCAAACTAAGTTGACATGTAAAAATCAATTATGCTCACAGAACAAATTTGAAAAATTTGGTAAGACACAAGTCCCAGACCTAACCAAGAGGAAGAAGAAGAATGTAATCCAACATTGTGTAATAGATTTTGATAGTCGTGCGAAGCTTAAGTTTTATGGAAGGCCGTAAAAATGCTTCCTATCAGTCGATAGAGGTAGCAAATGGTTGATTTTCATACGTTATTTGAAAATACATGTTACGTATTAGAAAATGATGAATTTCGTTCATGCAACATTGATGGTCATATTTGCGTATTAATGGTAGATTGATGAAAATTGCATATAGCAACTTTCATTTTTTAAGAACTTTTTGGCGGTTTAAGAACAGCCAAGTTTATTTGTATTCAAATATTTGCCTTTCATTTGAACGTTTGGTTGTTCTTCATTTAAACACAGCTCGTGTTCAAATTATTCTGGTGTTCAATAAAACCCATCAATAATAATTACTGTACTTTCGATTTTTTTATAAATTTACATGTTGGGAGCGTCTGCATTACTGGGTTAGTGCAGTCCGATTGAACTGAAAGCCGCAGCAAATATTTTTGATCCTTAATTTAAAATCCAATTTTATAATTTTTATAAATTTAAAAATATCAAATAGCACACAACAGTATTTAACTTTGAAGTTATGCGACAACTTACCGAATATCCCCCGTATCTTCACAATCCCATAAAGCTACTAAAAAATTACAAGACGGTCGTAATAAAAAAGCGAGAGTCAAAATTAAAAATAAAAATTTAATTTAAAAAAATAATTCGCAAATTACAATACAAAAACCCACCTTGTTTTACGTCAACTAAGACATAGCCACAGAATAAGATAATGAACAACAATATCAAATATCAAAAAAGTGGCCTTGTTTCCGTCACTTGGAAACGTTTATTCTATTTTGTTCGTCATTTCCATTTTTAAATGAAACACATTTCAGAGCTACACAAAAGAATATATTTAAATGTAGCGATTCACGTCAAGCTTAGCGTAGTCAACTCGACGATTAAAACATTTAGGAACGTGCTCTCCAAAAGCCCAACTTTAATTAAATAATTTTAACGATGGTACACATTAATTATTATTTTAATATTTTGTTTTTTAATAATCAATCGGAACGACGAAGAAAAGCGTCCTTGTGGAATCACTTTTTATTGTTTATGCTAATTAGCAAACCAATATAGCTAAGATATACAGACGGCTAAATCCAATGGCTCACTTTTTTTGAATTAATTGGATTCGCATTTTTTCAAAGGAAACTCCTGTTTTGCACTTACCTTTGCTGAAAATCAATTAGATGAAAAAGTTGGTTTCGGCTTCGCTTTAGTTCAAAATTCAAATTTGATGTAATCGAGCTACGTTAGCTTTCTTTTGTACGGTTAACAAAAACCCATAATTTTCAACATATTTATTTAGTGAAGGCTTAGTATACAATAGAACACATTCAAATAGTTAACACTAAAGTTATGTAGATCCATAGACGATGTAGGCACTGATTTTCTTACAAATAACTTACATGTAAGAAATTAATTAAGATATGTGGCTTGATAGCACATTTCTCGATGTACAATTTAGAAACCCCAAATCCAGCACAGAAATCTCACATTTCTCAATTGTGATTGATTTTGTAAATACGCTACAGAGATTCGCTCCATTTCTTAAATGTGTTGAAATCAATAAAAAATTGTTTTAGTTTATCAGCAACAAATTGAGAATAACGAATTCGGTACTGGTGGGATTTATGGGTCGCGTACGAGCGAAGGATCCGCTCCCATAATTTCCATTATGTGAGCGCACCGAGCTCTCTCAGCGTTCTTTTTGATTTTTCACCTAATAATGTAATTTACAATAATTAGAGTTAACATGTTCGGTAATTTTATAGCTAATTATATACATTTTACACGTTTTAATTAATTAGTCGACAATGTACACTACAAGGATAATTAGCTACCGTTCCTTTCAAAAATATAAATTCCAATTATCTACACATTTTTCTACAACTAAAATTAATACTTCGATGTAATATTTACAAGTTTCTACAATACATACTTTAGTTTCATGATTAATTGAGTAGTGTGTCGAATAACGGCTCAAGGTTAGAAAATGAATATACAGGGTGTTTAATAGTAATCGCCAACGCTTTACAGTAGACTTATGGAGCAATCAGAGCCGTCATAACCCTGTAAAGCGTAGGCGATTATTTTAGAGACACCCTGTACATTAGTTTCCTTACCTTTTGTCGTTATTCGACGCACTTACTCAATTAGATTATGTAAAAAATATAAAACTTACTTTAATTAACGTAATAATTCTAGTATACATAATCCTTTTTATTAGCTATGTTTCAAAAATTGAGCTAAAACATTTTTCAGGAAAGAATTTAAAAAAATTACAGTTGAAGCAATTTTACATCAATTTTTAAGTACTTAGTATGCTTCATTAACAGTAATCTACTGCAGTAATTTTCAATAAAATGCTTTTTAACTCAAACAATAAACCACTACACGTCGTTACTTAACCACCCAATTTGTTTAAATAATTTTCAAATAATATTCTCCCGTCTAAAAATACGAGTTAAAGCCAATTAGCAATAAAGTTGTGTGTGTTTATTAAAAAAAGTTTTTATGCTGCAGTAATAAATAAACGAATCCCCAAAAATTAATAAAGCACAAATTACGGTGTTTGATATGCTGCGAATGTTTCGTTAATTGTCACTTTTTTAACGTTTTATTGACCTAACTCCTTAATGGAAAACTGAAAATATTGACGTTCGCGTTGTAATTGACAATAAGTAAGAACATAAAAAAATAAAATATTGATTACCGGAGGTATCAATTTTCAGCGAAAAAAAATTATTATACAAACCAGATAATCACAAAATCAGTATTGTAACTTTCGGTACACCTTGTATTTAATCTAGTATTTAATTATACGAAAATATGTCTAATGACGACAAGTGTCACCTTGTTACCTTATTGTTGTGATTAATAAAAGAGAATGTTAATTAATTATAACCCTACGTTTCAGCGTTGTTGGAAGTGGATAATTGATTATCAAGTTCGATTTACGACGAGAAACTACGGAAAATGCATTGGAAAACAGTAGTTACTTGAATTTGGAAGAACAATTTTCATTATAGCCGAAGATTTCAGTTCAAATAAAGTCGAAAATGAGGAAAATGCATTCAATTCGACCATGCAAAATGTTCTCCTTGCAAAATTAATCGAGGGATCGTAAACTCACGTAAACTGAAGATATGATAGATTCGAGTAAAAAGTTCATATCATACAGACTGCTAATATTTTTCCCTTTTTTTAATGTAGTAATGACAAATAGCACGAAAACGGACAACGAGGTGGACGAAAACAAAACATGTTACTTAGAAGAAAGATCAAGGCATTTCAGGAGAGAACCCTCAAAACCGAGAAATAGGAAATCAAGATGCAGTGTTCCCTACAGCTTGCAAAAGAAGAACTCGTTAGGAAATTCTATTCAAATTCCACCACAGAACCAGATTTCGAACCACCTAAGAAGACGAAAAATAAAAACAAATCCCCTCGCAGCGGCAAAGCCACTGCCAATACGCCCGTCCTCCTTCCTGGGGACTCTGTCTCACCCAAGAAAATCATGCTTCTGGATGGTGTCAAGACACCTACAGGCACGATCCATTACGGCCATGACAGCAGTAGCAAGTGGACACATATGACTCCTTTCAACGGAAAATGGCATTGCCATATACCCCAACACGGAAGCAACCACCGCGCTTATCGAGGCTACTTAAGGAGGAAAACTTTTTATCTCACATGTTCACCCTAACTTAAGACACACCCTTGAAGGTAGTTCAGGGGCCTTCCCGGTACGCTCAAGCCGGAAGATATTTTAAATGATCTGATGGGCCAGAATTTACCAGGAAAAAGCGTCCATCAGATGCGTTATAGACGTCAGCGCCGCTCCATTCCGCTCTTTCTTGCGATTAAAATAAAAGTGACGCGGCGAAGCCACTTTTGATACCCTGCCGGAACATCACCTTTGAGTCACCGCACGGGAAAACCGATGTGGGCCAGGGTAATCGGTGTCAAACTCTTGGATACTCACAGCGGAACTGTCCCGCACATCCAAGCTGCGCAATGTGCGCCGTTCGTATACGAAGCAGTTAACTGCGCTAAGAGCGGAGGCATACATCCGGAAATTTACAAAGGCTGCTCTTTGGTAAATTGCTGTGACCGAAACCAAAACCAAGCTCAGTCAAATTCTCACAACAACCCCACTCTCCCTCGTGGGAGCTTCCTCAAAAAGGCGCACAGTAGATTTTCCGTTGGCATAAATTTTCAAGAGCCCCAGACGAGTAATAGATCACATGGTGTGATTGAAAATTCAGAAAATTACCACGAAATGGACTGACAACGATGGTTTAAACAAAATTATGGGATTGAAGAAAAGAATGTGAAAAGACGAACATCTAAGTTTACGAAGCATGTAATAAGTTTAAGGGAAAGGTAGATTTAAAATTGATGGTTTGGATTCTGTTCCAATATTATCATGCCTATGTAACTCCAAAGTGATAAGATCGAGTTAACATTGGTCGATATGTGCATTTGTGAGATCCTAAAATTTGGGTGATTCGTGAGTATGACGTGAGACCATGGAATTCATGCTGGATATACTCAGGGCTCAACTGGTAATAACTTAGTTGCCGGGAAATTCCTTTGAGCGGCCCCGCTCTTTAAGCTCGATCGTGCAAAAATATTATTATTGTACTTATTATTAAGTGTACAACTTGGCAAGGACGACTGCTTTTAATCATAGTGGTTTCCTTGGTTGTGCAGCCTAAAGGCCGCACTGAATGTGCATGAACGAATCAATTTACCGTTACCGTTACAGACAGATAAATGGAGTTTTTCTTTTCACTATGTAGAATTTTCACTATATACAATCTTAGGCGGTTATTCTGTAACTCGTCCTTCATTAAAGGATCCTTTAAAAATAGGTAATAAAGTAGGGTTTACGATGTAAACAATTGAATTACAAACCATATTTTAAGTGGAAACCAAACTTTACCTAATTTTAAAGAATCTTCTAATAAAGGACGAGTTACAGAATAACTGCCTTAGAAACATTTTTTATACTGACAAATATGATAATACCCCAAAGTTTTGTGTCTGCAACCCTAAATAGAGCCTATTCCGTGCTCGTCAGTGCGGCCTTTAGGCCGCACAACCACGATATTCACTTATTAGATATTTAAGGGCGATCGGTCGAAAAGACATCGGATAGACGGATTAGAGAATTACTTTGCTTATTATAATATAATATACATATATAAATTGGTGAACCTTATGAGAATTTTGGAAACATATTATTGTGTTCTAGTTGAAAAGGTGGCGGTACTTAATTTAAAGTTGCAATAAATTGCTGCAGTATTGTAATTGTTCATTTGTATTCGTTCCATCAAGCCATTTATTCCCTGCTAATTTAGTAGTGCAATCTGTTGAACTCCACCGGGTGTTTCAAAAATTTCCATAAGGTTTGTTTATCTGATACTACATAATCAAAGATAACACTATTACAAATTGTGAAAAGTTGACTATCTTAGGCGTCATGAAAAATTCGATGGCGTATTTGGATTCCACATAAACAAGTACCTTAATCTTGTTTTGATTAAAACTGCCTGGTTTTGTCAGTTCTCAATTTAAAAGGTTTCTGGTTACGCCACTGATTAGAGTGAAGGACAATTTTACGAAGTAGTCAATGAAAACATCAGCACCATAGAGCCTTGCAGACTTTGTAGTTAGTTATATCTTTTATTATAAAGCATCACATTGGCAAGCTTTGTAAGGGTTTTGGCAAAACTAGGGGAGGTTCAAAAGATTATCAAGATATGGCGGCGTCACTGAATGGGAAGACTTAATAAATTGATTTACCAACAGCTACAAAATATAATACAATTTGGAATAGAAATTGTAATACCAATATTCAGCACAGGCCCAGATTGGGCTACCGGGCAACCAGGAGAATGCGTGGTTCCTTTTTGGGCCTCCGAGTAATTTATTTTTAATTAAGCTGACTAGTTCAATATGTTATGATTTTTTTTTAAATTCAATTTTCTTTTTATTAAACAATACAGAGTAACCGTTTTTAACCTTAAGCATGGAAATTTTAGTTAATATTTTAAGAGGTAAGAGTTCGCTAAATTAGAGCAAATTGCTTTAATATTGTCTTCATTAAAAATTACTAAGTTTATCAGTTTCAAATCTAAAATATTAAATCAAGAATTATGAATTTTCATTTTTATTGTTATCTTTAAAACTAAAAAATGACAAGTTACATTTTTTTAGATTATTAGTTAAAATGAAAATACGCAATTTTACACCACTTGAACCGACTTCGTATCTCTTAAGATAACCGAGATACCCATGATTAAGGTCAAAAAACGATCATTATGTGTAATAAGTAAAATCTGTCCTTCCGCGTGACGCAATTTTCCCTCCGCCTTTCTGTCCTTTCGCGTTTGCAGGAAAAACTCGAAGCATTTAAATTAATTTCTGTAGAAAAAACAACTTTAAAAATTCAAGAATTCTAACATTCTTTTAATTGTAGCTTCTGCTACAACTCCGGCGTTAACAATATTTAACTTACATTTTTAATTTAAAAATTAATGTTTATTTAATTTATTTCTGTTCGGGATGTTTTTTTCAAGATATAATTTATGTTAATTTGAATTTACATTATGTCTAGAGACGGTCATCAGCTTAAGCGGTTTTACATTAGTATTATATAGTCGTTGGGGAGTGGGGATAACTTTATTACCCTATCTTCATATTAAATCAGGTCAGATCAGAGAAGTTGCCTACACCTGGATCAGGCACGCACTTTAGGAAGGAGCAAACCAGGGCGACCGCCAGCTTTTCGTGCCCTCAAGCACGGAGGCACTCATAGAAGGTGCCTTTAGTGCCTTTCATCGGTACCTTTAGCATCAGTAGTTGATTACTCTAACTACTAAGCCAATGACCGCCTTATCCGGCACAATGAGACACCATAGTAAATTAATTCGAAGTACTGGTACAAATAATAATCTACTAAAACTAAACCTGACTGTTAAAATATTCAACCCATAAATCGAACGAATTTTGTCAATATTTTGAGCGAATTGCATTTTTTAAACAAACGATTAATACACAAAAATATTGATAAAATCTGTTTTGCTTGAGGTGAATCCTTAACCCTTCCGCTTCAATTTTGCTGGATTATTTTTTCGGAGCTCCGAATTGTTTGCTATGATCGCTGATAGCTTTTTGTTGATGTGCACAGAATGCTGAATACCGGCACGCAACAAACCGGTATAAGGGGGAAGTACTGAGAGCACGTGCCTGTCCTCAAAGTGCCAAAGTCTCTGTTTTTGACCCGAAAAAAATCTTTGTCGCCTTTAATTTATCTGCGCTCCGAAACCCCTTGGCTGAAAGGATCCCACAAAGTCCTGAAATTACTATTCGATAAAAATGATCAGTGTTCATAAATCACGGATGCCCCCTCCCCCAAAAAATTCCTGGCCGCGGGGCTGAATACTGGTATTGTAATTCTGTGTGGGAAGACCATGGCCATAGAAAAGCCACTGATCCGTAAAATAGGTCAGTGCGAGTCCAGAGACTTTACGAAGCACTACCGACTCTCGTCTACCCTGGAACCACCAATCAGGTAACATCGACTTTAGTTTCCGTACAGATTTTGCGTTATTACTTCATCTTCCAAGCAACATCGAACCAACAACAACAAAAAAACATGTTCCATGTTAAAATTGAAGAATTTTCTAATTTAAAATACACACTACAAAAATTCTCCGACGACGCTTTAAGACTGCGCAATGTTAAAGCACTCCGAATATGAACTACCTGAAATTCTATTCCTGTGATATCCTGAATTTTTATTATTTATTTTCAGTCAATAGAAAACATCTACCCGTACAAATAATTAAGAATAGAAAGTAATAAGCTGATTTCCCTTCAGACTACTTGGGCGATACCTTTTGAGAAGCCTTTGAATACTTTGATGGCTTAATCCTCTTAAAAGTTTTAAAATGTCAGCACCCACTCTTCTGGAATACCTGAAGAAATCAGGGAATTTAGAAATAAATATAAAAATAAACATGGAATGTCAGGATATTTTAATCGATAACATTATTAATTTAGGACGTGAGAAATTTTCGAAAAGTCACAGAAAATTTTCAATTTTAATCCGGGAAACGTTGGAAAAGTCGGACAATTTGTTTGCGAAAGTTCAGCAGGCATCCTGCATTACCAGTATAAACGAAACTAAAAATTCGTTTAAGGCTGCTTTTACAATAGTCGGTTAATGCTCAGTTACTTTACACTGGTGTTTAATTTGAGGTTTGACGTCTTCTCATTGGACATCATGTTGATTTATCACCAGTGTAAAGTAACTGAGACTTAACCGAGTATTGTAAAAGCGGGCATCAGCCGTTTGATCTAAGAAAAAAATATTAAAAACTTTGCTTGCGGCATTGTTTAGAAGTCGAGTCAGTTTAAACTTACTTTTTTGATTTCACAAAAAGTTGGCAACCTGATATTTCAGGGTGTATGCTTGTATGTGAACGGAGGCGCTCCTTAGGCATAGCACGTCCCTGTAGTCAACTCACAACAAGGAACTTCCCGCTTCCACCCTATATTGGTGGTTCGTGATTATTATGGAATTTTTTTGTCAATGTAAAGTTAAGTTACAAGTAATATTTTCAAAACCTGATGGTAAGTCCAGCATCAGCAGTACTTTGTCAAAACTGTTGAAGACGTGTAGAGTTTAAAGCAATCTATTACGCCTTCGAATTTAGGTGCGCCATCTGTTGATAATCTTTTAAACTACAGCAGGTGTTTCCAAAACTGATATAAGGTTTGCGAATGTTAGACTATATAATTAAATGTTATACAAAGATAAACATAATTATGGCACTGATGCCATAACCATCATTAGGAAAAACCATCATACCATCACAATCCGCAAGAGTGCTGGGTGTCGACTTTAATAAACATCTGTCGTGTGGCCCACATCTGACCAGAATGGCGACAAAACCGAAAAAAAAACTAAAATAGGCAATTGTTGAGAGGTAAACTTTAGAAATGCATGGAGTGAAACCCGGTATTTCTAAGGGACGGTTGTATAACAGAGAGGTTCAACCTCGAGTAAGAGTTAACCCAGGGATTTTTGGTGTACCAACCAATCAAATAGCAGAAGTCCCTGGGATAACTCTTACTCAAAGATTAACCTCTGTTATACAACCAGCCCTAAATGGAAGGAGGTTTTAGTGGGTAAGAATTCCATTTTACCACCCAACGACATCTGCGTGGTGTTTTTTGGAAGATTTCCCCCTTCCCAACGAACAACAAAATAAAATTATGGCACTGTAACGAAATTAGTTCGACTATTATTAGTGAGGATTCTAAGATGGGGTGCATCGAAGAGGTCGTCTATTACTTAAGCTTGATCCACCCCTATAATAAAGCATAATTATTAAAAAATATAGGAAAACTGAGGAGTACACCGTGATTTTGTGATTTTCTTGTGATTTTTTTGTAGTATCGTAAATACACCTTAAATTTTTTTTAAATAAATTGAATCATCAGCACCTCAAGGGAGACAATGCCTAATTTTTTAAAACCATTGCTTCCTTTGAAATTGGTATTCTACAAAATCAATATGACAAGTCAATATAGTGCTCGGCCTTCGGCTGCACTGAGTAGCTTCCGATTACTCGAATTCCTTTTCAATTGGATTTTTATGTAGGTATTGCGAATTAAGCATTCTAAGCTTGTCGATTAAATAATTACTTTAAATATTATACAAATTTAAATCTTCAGATACTAAAAAGGAATGTTAATTTGAACCCGATGTTTGAGTGTCCCGACTAAACTAACGATCCCAGTGATTTAATTTTTCAACTCGCAGATAATTGCCCCAATTGAGTAATTTGAAGTATATACCTTAAAATAAATGAAAATGTAATTTTTCAAATTAACTTTAATCGTGTTAAGTGGCTTTAAGTATTTTCATTGCTTTGCTGTAGCATCTTTGAACAAATTTCGAAGTTTGAAGAAAGTGCATTTACTTTCTGAACTGTATTGACTTAACAAATAGAAAACGTTATGAGGACACCGAGAAAGTTCTAATTTAATTAAAGAAGTAAAAAGAAAAATAAAGTCCCAAATTATCTGTAAAATGAAAGTTATTAACTTAAAAATTATTTACCTTATAAATTATTTGTCCAATAAAGTGAAAACTTTATTGAAGTTAGGAAAGTGTGCACCCTGTACAAAAGTACGTCAATATTTAAGTAAATGTACTAATTTATTTACGTCACTACCGTCCTCGACTCTAAACACTTTTTGGCACTATTTAAATAATGTTTTGGGTTTGAACAGAAAATTAAAGTTTTATAATCGGGGAAGCGCTAGATATTAGTACAATAAAATTTAGAAAATTAGGAAAAACTCACGTCGCACGGTTTAACGGTGGTTTATTATTGAGCAAATTATTTTCACCTACAGTAAAATAAAATTGTGAGAAAATTTAAAATTAGAGTTACTTTAATACTTTTACTAGTTTGAGTTGAGTCTTTTGCGGCTTCTAAATTCTCCCGGGTTACTTGCTCTTCGCATTTTCCAATCGCTTCCACGTCGATATCGCTCATAGCTTTTCCGTTTACTTCTAATGGCGAAATGCAATAATTTTTCGATAAAAAGTGTTCAATGCTTCCGTTAACTAGTGGTCCCTGTATTAGGGTGTGAATATGGCAATCGCATGGGAAATGATTCAATATCACAGTAAGTACATCAACCGCAAAAGAAATGGTTTCTGCTTTAGGAATATCTAAGACGTGGTTTCCTTGAAACTTAATTGTACGTATATGCTGTTCGGGTGTGATATGCAGTTCTTGAATTCCATCGATTTTGTTATTTAAAAAATTTAGAGCACTGATGTACGTCATGCCTTCGAGAGCACCTTCTTTAATTATACCGAGATCGGATTCTTGAATTGACATTACTCCTATATTTGTTAGGCCCCTAAAGGTGCCAAATTTTAACGAAGGCAGATCCATAAACGCCAACTTTAATAGGCCAACTTGTTCTAGTCCATTGAAAGCGTCAATTTCAATGATTCTAATTCCGGACGGCAACGCTAAACGTTCGACGTTTGTTAATCCACTAAAGGCGTTAGATTCTATTTTAATTATTGGATTATTACTTAACACTAAATGTTTTAAATTCGATGTCCCTGCAAAAGCGTACGCTTCGATTTTTCTTATTCGATTATGACTTAATAAAATGGATGTTATGTTTTGTAAACCGGCAAACGCAAATTGAGCAACAGTTGCCAATGGAGTTTGCTGAATTGAAATTTCTTTTAATCTAGGCAAACCTCGAAATGCGAATGGCTTGATGATTGATATGTTGTTTCCGTCTAGAGAAAGCTTTTTCAATGCTTTGAGTCCCGCGAATGCATCACTTCGAATAAGAGGAAAGTAGTTTCTCGTTAAAGATAAATGCTCTACAGTGGATGGTAGCAGCTTCACAGGAATTTCTGTCAATCCCCCAGAGTTGCACAGCACCTGCCAACAAGTAAAGGATTAATATTACTAACTTTATTTGAAACACAACTGCTACCCGTAATTTACAATCTCGTTACTTTTATATTCTCATTTAATTAATGCAAATTTTTCAAATAAAAAAGTACCTGTATTAAATTTTTTCATTTTTATTTAAAGCATCAGATTTTCCCGATATTTTTCGGATGTCCTCTCGCAATTACATTACAATAATTGAAGCATAGCTTTTAAAACTCGACTGTTGCGATAAGTTATAATAGCATGAATATATTTTGTTTTATAATAACAACGCAGCTTATGAATTTTAAATTCTGAAGACTTAAATTGATTTTCAACTTATTTTTAAGTACACTGAAAATTCTAAGTTCTTTTATTTGTTTATAATATCGTTAACAAACATAAAGTGCTTTTTGTCCTTAAAATGTTGTTGCGCTCGTTAAATCTGGTTATCGGTCTATTATGGTACGTTTTAAATACGAAAGTTTCCAATAAACGGGAATTTCTTATGCAACTTAATTCAAAAATTGTCTTACGGAATTTAGTAAGTTTAAGAAAGAGGCTTTTCTCTTTTGCGATTCTTAATCACCTTCGTTCCACCGTATTTCTTGTTAAAATAGTGCCGGTTAACCTGGTTTCACTATAAAGCGAAATAATAAATAAATTCGTCGAAACGATAAATCAGCAAACAGTCGTGAGAATTTTCGATTTTTGTATCGAAGTAGTAATCATACAGTTGGTTAATTTTAAAACGATCGGTACTAAATATTTTCTGGTTCAAAGGGGAGTCTACCCCCAGCTTCCTACATAATTTAATCTATGAAATTAAATGATCTAAACATTGTCTTCTTGTTTTTCAGTCTTGTATGCATTCTTTATGTTCGTCTTTATTCCCAACTTAGCATCAATTCTTGGTGCAGATGGAAGAGTGGAGAGATAAAAGGCTAATAATGGAAAACAAACACCAACTAAAAGGCACAAGTGTATACATAGAAAGTCACCTGGCGATAGCGGAAAGGAAGATATATAAAATGAAAATAAGAGAACAGGCGAGAAATAAAAATAAAACGGTCACAAAACAAAGATTGGATACAAGAAGTTGCTGGTAGATGATAATGAACTAATGCCCCAAAAATTCTCAGAAACTGTGGCAGGAGAGAGACGACATTGACAACCACGAGAAAAAGGATATTGATTAATGGTAATGACGGTAGTCATGGCCTGATGGTAACGTAGGGTTTCCCGGTTAGATTCCGATTTTGACCGCCTTCCGTACTTCTGAGGGAACGTAGAGCCGTTAATGATTTACCATTATAACAATAAAAAAACAGGGTATAGGTACATTGAAGGCCAGTTTAGCAAGCTAACTAAGATGTAGAAACCCATGTTCATAGAACTAATTTGAAACAAAATTGGTAAACACAGAGTTTACCTAACATAAGTAGAAGAAGATTAATGATGATGAAATGTTTTTTGGACACAAGGAATTTTGCCGATTCTATGTGAATCGCCCTTATTATTTTTACTTATTAAATATATTCAAGTTGTTACCTTTAATTGTGTTTTTAATTATTTGTGTATTATTTGTGTTCGTATCCGGAATTTTGTTCGCCAGCATTTGTTCGACAAGCACTTAATCGACAGCATTTCTTCGACACGGAATTTTATTCGACATGCATTAGTTCGACTCAACATTTATGCGAATAAGCATTTGTTAGACATGGAATTTTATTCGACATGCATTTGTTCGACATTAAAAAGAACAAATCTCCGCGTAAAGTTAAATCTGCCGCAAAGAGAGGTGGATCTGCCGCGAAGAGGTGGATCTGCCGTTAGGTTAGTGTTAGTTTTTGATATTTCTTTAGAAAAGTAATTAAAGATAAGTAAATCTCCGCGTAAAGTTAAATCTGCCGCAAAGAGGTGGATCTGCCGCGAAGAGGTGGATCTGCAGTTAGGTTAGTGTTAGTT
Organism: Podabrus alpinus; assembly: GCA_932274525.1. Classification (NCBI taxonomy): domain Eukaryota; kingdom Metazoa; phylum Arthropoda; class Insecta; order Coleoptera; family Cantharidae; genus Podabrus; species Podabrus alpinus. The sequence continues at coordinate 10,743,252 of OW026457.1, read as the reverse complement.
TTTGATATTTCTTTAGAAAACTTATTAAAAACAAACAAATCTCCGCGTAAAGTTAAATCTGCCGCAAAGAGGTGGATCTGCCGCAAAGATCTTGATCCAGTAAGCCATGGATGGTGTACATTTGCTGGAACAGAGACGGAACCGTTTTGAAAGTTCCATCTGCATACCAATTATTAGAGTTCGCTAGAAGTAGCTGATTTCTTCTGGTGGAAAATATAACGCTCCTATCTTCTACATTACCAGAATCGAACAACAAGAACGGTTCATTGTTTTCAGTTGTTTTGTACATTTCCGGAAATACGATTTCCCGTCGGGAATTGCCTGTTATGCTTATAAATTCGCTCTCTAATTATATCTAAAAAAGGTTACCTACGTCTTTCGTGTCATGTCATGTCGGCATGTCGAACAAATGCATGTCGAATAAAATTCCATGTCGAGCAAATGCTTATTCGCATAAATGTTGAGTCGAACAAATGTATGTTGAATAAAATTCCATGTCGAACAAATGCTTATTTGCATAAATGTGTAGTCGAAAAAATGCATGTCAAATAAAATTCCGTGTCGAACTAATTAAGTGTTTGTCGAACAAATGCTGGCGAACAAAATTCCTAGAATCATTTGTGTTATCACAAGTTTCAGTTGTGAAGTCGAGTTGTTCGCTCCTGTCAGGCCGAATCGAAGGCAAATTCAACATTAAGGTAGGCCAGGCCGTTCGTCAGTTATCTTCCGAGTAATTTTTATCGTATCGACAAACAACAGTGACGCCCTTATTCCCGAATTATCGAAGCGACGCGCACATTAAATTTTGAATTTGAACCACCCCTCCCGCTGCAGCGAGGCTAGCACTTTGTTTATAAAGGGGTGTGCGTGTTCGCCCGTAACAAACGTAATGAAGAAGAAAGAAGCCGAGTTTGAGAGAGTGAGCAGAAGGCAAAATCGGGTACAAGCAAAAGTAAAAGAAAAACAAAGAATAGTTCGATGATGAGTGCATAGAAGCTATTAAAAAGAAAATAAACTGAAGATAAAAATGGCAAAATAACAAAAAATGATAAAAATGAAAAAAAAAAAGAAAAAATTGGAAAACAGGAGGACCTCGATATATACAAAAGATACACAAAAAAAAGTATTTGAACGAAAGTAATATTGTGCAAAATTATTGCAACCATTGGCAAATTCATCCAATTGGAGGGCCAATTAGGAAAATCAAAAAGAGCGAAGTTTCAACATACTTCGAGAAAGAACTAAATGTCAAAAAATCCCCAGGAGTCGACCTGATAACTGCAAAAGTTCTAAAAGAAATACCAGAAAACGGAATCAGAATTATTACCATGATCTACAATTCGATCCTGAGAATGGGATACTTTCCTTTGCAATGGAAGGTTGCCCAAATTATTTTAATCCCTAAACCGGGAAAACCTCCAACGGAACCTGGCTCATACAGACCTATCAGCTTGCTACCTATTCTGTCGAAGGTATTCGAAAAATTATTCCTGAGAAGACTGATGCCAATAATCGAAGAACAGAAAATAATCCCAAAGTACCAGTTCGGATTCCGCAAGCAACATTCAACAATTGAGCGGGTACACAGAATCGCTGCTAAAATCAGACAGGACTTGGAGAACAAAAGTTATTGTACAGCTGCATTTCTCGACATAACCCAGGCCTTCGACAAGGTTTGGCATATACTGGTCTCTACTTCAATATTATAAAACTCCTGCCACATACCTACTACGAAGTACTCAAGTCGTACCTTACCAATAGGCATTTCTTTGTGAAATTTCAGGAAGAAATTTCTTCGCTCTTAACCGTCGAGTTAGGAGTCTCTCAGGGCAGTATACTTGGACCGATTCTCTACCTATTTAATATACACAGCTGACCTACCAATAACAAGAGATGCCAAAATCAAGAAAATTACTCGATTCGTTACCTGAAGTGACGAAAAAAAAATGAACTGCAGGGTGTGATGTCCACAAAATCAAAAAAAAAATTGTACGTGCTTGGCAACAACTAAAAATATCAAAACTTCCGAAAATTTTAGTTGTTCATATATTGTGTTTTGAATGGAACGAGAGAGGATGTTCAAAAATTCTAGATCCAGTGGATTTCCCATTGCAACTGGAAATCCCGGAAAAAATGTTAATTGACTGCAAAGAACAAAGTAGACACTATAAGTTAAGTGCCGCAGTTTACCACAAAGGATTTCGCGCCACTAGTGGCCATTAAGTTGCGAACGTGAATAGCCCCAGGAATGGGAAGTGGTTGCATTGCGACAACTCTTCCGTTCGGAACATTCCCGAATGTGAAGTTACCAAACCATTGGAAAAAGGGACGGTCCCGTACTTATTATTTTACCGTCGGAATTTATAAATTAAATAAAAAAATCATTTTCATTAATTTTTTTAAATTGTTTTACCTAAAGAAAAATTTCTACAAAGGTAGACAAAGTCGATTTTCTTTGAAATACTTGAATTTAATATAAACTTTCTTTATTATAAAACATCTATAATCAAATTGGTTGTTTGTTTTACTTAGTAGGTAGACTTAGTAAGTAGACGAAGTTCGTTTAATGTTTTACAAAACGTAGAAGACGTCAGGAAAAAACTTATCCTAGATATTTCAATTTGTATTAGATTTACGACCGAATTGTTATTAACAAACATAAAGTTCACAAATTTGATTGCAAAAAATGTGTACATTAGGTTTATTTTGTAAAATGAATTGTTTTTAAGTTTTATAAAGCAGAATTTCGAGACATAAAATAAATATTATGTATCTACAAAATATTTCATTTTCATTTCTTCTTTGTATTTGTTCTTATTTTCAGAGAGTCATCATTATTATTGTCAATACACTTACGATCATTATGCCTGTCTTACGCCTGTACATAATCAAAAACAATTTGATTATGTAATGGTCCAATTAATTCATTAATATAGTAATCAGTGTTGTTATACAGTGAAGATTCACACTGAAATTTTGATGCAGGAAACTCTGATATAAATATGTTCTAGGGATCCCACGAGTATTGAAGTGGCGAATCGAATCATTATTGTGGTCTGTAGGGTTAGTTGTATTCCAGTAATTCAAGATTTTATTTGGGCCGACTTTTACTATTCAGATCCTCAACGAATATTTCGGCATTGTAAAGATAATATTTTATTGTATACTAGAAGGTGAAGTTTATACGATGTAAAGGACGCACTGAAACTTTTAATCGGCAGCAATCTTAATTTTTAGGTTGGCAGAAACAATATTAACCAATCACGGTGCCGCACAAATGGACGCGGCTGAAAGGACGCGAGCGTTAGGACGCGGACCATAAAGACACAAAAAAATTATTTATATATTTTATATAATAATAATAAATAAATAATAATAACAATATAATAACAACAATACTTCAATAAATTATACAACAATTTATTGTACTTGATGTAATTGTGGGAAATTCCACGAAAAAATTCAATAATACTGCGATTTTCTTAATCAATCACGATTCAATTTTTATTCTTTTGAGGGGTTCAGCGCCTGCAGTTAGCTGTTCAAAAAAAACGTTCCTACTCCATTGAATTTGTTTTAATGAAGGTATAAGTTTCCATATTGTAGGATGATCCATCGACAGCTCACTTTGTAAACGCCTGCGAGCTGCTTCAGCATGATTATTGGTTCTATCTTTGTTTGTTAATATTTACTCTTCTATAAACAGACCACGTTTCAAGAGGAACAATAGGGCGATTTCTTCCATTACCTCTGCGATTTGGTCGACCTAAATAGAAATCTTCAAACCATTGTGCCAATCGTTGCAATTCAAAAGGAAGTGTAGTGGCTGATTCATCAGCAGTAGTGTCTAAATTATCTATGGATACAAATGCCAAAAATGTCACCATTCGCGCATGTAGAGCAAAATCAGCACCATTATTATAGCACCCCAGTAGGTGAAGATCGCCTAAATGCTTTCTCATGTTTTTACCAGGTGAAAAAAGCATCCTAAACTTTTTTTCAATTTCAATTTCAAGTTCAATTTCAAAAAAAAAGTTCAAAAAAGAAATGCTTCTTTAAACGCATTGATTGCTGCCAACTCATAATCGCATGAAATTTCCTCAGGATTTAAATTTAGCTCAACTTCTTTGAGAAGTTCTATCATTTTACTATAAGTGTTCGCTTGCTTATTTGGCAATAAAGCGTAAATCGCGGGATGTACGGCACTAAATTCTTTAGTCATTTTTACATATACTTGATAAAAGAGGTGCGGTGCCGTTGAAAACGTCCCATCAATGAACCAGTGTTCAGAATCACGTAAAATTTGGTGAACATTTCCAATCCAATAGTAGCTAATCACCGTTCACTCCTCCTACTCGCGCTTTAATTAATCTTTAAATATTTACAACATTAAACAAAATCCATACAGGCATATAAAAATAATTTTTTGCATCTTTTTGGACCTACGTTTGTATAGCCGAGTCTTTTTTCGTCTGCAACTTTTTGGGTCTGTGGCTTTATGGTCCGCGTCCTTTTGGGTCTGCGTCCTTTTGGTTGCGTCCTTTTGTCCTAGACCGTGACCAATCCGACACTAAGTGTTTAATCCTTCAAGCCATAGTAAACAATTTGTTTCCGACCCAACTTGCTTAGATTGGTAACTAAATAAAACTGAACCAATGAAAATTAAAATGTAAATCTTTCACAGAGATATACAGAACTCATTTTTCTAATTAAGCCAGGCAAGAAGAACTTTCTAGCACATTATTATACATTTGATTAATGATTGATGCTCCATTGAGCATATACATTTTTGTTCTTTGAGCTATCGTTTAGAGATTAAATTAATAGATAATACTGAGCATCTAGAAAAGTTAATAAATTAATATTAAGTGATATTATACAAGTCTTTCGAAGCGTCCAGGCCAATATCCGCCGATGGATCAAATTTAAAACAATTGAATTGCATGAAGCTAGGGAAATGAACAAATCAAATATTTTGAAGATGTCTTTAGAATTGATTGTAAGGACACCTTATTGAAGGGGTTAAAGAAGGCCTCTTGGTCAATAGAGAAAATTAAAATAAATTAGTTGATAAACCGGATTTGTGAAGTTTGGTTTGGTGCCAATGAAATGGTCCCACCAAGAAGATTTGTGGAAACTCATAATGTTAGCATAATGTTCCCTATCTTCAGTCTTTAACCATTCTACAGGGTGTGCTGGCACCAATTGACTATTCTTCGCCAGTTGTTTTGGTTTCACGCTGCTGTAATGGACTCATGCAAAGCGATCCAGAGAAAAATCCGTGAGCTTTTTGGTGCGATCGATCCAGCACTTCGGTAATCTTCCCCTAGGGCGACCTCCTTTTACCTTTCCCTCCCAAATTAGCCTTTCTATGGTGTCCGTTCTTTTTGCTATCGGATTAGACCAATCTTATGTTTATGTACAGTTCCACTATAATAGAGACATTAGTGCGCCACGCCGTCCAGGTTATGCGTAGAAGCCTCCTATAGCGCCACATTTCAAATGTGACTATCCTTTCTGGCTTTGACAGTTTTAAATGTTCAGATCGTTCCATATTCCATTAAGTTTTGTCATTGATATTCTGGCAATTGCCAATTGTCTTTGAATATCTCGTTCGCATCCACAATTATTATCTAAATTCATATTTTTATAACTCAATCCCGTCACAAATACGTGATAATGCACTATTAAAAGAGTACAATATTAACGAAAAAGCAATAAATTTGGCAATTCCTCAATACACCTTCTTCTTAAATGTGCCATGCCTTCAGTGGATGTTGATCAGTCTTTTCACCTATGTCGATTATACGTTCAAGATTTTATAACGAACAGTTACCGTGAGCTAACCACAGAAAGTATACTTCTGTTCATTTTGAGATGGTTTTTGCTATTGGTTATTAGTTTGCCGTTGATTTCGGAGAGGAAGCGGTTTTTCCCTTATGGTTTAGAATAGACGGTTTTTAAATTGTCGTTTATATTGATTTGCGTTTTTTTAAACCTTTAACGAGTACAATATTGTTGTGTACATGATTACCCCACAGGATTGAAATCCATGAACATTGATTGACACGAGAAATTATCACGTTAAGCTCTCCACTCTACTACTCACTCATGATTAGATCATCAGCTATAGTTTTGAAAATAATGCAACGTAGATAAATGGAAATATAACTGAGTAATTGAAATCCACACTTTTGGAACTTTTGATACCCCAATGTTGGGGGGTATTCCATACCACCCAGACCCCCCGGTCGGAAAACTGTGTGTTTTGTGCTTTCCTAATATTATAATTACATTAGGGCATAGAGTCTAATAGCTTTATGTTGATTGCAGCACCCCTTTTTCCTGGATTTAAGTAGTGGTCGAACAACACTATTAACCACCATTGTAATAATTATTGACTATCAGTTAAAGGAATATAATAATCTACATAATATATAATATTGTAATATATCACTAAATGAAATAGCCTATATTTATTGTCAGTGCGGTCTTCAGGCAGTACAACGAAGGCAATCGCGTATTAGATAGCTAACGGTAGCCCTGTCTGTCTGATCGTGATCAGCCTTCCATTGATTCATGTTTAGTTAATAACCTGAAAAAGTTCCAGTGTGGGCTCTTTAGGCCGCACAACTATGGTAATTATGCAATCGTCGTCATAGTTGGCCTGTACTATGTATTCTTTGGTTATTTTTACAGCAGGCGCTGCTTTTTTATGGTTGCTGTTTAGTTAGTACCGAAAGGAGAAAGGAAGAAACCGTATAAGAACTAGGTATCCGATATGATACCATCTGGTGCACAGATGGATCTGAAATAGAGAAAAGTACTGGGTAGGTATATACGGGAAAAGAACAGGTGGTGCTCTCACGATTAAGCTGGGATGTTTTGCTATTGTATTTCAGGCAGAATTAAGAATGATATTGAGAGACTGTATAAATAGACGGATCTGCATCATGGCAGACAGCCAGGCAGTACAAAGGGTCTTGGAAGGAGTAAAGATACAGTCCAAGATATTAAAACAGATGGTAAAACTGGTGATTCGTAACAGTCTTACGTTGCGGTGGGTGCCGAGACTCCAGGACATAAAAGGTAATGAAGAAGCAGATGTTCTTGCTAAGAAAGCTGCTAATACATTCGTTAATGGGCCTTGGACCTACTTACTGGAATTCATATGCGAGCCCTAACAAAATGAATAGGGATACAACACCTCGTTTATTAGGCGGGCCTTTCTTGACTGAGGCAACCGCGAATGTTTATCAGAGGCACGTCGGGTGAATCCAGGAGTGTCAAAATTCTTCAGCTGAGTAAAAATTAAGAGAGAAGAATACTCGTAGTAGAACAGCGACGTAGCGCAATGCAAATGTTTATAGTTATTACATTACAGAACGCCAGCGGAATGCACTTAGATGGGTGACCGCTGGGTGACAAATTTAAATAACGTAGCTTTTGCTGCTCCCCTACCAACTCGTACTGGACCAGCGCGATAGGCTTCTCCCCTTAACGGGGGAGAAACTCAAAGTCCAAGAGGGATAGACGAGAATTGGAGTAGCTTAAAATCCTACATGCAGGATGTGCGGTGAAGAGGATGAAACCCCACATCACATCTTATGTGAATGCCTGGATTTGGCATGGAGTAGGCTACGTCACCTTGGATTTCCATACCCGATAGCTGAGGTAATAGCACAAACACCCTATGGTTGCATACCCTAAACGCGGTTGTTACAGTAAACGAGGGTCACAAGAAACTTAAGCTTCAGTGCAGTAAGCAACATACACCATAATCTATTAATGTGCGGCCTTTACACCGCAGAGCTTTGGAAATAACACATCTTAATAATAAAATATGCATCTGTTTATTTGTTCATAGGGCGTCTCTCTTGAGTAAATTTTTAGTTACTAATCTAAAAAATTGCGAACTAGAATAAGTTATGGTAACCGTCAAGCGCCATCGCCTGCTTGAAAAATAATTAAAATCATAAAAGAGGAAAACAACGATTAATTTCAAAATAATGAATGAATACAAAATGCAGGTCGATATGAGCTCTAATTTTCTAGTTAATATTAATAGTATATGATCTATGATCCATCCAAATAATAGTAAATTGCTAGAAATCTCCTCCTACTCGTGTCAATTATAATAATGAGTTCTGTACTACATCTGTGTGTCTGTGCGAAAAGTCAGTTTGTACTTCTCATTGGTTCAATCTAACCAAGTTGGATCGCAAACAAATTGTTTACAACTATGGCTTGATCGATCAAACACTTATCAGATTAGTCAATTGTTTTTATAACCAAAACATTAAGATTGCTTCCAATCATGAAATTTATCTATTCCTAATTCATTATTCATTGGCTAATTTGTTTAGTTACCAACCTAAAAAAGTTTCAGACTGCACAATCATGACTGTCTAGTTAATAATATGACATAATAGCTTGACTTTATAATATGTGAGTCTGTAATGCCAAATTGATCCGTTGAATCGATAATAATATATTTTATCAGTACGGCCTTCAGGCCGCACAACCTTGGTAATCATGAATTAATGCGGCCTATGATCTTCATATCTTCCAGATACGTACCACTTTGTGCAACAGCAATAGCTTACATGTTAACTACATCAACATAAAGTTATTGCACCATAGAGGAGTGTCCTGTTATTAAAGATTAGCTGGTTCGGAGGAGGAAATGGCTGAATTTTTTGTAAGAATCGAAAGAGCCGCAAGAAATGGTGTCTGACGGTTGGGGATAGGATAGGGCTCAGAAACCTGGACCTTGAACCGTACACCTGTCCATAACAGAAGTTATTAGAACAACAGAGAATAGGGAGCATGGTGGGCACTTGCTATTCTGTAAATGTAGATAGGGTTGCCATACTCGCAATCGAGTAACGACTCAGAAGAAGTTGTTAAACATACGATATGATGTAAACCCACTAGTAGATTTCGTTTTCCAAGTATTTTAACTCGGAAATTTTGATCTGTGGACTTTAGACTCTCTTCCATCGAGAGAGGTTTAGGTAGTGCCACGCTGATAAAATAGGGTAGCATCGACGAACACAAGCAGTGTTCTCTAGGTGGTCACCCATCCAAGAATGAAACTCTAATTACATTGCTTGGTGCCTGTGACGAAAGTAAAGCTCGTGATCATTGCAATACAACTGATAACAGCACAAGTTTGATAAAATGTCCGACGACGATAAGACTATAAAGTCCTTGAAGATAGCTGATAGAAGTATGATTGTAATGCATAAAATATATTTGAAGTTTGCAGGCAGGCTTTCGTCGTAGCGCCTCAGGCTGGCGCCATCTCGAGGAGATCATCTAGAGATATTATGGGTGTGATGTTGCCATCTCTTGGAGTTTATCAACATTTTTAAATATTAAATTACACCATAAGACATGAAAACGATGGACTACCAAAAATCGTGTGAAGTTACAACTTTTTTAGCTTTAACTTTGATAATAACTCTATTAGTTGTAGAAACAATACATAATGAGATATTTCCAAAAAACTCTCTTTTCATTTGACTCGATGTAACGCTATACAAAGGCTGTAGATCATTAAGCAGACAAGGGATATTATTAATTTATAATGACTAAATAAAGGTGTATTATACACGCTCCATTCAAAAGCTAATTAGTTTTTGAAATTTACAATAAAAATACACAAATAATTAACTTTAAATATTTACTATTTTAGTCGACGTTAGCACACAAAAAGCAAATAATAGCAAACAAAGGCGTCATAACAGCTCCCAGACTGAAAAATTTTTCGCATTAGACAATATATGAGATTGTATTATATTTACAGTACAGCTCAAAAAGATAAGTACACTTATATTATTTAATGGTTTTCAAAATTTTAAACATTAAACACTTTTTAAATCGATTATTTGAAAAGAAATCAAGTAATATAATTTATTTGCATCAAGTTTACCAAATAAAACTGAAAAAATGTTATTGTGTTGGCTAAATTCTGGTTTCTTACAAAAATCCATCTTTTGCTTTTATAACAGCTCGGCACAAACGAAGCATTCTTTGGGTGAGTTTATGCAAAGTTTCAGATTGAATTGCATTCCAAGCATCTTGCACGACTTGCCATAAATGGGTTTGTGAATTTGGGCCCTTTAGTCGAACCTTCCGATCCAGTTCCTTCCACAATAGCTCTATAGGATTCAAATCCGGGAACGGGTGGCCAATCCATATAATTTAGCACTCTCCGTTTTTCAGTTTCTATCAAATAGTCTCTGGACAACTTCGATGAGTGCTTGGGATCATTTTCTTCTTGAAAAATAAAACCTCTCCCAATTAAACGTCGACCTGATGGCAGCACATTGTTTTCCAATATTTGTTTATAACCTCCTTTTTTCAAAATTCCTTCTATTTTAATAATATCTCCGACACAATTCTTGCCAAAACATCCCCAAATCATAACGGACCCTTCGCCGTGTTTCACCGTTGGGACAATACATTCATCCATAGCCCATTCTCCCTTGCGCTTTCTCACAAAACTCGTCGATGAAGACCGAAGATTTAAAACTTCGACCCATCCGACCAAACAACCTTTTTCCATTGACTAATTGACTATATTTAATGTTTTTTAGCACAAGCTAGTCTCTTCACTACGTTTTGAGGTCTTAACAAACGTTTCCGCATAGCAATTCTTCAATTGGCCTGATGTTTGCAACCTTCTTTTTACCGTCGACAAACTGACATTATTTGTACGAGTTTCGTAGATTTCAGCAGTAAGTTGAGGAGCCGTCATTCTCCAATTTCGTATGCTATACCTTGCAGTTAATTTATCTTTACGTTTTTTAAGTTTTTGGCAACAATTGCCTTGGAGATATTATTAAAATAGAAGGAATTTTGAAAAAGAAGGTTATAAACCAATATTGGAGAACAATGTGCTGCCATCAGGTCGACGTTTAATTGGGAGAGGTTTTATTTTTCAAGAAGAAAATGATCCCAAGCACTCATCGAAGTTGTCCAGAGACTATTTGAGAGAAAATGAAAAACGAAGAGTGCTAAATTATATGGATTGGCCATCCGTTCCTGGATTTGAATCCTATAGAGCTATTGTGGGAGGAACTGGACCGAAACGTTCAACTAAAGTGCCCAAAATCACAAACCCATTTATGGCAAGTCTTGCAAAATGCTTGGAATGCAATTCAATTTGAAACTTTGCATAAACTCACCCAAAGAATGCCTCGTTTGTGCCGAGCTGTTATAAGCGCAAAAGGTGGATTTTTGTAAGAAACCAGAATTTAGCCAACATAATAACATTTTTTCAGTTTTTTTTTGTTAAATTTGTTGTAATTAAATTATATTACTTGATTTCATTTCAAATATTTGATTTATAAAGGGTTTAATGTTTAAAATTTTGAAAACTCTTAAAAATTATAAGTGTACTTATCTTTTTGAGCTGTAGTGTATATCGATCGAGGGCTTTTAAAATGATTCTCATGTATTATTGTGATTTTTAATTTTTCATTCTTATATTTTCGGTCGGAACAAAATTAATGATTTAAACATAACGCGATAAGTAGTTTGAAAAATACCTCAAAGTAAATTTATAGTGAAAAATTTTACTTGGTACTTAAAAACATGTCACGTAATTATATTGATATATCATTTCTTTCAATAACATAAATGTAATAAAATTCAGTGAAACGTATATAACATTGTAAGAATTATAATCACGTCCAAAAGAAAAATAAAAATTCACGTTTTCAGAAAAAGTCTTAAAAAGTTTTCAACTTACACATCCAGCAATATAAGTTAGCAAAACATTTGCATACTCTGATAATGGATAAAATTCTCTGCGAGTTGTTTCTATAAAGCGGTTGCCAAAATTGAAACTCAAGACAGATTTACATTTATTAATTTTTAAAAAATTCATTAAAATGTAAATCAATTACGTATAAATTTTTTACCTGTGTTTGTGACAAACAAATACATTCCGGTGGACATACTGGTGGCAAAATCATGTTAAACGCTGTTACTTGTACCAAAACAACCGTTGTAACATAGCGATAAACAAAGCCTCCAACCATCTGTAACAAAACACGTATGTAATTATAAAAAAATATCTACATAGTGGTGGGTACTACGTGAAAAACAAAGAAAATGCAACACGTACTAATGAATGGGCTAAATTTGATTAATAGGCATGATGTGATTCCTGGTTTTGCGGTTAATCCCATATTTAATATAATCAAATTTTGTTTGCTAATATGAAAATTGAAGATTTACAACAAAATATTATTTCATATTATATTAAAAATAAATTTGTATTGCAGAGTAAACCACTACTCGGATTTTCTTCGGAGGAAATTTAAAGAAAATAAACAGTATTTCCTTACCTTACCTACTTTATTTTTTGTACATTTTACTTTTCGGTTTTCATATAGTAGTTCTTGTTCGTACCTAATTTAATGAGATATGAGTCTAAAATAATAAATCTGGGACTTTATAATTAGGAGTAATTTCTGATGCCTTAGGGGTATCGATAATATGTAACTTTCTTTAGGTAGGTACATAAATTATAAATCCAACAGTTTTCATAATGAACTAATTTTCAGAGACTTAAATAAGTAAAAAGAATTGAAAAAAATATGGAATATGTACATTGAAACTTGAGGAAAACCTTCTAGTTATTAATATTACATTTAATTAATTATTATTCCTTATATTATTTATTATTAGTTATTATTTTAAATAGGAAAAAGTGTTTATAGGTCGGGGTTCTACATTATGAAGAATAAAAATTATAATGTTTAGAGAAATCTCTTTTTGACCAATGAAAAATCAGGAACAATTTTAATTACTCACGTCATGCAGTCTCATTTGTTTGTATTGGTATTTAATGAGCTTGCAAATACTTTACACAATGAACATTGAAAATCTAAAAATCTAAAGGAATGTTTTGTGTATTTTATATATAGGTAATATAGCTTCCTCCGTATATACTAAAAAGAACTGTAAACACCCATTAAATACAATATACACATTATATTACGTTATACTTTTGTTTTCTTTGTTTCTAATAATTGCAAAATTTGAAATGGAGAATTAGAGACATGCCCTACAGTACCGCCTAAGAATAAAATGCGAAAAATCTTTTTTGTAATACATTTTTCAAATTCGCTTTCACTTAGCAATTAAAAAACTTAACTGCATTTCTTTAGATAATAACCTGGGTACATCTGAAATTTCATTAAGATGTAAGTACGAAATATTTACTTACAACAGGAAGTCATAAAAAATACTGCAAAACAAAAATAAAGCTTAAAAACATTTAATACTTTCTTGCAAACCCTTTTACAGCGATAACAGCTTTGCACCGCGAATGCATAGAGTTAATAAGCTTCGTTAAACGTTCTATTGGTATTTTGTACCATTCTCTTTGCAAACATTCCCGCAACTGTTTCGTATTTCGTTAAATTTTATTTTTTATACGTCGTTCAAGCTTTTCCCACAAATGCTGTATCGGATTCAAATCTGGAAACTGACTAGGCTACTCAAAGAGACGAACTTTGATCTTTATCATGTAATATTTCGCATGCTTTGAAGTATATTTTACATCATTATCTTGTTTGAAAGATCCATCCTACTGACATTTCATATTTACCATATGGTCTCTAAATATATCTGCATGCATGTACCGATACATGATGTCATCAATTTACTGAAAAATTGCAATGCCGCCACGGGAAAAGCAACCCCACACCATAACTTTTCCACCACCATGCTTTATAGTGGGAACTTGTTATTTGGTATCAAGTTTTTTGTATGCAGAACGTCGAATATTACCTCATACTTTCAGAAAAAACAAATTAAACTTATTTTCATCGTTCCACATAACTTTACTCCACTCTTTTGCTCTCCTCTTCTTTCTTTCATGTCCTTATCCGGTCTCCCAGATGTTGACGATCACTATGGCAAGGTTTCTTTACCCTCTGCAGTGCGAAAGAGGTGTTCTACGTCTTGTATGAAATATTTCTAAACGATGACTGCTTCTTTCTATGATATGACCCTCAATCTTTCCCATAAGCATAAGCTGTAAGAATTTATACTTTTAACCTCTCAGGCTATGTCCCAAACAAGCGATCTCTCGGCATTTTATGTCGGTCAACAGTCAACTCTCCGCAAAAGCTCTTCATACGTTACATCCTTTTGTAAAGCCACATTGCATATACTTCGAGACGGTTCATAGTTCATACAGTAGCACTGTCCATATAATATAGCACTTCGTCATTCGTTGTCTCAACTTGAGGTTCAAGTTGTCGTTACAGAAAAGAGAGATAATTTTATTAAAAGCATTTCGAGCCATATCTATTCAAGTTTTTATCCGACATCTGGATGCAATTCCTCTGTTACAAAGCTTCCTGTATACTTCCTGGTGCTCAGGAGGTTTTGACCGCTGCTATTAGGAATTCCGTTTTAACAATATTGCTTTTAAGATCCAGGCTTTCGCCTACTTTGCTAATCTTATCCACTAATAGTTGCAAGTCTTCGATGAAATCTGCAAGAACGACCGTATCATCTGCAGAAGTCTTCTTATTCCAATGCCTCTTCATTTCCATTCCCAACAATAATAATTTTGAATAACATATAAGATTTAAATTAAGCAACTACATTTTATAAAAAATACGACAATACGAGTATATTTGTTTTTACTTGAATCTCCTGTTTCCAATAAAAAATTTGCTATGATACGAGCATCAATTTTAAAACATGCATTCGTACTCTATCGGGTCCTGCAGCTTTCCTACATTTTAAGATTGCCAGTGCATGCATTAGTTCTGATTTCAGGATCTCTAGTCTTTCTATGATATTTTCCTGTATTACATCATTTCTGTTATCTTTAAAGGTTGTTTTCCCAAGTACCCTACCTAAGTTTTGATCAGTTCTTCCTCTTCTATTACCAATTGAGTTTTGTCGTTTAATAATATCATCGGTGTGGATTTTTTGTGTGCCGGCCAGTTCTTTAATTTTGCGGTATGTGTGTTAATTGAGTACATCACTTTTTGAACTTCTTTGTTACTCCATGCGGTCTAAGATATGGTCCGTCATCCACATCTGTTCTTTTGTTTCTTCCTCCCTTCCAATTCCTTCGTTCATATTTTACTTATCCCTTCTTTAATACCTTACCACAAATTTTCTGTTTTAGTTCTGTTTCCATTGTGCATCTGCGCGGCATCGATGGATATTGTCAGTTGTTTTTCTTTACAGATGTTTTCTTTACAATGCGATGCTGCCCACGTGGATAATCTTCTTTGTGGAAAGGTCAAACCATGTATTAGCTATATTCAAACTAGTATCCTTACAGAATTCGAATAGGTGATTACCTTTTTTGTTGGAAATGGCAATTCAATATTTTCCAATTATATCAGCGCGTTGGCCTTGTCCCACCTTAGCATTCAAGTCACCCATCAGGATCGTAATTTGATTGTTTTTCAACTCACCTAATAAGTTGTCGATTTCGTTGTAAAGCTTCTCAACCTCTCTTTCAAGTTTCTTATCAGTTGTTGGGGCATAGACGTAAATAATATTGAAATGGAACGATTCTCTTCGCAGCGCCAGGAGCATTAATCCGTCCGATATTGGTATCAGGATTTTGACCAGCGGAGTTCGCTTATTCCTAAAATTTGTATCTTCATTATCTTCATTTCCTGTACAGAGTTTTCTAACATTTCAGTCCGATATAATTTTGTCTTCACTACTTTGAGCCTTACTCCCAGGTCAAATGTCTTTTTAGAGAATTTCAAGCGGGTTATTCAATTCTACTTTGATAGCAAAGGTTTTTTCGAAAGACGATTTCCAATCAGACCAGCTAACTTCAACCAAAGTTTTATTATTATCAAAACCCCTAACTCTTATTCGCAGTCTTCGTTACAATCGCAAGCAATCTCAAGTGCTGTTAGGCAACAACATTTTTTATTTCTCTTTCTGTAGTTTATCGTGGTCGGCCAGTTCTTGGTCGGCTATCCGCTGTGATATATTAATTTTTTTTGTAATACCAGAGACTTATTGTTTGATGCGGTATCTTCAACCGACGTTCAACTTCCGCTACAGTCTTTCCCTTATTTATCAAGCTTAAAACCTTTTTTTAATCTTCTCTAAATTTCCAACAAACATTTTAGCTGTAAATCGGCTATTAACAAGCTTACAGCTAGCTTTTGCTGTTAAATAGCCATTTTACAGTTAAATTACAGCTAAAATGTTTGTTGGGATTATGTATTCTGTTTTCCTGACCATGCAAATATTCCTATAAAATTGATTTTACTTGTAATTAAAAACCATTTGTGTTATTTCTAATACCAAATTTACTTTTTGACACCGAGTAAAATAAAATGCCAAATATACTTTTCGCGTTGCTAGTCTGCATTAGGTTAGCTACGTTAGAAAATATATAAAAATTAATTAAACGATTTTAATATCTACTATTAATTTTTGCTGGAAACCTATTTAGCAATTTTCTTTTAGTCGGTACTTTATATTATGTAATTTTTTGTTGCATTATTTTTCAGTTTCTCCTAATTACTCTCTAAAATATCTTGGTTTAATTTTTTACATTCTACGGAAAATTCAATTTTGTAAGTATATACTTTAGTTATATAAAAAAAAAATTCGTTCTATTTGAAAGGAAATGTTTTGTCGAAATTTATTTTTAACAATACTAAAGTTTTTTGATAAATTTAAGTACCTATGAGATAAATTATTGCAAAATATATATTTTTTACTTTTAAAATAACCAAGTTCGTGAACTGACATGTTATAAAATTGATCATTGCAATGTTCTAATTGTTGGTATATAAACCATGACATACTTATGTATATGTTTCGCTCTAACTTACAGCGTTACTTTCCACAATTTTATTATTTTTTAAAATTTGTAGAATTTTAAACCACAGTATTGAAACTCATGAATATTAGCACGAGAAATTAACACGTTAACTTCTTCGCTTTTTTACTTTACTCTCATCAAATCACAGTTTTTAAAATAATGCAAAATTAGTAAATATAAATATAGCTGAGTAATTAAAATCTACACTTTGGGAACTTTTGATACCCCAATGCTGGGGAATACCCCCCAGACCCCCCGGTCCCAAAATTGTGAGTTGTGTGATGCTTTTTCTGATAATTATTATCGTTACATTAGCCTATATAGCCTAAATGCCTGATACTTATTGCAGCATCAAGATTCAGTTGCTTAAAAACCGACATTAAACTGTAAGTCTCCCAAATTCAAGCTAATCGCTAAGAAAAAGTAACTGAAACAGCAACAATGGTTATTTACTGTTAATGGTTCCTAATATGGCTGCAAAGTGGTTGGGCTCCTCTCTGAGTTTTGCCAAACTCATTATTTAAAATCTGGAAACTTTTAGTTTACATGATGAAATTTGCGTAATTAACAGAATGAAATAATGCAAGTTGATATTGGAAAAGTCACCGGTCTCATTTAACTTTCTTCCAGTCAGTTCTTACGGAACGCAGCGCTTTCTTGATCGACCTATATTTCTTTTTCCTTTGCATTTATAATTTATAGCCTTTAAAGATACCAGCAGAAAGAGGTTTGGTAAGAACCCCTCCCCCCCCATCCCAATTTCTGGCACCAATAAAATCTCCTGTTTGTAAAGTTCCAAATTTTGTCTTCACCTGTTACTTTTAGATAATTTTTTGTTTTCTTCCATACAATTGATACCCACCGTTGCTCTTTTCGAAAAAGCAAATTAAGGAGTAAAAGTATTAGCTAAAACGACAAATGATTCACTCTTGAGACTACGATTCCGATAGCTACTCGGAAGTAGGGCTAGGCCTTAAAATAAGTTTTATGACATAGTGGATTAACAGTAACCCTGAGCTTTTTTTACCCCTTGAATTTTTAAATCTGATAGTCCATTCCCAACAGAACAAAACTTCAAATTTTTAAAACAATCAGACATAGCGAGAAATTGAAGAGGGATTGAAGAGGGATTGAAGGATTAAGTTTTAGTTTAGTGGCCATCAATATAGAAAAATTAATAATTGTTATCTAGCAATCGTTTGGAAATTTATTTTTGGAAAAGGGTGTTCTTAAAAATGTACTGGATTATGGAGGTAGAGAGGTCTACTTATTGATTATATAATTTTGAGAAGTGCAAATTATTTCTGTGAGCTGAGATGGAACTGATATTGTCAGATGAAGGCAATTGGCATTGTCAGATATTGAAGATGAACAGAAAAAGTAAGTTAATTTTTCGTAAGTTTGCCATTTAAAAATTAATTATCGATCTTACTTCAAATTATCACTTAATTTAATAAGTTATCATAATCTTCTAGTAAATTTCTCGTGAAATCAAAATCCGTTGTTAAATTTATAATTTGTAAAAATTGATCTTAATTGAATTTTTCAAGGGTATACAATTAAATTTTCTTTTAATTTGGATGTCAGTTTGAAATACGTGAAGAAGCTATCCGATTACTTTAAAATTACAATTTAAAAAATATACTATGTAAATATGAAACCCATTAATCCTCTCCATTGACTTTACGGAAAAATTAATCCTGAAAATAATTTACGATCCTAGACTGGTATTGGAAAAGTTATGAATTTATATAGGCGATTTTTTAAGTGACACACCCCCCGTGTAAACACCACCTCACCCTTTAATCTTTTTGGAAAATATTATGGCCGTACTACGTACATATATCTAAGATAAATAAATTGATTTTAAAATGGAATTGCATTATTAACACTTCAATCTATTTTTCTATATCCTGCTACATCCTTAAACTCGGAACGGTTAATTTTTTAATCCAGTAACCCTTTGATTTAAGAAAATTGGATGTGAATGAATAATCTCCTATTTATAATTTAAAAACGTTAAAAGTATAAAGTTTTCCAATGAAAAATAAGAGACGTTAAAACGTCGAGGAAGTTTTCCCTTGGCACGACAGTTAATCTAACATATCATAACGAAACCTACACTTTCTTAATATTCCAGTTAATTCTCTGGAGTGTGTGAAGTGATGCTACGTTCAAGTAAACATCATTTTTCATCTTGATATAAATAAAATTGTTTAGTACACATTTGATGTATGTATACAATTATTATTACACAACGAAAGAATTTTTTTTAACAATTTTTCAAACTACTGCATGATGTTATAAATTGCAATACAGATTATGTGCAAGGAATTAATGCACACATAAATCATTTTAGTTTTATTTTAAAGAAAGGTATTTAATTTATTGTAAATGTCAGAATTGGATATACACGTAATATAATTTTATACAATTTACAAAATTGCGTATCCTTTCAGTTACAAGCTTGTAATTTTATATAGCAGCTAACGATTACTATTGATTTGTTTATTTATGACTGTTACTAATAATACTATAAATTATACGTAATCCTTTGATATACGATTTTCATCCCTGCTATTTTCAAGACAACACTTGCACCATGATCTCGACAAAATCGGTCTGAGGAAAAACTAAAATATGGAACGTGGAAAATATTTTTAGAACGAATCGAGAAACGAACTCGTAACCTTCGCGTTTAGGTAAATCGCTACAAAATGTTTTCGTAATGAAAATAGGGATGGCCATGCATTAATATTAAGTTAACATCGGAGTTGAACCACGACATTAAATTTATATTTTGGCAAGAACTAAATAAAATGTTTATAGGTTTCCCTCGTCGAACTTGACTTCTAATCGAATTTCACATTGGAAATTGATCATAGCCTACTTTCACTTAGATTCACTAAAATCTAAAAATAAAATAAAATGTAATAGCAACAAAAATCCATACTAAATGTTATAAAATTGTTCAAAATATTTAGAAAACATTGGAAAGTTTTGATTTTATAATTTTTAAAACATAATATGGAACAAAAATTTATTCCTAATTTATAGAAACCAATATACTGCCATGTAATCTTGTAAAATTGTAAACTGTTATTAACAAAATTACAATGACACTCATTAAAAATGCACCAGCTAGCAGATGAGACATTCAGGGTCAAAGGTGAGTCCATGGATTCAATTGCAACACTCATAAGTCTACTTACTTTAAATCTTTCTTATAAAGATTGTTTGATAAAAAGAAAATATCAAAATTTGTATCTGTTTTTTCTTCCCTGATCTATTACTGCGAAAAATTGAAATCAAACTCATACGCTGTTAAGTGAAAAATAATGTAATTTATTAAACATAATAAAAATTTAAAGACAAATATTGGCTTTTCTCATTTCTAACAAATCAAATCGTACAGGAATAAAAATTATAATTACAACCCCCAAAATGTTTATGTGCAACCGAACTAGTAAAGTAAATGATTCGTCTATACGCGGATAAAAATGCATCGCAAAAAAAAAACTCTTACCGGAGTGTTTATGTTCTCTCGCACTCTTTCTCTCTCTCGGAATGGTCGCACGTGAAACGTTGGTATCACCGTGGTTGGGTACAGCTTCCGATTTCGACTCGAACAAACCAAACAAAAGAACCAATAACTAGATTTTCTGCGTTGTACCATACCATTAATCGAAGGTAAGTAAATTTGAATTTATTAACTTATCAATTTCCATAAAATATTTGCAGTCTACTAAATTTATGAATGATTCCAGTATTATTTAAATCAACTTTCAAAAAATACGTCGTCCTTATTTATCGACGAAAACCAACTCTAATCAAATTACGTCTTAACGTCACCGTGGACGTCGGCCAACTCTCCAAATACGTCGTCCCTGTTTCGTGGGCGAAGACCCACTCATACGTCCTAACGTCACCGTGGACGAAACCCAACTTCCTTATCCATTTTCCAAAATTGTCCCACCAACGTTTCCATTCGCGCATGCACTTTTCCGCGAACCGCCACTTCACTTCAAAATTCAAAATCCTACATGAACAACTAAAAATAATTGATTTAATTTGTTATTTATTATTTTAATTGATGAACACAACAATAACCAATATTTATCCCTTCACAACTTATTCTTATTTTACAGGGTTTAGCAGCGGATGCATCTTTCATCTTACTGAAGCAAAGCAGTTATTTAAATCTCCAGATCAGGGAAAATTCAGATACAACTATTTAACTGACAATTTTAGTCTGAACCAATGAAAGTACCTCATGAGCGTTGCAATCTTTGAACAAATGACTCAAAAATCATCCCTTATATGAGCAAACCATGACAATACCTTAGTAGAGGGTCAGATTTTACACAAATTGTGTACTAATGTGATTTAGGAAAATACAAAATAATGATTCCATTAGATTCGAGTTATAAAATAATAAAAAACATGTCCAAGAGAACGAATGAATATTCACCACGATATTTAAATTTTTCAGCCTGATTATTAATTTAATGTATTTAATGCCATGATAAAGACATCTTCATTATGGTGCATCAATATTTTTCATGTGTCAGAAGTTAATGATGAATCGACTATACAAACTTTAGAATAAAATTGAAAATTACATTAAAAGTACATAAATTTGTTCGAAAAAATATTACGAAGTCTTCGCGTAAAAAATCAATTAATTGAAAGTGGTATTTGAAATAAAACATATTATCTAATAATTATAGAGCTTAGTATATTTGTGATATATCCACAATTATTCATTGTGCAATGCGGATAATTTTGGACTAAATTTATTTCAGGACAACAAAATATATTAATGCTGAAAGGCCTCAAGTTGTTTAATGATTGTCCCTTAGATTGGAGAGCAATTTGTTGAAATTTAAGCTAGGCCTTCAGAAATATGTTAGAAATGACATTGTTGATCAAACTGTTTGAATTGGAAAGCTACAAAGCTTTCCTCTAAATTTTTTTAAATGAATTGACATATAATTACTAATAGACGACATTTCCTCGAAGAAAAGCGTGCAATTTCCATAAATTTTTTACTGTTCTGATTCCACCGAGAATTTTTCAAAATGTACAATAAATTTCGTAAGATTTCTTTAGTTGAGATGAAATTTCACTAGACAACATGAAAACAATATAGCGGAATCCTGTGGAAATTGTTTATTTTATTTTAGCAGACATTACTTCTGTTACTGAAATAACTTTGCACGGAACCTGTTGACGCGTTGAACTGTTTCGTGTTAATCGTAAATTACGCTTAACCCAACCTGCAGTATCGTACTTAACAATTAACTACATGAACAGGACGTTTAGACGCGGCCGTTTTGTTACGAATGTTTGGTTTCGAAAACGTTTGAATTCAACAATTTGAGCTATTTCCGATTAGATTTGTATATTTAATATTTACCATTGCTATTTTTAAAGAGTTTTTGCTCTTTCTCTGCATTTCAAGATTTTATAAAAATAGTAGCGAACAAACTGACACGGGCGACCTATCAGCCGCCCCATCCATCTTGTGCGTGAGTCAGTTGGAACGCGATTGATGTGCAACTGATTGTTGAGTAACTCGATTGTACATCTGTCTTACATTTAAATTAAATTTCTTAATAGCATGATTGGAGATTCAACTTTTAACACTAATTTATGTGGCTGCATTTTGTTTGGATTCAAATAATTCAAAAATCTATGGAATATCTTGTCTATTCTCTCGAGATGAATGTTCATGCAAGTGCTGGAACCATTTCTTGAATGGATTTTTTGATTTCCTCAACTATGGCGTTTAGTGATGTCAGAATTTTTCATTTCTTAGGCCATTTGCAATTCAGAATATTTGCTCAGATGTTTTGGATTAACCGTTTGCTGAACTCAGTGTAGTGGTCGAGCCGCCTCACCAGCAGCAAAAGGTGGTACAGTACTTGAGATGCCAGCGCTACGGACACACGAAGACCTACTGCAGTTAGTCGCTAACCTCGATGTGTCAAATGTGCACCGAATCACTCCTCAACGGACTGCACAAAGAACAGAAACATAAATCCAATATGTGGGCTACTATGTGACGAGGAACATTTTGCCAGTTACAAAGGATGTAGGGTCTACAAAGAAATTCGAGATATAAAATTTCTTTCAAAGTAGATCATACGCAGTTGCTTCAAGAGAACAAAGCCGAGACATACATCCAGATGGTACTGCTCACGGAGGTTCCGCTATCATCATCAAAAACAACCTAAAGCACTATGAATAGCCCAAATTTTAGTGAGAATATATTCAAACATCAGGCGTCGCGTCGTGATAGAAGATTTAAATGGTCCCACAGCGCTGTCGTCGATCTATTGCCCACCCAAACATAAAATGACAAAAGAAGATTTTCTGGACCTTTTCAATGCTCTTGGATATAGGTTTATTGTGGGTAATGATTTTAATGCAAAACAGCAGCATAGGGGAACAAGACTAACAAACCCCCGAGGTAGGAAGCTAATGAAGGAAATAGAGAACTAGGGTTTGGGCTATCTCTCGATGGGTCAGCCAACATATTGGCCCAATAAGAGAGAAAAAATTCTCGTCCTATTGGATTTTGCGCAACAAAGGATGTCTGCTTGCAGGCGGACTCCTGTTTGAACGTATCGTCTGACCATTCTCAAATTGTCGTCACCTACAGTTCCTAAATTCTGATTTGTGATAAACCCCCATTTCTGCATAACAAATAAGTACCTAGACTGGGAACTTTTAAAATCATTAGTTACGGAAAACATAAACCTGAACTTACCATCACTGAGGTCTGAATATGACTCCTAGTGAGTGTAATCCAGGGGTCCGCAGGAAAATCCACTCCCGAAGTTGATATTGACAGGGAGGTGCTATGTCCAGTTCACATAGTAAAGGCAATTTTCAAGAAGTGTAAGCTACGAAGAATATGGCACAATACGAGACATCTGAGTAATAAGACTAACCTAAGTCGTGCCATGGATAAACTCAGTGATCAATTAAACAACTTGAAAAATAAATTCAATCAAACGACTAACTGCTTGTTATGTGCCGGCAACCAAAAATTTAAAGAAAACAGTCCTTTTCCTGGCACCAATCAAAACACTTTATGGCAATTAGGCAAAAAAATGATGAGGAAAGAGTAACCACCTTGGCTGGACACTTTGGAAGAGCATTCCAACCCTTCCCTCCTTCAGAAAACACCGAACTCATAAATAAAGTAAATTTGATATAACTTCGAATAATTTAACAGTTTTAAATTTTATTTCGTCCCCCTTCCCCTTTCAGTTC
Source organism: Podabrus alpinus (assembly GCA_932274525.1). Classification (NCBI taxonomy): domain Eukaryota; kingdom Metazoa; phylum Arthropoda; class Insecta; order Coleoptera; family Cantharidae; genus Podabrus; species Podabrus alpinus. The sequence goes on along the minus strand of OW026457.1, from coordinate 10,719,119 downwards.
CACCCGTTAAGGGGACGAGACTTGAAAAATTGGAAAAAATTATTTCCTGGTCTTGAATGATTTATTAACTGAACATTTTGAAAATTTGCAAGAAAAATTAGCAAATATGTAATTCGGAACCGAACCTCCACCCCCATTCCATTTAATGTTTTGAATAAATTTTAAAATATAGTAAGTTTGATATAATTGGTACAGGCGAAAAATTTTGCATTTTAAAATTTTATTCTGTCCCCCTCCCACTCCCAATTTCGCCCTTCAAGTTTTAATAAAATTGGTTTAATAATTAAATATGAATTATAAATTTAATATTTTGTAAAATATCTAAACATGTAAATTGGGGGGGGGGGGGGATTATAATTGAAGGGTTACAATCCTATAGTCTAACGGTATTAAATCTCCAGAGAACTGTACTCCCCCCCCCTCCCGGTCGGAGTTCTATTAAATGTTGAGATAAATTGGCCACTTTCATTAAATTATTATAATTTTATAAATGTAAGTACTACATGGAAATTTGCAATCATCAACGGAATCTAATCTGACCATGGATAGGGGGAATACAATCCACGATTAAATGATTCATAAACTTAACATTTTTAAAACAATGCTAAAGTATGATAAACTTGATATACAATTGATGAAGACAATACATGTAGATCTTGCTATAAATTTTGAAGTTCCATACTAGTTTTTCACTGGTTATTGGGTATTCCAGATCCGCAGACCCCCCTCGTACTATTTTAACAATTGAAATAAGTAGAAAGTCAAAAAGAGGGTAACCAACAACCAAAACTTTCAAATATTCGTGTAAGCCTGAAATTTAATTAGAAAATTACAAAAACACGTTATTAGTCCAAAACCAGCAGCCTGGGCGATATGGAATACGCCCCCCCCCCCCCAGGTATATGTAAAATTCTGAGCATGTAGTATAAGTAGGAAAAAGTTATGCACAATTGCAAAAATTAATTTTGAATTAATGAATTGAATATCCTTAGAATTTTGTGAAATTCGTTGAAAATCATTGAAATTATTTGGAAATCACTGGAACTTCATGGAAATTTTTGAAATATCTTGGAAATCCCTGAAATTCTTCGGAAATCGTTAGAATTCCTTACTACTCCCCAGACCTCCCGGCCATAAATAGATGAGAAGAGGTGATGGATATCGAAAATAAACAATAAAATATCCCATAATATTGGATGTTTTATTAATTTAATATTTAGTAAAGTTACAAAAAAAATGAGAAACTATTTAATTCCTGACGATAGAACTGGAGGGATGGAATATCGTCCAGCTCCAAGAGTGTTATATTTTTAAATTTGAAATGTCGAACAAAATAAATATTACATGAAGACCACACATCTTTTTGTTTGAGATAATTTAGATACCCCATTATAGGCTTACCCGTAACTGGAGGGTATTCCATACCCCCCAGACCCCCCGGTTTGTAAATATTTAGTAAAAGTTGTAAATATTTAATAAAAATACTAAAAAATGAGAAACTTCGTGCTCCGTGACCGAGACGTCTTGACAAAGGGATGGAATATCCTCAAACTCCAAGAGTTTTATAAACATAAAATTTAGAAAAAATTTAAACTAAACGTAAATTTAATATACGACATAGTAGGTAATACAAAAATCTTCATATTCGAGATATTTTAAATTCCCTATTACTGGATTACCTGTAACTGAAGAGTTCTCCATATCCCCTCTTATATTTGGGGATATATAAAAAGATAATGGATACAGAAAAAAATTAAAAAAAATATCGCCTAGTATTATCGAACAATCACAAAAGTATTTGTGGTTCTGTAAAACCTCCTTTCTTAGCTTTTTTTATCCATGCTCCTGGAATTGAAAAATTACTGGGTAAATTGCTTGTTTCTCTGCATTTAACAGTGGCCCAGTCTAGGCGATGTAATACAGGATTTTTTTAAAGTCGTCAAAGCATTTCGCGAGTCATGTGAAATTCTCTCTGTTGTGAAAGACTATTCCAATCATATCTAAAACATAATCTTTAATCACGATAACTGCCTCGCTATAGATGATCTCGTCAGTAAGTTATAAAATCATTTAAAGATACTTTCGTCGAATACCATTTAAAATATCTTCAAACATGCAGACTCTTCCAAAGTGCTTTAGTATTTAACAGTTTTCAAAATAACAAGAAGACTTGGAAGGGGGTACTGACTTTAGACAGTGTATCCAATCCCTTCTTCCTTCAATGTCTCATCCTAGTTAAATCTTTACCTGTGTGCAACAACTTTCGCAAATAGTAGCAATCAAAGTTTCTTAAGAGGAATTGCTAATAATTGTTAATAACAATTACTTTTTGTTTGCATCGACTATAGACTATCTTTGAAACTTGTCTCATGAGTAATACTTCGGAACTTTGCAATACAGCAGTGGTGTTTCAAATCCAGAAAGAAATTTCTGGAAATATGTCGGCCTGCTTATGACGTGTCAAAAACTCCCTAGTGGGGTTCATTGTGGATTACTTTAAGGATGAATGTAATTAATTGATTTTACTGGTTGATGTGACCATTAAACATCTTCAGATATAAAGCACTGTATGGAACAAACCAGTGATTATCAATTTCCACATCTTCCGACTTCATTTTGATGGTTGGAAATCAATCAAAAATTGAAGTTAATCCGTTAAAAATTAACAGATAAGAACTCTAATTCTGGGAACTTCATGTTTTAATTTTGATTTAGGATATGGAGCATGTTGATTGATGGCATAGTAAGCCAATTACTGATTTTGTAATGAGTGAGGACACTTAGTTTTATAGGTAGAGATTGTGAGCAGTTTTTCTTATTACATATTTTTTCTGTTCATTTAGAAGTATTTTTGACCTTTTTAAGTTTACAGTATATTTTATTTGCCATAAAAAAATGTTAAAGTGTATTATTACAATGTGCTAAAAATAATATTTAATGTTATCATATTAACTTATCAAACGATAAATGAAACTTGACGTTCAAATTTTAAAATTAAATTTGTATAACTCAAAATATATTGCTGTTTTTTTCATCGACCCTTCAAATGGATCAGTTTAATTAATTTCAAAATCGTATCTGATATATAAACATTTTTGTCAACAAATTTTTTACCCCAACTTATGAAATGTCATAAAATAATTCATAACGTTGACGTACCAAGCGGCTGAAAGCTTCAATGGCTCCGATATTACAATATTATTAGTTAATCGTAAGATTTATTACAAATTAATAAAACTTCCTCTAAAGGTGTGAATTTTTTGCCCACGTCCTCCCTAGCATTGAAATTCTACCGGATGCGAAGTAAAATCATGGGGATTACAGTCTTTTAAGGTCTCCGATCTCCGGAAACCATTTCGCATCCAATACATCCTGAACTGACAGACTTGGCCTGGTAATAATGTTCATAGTTACGGGCAGCTCCTGACCCATTCTTTTCCTCGACGCGTAAAAATGTAATTCTTCACGTGGTTTTTCCACTATGGCGGCGAAATTTGAGCTTTACTAGACCCCAACTTTTTTGTTGCTGATCTAGTAATACGTAGGTTCTTAAATTTCGTATTCATATACGAAATTACTACAAAATTGCGAGTGTTATTTGGGGAGGATATGAAAATTTTTGGGCGATAACCGCAAGAACTTGGAAGTTATGGTTAATTTTATCACAGCTAGATCTGTCAGATACAGTGCGATTACTGGAAGGTTAAGAAATCAATTGATACGTTGCTCCGTCTACCCAGTGCAATCTTTAGGCCCCACAAATACACAGGTCCTTAAGAAAACCTTACTTAAGGACATTTTTACCTTCCTCCCCCAACATAATGTAGTGCGATTTACCTCAGGTGCTTCCAAAGATTCCAGGTGAAATTTAGTCCGATGAGGAAGTTCAGAAAACTTGTATGAAAACTTGTATGATCCGTTTAACGGCCGTCCTACTACCCGACTGCAAAGCTGACAGCCTAGGGCTACAATAATTAGCTCGGTCTGCGGCTTCGCACATTATATTATTCTTTTTTAGGTACATAAGAAAATTATTTTCCGATTTGCTTTATTTAATATTCTACTTTACCCACCCAGGTAGACCAAAGTAATTACCACTTTTTATAAAACACTTATTTTTATACTAATTTACAACATCAATTTGTTGTTTTTATTACTATTTTGTAGTATAGAAATTATTGATTGACACGAATATAATTATGGTTTAAATTACAACCAAATTTTTTTATCTTTTATCGAACGTCAAAGATATCATTTGCCCTCCTCTACCAGTGCGTATAATTTATTCAAATTCATGTAAAATAAAAGTTTGATATTTATTCAGAAATCAAATTGTAATTTAGAATTTCATATTTAAATATTTGCCCAGAAATAAACTTCCTTCCCTAATTATTTAACTATAATCATTTATAATTATTAATTGTCTGGACGAGCTTGAGGATATTAATTCCAAGCTCAGTGAATCATTTTGGGGGGATATAAATATCAATTATCTTAACCCCTCACATTCCTTGACTCATTTGAGGACACTTCTTGATCTTTTTGGACTTCATCGACTTCATCAGGTTTGGTTCTTTTCCGATGCCGCACGTTTGGCTTGGGCCATCATCGATGAGCTGTCCGAATGTGATTAAAAGGTAAAATATTTTATTGTATCACTTTTCAACGTGATACAAAAACGTGATACACGAAATGGCAAAGACCGACAAGACCAACAGAAGAAATGTGCAAGGAAGAAGTATACAAAGTTTACTTGTTAGAAGATGAAAGTATCAGAAATCTATATCAGAGCCGATTAAACGAGCAGCTTCAGATAACAGAAACAAGTAACAACATCAACGAAGAGTGGAAAAACCTTGAGTGATGCATTAGAAAGACTGCCGAAGAAGTGGTAGGTAAGAAAAAAAGATACAGAAAAAAAAGGGGATTTAAAATATGGACCCCTGAAATAGAACGAGCAATCAAGGAAAAACAAAAGGCCTACGAGAAACAGCTTCAGCAGCGAACAGCAACAAACTATGAAGACTACAGAATAAAAAGAAATCATGCTAAAAAACTTGTTAGAAAAGCTCATCAGGAATCGTTGGACAGATATATCAGTACCATCGAAGACGATATACACGGAAGACAAACCCTGGCATATAAAGCTATGAAATCTTTTAACAAGACACAAAGAGAAACTATACAAATAAATAATATAGAAAAAGAAACATGGGTGACCCATTATAAAGATCTGTGGTATGTAGATAATATAATAACACAATAAATCTGGTCTACAGAAGTGAGGGTAAAAGGATTGGATGATATTTGTATCGAAGAACTGACTGAAGTATTAAGAGCAACAAAAAACCGGAAGGCCACTGGCTTGGACGGTATAAACTCTGAGCTTCTGAAATATGGTGGACTGTTGCTAACATTACGACTTCTGCACCTTTACAATATGTGTTGGAAAAATAAAGGCATACCTGAAAGTTGGAGAAAGGCAAAAGTAATATCTCTGTTCAAGAAGGGCGACAAAAAAAAATGCGAAAATTACAGAGGAATCAGTTTGCTGGAAAACTCATATAAGTTGTATGCAAGAATACTAAATAACAGGCTCAGGACAATAGCTGAACAAGTATTAAGAGAAGAACAAATGGGATTCAGAAAGGGCCGTTCTACTGCTGATGCCGTTTTTACTATTTGCCAAATTATAGGAAAACATCGTGGGTTCAACTGTCCAACCTTCATCGCTTTCATAGATTTCGAAAAGGCTTTCGATAATGTTAGTAGAGAAAAGTTATGGAATATAATGATAAAAAAAGGTTACCCGTACCATATATAATAACAGCCATCAAATCGCTATATACTGACACGACTATAGTTTTAGATATAAACGGTAGAATGACAGATGAAATTCCAACAAATAAAGGGCTCAGGCAGGGATGTAGCTTATCGCCGACACTTTTCAACATTTACATAGACGACATTATCAACGAATGGAAACTTGGAGTTTCTTCTGGAATTCAGGTTAGTGGGGATGCGAGGGCCAACTCACTTCTATACCCAGACGATCTGGCAATTATCTTCGAAACCGAAATAGATTTACAAAGAGCAATTTATATGCTTAATGGGATCTACTAGTCCTATAATATGAAAATATCTACAAACAAAACTAAAGTCATGGCGTTCACGGGAAACGACCCAACAAGAGCAAAAATTATAGTCAATAATAAGACGATCGAACAAGTTAGCCACTTCAACTATTTAGGCTGCAACATATCCTATGGATACGACAAAGATATTGCAAACAAAATCGGAAAATTCGGACAAATGTGTGGAACGATAAATAGATACCTCAAGAACAAGACAAGAAAAGACACTCGATTAAAATTTTATAAGACTATGGCGGTGCCGGTACTAATGTATGGAAGTGAATACTGGGTAACAACTAAAGGACAAGAAAGCCAGATCCAGGCGGCGGAAATGAGATTTTTGGGAGCGGTTAAGGGATGTACGCGAGAGGATAGATTCAGGAACATTGCAATTAGAGAAGAGATGGGAATCTTCAGTATTGGAGATAAACTGAAGGAAAATAAAATGAAATAGTCACAACATCTGGACAGAATGAAGGAGGAAAGAATGCCAGCACAAGTAAGGAGATATAAGCCAGAGGGGAGAAGAAATGTCGGATGACCTAGGAAGAGATGGGCACAGTAACAGGCCTGAGAGCCTAATACGAAAAGTGAAGAAGAAGAAGACTTTTCAACGTTCATGCTCTCAGTCGTAGTCTCGTTTTGAGGGGGAGAGAAGCCCATGACTACGTAGACAATTAGAGAGATTCATAAATTAAATGGTTGGCGTTCCGATGTTAACTTTGCCCATTATCGGGATCTTAGGAACTCTCTGTCAGGTCCCCTTTGTGTGGGGGAACATCAATAGGAGGAAGGAATACCAACATCCTTAATGACACCCTACCTCAGAGGACGTCGAACAGATTGCTGTCATAATGAAAAAACTAGGAGAGATTAGCGAAATTCATGGGCACAAATTAATTAAACAGGACTGGCTTAGACTTTGAGCATAAAAATTGTATACCTGGGGTCGCTCATCACAAACAGTGAGGCTGAGATAAGGCGCAGATTGACCTTGGCTAGAACAGCCACAGTGATGAATTGTGCCACAGTGCTAAAAATTCGCCACAAGAATTGAAGCGTTTAAAATATGGATTTACCGAAGGGTCCTCAGAATATTTTGGACATAACACCGCACCAATGAATCCGTTTTGAATCAGTACCAGACGAAACCTGCTTCAGAATGTATCTGCAATATCTTGGAGAATCTCAACAGCAGGATAAAGTCGAAGGTAAAAGACAGAGAGGAAGATCGCCAAGAAACTGAAGAAGCCTGGAAAGAGATCCTAAGTCCACCAGCACACGACTGTACTATACATCACCACACCCTCATTAGGGCGAAAGGGCCGAGGAGGAGGAGGCTGTTGAAAAAGAAAGACCTGCTTTATTAAATACCAGCTTTTGCTTAATAGTTTAAGTCTAAGACAATTTTGGAAGTGCTCGTCTTCTTGGAGTGTAAACTTCCGTCCTTTTAACAGGATTTTCCCACACTCATGTGGGGATCCCGACGCCGTCAAGTCATTATTTTTGACTCCGTTCCGGAGGTTTCGACTTCTATTGAAATTGACTCTAACTTTTTGGACTCTACACTCTCTATTGGGGAGGCCACTCGTAAAATTTAAGTTACAGATTTTGTGCTCTTGGTTTGGATGGTTCAAACGTGTGCTGGGTCGTTCTTAATAAATATTTTTATTGTTATTATTTATATACTAATTATTAATTATTTTTCTAACAGAAACTTTCAAGTAATGAAAAGGGCCAAATATTAATTTAACATCGTACTAAAATTTTTAATTAGGAAATGCAATTGAAAACCGTCGTGCACCGTTGCACGGCGTCAAGGACGCAACGGCATTGTGCATAAACCCACCTTTAGAGTTACCCTATTGTTTGACAAATGAAATCGAATAGAAGTTAGGCAATATCGGTTAGAATATTTGGGAATTTTTAAACAAATTAATGTAGTGACGGTTCAATAAAATCGTACAAAGCGACACTTAAAACTTTCGACAGCAACCCATCGAGTTCCTCATGTGGCTTTAAGTGTAGCCTACTTATGGGACACAAGTGACACTTATTGTGGCAATTGGTGGAAGAGGGTGTTAGTGCTTTACAAGTTACATGAGATATCCATCGAAAACTAAAAAAGCTATTTTTGTACAATTACTTCAATTTGAAATTAAAAATACTGTATAATTATATATAAAGTAAAAAAATACCATCTGTTCACAATGCGGAACTTTTTCAACTTCACTTTTATAATATTTGAGCAATACAAAAATGCAAATTTTTTTGTTTCCTGTTTTGATATAAACCGCAAAGTTTGAATTGAAAAAGCAGCAACCCCCGGGGGTGGATTAAACTATAATACCTTTAAGCATCCCCCGGGAAATACTGTAGTTATAGTAATATATGTATAAATATAAATTTCAGGTGAACATAAAATGATATAAATGTTAAATATTTTATAGTTACTCAAGAACTAAAGTTATTACTATAAAGTTTATTTTATCTCTTTTCAAAGCTTAATACGTGTTATAATTTATGCAAGTCGTTCAGTTACTTAAATACATCTACATTAGAAATTTGTTGCTTGTTTAATGCTTAATAAAATTTTAGTATAGCGTTCCTTGCAAATTTATAACTATAACTTAGTTTTACGTCATTATTTTCCAAAATTATTTAATAATTTTAAGTTTTTAGGCGTATAAAAGTTGTATAAGCTCCCAGGAGCTTCAGACTAACCACTCCAGGTCAACTTATGTCACCAATAAGAAAAACGTTTTCCCAAAACAAACGCACTTAAAATTTTCCACTCGAAGCTCAAACAAATTTCTAATTAATTTTTGTTATTTACCTGTACATAAATAATCCTTGTTGTGAATTATCGTAGTTCGTAAGAAAATATTAATTTTTTATACCGACCGGTTGTGTTACTTCAACACGAAGTTTTTTTGCGTTTTGGTGCTTTTTTAGCAAAGAAATGGACTAACACAAAAATAATATACTAAAAATTATTCGGGCATTATATACTTATATACCTTAGATAATTTTTTGCTGTCGCCGTAACTCTGTCGTTACGCACTTATTTAATTAATCTTACTTCTTCCGTGGTTCCATTTTCTCAATAAAAATAATGAATTTTGTCTAAAAATAGCTTCTTTATGAGCGAAAGCTTTTTTAAAAAGTTGTTTCTTGTAAAGCGTCAAAAGTCACTTTAATTACTTTTTTTTTTGAAGTAGATGTTCAATTAATTTTTAAATATTTATTATTCAACGCGGTTCTGTTTAAATTCTTTTTGGTACACCTGGGGGTACCCCCGGTTGAACGACACTGACCTAAAGGATACCAACCAGTTATCTAGAGAGAGTGACGCCACAGCAGCAATTTGAATTCCCACGAGGCAATTAAGATAAACTTCTGATACTTGAGCTTAATCTCCTGAGAATTTTGGAACTATAAAATACTAATAAATAATTTTGGGTGTTTGAAGTTAAAGAGTTTACTTCGCAGTTCCGAAAAAGTTAAATGTTTAAACACGAAGTTTCTAAGGTACACTGCACGTCCGATTTCCAAAATAACACAGCTTTTCATTTAAATAATAAAGTAACTTCGGAAATAATATCACCTGTGTGAAGTTTCGCAGTTTGCCCATGAAAAACTTGAAATAACATTTTTTCCTGAATTCCAAATGACCGATCAAAACTTTTTTTTTAAATATTAATACCACATCCATATTCATTTTGCCAAAAAAATGACTTTTTGTCCTGAATCGATTTCTTAGTGGGGAGTCCGACCGCGTTGCGTCTTAAACTCCGTGAATTTTCCGTCAGCTGTCAGGAATCGCAGTTTAACTTATTTTTAAGTGCAATAGAAAATATAATTTAATAACCGAAACAGACACCACAAAATTATTTTCCGCTTTCATTAACTAAACATTCAAACAAGTTATTCACGAGTTTCCGTACCATTAGGTACGGATTTTTCACACATTTCCCCGGTTAGATTGAATTTTTTCCGTGTGGGTCAGGATTAAATAATCGTCGAATTCATACGTATGCAGAGCTTTCCGCACTCATGATACGCATCCTTAATTTTCTAAAGAAGGGTTTGATTTGGTACGACCCAATTTATGAACCGGTAAACATGAAATACGCCAATTTAAGGAAATGCGTTTAAGCCGTCAAAAAGAATTTTGGGGTTAACATAATTTTAACATCTTGAAGTATGTTGTATGGGAAGGGTAATTATATTAGTAGGCCAAAAAAAAAAACGGTTGGATTGTAGACTGGCGCTATTTCGGTGATTGTTAGTTCTCATCTCAATATTTTAAGACGAGCCGCTCGACAAAAGATTGTCCAACAAGCTGATGCTAACCTGTTTATAGGAACGAAAAGTTTTCAGTCTAAAGCTGAATCATTCTGTTTCAAATTATGCATTATTCAGAGGGTAAGTCAACGATTAAATATTTCGTTCTATTCGGCGTGGCGTAGTCAATTATTTGATCAACGAAAACACCTTCAGAATTTTGAAACCTATTAGCAGTTGATGACTTTTATTCTGCCTTAACCTTCGTTTTTATTCAATATTATTATTGATTTGTGAACGTGTGCTACCTAATCAACTTAGATTTTATTTGAAGTGAACCAACCTCACAGTAAGTGGTCAATGTCATTCAAATAAACGTCAATACGCAGTCAGTCTGGCGTGATTGAGAGCGAATCGGGTATTAAGAGATTTCCACGAGTATAAAACCTGCATATCGACTTTCTTGTGAATAAAATTATATATAGATTTTTCTCCAAATTTATTTTACTAATATTATTTATGAAATGCTTCTGCATCCTTAATATGGACATTAACAATTTTTTTAAATTGAAATTTAGAAATTCTTTACGTTGTCTGCCGTGTTGTCTCATCATAGTTGTTCTTGATAACACGGCACAGCGGGACTTCATTTAAGGAATCTTACAATCGTGTAACCAAATGGGAAAAACTGCAAAAGGCATACTAGTAATATTCTTATTCCTTTTCAGGTTTAGGCACATTTTCCTGATCGGGTTTGACCAACGCTTCTCCTTCCTCTTGGGCTATCTTTCAATGTTAAGTGCTTCTTCCAGTTTTCTTTATATTCCTGAGTCTTTTCCGGTTCTTCTCGTATATCATCAATTCTGATTTTATCTTCCTACGTGCACCATTTTACTACTGTTCTTTGTTCTTTTCTTGATCACTTATTGCAATCTCATCGCGACAATATAAAATATATATGAAGAAAGAGCTTATGAATGTTATCTGAGAACAAATCAGTGGAGATGTGAATTAAAAATATGATAATACAGAAATGAAAATTTTTCCAAACACATAAAACTTATAAAACGCAATGTTTGGTTTGATACATTCTTGTGGACATAAATGCAATTAAATATACCCACAACTAATCAACCAAAATCCACAAAGTAAATGAGCTTTCCTGAAAACGATAACTTCACTAAAACAAGGCATGAACCAACGCCACATAAACCAGAATGAATTTCACATTTCAATCTGTAAAATTGAATTTTGAAATTAATTTATATTTTAAATTTACCGCTTGTTTTGGTTTAGAATAATTTTAAACGTCCTGTATATTTCAATTTTAAAAATAATACTTGGGAACGACACCTTTTGTTTGAAAAAGAAAACGGGTTCTTGGGGGTCAAATTTGTAAGGTTAGCATCTTTTCTTTGTTACGAAAGAATATGCACTTGGTTGTGAAACGTTGAATAGACAAGTTGTCCGAGTTTTCATTATTTTGAATATAGATAATTTCTTAGTGTTAGCATTGTTTTGTGTGCTTTTGTTCTAATTAACAGGTATAATTTATGCATTAATTAATAAGGTTTTTCGTTACTAAAATTTGGGCAAATTGACATTATTTTAATTTATTTGTGGTTAATCATATTTCTTTGTTTTAAAACAATTAGAAACTTAATAGGTTGTTTTAAAGGGTTTTTCATTATAGCTAATTTCGGTTTGCGTAATGCAATTTTCAATTATTAATAATTATTATGAGAAAGTTGTCGAACTTATTAAAGAATATTTACAAGGTTAAAGAATGAGGGTGCGAGCTTTATTATAATTTGTAGGTAAGGGGAAGTTGGACCTCAAACCGGGTGTTATAATTTCAAGGGTGCGACAGTGGAAAATTTTAACTATTCTATTCAAGGCTAAATGTAGATCATTGCCATATGTTAGAAAAACACAAAGGAATTATTTTAAACTGCAAGGTCAAATTTATAATGGTAACTTGTTTTCATTAATACAAAGTAAATGCTACCAATTATTATCTACAGGGTGTTTTTAATTTCAAATGAATATAAATTATAAAGGGCTTCATTATTTAAAATAGATACAAGTGTTAGTAAAGTAATTATATTAATATACAGGGTGTTTCATTGATGTGGTTACTTATTGTTTATGAGTATGAAGATTAGTTAGATGATTTCAGTCATTGATTAAATCACTCACAACGGTTTAAAAGATATGGTATGATCAGTCAACAAAGCTTTATATTGGTAAATGATTGACTTATGTAATACAAGGCTTTTGGTTTCGGTTTCTTAAGTACAATTTAGCTTTCCGACGACTCTGTATGAATGTTCCCAGCCCGTGGTAGGCTGGAAGATAAATAACTCAGTACTACATATACCTAAGGCAAACAAAAAAGCAAGTTTTACATTAAACCGTTCCCAAAGACTTGTATTCATTTAAGTGGTAGTAACGTAGATCTGGGTTTTTAATATTGGTAAATTAGGCATCTTTATTATTCAAATACAGGATGGTTGAACTTGTTTGAGTTAGGTTGTGATTTTAATTTTATTTGAACAGCTGTACCTATCTATGTTTTTCTAGAAGAACGTTGGTCCCGGCGAGATATATAATATTTTAGCCACTATAAAAACTAACGAAGGATTCCTTGATTTAAACCAGCAAGACAAATATAAATTATTGTTTCAACTGAGTTTAAATGAGTTACAATTAATTAGGTAGTAAATTGTAATTCAAGGGTGGTTATTTAAAGGTAGATTAAGAGGTATTGTTATTTTATTAACAGCTAGTGTTTTAATAAAACACATATCTTCCCTCAATCTTCATAAAATGTACTAAGTACATGAAGCAAAAGATTATAACAATCCAAAGGATTGAATCCCAACAAGTAATTTAAAAGTTATCAAATAACATAAAGCGATTTAAAACAAATCGACTTTCAGGGTAATTAAATCTACAGATTTATTAGGTCACGAGTTAGGTCTCGTGATCTTTGCTTCAGGTTAAATTCCTCAAACAAGAATATTAAAGATAATAAAAGAATTGACATGCCCAAATTTGATTGTTTTATTTTGTGTTGGAAGTTAATGGTTGTCTCTCTTTCGGAGCAATCATTTGTTTTGTTACAGTTGTTTTAGACATTATGTTTTGTACACCGGAAGAAAGAATTTGGTTACTAGATGGCGATCGTAGGTATTTTCACAACGTGGTGGTCCAAGTTATTTTCCGTGTCGTCGAAGAAGTGTGATTTTAGATTTGAACTTTGTTAGTTCTCAATAGATGGCGTTTTTCTGGAGAGGACGTTGGCGCGAAGTTCAAATTCAAAAGTTGCATCTTACACATTCATCTATTTTGATTGTTTAAGAGCGATATATGTACCAACCCGAGACTTCACATATTCGCTGTATTATGCAGTGGCGGCGCTAACCTTTTTTAGATCTTGGGTAGATAGGCGTAAACGACGTATTAATTTAACGTTATTCAGAGACTCCGTATTTATGTATATTGAAAAAATTGGAAAAAAGTTTAGGTTCATTTGGAAGAAAAATACCAAATGATTTAAATTAACAAAATTAAATTGCTTATAGAAAACACCTGATACTTTTTTCTTGTCAATTGCTCCGTTGCAGAGTTGCATGAGATCTACTGGGATGAGAACGTTGAGGACTATAACAGGAGTGACTCTGTGCGATAGAATTGGAAACGAAGCAATTTGTGAAAGGTGCGATTGTATTCCAAGGCAGAGGCAAATAGAAACTCGCACGAACTTAGGCCACTCTACTGAGCCCATTGTAATACACTGATCATAGTGCCGACAGTGCCAGGTGGCATATCAGCCTCAACTCCTGACCAGGGCTCCCCAACCAAACAAAGGCAGATACTAAGAACCAGGGACGTCCGCGCGATAACCCAGCTCTGAAAAGTTCCGTACTGCATTACGCACTCGATAGGGGGTAGGGGTGATTTTTATTACCTTGTTTGACATATTAAATCAGATCGGATCAGGAGAACTGCCGGATTTGCGTGCCCCCCGAAGCACGGAAATGGTCATAGAATCCTAACGAAAATTAACTCTTGGAGGATTCTAACTACTAGGCCAATGACCGCCTCCAAAGGCGCGATTTCCAGAACATTTTTAGATGAAAGCTAGAAGAAGATAGTAGCAAGACCACATGGAAAGAACGGAGGATGGGAGTGATGACACAAAGACTAAAAGACCCCCCGAAAGATTCCCAAAAAGATGGAAGGACAGTTGGACGTCAGAGTCACAGGAAGGCAATTAAGGTTAATTAACAGAGCTAGCTCTAATAAACGAAGAAGTTTATTTCTACAATAAAACTCTTGCGGATGGGCCTATGCTTAAACAAATAATTGTTTACGGTAGCAAATACAAAATTAAAATTTTTTTTTTAATGAAATTATCTGAAAAAATTAATGTTTCAATCTGTTCATCGATCTCAAGAAATTTTAACTAAAACTTTTCTATCAAAATGCCTAAATGCCAAAAATTCAGCCTTACGGAGTAAAATTTCATTTAAGGCATACATTAAATAAAAAAAGTTTTAATAGATTTTAAGATAAACCACTGAGAAAAAAACTGCAAAAATATGTGATACAATACAGTCGATTTTATTTACAAAATTTGGCTTCTTTTTTCGCAAGATTTGTTCTGTATTCTTTTTAAAATGTCTTTGTTTGATCTTCACATACTTAGGGGCATTTATAATTTAACTCATAGGGGTATTCCATATCCCCCAGACCACTCAGTTTATAAAATTGTGGGCTATGGGGAAGTTGTTCATATATGTGCTTACTATATTATTATCTAAGAGAATTTATTGTAAGGTATTAATTCATTTTATAGACAATAAAAAGCAGACGACTGCATTTATAAACCACGAAGTTGGACAAGGGGGTCTGGGGGTTATGGAATAAAGCCTAAAGCCGTCACTGTGTACTAGTAGTTAAGACCTCATCTGGAGTTATCGCGTATATTACACGACTTCGCTTTCCGCCTCTTCGTGCACCACTGCCCCCCCCCCGGATAATATTAAATTTTTAAACAATTTAATTAGAACTGAAGAAGTTAAATCATGGAATATTGCACCCAACAACTGTTTTTTTTTATTTTGCGGTAAATTAGTGAGCGAGTAAAACAAAAAACAACGTATTTAATAGTTTATGCATTAAAGTGACTTCATAATATCTAAGTGAAACGTTAAGATAGAATAAGAGTTGTTAATAAGATTTAGTTTAGTGAACAGATCTTTCGAAAAATTAATACAACATGATGATGTACCCCAAAGGAAAATGAATAAAACGATGTTCCTGAAAGAATGCAGCAGATTGTTGATCATTACATTGACATTTATCTACAAGGAATATCAAAAAATTAAAAATTGGAAGTTAAGAATTGAAAAAATTATAGACAGTAGCTATTACACTATTAGAATTAATACTGGGGGACGGAGGCCTAAGTGTGGCCACCCCAAATAAATTGAAAATTTCCTATTGCAAAGAGGAAGGTTTATAGAGTATACTGTAAAATTTTCACTCGAGATGATATACATAAAATTTCGAGAAAAATCGATTTGAAAGTACGTAAATTTAGCGAATTTTTCTTCGATTTTTGGGGTGTGCATTCGATAGGGAGGTTTATCCATCGCCAAAACCTACCCTTTCGGGGCGCCGCTGCGCTCCGTTCCGCTCTGCACCCCTCCAGGGCGGTTTTGACTCTGGTTACTATGCTAAACATACGAGAAGACGCCTTCCATAAAAAAAACGGGATAAATGAAACCGGGAGCTTAGAGACCCTTGAAATAGCATTAAAAAGTATAGTTGCGGTATAGGGCAGTAAACTATTACGTTTCACCCCCAAAAAATCGCGTAAAAACAAAAAATAATCGATGTTACATGTACGAGAGACGAGCTGCATCTGCCGGTGCGAACCTTTACCTTTACCTGATATGTATTTGATGGAGCATCCCGGCATGGCCGGCCTTCTCCTTCATCTGAAAGAATACATTAATGACATTGGAAGTTGTAGAGACCGGTGGGTCTCTGGGAATTGGCGCTTGGCGGACTGACTGGTTAGAAACCTGGGCTGTGACTGTGAATATGAGATATGTGAAGAAAAAGAAATTTTTACGTTTGCCGATATAGTAGAGTCCCTAATTCGAAGAAAGAAATTATAATTTCTATTGATGACCTCGAAGTGAGTGGCTTCTACTTGGAACTAGTCAGAATTGGCGACTAGTGGGATTGTAGTGATACTATGGGGGGTGATTTATCGAAGCTTGTGGAAATTGATCGAAAAATTACACAAATCTAGTGAATAAATTCACTTTCGAAGAGAATTTGTGTAAGTTAAACCTGTGAACATACATTAGTCTGTGTGGGGGTGAGTTATGGTCAGGAGTTGTCCGTGGTCAGGAGTGATTTGGGACGGGGAATGAAGAAGTCGGCTGGGTTGTATTGACCTAGTTGATTTACTAGTGGGTTTTCTGAAAATTTGGATTTGTTGTAAAGATTGGTGGCATGTTTGCGGTTAAGAGTGTTAATAAGATCTAGTTTGGCGTCTGCATGTAGTCGCCTGTTAGTGACGTAATAGGGGGCGCTGAAAATAGCTCGGAGATTTTTGTTTTGAATGACTTGAAGTTTATTTATGGCCCTAGGGCGTGCGTATCCCCAGACAGGGGAGGCATAAATCATTGTCGGGCGGATTATGGCTTTGTATAATCTTAGTTTGTTAGCGGGGGACATGGTACTTTTACTGTTCATGAGGACGAACAATCTATTGAAGAGGCATTTGGCTTTACCGGTTGCGGAGGAAATGTGAGCGTCCCATTTGAGACGTCGGTCCATGGTAACGCCAAGGTACTTGACCTTGGTTTTCCAGGGGATTTGCTCCTCAAACATCCAGACACTGGACTTGTGAGGCTTGCAACGATTTCGAAACATGATCGCGGAACTTTTGCTCGAGTTAACCTCGATGCGCCAAGTTTCGTACCACCTCCCGAGATCGTTGATCGCCTCCTGGAGGCGGGTTGTGGCTATGTCCGGGTGGATTGAGGACGTGTATATTGCAGTGTCATCTGCATATAATGAAATTTTTGTTGCGGGATCTGAGGGGGTTGGAATGTCGCTCATAAAGATGTTAAACAGTGAAGCTGCAAGGATCGAACCCTGGGGGACCCCGGAGGTGATGGGGCGCTTTGTGGATCTAGTGTTCATGAGTTTGACTTGGAGTTTTCTGTCGTGAAGGTAGGAGGCAATAAGTCGGACTAGTGGAATTTGAATTTTAGATTGAAGCATTTTGAACAGGAGGCCTTCGTGCCAGACCTTATCGAAAGCTTTCGATACGTCGAGTAGCACTAGGCCGGTGAATTCTTTTTTGTTGAGTGCCTGCGTGACGTGCTCAACTAATCGGAGGGCTTGGTGGGTCGTGCTGTGTCCAGCACGGAAGCCGAATTGTTCGTTTTGAATAATACTGTTATCGAACATGGCTTCTTGGAGACGGGTGAGAATGACTTTTTCAACTACTTTTCCAATAGAAGGGAGCAGGCTGATTGGTCTATAGCTTTTCGGAAGTTTGAGATTTTGACCGGGTTTGGGGATTACCACTACGTCAGCGGTTTTCCAAATTTGTGGGTAGTAGTTGAGTCGAAAACATGCGTTAATTACGCCGGTGATGGCAACTTTGGCTTTTTGGGGAAGTTCTTTGAGGGCAGTATTGGTGATGCCATCGGGACCTGGGGCTTTCCTCTTTTTGAGGCGTTTAATGGCAATGGTGACCTCCGGAAGAGAGGCGGGGGTGATATGTGTGTCATCGGAGGTGTTTAGGGTGGTGGTGACATAATTTTCGACCGAATTGATATGGTCTTGGTCTAATCTTGTGGTGTTGGGGGAGCATTGAGCTTGGAGGCTGTCGGCGAAGATTTCAGCCTTTTCAAGATCGCTCCGGGCAATAGTGCCGTCAGGGCGGGAGAGAATTGGGATGGTGACTTTCTTTTTCCCCTGGAGGGCGGTGGCCATGCGCCATGCGGACATGTCTTTAAATGATAGGGAGTTAATGGTGTCTAACCATTCATTGTCATGAAATTCTTTGACTTTAACGTCTACTTGCTCTTTGAACCGGTTGTATGACCTTTGGTCATCGGGGTTACGAGTTCGCCGGGCGAGTTTCCTCGCTCGGTTTTTGGCTCTGATAAGATCTTTGAGGGAGGGAGTGAGTTTGTCTCTGACGTCCGTGGTGTTGACTTGAAAAGAAGTTTCGTCAACGGATTTTTTGATGTTGTCTTGGAAATTGACAATGAATTGGTCTAGGTCAGTGGGGGACTCAAAGAATGGGATTGGTCCAAGGTTTTTTGACAGAGTGTCTTTGAAAGAGGTCCAGTCTGTTGTCGTTCTCGTGGGAGGGCCCTTTGGGGGTAACAGCGGTCCGAGTGTCAGAAGGACCGGGTAGTGATCTGAGTTTAGCTCTTCGCTGGTGGAGATGTCGTATTGAAGTTGTACGTATTTGAAAATGGCTATGTCCAGAATGGACGGCGTACCTGCGTTAGAAAAGTGGGTAGGGGAGGTGGGAGCGATGATCGCGAAGTCCAGCTCGTTTGCTAGTGAAAGTAGGTCACGTCCTACATGGTTTGTGTGTTTGCACAACCAGTTGGAGTGTTTAGCATTGAAATCGCCGGCGATGATTTTCGCGTCGGGGCCTTCAAGGAGGGTTTCTAGGTCCTCTTTGAGGATGCGTTGCTGAGGGCGATTATAGACGGAAGAGATTTGCAACCAACCGTGATGTGCGGTGTGGATGCTCACCGTAGTGACTTCAAGGTACTCTAGGTCGGGGGTCGGTATTGCGACGTGTTCGATGGATGATTTTACGTAAATTGCGGTTCCGCCGCCGCGTCCGTCACGGTCGTTCCTATAAAGTGAATAACAAGGGAGTTTTGCCAGTTGGCCAGCTCTGAAGTGGGTTTCGTTGACCAAGATTACGTCAAGGTCGTGATCGTGCGCGAACGCGAGAAGTTCATTTCGTTTGGCTGAAAGGCCGTTGGCGTTCCAAAAAGCCGTCTGCAAAGTGCCGGTGCGAAATACTCTAAGTGTTAGGGTCATTCATATTGCACGTACCGTCAACAGAATGAGCGACGCGCGGGAATCTCGTTAATTTTACATGTAAATTTGCAAACTTCAAATTCGATTTACTCAAAATTTTGATAATACCTTCTCAAGTTTAAATTATATCAGTAAACTATATAAACCTTCCTCTTTGCAATAGGAAATTTTCAATTTATTTGGAGCGGCCACACTTAGGGGACCGTACCCTAATACTGTTAGTGACTGATTACCATGATTGTGCCGCTTAAAGGCCGGGCTCCTAATTTTTTAAGTTGGTAACTAAGAAATGAAACAACCACAGATGCATTTTTTTCTTTTTCTTATTAAAATCACTTCAAAATAATTGACCTAATTTACTTCCAAAATTTGAATTTTTACAGTAGCAATTTTTATTTGAATAACGCCGTTGTGTTCTATGAGGATAATAGGCATAGAATTATAATTCTAAGGACTTTGTCCTGACCAGGCGAGTCGAATTTAATTTGTTGAAAAGTTTTGAAATGTATATAAAATACAGTAAAATTAGAGTTGAAGAGGAAGCAAGATTGAGATATAATTAATTAAAAATTGTAAGGATTATTATTGAAGCTTTTGGTGGTTTAAAGAATAATAAAAGAAACAGAGAAAATAAAATTAAAGTCAATTGAGGTACATAGATAAACAAAATTCAGAATTGGTTAACATTGTAGTAGCGGAAGAAAAATTGAATTTGAGATTATAAATTGAAATTATATATAAATAATTGTAACAAGAAAAAATAACAGTAAAGAAACAAAATTAAAAGCACCAGCGCTAAGAGCAACAACAAGTACAACATTTTGTAATAAAATAACAGAATTACGCGCATAGATTTAAAACAAAGTTAAATATATTAGTCATTAAGGATTGAAAGAAAATTTATCATGAAAACAAATAGTTAAGAAAACAATGAGAAGAGAGCAGGTGAAATTCCAATGGGAAAGTCACAAAAGAACAAATAAAGAACATCATAAGAAAAAAACTTGATAAGTGCGTGAGTAAAGATGGATAATGCCAAGGAGACCGTAAAAACTGCGAGGAATAAAAATGGGTTAAAGGGTAGTCGATTGTTCATTAATGATGATCTCATTGTCCAGGAGAGAAATATTCGATTATAAATCAGAAAAGTGGCCAATGAAGAGAAAGAAATAGGAAATAATGCGAAGATTTAAACGAGATTATTTGGTTGTAATCACCAACCACAGAGTGGCGTTTGGTTTTCCTGATATTTTCAATTTCTACCGGTAAGCCCATTGGCGACAATTTTGTAAGAACGTTCTAGTTTCTTCGTTAAGGAAGGATCACGATGGCACTATATTTTATTCGTCTACACACCCATAGGGAAATTCCCTAGAACCGTACTAATATTCGGCAAACAAGATATTTTAGTATCGTTGGAGTTTTAAAATTACATTAATTATATAGAAAGGTTTATTTGATTTAATAAATTTTGCGTTGTGCACATTTTTGTACGTCGATTCAAATTTTGAATCAATCGATTTAGCAGTTTTTGAGATATGTATAGTTGCAACCAGGTTGAAAAATGTGGTTTCCAGATTAACCATTAATAAAATAAAATAATAAAAGATTAACCAATGAATAAAAAATGTTAATTGAGGATAAAATTATAATATATAAATAGATTATGTAAACCCAAAAATATTGGAAAATCATCATAAGTGTTTATGCCCCGATGTCATAAAAACAAGAGAAGATAGAAGAACTGCAAGAACCACTTGACAAAATCCACCAACCAACAATATATCATGATAATGGGCGATTTAAATGCCCGTATTGAAAACGACTTTGTATCACAAGTAAAATTTTATTTCATAATAACCAACAGGTTGGTTCCAATACACCAGAAATTGGAAGCAACCATAAGCTATTATGGTTATGAATTCAAGCAAAGCGAAAAACCTAAATTTGATGCCATAATATATTTCAAAACTTTAAGTTTTGAATTTTCAGTAAAAAAATAAAAAGATTGGTTTTATAGCGACGAAAAGTTGTATTTTGGTTGTGCTGAATTAATATGAGAATGTGTTTTTGTAATCCCGCTAAATTTTAATTTTAGTTTTAAAATGTAAAAGTTATGTTCGAAAAAGGGACGCGTGAAGTGTGAAGAAGAGTGGGTACAAAGACTTCGAGCCCGTCTCTCCGTCATGGAGGACGCGTTATAGTGTAAATGCTTTATAAAATATTATGAAATTAAATAAACAAATTAATCAAAAGTGTAAAAAATGTTAGTGCTTTATAATAAATTTTGTTAAATAATAAACCATCATAAATTGTTCCATTACGCTAAGAACTGATAAAGAGAAAAATACTTAAATTTGGAAGAATTTGGTAAGATTTGGAACCCAACTGAATCAAAATTTTCGAACATCAATGATAGAAGAAGAAGCAACATCTACGGTTTCTGGTAGAAAACAATTGAATAGATTTACATGATAAAAACCTACAGGTGCGTACTTTATAATTACAGATATTTGTATTTTTTTGTAGGTCGACAGAAATATTTAAAATTAAAATTTTTTTAGTATAAGTAAAATTTCAGATATAAAAGTAAACATTATAAAATTAAAAATTTAAATTTCTGTGTAATTATCTGTAAAACCTTTCAGCACACTATAATAAAAAGTATATTTTTAAATTCAAAAATTTCAATTTTTATTAATAGAATAGCAGATTGAATTTTCGGCCCAACCAACGTGGAGCAATTCATAAATTTAAATTTTATGTTAAGATCACAGCAATATAGAAAAATTCAATTTGGAATCAATGGAATCATGAATTTACAAAAGCATTTTATTGTAATAGGCTAAAACAGAAATTAACAGCAAATCATAATATATGAGAAAATGAGTATAAACACATTGACATAGCTTGGAGTAAAACTAATACCGATATTCTAAAAGCATGAGAGGAAGCAGTGGGGAAGAGGAAAGTTAACGCAACAAGGAATGGAAGATATAAAATTGACAGTAGTAGTAAATTTCCGACAGCTCCGACAGATTTGCAATTTTGAGCCATAAAAACACTGGAAATTTTTTTTAAACACTACAAAGAACTAAGTAGAGCACGGACATCACAAATCGTCAAAACATAGGCAGATTTTCAAGATTAAATGGCGAATGTTGAAATTATGTTAAATGACTTTGACACATTTAAATTAGAAAATAATAGGGGAGAAAACCCCAACAGAAAACTCGGCGGAGCCCGAATGCCTGAAATAAACTTCAAGTATTGAACAAGTTGAACAATTCTTCAGTTGAACTTCAAGTTGCCAAGTTAATAATTATCTTCAAAATGGGAACTTGAAATTATGCGATTATTAACAGTTCAGCGATGGCTTCAGTTTCTCTTAAATAACAGAATTTTTTTAATAAGATTTTGCACGTTTAATGATTAATTAAGACTTAAGCTATTGAAGATGGCTTATGATGGAGGATAATTTCCTTTCTCGTTAGTTTTGTTGCTTCGTTCATTGGGTATCAATGTTCCTGATTTTTTGATGAGTAATTGAGAACTGACCATTATATTATATACATTGCTATGACCTTTGCCTCACGTTGGGCTGTCAACTTGCTATGTCCACCGTGAACCGTTAACACGACTTTCTCTTAAACTCAGGGTGCAGGTTCTTTAGGCTTTTACGGTGGAATTATTCTGATCAACACAGTCAAAGAAAATACGCAAATCTAAATTTTAAGAACATTTAATGAACAACTGAACATAAGATTAAACTAAACAAATAACAACAAATAAACATGAAAATCGAACAACTTAAAAATTAAACAAATTTTATGCTAACCTTTTTTTTAATTTAATTTTCAGAGTGATCACTCGGCATAGACGGAACACCCCAATATGCGCACATACACTTATTTCTTCTGTAGAAATATTTCGATCTTCCAATCGTTTTATTGGTCCTATTTATCAGCTCTTTAACTCAATTCTCTTTAGTTTATGCGGCTATTGTGTCGCTTATTTTAAATCGAACTCACGATTATCTTTACTATTCCGGTCGCTTCTTTAATCGAACTCACGATTATCTTTTTACTATTCCGATCGCTTATTTTATCGAACTCTCGATTTGCGACCAATTCGGTCGTAATTTTCAAAAAGAACCACTCATTATTCGACCATCTCGGTCGCTTTATTTTCACTCAACCCCTATTTCTAGTTAAAGTCGGGAGCAAATTTCGCCCAGCTACCCGCTTACACCAATTTGGAAGGAACTCTCCTTTTTTTATTATCCTCTTATTGCTATGGTTACCTTTTTTTATCATTTCTAAATTTGCCTACTAACATTTTTATAATTACAATAATACATTTTTTTTTTAAATTGTTTTTGACAAACTTTTCTCATGCCATATTTTCTCTGACTGCACGACAAACAATTTAATATCGCAACAGCCAAATATTGATGGACACAACATTTACCCCTTTGCAAAGTAAAATAAATTTTTATTAAACCAAAAGGTTGCCTCAAAATTTTGTTTACCTTTGCATTACTCATTCTTCATGCACTTTATTCTGTCTCTTACTTCATCAATATCTTCAAACATCTTTCATTCATTATACTTCTCTCATCATCAATTCCCCTAACTTTTGACTGTTTACCCCTTCTTGAGTGCTTCCATTTATTAATTCTTATTCTTCATATGCTGATTGTAACAATTCGCTTAAGTATTCTTCATCATGGCTTTCCATAGCCTTTTAATTATTTACTGTTGACTTTTATCTTTCTATTTATTTACCCCCCTAATTCTCCACATTTTGACCATCTCTCGATCATAATTCTTCAAAAATATCTTCTCGGACACCCGCAGTGCAATAACTTTACCGGGTATCTACCTATCCCTCTACTTCTTCATAATATTTCATAGAATATTTCACATTATTTACCCCTCTATTTAATATTCATTAATAACTTCCTTTTCAGTCAACTTTCAACATTTTTGGAATACTTTTTGATTCCTAATTATTATACCCATTGTCTTTTTATCAGCCCATTTAAATTATTTAATTTATTGTATCGTGCACTCTTATTTGGTAAACCTAGCTCATTTCATTTTATTAAATTTTTGTTTTTATTAAATGTTAATGAAATCTTTCCTAAAACTTTCTTTTTACTGTTTGAATCAATTATTAATCTCAATTATCAACCTCTTGGTCATTTCTTCATCGTCTTCATAATTCTTCCATCGTCCTCATCATCTCCTTTTACCATAGCGTTTATCAAATTTACATTGTCGTCGTCAAAATTTCCAGTCCAATTATCCGAATTTTATTCTTGCAATTTCAAACGTATTCGTTTTACTTTAAAACGTACCCGTTTGTATAATTCCATCATTTTAATATAATTCATGTTGCCTTCATTGAGTCGTGGCACTTTGTAACGTTGAACGTCATTTTGATTTATAAAATTATTTAAAATGTCAATGTCTTTTTTAATTAATTTATTTTGACTTTTGTCGCTGTCATTCTTATTAAATAAATTGTTCATGCATTTTACTGAAAAGTTATCCGATTTTAAGTTTTTATCTAATAAATTGTCTAGTTTTAAGTCCCCACACATTGTACTGTCCTTTGATAAACCGGTTTTGAAATAAAATTTGTTTCGTTGCCGTAAATTGATTTTGTCGTTCATTTGCATAACCCATGATTTTAATTTTAATTTATTCCGTAAGTTTTTAATTTTTATATTTCTTCTTCGGACTTCTTTCCTACTCGATGTCTTGTAATACCTCTCTTCTTTCATTGTTGATGGTGTTGGGCTTTCTTTTATTGTAACTTCTTCGTCCAACTTTACTGTGTCTTTGTGTGCCACATTTCTGGTTTCCATCTCGTCCACCAAATTTATGGTTTGAACTCCGTTCACCATATTTTCGACTTCTGTCATTTTGACATCTAGCCCTTCAAATTTAATATTTACCCCATTTTCAAATCCCTTACGTTGTTTATCATTTTCCCCTCTACATTCCTTCACCTGACTATCGAGCGTTTTTATCACCTCGTCAAAATTCAAAATTTTGACAAAATTCGCTTTATTATCCACACATATTTCATTAAATCTTTCATTTTGTTTATTAAATTTTTCATATATCCCATTTACACTTTCATTCTGCTTGTCAAATTTCGCATTTTGTTCATCGAATCTGACATTTAAGCTTTCATTCTGCTTATCAAATTTTGCATTTTGTTCATCGAATCTGACATTTAAGCTTTCATTCTGCTTATCAAATTTTGCATTTTGTTCATCGAATCTGACATTTATGCTTTCATTCTGCTTATCAAATTTTGCATTTTGTTCATCGAATCTGACATTTATGACATTTAAACTTTCGTTCTGTGCCGTCATCATTCTCATCAGTATGGTCATCGGATCTTCTGGAATCGGTTCCACCATCGGTTCAGCCACCGTTTGTACTTCCTCTACCTCTCCTGGTGTCGTTACATCAGTCTCTCCTTCGTCATGCACACTATCTCTTTCATCCCGTTCTACATTCACTCTCTTACTTCTTGTATTCATTTTAAATTGTTTATCTTATGTGCAAACTTTGTAACTTTCTTTTAACTGTGCGATTTATTTTAGGCTTCACCGTTTGGTTTAATTTTTTTTTTATTTAACCGTATTCCACACGTAATTCGCCCCACGTTGGGCGCCAACTTGCTATGACCTTTGCCTCACGTTGGGCTGTCAACTTGCTATGTCCACCGTGAACCGTTAACACGACTTTCTCTTAAACTCAGGGTGCAGGTTCTTTAGGCTTTTACGGTGGAATTATTCTGATCAACACAGTCAAAGAAAATACGCAAATCTAAATTTTAAGAACATTTAATGAACAACTAAACATAAGATTAAACTAAACAAATAACAACAAATAAACATGAAAATCGAACAACTTAAAAATTAAACAAATTTTATGCTAACCTTTTTTTTAATTTAATTTTCAGAGTGATCACTCGGCATAGACGGAACACCCCAATATGCGCACATACACTTATTTCTTCTGTAGAAATATTTCGATCTTCCAATCGTTTTATTGGTCCTATTTATCAGCTCTTTAACTCAATTCTCTTTAGTTTATGCGGCTATTGTGTCGCTTATTTTAAATCGAACTCACGATTATCTTTACTATTCCGGTCGCTTCTTTAATCGAACTCACGATTATCTTTTTACTATTCCGATCGCTTATTTTATCGAACTCTCGATTTGCGACCAATTCGGTCGTAATTTTCAAAAAGAACCACTCATTATTCGACCATCTCGGTCGCTTTATTTTCACTCAACCCCTATTTCTAGTTAAAGTCGGGAGCAAATTTCGCCCAGCTACCCGCTTACACCAATTTGGAAGGAACTCTCCTTTTTTTATTATCCTCTTATTGCTATGGTTACCTTTTTTTATCATTTCTAAATTTGCCTACTAACATTTTTATAATTACAATAATACATTTTTTTTTAAATTGTTTTTGACAAACTTTTCTCATGCCATATTTTCTCTGACTGCACGACAAACAATTTAATATCGCAACAGCCAAATATTGATGGACACAACAACATATATCTATAAATTTTATATTATACCTAATAATAATTTTATTTTATTAAAAACCTAAATTTAATATTTCAACAATATTTTATTGAAATAATTTGAAATTGAAGTCAGAAATATAAAAGGTTAAAGGTTGGAAAATTCAATAAAATGAAAAGTCGAGAAGTAAAAGGTTAAATAATGTTATTAATGTTTCAAGAGCATTACTATCATGTCAATCGACTTAATCGGTTAAAAGTTAATTAAACCCACCAGATATCACTCATATTTCTGAAGACGATAGAGTAAAAATTTCAATTTTCAATTACGACGAAAACAAAATAAAATTTAGTATTTTTTATCAAGAATATTAAATTTATGACAAATAATCTTTTTTGAAATTTTCTTTTCATATTGAATCAAGACTATACCACGCCAATTTCGACGCTATTCTACGTGCCGTTAAACCCATTTGCGGCTAGTGAGCTTACACCCTTTCTAGCTTCTGAATTTTGATAGAGTAGTTTATGAGATCATAATGTTGCTCCATTATTTTTCTAAAACAATATAAATCGTCTAGTGGAAAGTAAAATTTGTTGTAAATCAAATTTACCTTGTTGTTTATTTCTTCTAACAAGATTTATTATTTTTTTAATAATCTTCAAAACTTTATTATTATTAATTTATTACAATTGAATTCCTGCGTTCATTTTGCAAGATTTTCTTTTGCTCAGAAATACTTAAAAGCTCTGCGGCTAATTTATTAATTGTCTTGTTTTAGAAAATTCATTGGTTCAAGAAAGGCGAGTTTTTGTTATTACTTTGTCAAGATTAATGATATCACTTAATTTGTGTCTATTTCACTTTTTACAAAATTAAATGAAAAATACTTTGCTGAAAGGTTCCAATTAAAATGTTTTATTTTTTTAGAATAATCGACTAAATGCAAGTTTTAAACTGAAACCGAAAGCGAGTATATGCTTTATATGGTCTCTTGAAAACCACCGCCGAAGACCGCTCGCCGTTTTAATTTAACAAATGAAATTATGGCGCAGTCGATACTCTGCCATACAAGCACAATCCGGGCACTTGTTGAAATAATAATGAATCCTGTAGAACGTAGAACGAAACTGTGTAGGCTTTTTTACACTGAACACCGAACCCAAAGAAAAGAGATGTAAATACATAAATAATTACATTATTTCAGTCAATTGATTACGAGACAAGATTCCTTTAGCAGCATTGCTACATCTGCTTACAGCTCAGCTATTACCGTAGCAAGTGAGCTAATAAATCAGTTTACTTTGTATTTGTAAGAGTCAATAGGAGTTGAAGTTAAAAAAATAAAAGTTAACATGTAAAAATTTCTCCGAAGGAAAATATAGGCATTTGGCTTATCTAAAGTTGGAGCGGAAAATTGCGCCTATTGGGAGTGCTTAATAGTGCTTGCGCTTAAGGAAAACAAAGGAATTACGCCAAAGGTCGTTACGGGTGTACAACAGGTAAATAATTTAAAATTCAAACATTCGTATTCAAAGAAGTCGTGGTAATCAGAGTTTAAAGAAATTTTAATGAAATAAAAATAAAATATGGTTTTGAGTTTTGAGTTTTCTTTCTTCTTTTATTAATAAAAAAAATTTATCAAAGGAGTCTGGTAAATGCGTTAATCCCTTAAAAGCGAGTGTTAATTTTGAAATCTTAAAAAGATGTGATATCGCGATGGTGGTGCTTTTAGTACGTGCCAATTAAAATTGTACATTTTATGCGACTATTAAACTTTTCCTTCTTCCTTGGCCGGGGTTCACGATTAACGAGAATAAAAGTTCTTATCATTAACCGCATTCTATGCTTTTGAATTAAGTAATGTTGCGTCTAAAATGATAATTTCTGAAAGCGTATGCTAATTTAAATAAGTTCAGTTTGTTACAAATAAAAAAATTGAGTTTTGTTATAAGAATTTTAATGTCAAATTTAAATTTTCACTTTCGGCAATTTATTTGCGGGGCAACATTAAGGATTTAACAAAATAAATTAGATAAAGATTTTGGTCGTTTAACCAAAAATAAAGTAAAAAAATTTTGAATTTAACGTGCAATTGGAATGATCCCCGGAGCCCGGATGCGCTGACCCGGACCCAACTGATGGACCTTTATTCGAAACGATCGCTCATTCTGTCCTGTTTTCGTGATATATATAGCTCATGAGGTTGTTTTAGACCGCCATTTATAGTTTGCTGTACCACAATTTTCATTGTAAAGTTTCAGGCAAATAAAACTGAAAATATGAAATTATCTTAACAACTCGGAAGGTTCTCGTGCGCTCTGCAAATTTGAAGAATGCATTTTTTAAAAATAATAATAAAATAATAGATTGCGCAAAAAGGTTATAATAAATTAGGCAAATTACACAAAACCATTAATAATACTTCTGAATAGAAGCAATTTAAAATTTTCGAGAATCTTAATTTGCAGTAATAATAGTATTATGTGAGAAATAATTTATTAAAGCTCGGAGCAACAAACGTTTTAAAACTGAAGGTTTTCGAACACAGATAAGATTAAATATTCTCATTATAATAATCGGAGGAAAAATGATAAAGAAAGTGATAAGCGGGGCGATAGAACAAGAATATGGCTCGGAAACATGGCAAATGTACCGGAAACAATCTTAAAGAAAGTAGGAAAAGAATGAGCCAACACTGCAGTTTGAGGCTATACCGTATAGCCGTTTTACTCCTTCAAATGAAGTGTCGTTAACTGGAGCGTTTTCATTTGGAAAACGTTAAATACTTAATAATACTTGTAGATTTCTGATTTTAACTATTATTTTATTATTTATTTTTTATTAGATTTCCTCTTGAGGATGCACGTAGGATTTGATATCTAGTATTTCTAACTTTTTTGTTTTTCTTTCCACAGTTTTTATTTTAAAAATTACATTTTTAAACAAATATTACCTAGCGCAGGCCCAATCCTGTTAAATTACGTTTTAGAGTCGGCTATATTAGAAGTATAACAATGTTTTGAAATATAACAAAATGAGAAAGAGAGGTTTCTTTCTAACATCAGCTACTTACACGTCTTCGCTGTTCATTAATCTAGTCATACAGAAGGATGCGAGTGGTATAATTGAGAGTATGAAGACTAAGAACTCTGTAGACTATAATGAAGTATCGGTTTACCTCATTAATCTCTTGATTTTGAGTCAAGTCCGAATTCACTAAAAATGACGAGAATCATCCTTATATTTTGAAAAAAAGAGAAATGAAGGACATGCCAGTCACTTTGGTAAATATTTATTAGTATGGGACATTGTTTACTTGGTTAAGAATTTCTGTCCTTTTGGCAATTAAAACTTTAAAACTTTGTTTACATGCACATTCATTCGTTCAATATTAATCGTGTTCTTTGAACAGACGTGCTGCACCACGTCTCAACAGCACATCAAATAACATTTAATACATACTTAATCATCATTATGCTCAAATAATTATATCAAACCATTCGACCAGTATTAAACCAAAATAAATTTTTTATAAAATTTAATAAATGTTTTATTGTGTATTGGAAAACGGAGTTAAGTAGGAGAACTTGGCGAGTATCCAGCTATTGGAATTGGAATAAATCCCCAACGAGGCCACCTTCTTCTGGATGTTTTACCACTCCTTGATATCTTAACTAACGATATAATTATGTATCAAGAATAGATCGGACTTTCTAATGGAAATTAATGCACACCTTGATATAGGCCGCTCTATTTCTGGCCTTTCCTTCGATCTCACAGAGCTTTCGACATCATTCATAATGACTTCCTAAGGAATAACCATAAGGAGTTAAAAGGGTGGTGATGCGCAAAATAAAGCTTCAAACAAGAGAAGTGTCTTAGTTTCTCGAACCCAATTATACTCTGATCTTCGCTTGGTGAACCCTGATAAAACTGAGCAACCAATTCAATGGTTGAAGTCAAAATCCCAGCGGAATAGTGGCCAACAAACAAGAAATAAGGAACTCACTTAGGCCGATTGAAAATCATGGAAGCACTGAATAAGTCAGATAATCTTGCTATAGCGAAAATGTCTCAAGGATGGTAGTGGGTAAGTCACACCATGAGCGCCAACGGTAGCATCTGCAGTTTTACCACACACTTCCAATTCGATATTACGATGACGTCGAATTTTGAAAATAAAATACCCTAAGTGAGTCGAGTTAGAAACTAAGAATTTCACACTGACAGAGAGTTAGTCTGTCCTACGGATTCTGGGGGAAGGGGGGATACAAATTCGAAAAATTACACCAGAAGTACCAATCTTAACATCAGGAAAATACCAAAACTTACGTCGGAACCAACAATATAAGGACAACGAGAAGTGAAGAACATTTTCGTGAATTGGAAGAAGAGCTTAGTAACTTCAAATGGGATGTAATAGGGTTATGAGAGACACGTCTGCCTATAGAAGAAAGCATGGTTCTCAAATCTAACCACATAGTGTTCCCAAATAACTCGGTGACAAATTATTATCATGATTAACAAGAGGAAAAGGCATTTGATAACGGCGTTCCGCGCTGTATCGGAAAGAGTTATGTACATTATAAACTGAAACTAAACATGTAAATGCTATAGTATTAAGATAATTCAGGTATATGCACCGACAAGATGAAGAAATGGAAGAGCTACTGGAAGATATAATGGAGGAAATGAAATCAAATAACATCCACAATACAATAATCAGTGCCGATTTTAATTCAACGACAGAAGAAAGGAAGAAATGTGATCCAGAGTTTATGGAACACTTCGGATTGGGTGAAAGGAATTTTCTTCTAAATTTTCTCAATGCCGAATATAAGTACTGCTTGAACACCTTCCTTGAAAACCCTACATAACGAAAATGGACATGGAATAGCGCAGATCAAAGCCCAAAAAGGAAATATATTTTATACCCTCCAACAATAAGAAACTCTGTGTGGATGCCACAGTGATGAACAGGTTCAATTCAGAAAGCAATCATAGGTTGGTGAGATCAATCCTATAATTACCGCATAGATTAATGCCAAGAAAACTCTTTAACAAAAAAATGCTATCAACCGCTGACTAACTTATAACGGAACGAGTGACCAAACTCAATTATTGGCAATATGTACCCAGACATAGTCCCCGTAAATGGACATACAAATTGACTCATTGGAGACCCAGAGCTACCAAGAGAAGCATAGAACGACCAAAAAGTGATGGTTTGGCAATATAAACATTTTCGCGGCGGGACCACATTGGTATCAAACGAACCAAGACAATCTTGAATGGAAGAGAATTGGAAAGCTCTACGTTCAGGAATGGATGGTAACTAGCTGATCAATAAAAATAAAAATTAAGCTTTGCGTATATTGGTAACAGAAGATAACTACCATTCTCGCCATATCAGAAATAACCAGTGGCAGCTGGTACGAGAAGGGCGCCGCCCTCAAAAATACAATATCATCTCGGAATAGTATTATTTTAATGCGAACGCAAAGCTTGCACAGAGCTACGCCGCTGAACATTGGATAATCCGTCGTCACTTCGGAAATTCGAAACCACTAGCAAAGTTAATTATTAAAATATAATATAATAATTTATATAAATTTCTGATTTCAGTAAATCAAGATTTACTGTTCTTCGTTAATCCAGTTGCAATTTTCGCTTTACATTGTTTTCAAAATATTTTTCCGTGAACCCCTAATACTGACAAGGAAAAGATTATAAATTTTTTTACGATATCTGTATGCGTAGTGGAAAGGGGGGGTGCTTCCAACCACCGTGAATAACTATTTTTCTATTTGAATTTAACGCCCACAAAAGTCACAGAATATGTGTTGTGAATAAATATGCGTGCAGAATAAAACTTGATCTACATATTTAGTATGTACATAAGTATATCTGCATTTTGATATTAAAAAATAAATAGTCATTTTGAAGTAATTAAGAAAAATTTATGATACATAATTTTTGTAATCTGTATGCATTATCTTTGAATAAATTTCATGTCTTAGTTACCATTTCACATTTCAATTATTCTAATATACTATTCTGGATGCATGCTAAACTAAAATTCACTCACAACATTTATACAATACAAAATTCCCAAATTGTCAGTATGGCCACATTCAACCATTACTGAATGGATCACAATCGTGATCAATATTGCTGCCATTGAACACCTAGATATTGTTTTGAGGTTTCTGGCGTATTTCTACAGACTTAAGGCTGAGATACATACAATTCGATCTAATATTTATCGAACCCGAAGTTCCGATTGGTCGATTATTCTCCGAATAAAAACTTTAAAAAATGATGTTTTTAAAAATAATTGAACCCCAAGCAATATGCGATGCACTTTCACTGTCACATCCGGTGACAGAGCGCAAGGGCTGTTAGCGGTCGATTACAGGTCTTCGCGAAAACTGAAAAGTTTAAAAGTTTTCCATTACTAAGATGATGCCTTTTTTACTTTATATTAATTTATGTTTAAACTGTCTCTTTGATTGGTTGCATTAATCGCACTAAATAAACAGTTTGAACCAAAAATAGCCTTGTTTTGAAACTGCAATGAGATATCCAAAACAAACGTTCTCCAAATTTGTTGTTTTTTTTTCCTGTTTCCCCATTGGGTTAAACCACCCAACGGGGGTGTATACTCTGCTATTGGATACAGACCTAAACTTAAAACTAATTAATTAACATGTAATCAATGTAATACAAACGCAAACTTATAACTGGGGAAAAATGGTAACACTTATTTGGTAGAACTATTAAAACTAAAAATTGATAAAACATGGTAATGAGAACAAATAATTACACAAACACATATTAAGGCAAGAGATTGACTGTCCCTGCCCTGTATATGTTTAGTGTTGGTGTTTTTGTAGAGATTTGTAGAGATTCGTCAAGGTGTGAGCCATGGCCAGAACGAGAGAATGAAATATAAGAAAAACAAAACCGGGTTTGAGCATACAATGGCCCTTCAATATTCGATGTTGGTATGAGCTCAAGCTCAGGGTGGAGTATTAAAATCTTTAAGTGTTGAAATTATATGCTTTATAAAGGTGGTGAAAGAGATAACTAAGGAAGGATGTTTAAGAATTTGAAGGAGGTCGAGTGGGGAAACTGAGTAGAAATTACAGAGAGTAAGATGGTTAAAACGGGAAGATACATAGCGTGGGCAATCGGACAACAAATGTTGTAGAGTTTGTCTACTCCTTGAATCGCAAGGACACACATCAGTAGGGCAGATCTTAAATCTAAATAGATACTCGCGCGAATACGAATGTCCCGTCAATATCTGCGTCAATTCAAAAGAGGTGTCGAAGGCACCTCGGAACAGTCGAACATCTTGCAGTGTAGGTAAGTACTGCCGGGTGGTTGAACCTTGAACGGCATTAATGTACTCAGAATTCCAAGTACTTGCCAGTTCAAGGCGAATCACCCTTCTTGCGTAACTCAGAGGGAACTGGATG
The DNA here is from genome assembly GCA_932274525.1 of Podabrus alpinus. NCBI lineage: Eukaryota > Metazoa > Arthropoda > Insecta > Coleoptera > Cantharidae > Podabrus > Podabrus alpinus. The sequence continues at coordinate 10,684,535 of OW026457.1, read as the reverse complement.
TATGCCAGGCGACTGTGCGACACGGCCGCATCTTTGGCACATAAATCTGCAACCTCGTTCCCTCCTATACCACAATGAGCCTTTACCCACACGAACTTGATGGTCAACTCGTTCCTCAGACGGAGAAGAGAACGATGGATGGAAGTGACCAGGGGTGAAGTACAGCTTCTGTCGCTGATGAAAACAAGCGAAGATAGGCTGTCGGAGAGGATACACGCTGAGTGCACTCTCCTGGGGGAGATCCAATTCAGGGCAGCGTCAATCGCATATAGCTCGGCCTGATAAACACTACAAGTATCGTGTAAGCGATACTTGTGTGTTTCAAGCCGAGACTCGTGGTATATAACGATTGCAGCGCCGACCTCCCCGCCTTCCAGCTTGCTGCCATCAGTAAAAATATGTAAAAATATGCCAAATTTGTTGTTAAATTATCTGCAAAATGAATGTCTAAACTGTCAGCACTATAAATATTGTTTTGTTCTGTTTACATGTAGTACCTAATTTAGGGCAAAATTCCCAAAATGGTTGAAACTTCCCCCTTTCCCTACCTGGAGGGTATGGATACCCCCCAGACCCGCCGGTCTCTAAAACTATGGTCTTCGGGTAGACACGTTCTATATTATTCTTAATTTATATTATAGAGAAGCCGATCTTCCGCGCTATCCGACACAAGCCTCTGAAAGAAATCTATTTCAGGTTTTTAGGTTTTGACCCAGAAAAATATTATAAATCTAATCTAATTATAAAGCGTAAATGTCCCTAAGCCATTGCTGAACAACATACTAAAACTCCAAAGACCTCAAACGACGGCGCCAGTTTCATTGATTTTCTTGTACCCTAAAACTTACAGCTTTGGATCCAGAATAAAATATTCTAAATCTAAAAATTGGCTCAAATGTCTCTATTAATGGTGTACGGAAAAAGGCCCAAACCCTTAAATTCCAACTTAATAGATTATCCGAAACCAATTGGCAGTGTCGGTTTAGCTTGTATATTTGCTTGTGCTATGGTAATGTCGAGGGTATGTATGGCCTTAACCTTCCCCATAGGAGAGCTTTATGTCAAAAAGTGGGCCGAAAACGGCTTAAAAGAAGAAGATTTGTTTGTGAAAATTAAAGGTATACATTAGCCCCGTAAGCAAGACAAAAATCGTCGGCTTTTTCGGAAAATATTTCAGTTGTCTTCAACAAAAGCTCTACTGAAAGATCTAAAAGCTCATTTCTCTCTTACAGGACAAAAAAAATTGGATAGGTAACTGATATAGGTACATCAAATCATCCCTACTTTTTGTGATAAATTAAAAAAATCAGTACTGTGCTGAATTTTGCTCTATGTATACTACATTATACTGCAAATAAAATTCTTTTGGTAATTTTTATTTTGGATTTTAAGAAGATTAAATATTTTTAAGGTAAAAGTTAACTTGTTCGTTTTTGATAATTAAAAATATTAATGTTACGCTGAAATGTGCGTAATGTGTGCTACTTTGTGCCGTAGATTATAAAAATTTAATTCTAAACATTTCTTTTATAAAAGATAACATCGCCAAAGGCGGTACATAATATTAATTAAAAAAATTGAGAAATTCATATATCGCGAACACCAACCATTTGTACGCCTATCTTCTGGCTTTTCACAATTAATGGTCAATTTATGCACTGATGTAACGGAATATAACGTAACGTAGTGAGGTAATGTAAGAGATGGGCTTATGCACTTCCATATATGTGTCTTTGTCATTGTCTAGACACGACAAAGACACATATATTGAAGTGCATAAGTCCATCTCTTACATTTCATTCTACGTTACGTTATATTCCGTTACATCAGTGCATAAATTGACCATAACATTGTGAAAAATTTCTCACAAAGTTGCTTACATTGACCCATATACTACATGAAATCTTTACCGACAATTTGAAAAAGGGGATTTACCGTCTGGAAAAATTGAATTCGGAAAACATTAAAATGTCTTAATGATTCGACGATACGAGAATTCCGTCGTGTCACTTAAATAGGGGCTAGTAAAAAGTGATTCGGTTGATTAGTCTCGAAAAATTGGGGGAAACCAAATAAGTCCAGAAAATTTAGTAAGCATCAAAAGGTGTAGCAGTTCGGCTGGGATGTGCCGAAAACCATTAGAAGCGAGAATCGCCTGGGTATGCAATAAGCAATTTTTGCCTTTTATTATCTTTGTTTTTATTTAAGATTTGTAAAATGTACAATTTGAATTAAATTAAATTAGATAAAGCAGCTATAAGGCAGAGCAATAATATTGTGGTCAACACTTTGGGTGAATTTTCAAAGTTAAAAATTTAAAACTTGTCAAGCGTCAGACAATCTTTATGCTTAAATATTTAGAAATTCTGTTTTCGACCACTTAGTAAACAATATAAACAACTTCAAGTAAAATAAGCAGACTAAAATAAAAAAGGCAAGGGTTTCTCGCTTTGCAGTAAAATGTTTGCCGTAGGCTCTGTGATTTTTGAAAACTGGATTTGGGGGGTTTACTTTTAGCACAGCTTTTAGGCTTCTATATTTGTACATTACTTAGTTATTACATAATTTTCCAACATGGAGAAAACCACAGTCAAAGGAAATAATAAAACTTTTAATCTCAATCCGTAGTATATTTGGCATTACAGGTGAGAATCGCCTGGATTACTTCTAGTGTTGCTTAATTAATAAAGTTGATATTTAGATAATATACATAACGACATATTTTATTGCAAAAATTTGGTATTTCTTAAGCGAACAGGGTTTTTTAATAATAAGGAAAATAATAATACAAGCCTTCTTCAAATACCTCTTTTCAGGTATATAATTAAAATTAAAGAAAATAAAGTTATAAATCAATATGGCAACATAAACAAAGAGGAGAAAAAATAGTAAATATTTCAGCGCTTCAGGGACTTTTTGGAATTGTTGATTCTGAAATTATATCTTTTATTTTATACTATCCCGAAAAGTTCAGATCAATTTCTTAATAATATAATATATAGTCTTGTATGTTGAAAAGATTCAGTTTTTATATTATTTATTTTAATATGTTTTATTGAGTTAATCCGACATTAATAATGGCTGAAATACATCTGGTTTACTGTTGATTCTTGTTACTTCCTTTTCATTAGACATCAGTGTCATCACTGACATCCGTGTCAGACCATCTGTGTTAGAGAAACTAAAATTACGGTGCTACCCGAACTGCACCACGATTTATCAGGTGTAAATTTTTGTTTCCAGGTAATCCATTGACCGAACTACACCACGGTCAAATATCGCTCAGTAATGCTTTGCGAAGATCAACCTGGATGTTGGATGTATACTCGTGCTACCTGTTACCCACGACAACTTCGAGGTAGACCTACAAAGCATTATGACCAATATTAAAAGCAGAAGGAAGCAAGCAGTGGTTGGTGGTGACCCCCAACGAAGATAGAGGTGGGACAATCTTAACATAATAGTACTAGCAGAAACAGAGCTGGTGATCTGTAACGAAGGTAACTCTCCGACCTTTGAGAGAGCCTCGTCGAGCTCAATACTGGACATAACCTTCCCAATGCAATCTGGAACGTCCTACTGGAAAAAAATTGAAGTGACCACCTGTACATCCAATTCCATATTGCCATGCAGCAAACAGCACCCAAACCAGAAACGGGATGGCCATGGAGAAAACTAGACGAGACAAAGCTAGACAAATTCCTTGAAAACATTAGAGAGGTAGGAGTGCCATAATTTCTTAATTAACTTTAATTAACAAAATTATTCCTTGATGCGGATCTGTGCCTTTCGGTAGTCAACGATTCAATACTAAGGCTAACCTAACTCGTATCCCAACAAACATTTTAGCTGTAAATTAGCTGTAAAATGGCTATTTAACAGCAAAAGCTAACTATCAACTCGTTAATAGCCGATTTGCAGCTAAAATGTTTGTTGGGATGTGACGGATCCTTTTTTACTAATCGGAATTTTCAAACTAAACCAATCTTTGGAAAATCTGCACGATGTTTCCAAAATTATGATGAGAAATCAACTCAAATAGCGTTCTTTTATCAGAACAAAACAAAAATGCAATTAAACCAATACTAAATCAGGTTTTGAAAACTTTCAAAATCGGAATTTCTGAAATGTTAAAACTAACTACTGTAATTTTCTGGTCACAGGTATTCCTACACCTGGATAATATAAATAAGGAAGCTACTACGGAACTAGAAAAATTCTGAACAGAACGGAAATCTCTCAATTTGGGATCTATAAAATCGAAAGCTGTGTTAATTAAACTGAAGTGGAGGCACAAAAATCAGCTGCCGGATCCTTCCTCGGCTATCTGATGTCAACATGATTGCAGTTTGGAAGACAGGAGGAAATACTAGATTTGAACACCAGAAAACACACTGTTCTGAACTACCACCAACGATAAGCTCTAATAACCCTCAGGTCGCAACAAGCAACCATGCAGTCGCTGTTTTCCCTGTAATTTCCGGCTTTGTTACTATACAACAATTTATGCGAAAGTAAGAGTTCTTGAGGGCCTCTACACATTTTTTCGAATAATTAAATGTTTTAATTCATATAAATTGCGTATAAGATAACAGCGTGTTGCTTTTCCTATGCAAAATAATCCAACGCCGGTTTAGAGCTTGGCTAATAAAAACAAACCTTGAAGTAAACAAATGACTTTAAATTATTTAAATTCTGTCAATAGAATTTTCAGGACAATTTAGGCTAACAATTAATCTTAGTTTCATTACGACTTAGTCGAAAATCGTAATCGTGATCCTTTGGGGAAAAGCCTATCAGATAGCCACAAGTAGATTCCGAAGAAGAAATGCTTCGGGTAGTAACGTAAAGACTTGAGAAGAGAGATGAAGACTTTGTTCTCAAAACATCCTACAATTATTTACAACAGGAAGATGACTACGGAGTCCATATATCCTTTCTTTGTGCAAGAATTGATGGCAGCCACAAAATTCTTGGCAAACAATAAGGTTCCCGATATGAGTAGGATTCTGTCCACCACAATAAAATATATAAGTGTCAAGAAATCCGAGCTCCTGCTAGAACTGTTTTACACAATCCTTTGAGAAGTGAACTACCCCACTGACTGGAAGGAGGCAAACCTAGTCTTTATACGAAAAGGAAGTAAACTCTTGAACTATCCGTCATCATATTGACACATTAATAAAAATATTAGTACGCGAGTCGCCTTAAAAACTATGCTAAATCGACATTATTGATAAAAGGCGATATGACGGATTTTGGATTCTACATCCGTCATTGATCAACCTTCAACAATAATTTGTTTGGCCACTGCCATTTTTATTCAAATTTATTGAGACGGTAGTGTATACACTTCCATTACCACTTTCAATTTTTCGTGTCTTTCGTGAAAAGCGCATGACGGCTGCCATGTTGGGTGATCGAGTTCACTTTTGTTCTGACCGCTGAAGCGTATAGTTCGTGAGTGTGTGCAGTGATGCAGTCTAAGTTAATTTTATTGCGGGCGCAAGTAAAAATAATTACATCGAGTTATTTAATATCTAAATCGAGTACACAGGGGTGAGACTGATATATATTTTTTCGAATACGGAAGTTACCGTATCATATTCCGCTTCGACATCTGGTCGTCCATCACCATATTTTGTGCTCGGTTATCTTAAGTTCGATTGCACTCTGCGCATACTTGAGCGCCCTCTAGGGGATTTTGATGGTGACAAGTTTTGTCAACAAGAGCTCTGCCGAATTATTTTGTGATACCATCCACCCGCTTTTGCTAGTCCGTGCAATAAGTCACAATCGTTGTGTCCGTTGCCAATTGTTGTCGTCGTACTGTAATATTTGTTGTGACACTTCCTGCCGATTAACCGAGCGAGCCTGCGTCCTACGTGCTAGTGAATTTGGATTTAATTTTGGAACCCGTCATACCAGAGTATTTTGGAATAACTCTTTGGGGTTAAAAGTCCAGCATTTCACCAGAGTATTTTGGAATAACTCTTTGGGGGTGGAAAAGTCCAGCCATTGTCCTGCTGCCGGTTACGTGGGTCGCTGTTGGAACCATCATCACTCAAGGCGTGCAATCCTTCCTAGTGAACCGAGGTTTAGCGGACAACAAGTCAACATCTATTCTCGTGGGCAATCCATCCAAGCAGGTTGGGGTACCTGTCATCTACAATTGTGTGAGCTTACCGAGTACTCAGGTGAGACAAATTTTACTTACTGATCTGTTTTGGGTTGTGATTGCCATATTTATATTTACGAGTAATTGTATTATCGTCACTGAGAGGTGTATTATTTTGACACCTCAGTTTTTTTGTTCGCCGGATCTCCCCACGGGAGGATTGATTCACGCAATTGCATTTTTGGCTGGCTTCCGTAAGGAGTCAGCAATTATTTGTATTCACCACCGAAGGTTGTTGCCACATTTGTTATTTTGTGTAATATTGATTATTTGTGTGTTCATTAAATCAATTATTAGTATACCGTATTTTATTTCCCTGGAAGAGGGGGTACATCTAACCTTTTTGGTGAGAGATCGAGATTGGGACCCACGTCCCTCGCAGACCGACGTTAACATCCAAGAGCTAGCTTATTACATCTTGGGTTCCCCACGTAAAATAAAGTGAGGTGATTTCCACTTCACGTGGGAGGGGAATTCTCGATCCTGTATCCGCAGGGGAGGAGTTTTCATCTCAGCGATTGCCCCGGATATAATTAGCTAGGTGAGAAAATAGATTGATTGTAAATTGGTTATAAATAAGTGAGGGGCTAGCGAGGTGTTCTTTGGAGGTAATTGAACGAATAATAATCGGTTACATACCGATTTAGATACGAGTTAGATATGTGGTGTTTAAAAGTGAAAATAGAGTTCAAGAGAGTGATACTGCCATGGTGCCTATAAGAAAACTTCATCCCTTATCAATAATGTAAGACTTAGTTTTTAAGTATTAGTTTTAAGATGTATGTACATATGCGTTTGGAGGTATAAATAAATATGTTAATGTTCGAACCAATTTAATTCAAATACATAAAGATCCCGCACGACACGGTCGTGACAATATCAACCCCTCTACCTCCTCAGGCATATTAGCAATAAATTCGAAAGATTACTACTTGCAAGACTCTAATGGAGGCCTTTCAGAACACCAATACAACTTCATCAAAAAGAGGTCCACGGTACATGCGTTTGAAGATATTTTATAAATAGTAATTACAGCCAAAAGTAGCACTCGGAGGACTAGGAAATACAGACTCGTGCTAACACTTGATATCAAAAATGTATTCAACTTGGTCAACTGGAACCATTTTTTGAGAAACTCGAGATAAGAGGGATATGCACCCACATCCACAATATGGTCTCCAACTACCTGCAAGATAGAAGAATTATTGGCGAGGAATAGGACAAGAAAAAAAGGGCAAGGATTACCAGCGGAGTGTCGAGGGGATCGGTGCTAGGGTCGTTGCTATAGAACGTGTCCTACGATGGGGGTGGGGTTCACCGACGATCTTACATTGGTGGTAACTTTGCAAACAGAAGCGGAACTGATTTCAAATTTAAATAACACCATCGCCGATATTTTGAAGTGGATGACAGGTAGGGGCCTTGCGATAGTTCCGGAAATAAGCGAAGCAGTGTGAACCACAGACAGGAGAAATGTGCACCCCGTAACCAGGAGAATACATTGATAAAAATCTCACCTTCGATCTGAATGTCATCCTCGCGACCGAGAAAGCACTTGCCACCACTGCCGCATTAAATTGAATATTCCTGAATGTGACGGGCCCATCCGAGATCAAGCAAAGAGTTCTGGTCAAGGTTTTCCAGTTGTGAATGTTGTATATAAGCCATAATAAAAAGAAGTAAATCCAGAAACTAAACCAGGTAGGGAGAAAACAGCCGACAGCACTGTGTCCACCGATGCGCTGCTGGTGGTTGCGATACAGGTCCCTATTGATCTATTGACACTGTAACGCAAAGACAAATAGAACGAGCAGACTAAGACAAACAAAGAGATGAGAGCAAAATCCGTCGCGACTTGGCAAAGTCGATGAGACGCTAGCGACAAAGTTCCGAGAATAAACTAATGGGTCAACAGATTCAAGAGGGCACCTACAAGCCATTGCCACTGCTGCGGAGAAGAAGATTCACAACAGCACACAATGTTCCAGTGCACCCACTAGCATAGGCGGAAACTGCGATAGACGGCAGGCTGAACTCTGATAAGATCGTTTGGAAGAATGATACATAATCCTTCCTTACTGCTCTAATGAGAAGCAGTTTGGAAAAGATAATATCCACGCAGAAGGATGAACCATCTACTTTGAATTTGCGTGGGGCCCTGGTGGTCGATTTAAACTAGCTCGTTTATTGCGGCAGCGAGAGTCGTGGATCGTGTGAAAGAAACACCCCGGAGAGATCAAGGAAACAGCTTTGCTAACACAACACAATTAAAATGGACAATTGGATGTTAATTGTCAGAAGGCAAAGATATAAGCGATGTCGGATGTAGCAGGCACATTGGCAACGACATTGCCACCGAAAATCACTCCCAAACATAAACCAAGGTCACGTTCGAATGGTAATATAAAAATCCCACGATAGAGTGGAACCATATCGAACTCCCAATGATAAAACAACAAGATTTGATTCCTTCCACACAAAAACCGACATCAGTGTCGAGATAACTTTTGTTAGTTATGTATGCAGCTCGTAATATATCCCCCGACCTAGAAAAAATACTTAAGCAAACTTAACTTTGTTTTACTGAGGTTTTGCACGGATTATTCTCACGAAGTAGGTAAATGAAACACTTTTTGTTCATTAATGGACCATTTTCCGAAAAGTAAATAAATAAAATTAGTGAAAGCCTTGTTTATATTTTAATAAAATACGAATCTGTTTGGTATTTGCACCTTTTATACATACATTGCAAAAAGTGTTAATTAGTTATGTATTATTCACAGTTTACATTCGAGTTTCTAAAAATAATCGCACAATTAGGCACTAAATAAAAGAATTGAAAACATTCAATTTTTTTGCAATTATTACTAATTTCATACACAGATTCTACATCAAAAGCGAAAGTAAAATCATTAAACTTTTAACTAGAATCTGCTGTTAGCACGCCCACATATGTAATTGATTAAGCTAAGCTCCCAGGTACCTATCCACAAAAAGGGTTAAATCCAAAATGCAAACTTATACAAAAACAACTTTTTAAGTGTAGGAAACCTTTTCTTTAAAGCTCATTTCAAATAAACTGAAAGCTTTTGAGAATTAACTCAATTATCTCTATTTTTCAGTTTTTTAATTTATTATTATGAATGGGAAATTTAATTTTATTTTGTAATTATACCACTTTATTGGTTGTATGAAACAATAATAAACGTTTTGTAGGCTTTTTTATTTTGATAAATTGAAAATCTCGAAAACGCACCTTTTTCAGCAATTCTGCGCATCTGTCATGTATGTGGCTTGTCACTGCGGCGTGATAGGGCAACTAGACAAATAGAGGCGTGTTTATGGGGAATACTTATTGGCCGTGTTCGGTCTGGCACTTTTTTCGCTTTGAAGCTCCATCAACGCTTCATTTCAGAACTTCGCGTATTTTAAGCTTCTGAAATGGAGCGCGGAACAGCTCCAAATCGAGTTATCAGAATATGTTTGACGGAGCTTCAAAGCGAAAACAGCGCCAGTGTCCCAAAACAGACGAATTTAAAATTTATGTATTTAAAAATTCAAAAACACTTTCATTTTTTTAGTTTTAAAATAACATAAAAATAATCATGCCACTTTTTTAAGAAAAAACCTTGTATATTACTCGTACATGCATATTCATTCATTCGCAAAATCCATTTTATTTTGTCATTCATTAGTACTTTAGCACGTAATTAAAAAGTTCAGCAAACCTTTCAAATGCAAATCTAAATTTAATATTAAAAATATAATTTTCATGTCTGAAACGCAGGAATAGTGCAAAATGTGTTTGGTCGATAAGCATTTAAAAAAAAATCAAAAAGTGTAATTTGCATATTAACTGAATTATGCATATGTTGAATAATTATAAGTTAATTAACCCTAAAATTAAAGCATATTGGTAGTACATAATTTACACTAAAACAACTTTTCATGGATAAAAAAAATTGTGTATAAATTTTTTACTACTTTAATAATTTAAATTTACAAAAAATAACCGAACCAAATGGTTATTTTGTGAAATATCTTAGCAATTATTAACTAATTGGAAAGCATGTAACCAACCGAACCGTGAGTAAATGTATAAAAGCCAAACACTTTGTGATAGTTTCCCAGTGTTGATTCTAAAACCTTTTGAAGAGGGCTTAATCCCCGAAACAATTGTCAGGATTGTAAAATCTTATGCAAAACAAATTACTCTAAAACACTCAATTAGTACCTAAAATACTGGAAGTTTAATTTCAAATTAATTATTCAACTTAAAAGTTTAAATTTTAGGTAACAACAGTTAAGCGCATTAAAAGAACAAAAAATGGTACAAAAATAATAAATTATTAAGCTGTAATGCTTTAAATTGCAATAACGTGTTTTCAGAAAATTTTATGAAAAAAACGAAAATGCAACCTTTTTTCATATCTAGCATGGTTAAGGAGTTATGTACGAAAATGAAAAATAGGGAGTTATATTATTCGAATATGGACGAAAAATTTGTAACAAAAAAGTCTATTTAATCGTATCTTGTAACGAATTGTCATAAAAGAAATTTAGTTTGTTATACAAATTCAATACATAACAATAAATTTGAAAATCTCGCTAATAAAATATTTTAAGAAATTTAAGCTTACCACGCAATACTCCACAGACTATTACGTGCCTTCTACCTGTAATAAAAAATTAATATATTATTTTATTGTGTTTTGTAAAATCGATAACAATAACTGCTAACCAAATAAACATTAATATCATACACATAGGAACTAAATTATTCATTAAATTTAGGATCCCCTTGAATCGATTTAACTTATCAATTAAATTTTTTCGAATAAGCCATTGTTATCTTATTAATTTTAAATGAAACACGAAAATACTAATTTAGTTTTGCGTTGTAGGTTACATTCAAAATTTTGTTATTTCCTGTAGGTTCCAGACTAATTCGTAATCGTCTGAAAATGAAAGGTGATTTTTTATTTTATGCGATAATTTGAAAATATTACTGCTGAACAAATTATTTACTACAGTTATTATAATTTATCAAGATGGTATGCTGAAAAATATGTTCCTTAACTTGGGTTCGAACTTAGATGTCAATACACACGCTTTAACAACTGCGCTGCCGAGGTGATTAGTTTATGTAGCGCGGAACTTCTATATATCGTAAACTAATTCTAGAGCCAGCTGTATTGCAGCGTCAAATCCTGGATTTTTTAACAGAACTCTACCCCAGCGCATAGGGTGATGACTATTCAAAAAAGGAAAAATTTTCCAGACTTCATCATGTCTTAAGAACGACAGCCGTACTCTAATCTTATCAGAGGCATAATGTGCTAAGTCTAAAAAGATCACCTCAGAATAGAAATATCCCCAGAATAACAGTTTAAAGATAAGATCAAATCATTAAATTACTATATTTTCTCATTCGTTTAGATAACGAAAATATATCGCGCCTCATAAAGAAAGGGTTCTAACTCAAAAACGCCGTTTAGCGTGAGTACGTTTCAAATAATTATTTTTCTATAAAAAAGATCATATTAGCCTTAAAATTATAACAAATATTTTTATAAATTGGAAAGAATTGTTTAATTTAAACAAAGGCACATACAATAATCGATGGATTTGTTGTTAATGCATATATTAATCATATTTATTTGTATTTTTAGTACAGCCTGAAAATGCACAAAAACACTTTTCAGACACTAAACAAAAACTTTTCAACTTTCGACACTTTTACAAAATATGAAAAATATCAGACAATATAGTCAAATATTTGAAAAAACATTATTACAAAATTGTGTTCAAAAAAGACAATAAATTTAATAAATACATCAATAACGCGAAATCAAAATCGGACATTTTGACAAAATCAAGTGTATGTGAGTTCACTTGTGAATGTTAAAAAACATATATAGGACATACCGGCTGAAATTTTCTAGAACGATTCAACGATTACTTGACGCAAAGTCCACCTTCGCGAAACACTTCCTAGAAAATAACCACAACCAGCGGGTACATAAGATTTAATATGTACACCGAGCCGAAAGGGTAAAAAATTAGAACTCCTAGAATCAATGGAAGTTACTAACTGAAATTTTCTTTCACTCTTGTAAATAGTAAATCGGATCACAATAACTCACTTTTGTTGAACATTTTTAATAAATAACTTACCCCCCCCCTAACAAACACCCTCATCAACCCCCTTCTAAGCCAGTGAAAACCCGTTCCATTCTACACCAATAGTATTCGCTATTCCAACCTTCCAACCTCTCCAAGATTTTTACAGTACCAATTCAACAAATTCTGTTTTCATTAATTCAATCATTAATTTGTTTTTTAATCTGTTACATTTTCCGAACTACAGCAGTAGATTGGTGTACTGCAGGTTGAGTTACAGTGCTAAAATTCTGGGTTCGAATCTTGGACTCTCGAAATTTCTTAGCGGGACCCTTCGGATGAACATCAGCACGTTGTGGATAAGTTAAATTGTGGCGTAAATGAGAAAAACCAGGATTGATCCACATCAGAAAATGGATAGTGAAGACTTAGCAGAAAATCAAAGTAGCTATATTTCTATTGGAATGGAAAAACTTCAGCAACGACATTGTCCGATCCCTTGTCTGTATTTATTACGTATTGATAACACAGTGTCCCCCTCAGGGAGAGGGGGTTTGGGGCTTCCTTCGAAATTAAGGGTAACAATGAGCTTCTTGACGCTCATTTTGACGAGATTTTTTGAGGGAGATTCTGATTGAAAACAAGAAGAGTTTTCATTATTCCGGAGAGGGGGTCTAAAGTGATTTTATACGTAATGTCGTTATTCGTTAAAATCCCACTCATCATGAACAATTTTACATTTTATTAGAGTTGTGATTTACGTAAAGATTATTGAGTTTTAACGTTTTGAGAAAATTTAAATATTTTTAGGCTCGTCAGGTAGTAATATTTATTAAAAAAAACCAAAGAAACAAAATATCAGCATCAATACTTTGAAAATTGCAAGAAAAAATTTTTTAATTTACACTTGTTTGGCTTTTCGTTCCACGGTGCGGCGGTCAGGCCGACCATCTGTATGGGGTAAAGCCAGTGGAGTCTGTTATAGATATGGCGATTGGGTACTGCTTTTCCAAAAACATCTCAGGTAATTTGCTAGGCTTGCCTTTCGATGTGCCTGCACCCTGTTTTTTTATTGCTATGATGGCAAATCATTAACACAGGGAGACCGATGGCTTTACGTGCCCTCCGAAAGCACGATAGACGGTCAAGAAATTTTTAGACTGTACCCGGAGTCGACCCGGGGAGCCCTACGTTCATAATACGTTCATAAAACGTAATTATCAGGCCATGACCGCTGTCATATTATGTTATAATAATGATAAATTTATAATATTGCTTAATATCTAACCTACGAGTAGCAATTTAATAAAAAAATGACATTACGAAAGCTTTCGCAAAATTCACCAAAAATCGGCGCGCAAGTCACATATTTCTGCCATCTTTAGTTAGCACGTTGTAACTAACAAATTGGTTTTGCCGAGAAAAATGACTTTATTGCTAAATACTTCATTACAAAATAGTATCCGATCTGAAAAACCTCCCACTCGTATCCTGATTTATTAGCTAAGTCGAGGTTTTAGTATCATTGTGTAGGTTTAGTAATGCCCGTGTTGTTGTTTATCTCCTTTGTAAAATTTTATTTAGTATGAAAAATAAGAAGTATTGTGACTTCGTCTACAATTTAAATGAAAATAATGTTTTATATCCATATAAACTAAGTTTTCTCCCGAAACCCAAACTGGTAGTTAGGACGTTTTAACTAGGGACGGTAGTATTGGGAATTGATGCCATACAGGACGAAGAAAATTTAATTCTAGAAAATTCACTAGAAGAGTTTTATGGAATTTAGTACAATAATTGGTGATTATTCAAACTTAAAAGTGATTTTCTACAAAACGTCTTACAAGACTTGCTAACTTTTTGCAGTAACTCGACGATATGCTACATCGAAGGTGATTTGTTAATACCCAGTATCAACACCAAAAGTCATAGGGAAATATAGCATACTAACAAATAGCTGTCATCAATATTTGGTGTAACTTCTAACAATTAGTAGGTTATAGTTAGTATATGATTGCCACGGTTGTGAGGCCTAAAGGCCGCATTGGATCGTTTTCAGGTAGATAAAAAATATTAACCAAAGAGAAATGCGTTAGAGAATAACAATATTTAGATTTTGTATACTATAAGATAATAATTATTGGATTCTCATATCTGAAACTGCGTTAAGTCAATTTCAGTGTTTTGTTTTTCTTCCTGAATGAATTGAGAATTCAGTCACGAACCAGGACGTTCTGGCGCATGAAAGCAATATACGGATTATATGTTTCGACAATTCGATAATGTCATGTAAGTCGCTTTAAAAAGTAATGAGGAAAATTTCTTTAAATATTTGATTTAGTTAGCTTTCAGAGTTAATTTCCGTTACATTTTCGATATCCACAGAAGAAACTCCACCTGGTTTAACTGGAATGGATGATTCTTAAATCCAACTTTAAATCCAGTGCCGAAAAACTTCTGAAAAATACATTTTGACGAACAATAAATTAACACTACAGATAGATAATTGTCCGTTCTTATTTATATTTCAGTAATTTTTTATGTTAAAGGTGGCGGAAACCGACGTATTTCGGAAAAATTGTCGAGTTCTGCAATGCGCGCCATATTTGACTTTCATTTACATGACGATTCTATGGAAGCTGTAACCCGTATGAAAAAATGATAGGAACCGTTTTTGTTTAAACTTTAATTATCAATTTATTTGCTCTGATGTATTTTTATCGCATGATGAACCGTTTACGAAATAAATAGGATAAACTAAAATCCGGGGGGTGCTTTTGCGTCTAGGAGCGGAAGGGGGCGGGGGTCGACGTGGTGTCACATTGTGACGGATTTTGGAATCCGCTATTTACAGTCTACCCTGTATATCATACTATTCTTTTAAAAGCGCATGATATCCGCGCAAAGGTGGGGATTGTTCAAACTGCGCAAAGGGACAGTCTTGTGTGAGCTCTCGAACGAGCAAGACCAGCAAGATAAGTCTGGTGTGAATTTTCAAGCGAAAATGTCGACTTATGTGTCTGCTGTGGAGTAATCATGGGATTTGGGTTCCGAAATTAACGGGATGTGGAGCGGAGGTATTCTTCGGAACATTGTTTGTTGCCGCAGACTCAGTAGGGGTTTGAGATATCTTCGTTGATGGGGAATGGCGGATTCTCCCCATATCGGACGTTTTTTTGTCGATTCCCACTGCCCATGCTGTCTTTGAAGGAGTGGTTTTCCGTTCGAATTAGCAAGTAACAGAATTTGTTACTAATTATTTCACAGAGGGATACATTAGTCGACTCGTCCAATTTTGATTCGAACACCTGGAGTTCGCTGACGATTGAATTCAGCCTTGGCTGATTAATGTTTTTTTATGTTTTAACATTTTGGTTTTTCTTTTGCCTTACATTTTTGGATTACAAAGTTTTTGCTGAGATTATTATTAAGTTGCAGGTTTTGTGTTTCTGCATCGAGGTGATAAAGGGCAATCTTATATTTCACGCTCGCACGCGTGGATATGAAGGTTTAAATTTTATGTTTGCAAAATTATTAGTTATTAATTATAATGTTTTCTTTAATAAATTTAAACGACGTATATTTTAACTAGGTACCATCGTGCTGAGCTGGCTTATATTGCTAAGGCAAGGAGATTCCGAAGTGGTCGACATAGTTTCGAATCTTGTATTTGAAATTTTATGTTCGATAATTTTTTTTGTGTTTTTTTGAAAGTAGGTAGCGATGCACGACCATAGTACAGGGTGTTGAGTTTCATCGGAGGCGCTTCCGCTTGGTTGATTGTTTGGAAGTTCGTAGTGGTTCCACCGTTGTGGGATTTTTAATGACCACTCGAACGTTCTCTTGATTAATTCGGGGAGAGGTTCTTGGTGGTAATGTCTTTACTTCTGTACTGGTCCTGGTCGGCTAATACAATTACCATCCGACATCGCTAATATTATCACCTTAAGGCAACGACCATCTAGTTGCTACTTTATTTTTGTTTTGTTAGCAAAGCGGTTCCTTGATCTTCATCGGGGCATTCATTTGAGATGATCCACGGCCTTCGCCGCCGCTACAACGAGCTGGTTTATAAGAACATCAGGGCTTCACGCAAAATAAGTGGAATTTATTTTCTGCGTGAACATATCTGATCCGAGCTACCTTCTCATCAGAGATAGTGAGGAAAGATTATGTTTCAGCATATTATTTTGTAAAGGAGGTTTGCATCTACACTTGTGCCAAATTTCATGCTTTTATCACAAAGTGCAAGGTTGTGTTCCATAACGTCCGGACTATTAGTCAATATTGTTAACTAACGAGACTATCATGAAAACCACGGATTATCAATATCTTTACTGGATAGATGTCAGTCAAAACAAGTTGGAACGTGCTTCAGCAGCGGTTCCTAGGCTTCTATACATACAACTACTTTTCTGGTGTGAAAATTTGTTGTTATTTTTGGTCGCCATAATTTTATAATGTGATATCAGATAATCCGATAATTCGGAACCGAGAGTTACAAACTTAAAAAAGTTGTTATTATCTGGTTATTTTTGATCGCCATATAATGTAACATCACATAATCAGATAATCTGCACCAATTAAATTTTTTGCGATTGGTAATTATCATTTACTATATTATAAGTAATAACAATCAAACTTTTCCATTCTATTAGAAATTTTACTTCTCTGTAATGTATGGTCCTTTTTTTGAGGTGGACCAATCCTCTCCTTTCTCTTTTATTTATAACTTAACTTCACTAACCACATCAATAAAAAATTATTTTTTCACATCAAAGTAAAACAAGTAGTTTATATAGGGAGACCTCTTCGAAAATATCTTTAACTTAGTAAATTTCTTTCGAACATTTGCGTATTTATAAATTGCATTAGCGAATCGAAGCAACGGATTAACAGATTAACGCAATACTATATAGACGAAGTATTTAAAATATAACAACGTATCAGTTGATCAACGTTATGATTGGCTCTGAAACATGCAGACGGACACGAAGCCAGACCATAAGGCTTCTTTCTATCTCTTATTATAAAAGGTCAAGTCTTTCTTTCTGTCTGTCCCACGGAAATACCCGAAGCAAACCGAACCGAACCGAACGCACAACGTATCATCGGATCAACGTATCATCGGATCAACGTATCATCGTATCAACGTATCATCGGATCAACGTATCATCGTATGATTTTGTCTATATAGGACAGCTATTTCCAAAAAAGCATTATGTGAACTTCCATAATGGATAATGAAAATTTTGAAAATCCTGCTGCAAAGCGACGGCGATTGAATCGTGAGAGAAAAGCACGTACAAGAGCTAATAACACAGAAGAACAGCTTCGATCACAGCGACAAGCTGACGCTCGGTCTCATGCGATACGTCGACAACGTGAAACTTTGGAACAAACTCAAGCGAGGCAAGCTGCTGACGCTCGGTCCCATGCGATACATCGACAGAAAGAAAATCTATACCAAAGTCAAGCAATTCAACTCCAAATAAGAGCATTGAGATTTGATGAATCTCACTTTACTCGACACGATTGTGGAGAAATGAATTCCATCTGTCAGTTCTGCGGCTCCAAGAATTTCGCCAAGGATCGTCCAGTTGATAAACAATTTAACAACTGCTGTCATAAAGGAAAAGTGAAGATTCCGCAACCGCTGGATCAACATGGGAATCTATTGTTATATCCCGAATTTCTTCGCTCTATGCTTTCAGATTCAGATAATCCTTACTACAAGAACTTTCGTCAGCACATCCGCTCTTACAATTCCTCGGTTTCTTTCGCTTCAATGGGAGCAGAGATTGTTTCAATGCCGGGTAACGGACCATACGTTTTCAAAATTCATGGACAGACGTACCACAGAACCACAAACCTGTATCCACCTGAAGGACAAACAAGAAAGTTTGCACAACTGTATGTAATGGACACGACAGAAGCGGTCAATGAACGAGTAAATCTGCCTGAGAATAGAGGTTGTCTACCTGAAGTGATTGAGAAAATCGATCGTTTCTTCCGCGTCAACAATCGTATCGCAGCTTCATATTGCCTGATGAAAGAAATTGAGCAACAAGAGCGTGTACGAGCCGAAGAAGAAGGACAACCAGTTCCGGTCGTCAATATGGTGATGCGGCGCGATCGGCAGTCTGATCAAAGACGTTACAATGCTCCAACGTCCAATGAAATTGCAATGGTGTTCGTAAATGATGACGGCGAACCTCCATTTGAACGTGATATCCGTATCTATCCTCGAAATCCCGTCTACAATGCAAATACCCGAAGCAAACCGAACCGAACCGAACGCATAACGGATAATTTCATAACCAATCGGATGAACGTATCATCGTATCATCGGATCAACGTATCATCGGATCAGTTAATCCGATTATCCTACTCAAAATTACTATATAAGCAGAATTACATTATAACGAAATAATAAGTGTTGAACGTCAACGAAAAATGTTTTCAGGTGAATTAATAAAGGATGTGGAACAGGCGCTAAAGAGGGCCTTATCGTTCGGAAAATACGAAGATTTTGAAGTCAGAGAAGAATTCAAACGAGCTACTATTAATTCGTTAAAGGAGGCACTTCGTGAGTTTAGCAGCAATGGAATGCGTAAAATTGATTTAAATATTGCGAAAAAAAAAGTGGCGGCAAAACGTATAAGAAACAGAAAAAGAGTGGAGAAACTGATTGCTGCCGAACAGAAAAAGAAAAAGGAAGAAGCTGAGGAATTTTCAATATCGCTGCATGATTTTGAAAATTCCTTACTCGAAGAGGTAGGGGAGGAGGAAGTAGGAAGTAGTAGTAAAACTTAGTTTTATTATTAGTTATTAAATTATTATATAAATGTTTTATTAAATAAAAAAAAACTTCTAAATACATAAATGTTTCATTAAATAAAAAAAACTTTCTAAATTCGAATAAAAAAGTTAAAAACGAGTTGTAATATTACGTAACTAGATGATACCCCGTCCGAGGACGGGCAGCTAGAAGGGCGGGCAGCTACCCAAGGTAACTTATGTTGAATGAAGATTAAGGAAAGCTCTCAGTGCAATCCAAAAGCCATATGACCTTGGCTGCCTGCCCGTCCTTCTAGCTGTCCATCCTCGGACGGGGTATCATCCAGTACCTTGTATAGAAGCCTAAAAGTAGCGCACTGGCTACCCAGTTCTTAGACCTCTATACACACAGAGTATTTCCAACACGATTTGAAACGCTCTGTATGATTTTGAATTATGCGGACGGACGGACGGACAGACGGACACGGAGCCAGATCATAAGGCTTCTTGTTATACTTTGTATAGAAGCCTAAAATCAGGCAGGATTTAGTTACTACTAAATCAAGAAGAATGCTACAGTGTGCAAGCTCCAAAGGTTAATTGGGCAAATAGAATGTAAACCCACAATAAATACGAAGTTGAATTTCCGAAAAAGAAAAAGCATTATAGATTTACTTTTTCAATAGTTGAAGGTATTTTAGTCGAACTTTGAATTTAAATTCCAAAATGGTACACAATAGGACAAATAACGGGTTTTTGAAAAATCCATAATATATTTCAAGAAAAAATCTCAAGAATTAACAAAATAATAATTGTTTGGAGGTTTAGCATTCGCAAAGTTATCAATATTTTGAAAAAAAGTTCCAGTTTTAATGTCTAAAACATAACCACTATTACTCAAATGCTATTTCCTTGTTAATGTAAACAATTAAATTAAGGACCGTTTTTATAAAGAAAATTATTACTCATAAACCGTTTTTGGAAAATTAACTTAACAATAACAATAAAAAAGTTAAAAGCGTTTTAATGCTCTTATACAATTTAATTCAAAAATAAATTTGCGAAGATAAATCACGTTAATTCTTTTTATCTGCAATAGATTTTTAAAGATTTGTTTAACGCAATACAGAAAGATGTGAAAATAGAAATTTCAAGAAAGATAATCAAATAACTCAGCAATATGGCTGTGGGTGACGGTTTTCCTAGTCCGAGCTCTGGCAAGCAGAAACGCTTTTCGCGTTTTCTAAAGCAATAAATTTATTTTTAGAATGCAAACAACATCAAAAAAGTAGCATTAAAATATTTTTATTATTCTGCTCCATATTTATAAATTATATTTTGATGACAATCAATAATTCTTTCGGATCAGTTTTATATAAAAAAAGTATTTACAATTTTAGGATTAAAAAATAGGTCAAAATTCTAGGGGTGCTTATTAATTTTTATAATAATTTGATTCTATATTTTTTGTCAAAAAGTTTGCAACTCAAAAAGTGTTTAATTTTAGTGAACCAAAAGGCATTTGGCTTTAAATAGGTAATATACTTACTTAAGTATCCATTCTATCTTTGCAATCTGAACGTAAAACATAAAACATCGTTTATATCGCGGTTGAAATGGCTTAATAATACATAGTTACATCCCAATTGGGATTAATAAATCGAATAGAAGTTTCAAAACAGATGTGATTCAAACCAACTGCGAATCAAAAATGCATTAAACTATATTGATTGCTCGGTTTTGATTTTATTAGATAATCGAAATTAGTTTTAAACAAATTTAAAAGTTTAATGGACCACTTCAGCTAATAAAGTTTGGCCTTCCGTCTTTTTATTTCGACGACGTTAATAATTTGATTATTTAAGAAAATAATAAAAACGCATAAGTTGTAATAAATTTTTCACAGCCCCTAAAAAGCTTTTACACTCGCATTATAACTTAAACGTCTATTTAACCCACGGCCAACGAAACAGATGTAGCTTTCCAATATTTTACAGCCGCTTTGTAAAATGATTCCACCCAAATTTCCTGTCCGGTGTAAGTTTTTTTATATTATATATTGAATACTCCTGGTAACACAAATACTTCATAACCACGTTATTATGCGATAACCAACAAGAATATCAAGTTACAATAAAAGTTCAATTTGTGTCTTCAAATAACTGGAATCAAGGAAATTGCAAGTTGTTTGGTAAACTCGATATTCTTGTGATACTGTAATAAAGTACAATAAAAATATAAATAAAAGTTGAATACATAATTTACTCATCCAATTTTTCAACTCTTTTTATTACAAGCTTTGTTTTTGAAAAAAAAACAGAGCAAACAATACTCTGTCTGTCTGTTTATAAACAATGAAGCTGATTGATTGAGAGGCGTATAGGGAGATCAAAACCAGCATGCATTCCAAATAGGAAGTTGTGCGATAGAGCACTCCATCAACTAAAGCAAGATTAAGAACGTTCTTGAGATAAGGAAATTGCTCTGGGCTCATTCACGACATGATAGGTAATATCTCCTTTAAGTCGATTACATAAGCCTGTTATCAGATAAAATGGAAGACATCTGTTGTAGTTTAATCGGATAGTATTGCATTATGTGGATGCGTGCAACACTGATTTTTCAATTCCCAAAATTCCCCCTTTGTTATGGAACCTGGAGGTGACAAATCCCGCAAACAATAGTGGATACTAAATAACGTAACTTCATGACTAAGCCTCCTGTCACAGCTACTTTCCAGCTTGGCAAACTATCTGCGATGATATATTATGGAAAATCAGTTTTATTGGGTCTGATATTGTTTTAATATTTCACTCTCGATCACCTGAACTTTTACATTCATTAAATCTAACGACCCCTGCGTTCTTTGCCTATTAATCACCGCACTGTGAGAGTGACCATTAATTTTACGAACCTGAAACAGTGTCAGAACAGGACACATAATCGTCAAAGCTCTACTGCGTTGCAAATCATCAAAGTAGTTGCTAAGTGGCTTCTAGCACCATTTACAGGTCTGAAACCCACGTGCGGATTAGAAAAGTAGGCCAAGAGAAACAATTAAAAAATATTTCAAGTTGTGATAGGACCGCTTTTCAATCAGTTCTGATGCAATGTTATCGCGTTAAATCCTCACGCAACTACTCAATGTGCACATTTTGAATCCCGATTCTAAAAAATCGTTAATTTTGTTTCAGGATCAAGCCCAGAAGGTCTAAAAGAGGGACTATTGGTGTTAACTCAAGCACTAATTTATTGTGATATAGTTTAGAAAATTTAGGCATGAATTACAATTTATGAAAGGTTACCAAAAATATTAATTAATACAAATTTGTATGGAACAGTTTTGAATACGTATAAAGCGAAACTTATTAAGTTTTTAGTACTAAATTGTTAAATAAAGGAAGTAATTTAAAGAGATCAAAATAAAGTGAAATGAATATTTTCCTAATTCGGAAAAATGAGTAAGTGGGAATAAAAAACAAATAAAAAGTGGAAATATTGATTTCTGCAGATAGAACGTTATAGCAGCATATTACCGCTAATATTTTTAAATTGATAAGGCATTCGTTTTATTTTACTTCGATTCCGTTTACTCAATCCAAAAAATGAAAGTAACTGACGCATGTGAACGTTAAATTTTTCGTTTCGAGATATTAAAATGCAAATAAATTCTACCTTATAAATTACCAGCCAAGTCGATGGCCTTCGGCGATCTTCTGGCCTAGGCATGACGCGACCTTTAGCAGTGTAACTCAAAGAGTTTTCCGCTTCCTTTGATTTTTGATTATTATGGAAGTTGATTTTTTGTTTATTCTTCAGATTTTACGTCTTTATTGTTTACAGTTTATTTTTGTCCATTTTCCTTACTACGCATATTGTTTGCCTTTAGATTCCACTTATCGATATTCGATAATAATCAAAACCTTTGTTTATTACACAAATTAAATTCACCCTTGACATTATTTTCAAGCAGAAACTCTCATCTCATTCTTGTGTTGCTGAGCCAACTAAGTGCATGAAACTCGGTGTTTTGTATTTATTTTTTCATGATATTATTGTTTCATCTTTATTTTTGTCAATAAATTTATTTATTCAGATTTGTTTCAACTTTAAATAACATTGTTATTTGAATTTGGCCTTCTCTTCCAGATTTTCAAATTTAAGATACCCAGCTCCCAGCAGCATTAGAATTTTATTTCATTGTTATCTGAAAGATATCCACCCAAGTAAAAGAATCTTGAGTTTCCATGCTCTAGACGTTATAGATAAAGGTTAGTCGCCTTCAAGGAAAAGTGTAAAATATTGTTATGTTTTCCTTTAATTTTATAAGAAGCCCCACTTTGGGTTAGCCAATTGAAGTGCTTTATTTTAATTTTTAAACTTTATTGCTACAAATTCATATTATGGTTCTTGCGTAACCGACTGCTGTATTTTATACGTCACACCAATGTGAACCACTATTTTATAAACACAAAATTTTTATTATCCAATGCTAAAACATCCCTTCAACACTTTTTTAAAATAATTGAATCCTTTATTTTAGAGACCCCCATGAAAATGTTAAAACATGCCTTTTTAAACAAGGCTCAAAAGGCAACTCTCTACAATTAACGTGCCCGCCCCAGCAAGGCTCAAAACCCTACTGGCCTTCGACTCTGCTGTGGAACCCACCGTGAAAACATAAAAAGTAAAAGGCGGAAATGCCCAATTAAAATGGCTAGCGCTGAGGGAGTCTGCGGCTGTAGAGTTGATCTTAGTGATCACCGTGTCGCCGATTTTGGCTTCTCTGAGAATCGAGTTAATGCAGGTGATAAGGGTAGAAACAAAGTTGTTAGTTAACGTCTCTTTTGTCGTTGGAATGGCGCTGCCTCTGTGACCATCTTTGATTCATAAATCCACTTGTTTGTTTTACATAGTTTAAACTTCAAGGCAATGTCAATACAGTTCGCCATCTATCGATGTATTTTTCAATAGCTTTGAGAGCGTTCTGTTTAAAGGCAACTTTATCATTACTTATATTAAGTAATCTCTCACAAAAATTACTAATGATTGTTAATATTTGTTGAAACTGTTTCTTCAAGTTAGATATCGAAAATTTTGTTATTATATACTTTTGTGAGGGATTACTTAGGTATAAGTAATCATAATCAACCCTAGTCTTCAGCAGCCTATCGGAGAACTCGGGCACGTAGGTGTAGGTCCGAACACCACCAGGGTCGTACTCCAGAGTAATTCAGGCTGCAATCGGATTTAACTGGATTATTCCCGAACAAGACCCAGGCAGCGAGGCAGCAGGTGCGCCACCGCGAGTGCGCTGGGTAAGCCTTTTCCTTTCCAGATGCAATTGATCCTCCTCGACGTAGAAATTACGATCGGCTCCCACCAAAGCAGATGCCCCTATTATGATTGGAGTTCTTAGTAGAACGTTAAATCTATATTGACAGCAATTTTTTAGATGTAAGCTACGTCTTCCATCGCAATACTCAAGCCATGCTTGTGTATAGCAAGGGAACCCCTACGGCGCAAATCGGTCCCTGCTGGAGACAGTTCCTGGTGAAAAGTTGACGTAAAAATTTTAACCTGGTAACCAGTTCAGGTGAAGTAACGCACCAGTCACGATGAAGGAAATGATGATGATATCGCTTTGCCAATGCGTGTCTGAAGAGTTGAGCCCCTCTGGGGTGACAACGAAACCGCGGTCACATGATAAGTCGGCAAACGTGGTCTTTTTCATGATGAGTTACCTACGTTTACGGCTTGAATAGATAGAGTTACTCATCTTTGCTTCCGCTTAAAGTTTTGTTTGCTTTTCCAATGGTTAATAATTAATGTTACAATGTGTTTCCTTGACATAAAAATTTTATATTCGCATACTCAGGCGACATATTTCCTTTCAAGATTGCAAAATACAGTTTACCAATCAAAATTCGTCCAGATTCGGCCCCCTTAGTCAGCGGATAAATTTAGCGTTCCAGATACAAAGATAATATTGTCTTGTATGGTTTTAACAATAAGGGAAAGAAAGTGGTGAAAGCACTGTTATTATTTGAAATTATTTGCTATTGTTGTGAATTTTATCGAGGAAATGCTGTTATTTTGCTGAAAATAATACATCAATAGCAAGCCATACGAATTTAAAATTGCAAAAGCTAGTAAATAATTATATCAAAAAGTTTAATATTGAAATAAAAATATTATAAAATGGAGAAGGTGGGCGAATGGCTGAGCGGTTAGCGTGTTAACTTCTCATGTCGAGATTCATAGGTTCAAATCCTGTGAGGTGCTATCTATAGAAGGATTTTTCGCTCACCAAATGTCTCTCTGCTGGCCACAGGTAACATTATATGTGGCTCAAAACCTTCCCTGGTTGGAGTAGACGATATAAAAATCGTCTATCCCCGTGGTTCGGAATCCACGTTAAGCTGTAGGTCCTCTGTGCTCGTCACACAGTTTCAACACGCAACGAGTTATAGAAGGGGCGAACAAAATGTCGCAACAAAATATGAATGTTTAACACATGAAAAGAACAAACAAAAACTCGAAGAAAAGTGGGAAAACTGTAAAACTGAAAAGATTTACTAGGTCCAGGAAGAAATTTATAATTTTGAGAATTTGTAAAATAATAAATTTCGAATTGCCAGTACGAATCATCTTGATGAACTCTTTGATAAAAGGAAACTTTTTTGTTCAATGAATAAAATTTAAGAATTGAAATAAGTAACAACAAATTAATTCTGCTATTTATTTATAGTATATGAAATTTTGAAATGATTTTTTTGTCATTTAAAATAATTGCAGGATTTTCTACAGAAAGAAACCAACCCATAAAAATTATAAAGCTGATTGAATTTTAATAAACTACAAAAATTGTATTATTTGACTAAGCCGTGATTAATTGGTAGAAGTTTGAAAAAGTATCTATTGTTATTTATGTAGAAAACGTAAGTAAATTCATAATTGCAATTTAGAGAGCTCCGCAACGAGCTTTTGATTTGGAGCAGGGGCACCGATAGGGAAGGACTCCTGCAACTTATTTCAAAGAGTAATTGGTGGAACTTGGGATGTCCCCACAGGGGAGGGGTGTTTCTTAAAATTTCAGATATTTGCAGATATTCCGGTTGAAAACAGGGGGTTTTGGTATTTAGGGATAACAGGCCTGGATTTACATGTATTATTTGAAGATAGTTTAATTTTATAATGCATAAAAATTATGATAAAAGTTTGCAATGAATTTAAGGAATATAAAAATAAAATTTTCAGATAGATCTTGTTCAAAGAATATCAAGATTAATTTTGCAACTATGATTGATGTTTTTGAAAATTATTGAGTTTTAATTAATAATAATTTAATTATGAGTAAATAATTTATTATAATATGCAGATAATATCATAATGAATGCTTTTGTGATAATTGTGATTTAGTTATTATTGATCCATATACAATTCGAAAAGGAAAACGAAAGTATTTGTAAATAACTTGAATTTTAATAGAAGCTCGCGTTGTTTAAACACCAAATTTAAGATATTCCAGAAGGATTTATGTCATGATTTTTTTTAACCACGCGATCAAGTTTAATTGTTATTAATTTGAACTTTAAACAGCAAGGGAATTTTATTGCTTGTTGAATTTTAGTTGGCGATATTTTTAATTTTGTTAAAGAAGCTAAACAGATTTTGTTTTATGTTCGGAAAACTGGAAAATTTATAATTAGAAGGTAAAATTTTAAAATTAGTTAATTAAAGTGGAAACTTAAATTATAGAGCAGAGTGAATCAACAATCATAGAACGAAAGTAGGAGGCAGGAGGAAGATAGGAGTAATGAAAGTGGACATTATAAAAAATATGAACGTAGAAGATATAAATAAATTTGATAATGCCGTACACTGTGCTACTATCATGCGTGAAAGTCAGCCAATTGCGAGTTGTGTTATATTTTTTACTAACCTCTTTAGTTAATTCTTAAGTTAAGGGTTATGTTACAAAATAGGTTTGTACTAATTTCTCTATTCTGAACTGTTGGTAAATTTTTTGTTTTATTAGAATACAACATTTTGATAAATGTAGTATTTGATTACCTAGGTTGTGCGGCCTAAAGGCCGCACTTAGGAGTATTGTTAACATAATAATTATAAGTCACTTAAAATACTTGAAGTGAAGAAGAAAATGTTGGGAAGGACAAAATTAAGTACATAACTTAAAAGTTTGACTTATATTTCTCGACTAAACAGGGCCGTACTTTCCATGAGTTTTTTCGACACCTCTGAGTTTAGAATCGAAACTAAAAAGAACGACATTAATCGATATGTTACATAGTTCCGGTTACGGTTTCTTCGATTTTATCTTATTTTGTTCCGATCCGGTTTCGGTTTTCTTAAAAACGACTGTTAATTTCGGTTTTCACTCATAAATTTCGTCACACACGGAGTGATGAGGTGAGGACAGTTCATTCCTGCGTGATGATTTGTAGAAGAAAGGTCGATGGGGGAGCTTTCAAAATTGCAAAGTTTTCAGAATTTTATTATTTCGTTAGTTTACAAAATTAATTGGAATTGGGAGGGATTACATGACGTAATATTTGGAAGTGAGGATTTTCTAGCGGGTAAAACAGTGCTTAATATTGTGTAACATAATTTATGAACAATCCCTTAATTGAAGGCCATAGAGGATCACGAAAGGTATCAATAGAAAGATCATTTTTCGTCGATTTATTCTAGAAAATCCGATAAATTTTAGAATTTTATTATGTTGTTAGCATGACGTAATATTTGTAGGTGGGGTTCACGCTTTTCTAGGGGTACAAAGTAATTTATGAGCAATCCCCTAAGTGAAGGCCGTCGAGGGTCATGAATTGTATCAATGAAAATAATTTTTTATTTGCTCGTGTTGTAGACTATTTAATTATGAAAAATTAAAAAAAAATTAATCTTGAATTTCCACGTTTTAACATTTCGTTTTATGACTGCATGTTTGCTAATTTATTATAATTTGTTCCGTGAGCAAAGGTAGCTTACTAAGCTGACCTTCGATGTGCCTGCGACCCAGTTTTTTATTGTAACTATGAAAATCATTAACTTATTAATAAATACGTAATTTGTAGTTTCAAGGTCGTGAATGCCTTTGAAAAAAAGGTTAATAAATATCATCTAATGGAAATTAAAAAACATTCTAAAAACAGTACTTATTATAAATTATGCTGCAGGCAATATTATTTTTCTTAATTAATTAGTTAATATTTAGGTTATGACTACAGCTTTATAATGTTTAATTTGTATATATAACTCTGGAAGGAATCCCGCTTTTAAGGATGTCGGAAATGGTATCAAAACATTTTTTAAAGATGTTGATAAATTTAATATAACAGCTGCACAAGCTTTTTAATCGTTTCAGTAAGTTGAAAGTGTTTAAATTTTTTTTCTAATTATTCAACTAATTATTCAACAATTATATTAAATATGAATTATTTTCTTTGCTCAGCTTTATAATTCAAATTTAACGCTTCAAAATGTGACCGATATGTAATGATTTATTCTGCGATTATATGTTCAGTGTATTGCGGATGAAATCGTGATTAAGATCGAAACATATCATCCAATAAGATTTTTTTGCTTTGTAACTTAACTGCTATTTTCCATGTAATCACTGTTGCTTCTAAAGACGGCCCTGACTGCTATTACTTTTTATGATCAATATTATGTAGAATAGTTGGGGACGGTAACCTAACTGTGGTCACCCCAAAAACATTGAAAATTTCCTATAGCAAAGAGGAAGGTTTATAGAGTATACTGTAAAAATTTCACTTGCGAAAGTATACATAAAATTTCGAGAAAAATCAATTTGAAAGTACGTAAATTTAGCGAATTTTTCTTCGATTTTTGGGGTGTGCATTCGATAGGGAGGTTTATCCATCGTCAAAACCTACCCTTTCGGGGCGCCACTCCGCTCTGCACCCCTCCAGGGCGGTTTTGACTCTGGTTACTATGCTAACCATACGAAAAGGCGCCTCCCATCAAAAAAAAACGGGATAAATGAAACCGGGATCTTAGAGACCCTTCAAATAGCATTAAAAAGTATAGTTGCGGTATGGGGCAGTAAACTATTACGTTTCACCCCCAAAAAATCGTGTAAAAACAAAAAATAATCGATGTTACATGTACGAGAGACGAGCTGCATCTGCCGGTGCGAAATACTCTAAGTGTTAGGGTCATTCAAACTGCACGGACTGTCAACAGAATGAGCGACGGGCGGAATCTCGTTAAATTTTACATGTAAATTTGCAAACTTCAAATTTGATTTACTCAAAATATTGATAATACTTTCGCATGTTTAAATTATATCAGTAAACTATATAAACCTTCCTCTTTGCACTGCTGGGTAATATTTGAAATGGTTTCATTTAAAATAGGCATTTGAAATGCAAAATGGCATTTTGCATTTAGCATTTTAAATGGTTTTTGAAAAAATATTTCCATTTTATATTTCAAATAGAAAAAAGTATGCATTTAACCATTTATCAAATGGTTAAATGGTTTTCTCTTTCTCGCAAGAATTGTGTGTTCGCTACAGATGTATCTGCGCTTGCGCGTCACCCAACTCTCGAACTCTCTAATATCGAATTTTGTGGTCTCGCATTATGTCACATCTGTAGCTAAAGTGCTATTCCCGCCAATTCCGCTCGGCATGCGATTGAACATAACCTATCTGGAGTCACTAGTGCCTAGCTGCCTACTTGCCTGCGAGCTCACACATTATTATTTTGTAGTGCTTTTACAAATTTAGTGACATATTCGGTGATTTTAAGAGTGTTTAAGTGTTGTGACCATTATAATATGGAAGAAGAACGCGTTGACGACCCACAAAGCGAAAGTGATACTGTCGACAGCAGCCGTACGATACCGTTAATATTGGATGGTAAATTTTTCAAAATCGTCCATCGTGACAAAGAAAACGTCCAAGCAGAATGCACGCAGTGCAAACGAAGAATAATTCTAAATAAATTAGAACTCCCCAAATTCAAAGAAACTGACTTAGAATTCTTAGAGGAGTACATTGAGTGTGTACGTCCAATTGCTGAAGCTTTAGACCGACTCCAGGGTGATAAGAATTGCTTCTATGGTGAGCTACTCCCAATTTTGATACAAACGAGAAAAATCCTACAAAAGTTGAGACTTCGCCACTTAAAATACTGTCCACAGTTAGTGACAGTCCTTCTAGCAAGCCTTGAGAAGAGGTTCAGTGAGTATTATTCATTGTCGTCACAGACTAACGATGCTATCTTAGCATCCGTCAGTCATCCGTTTTTTAAATTACGGTGGGTACCTAAAGACAAAAGAAACGACGTAAAGGATCTACTGTTCAACGAAGCCGAGTCACTGTGTTCACGTGATACTTCACAGAAAGAAAACGAATCGAGCCAGTGCAACAAGAGCAGCGAAAGCTTTTTTACGTTCGAGGAGGGAACATCTTCTGACGAGAGCATTATGAATGCGTCCACAAAGAACAGCGTACAGTTGCAGTGTTTGCACTATCTTCAAAACAACGATGCATCGTTAGAATCTTTGAAGCAATGTCCAGTGATTAGAAAACTATTCATGAAGTACAACACACCTCTGCCGTCGTCTGCACCAGTGGAACGATTGTTTTCCTATGGTTCTATGATCATGCGACCCAGAAGAAGGAGCATGAATGATGATACCTTCGAGAAGCAGTTACTTCTCAAAGCAAATGCTGCGTACGTAAAGTGATGAAAAAAAAAACCAATAACGAAATGCGTGGTATTATGTATTATGAGAAATACAGATGATTTCAGAATTTGAACCATTTTGCATTTTCTAATCCATTTTAAATACCTATTTTCCATTTTTCATTTTAAATGTTGTCCAGGAAACCATTTCCATTTACCATTTTAAATGGTATTTCTAAAAGCATTTTCCATTTTTCATTTTAAATAGATTCATGGAAGCATTTTACCCAGCAGTGCCTCTTTGCAATAGGAAATTTTCAATTTATTTCGAGTGGCCACAGATAGGTTACCGTACCCGAATAGTTTAGTAATTTTTTAAAACGAATATCTCCATTTTAACTACCTTAATTAATTTATTATTAAGGTCAATTTATAAATATTTTTAAATCTCATATTGTTTTCAGTTGTTATTCTTGAAAATTAATATACCTTATATAGCTTTTTAGTAAATTTTTATTTCGTTGTTATAAAGTCTTTTCATATTTGTTTCCTTTTAACTCAATATATTTTTTATATCCTTTAATTTACAGGCTACATTCCGACAAATTTTTTATTTCCTGGCAGAAAAATGTTCAAATTGTTTTTTCTTGTGATGTTACGGTGGACAGTATATTGTCAATATTGTTAGTTCCGCAAACTGTTTTAAATTGCTAAACTTGTGTGTTGCAGATAATCATGTTGGTATTTTTTCAATTTATTTATAGTGCTAAGGTGCAAATTATATGCAAACGGTTTGACAATACAAATATTATTTAAAACTAGCAACCTAAGCAAACAATAAAATTTAAGCTTTCTGCAGATGTTCGTAATTTTGAAATATTTTAATTTTAACATTATATTAATTTCCCATACAAATAATTAATATATTTAAATTTGCTTAAAGTAATTATTTTTAATTAAAAACGTGGAAATAATGGACGGGAAAAAAACAAAAGTAAAAACATTTACACCTAAGAAAGAAGGGAGTGTAATGAAAGAAGGCAAAAATTGCGATCATAAAAATCTCCTGGCAAGCAGTAAGTACTTACTTGCATAATTTCACTAAATGAAACTTCAAAAAAAAATTTTAATTCCGAAAAATGTTGAGTAAATCCAAACCACCAATCACCACATCAAACCAACTTGTTATGGTATTATTAGGATTTTATTGATCATATTGGATTGGAATTATTAATTCAGATTAATATTGCTAACTTATTTTCCTCGGTACCTTATAATTTAAGTTCAGAAAGTGAAATTAAAATTCAGAAGGGTCTTTTGTTAACATCAATTTTTAAGATCATTTCGATTCGGTTACGCCAGAAAAATTATAAAAAAGTATTAAGTAGGTTGCTATCAAGCAACATAAATTACAAACACATTAAAATTTTTATGGGGTTTCTAAATATGTAATTTATTAAATAGGTCTGATAGGTTCGATAACAAGAAGATATTGACGTAGTCAGAAATTAACTTTTATACAAATTGGAATAAATTGATAAATGTACTAAAAAATTGTGTTTTCATGTAACCTTTTTGTATAATATTAAAATAAAAAAGTTTTTGTTGTGACCCGCAATTTCCACACCGACACAGTAGTCCAATTTAAGCCCTTATCTACAAAAAGGGTTAAACCTCAAAACGAATATTCTAAAGAACATTTAACTTTACTTTTAAATAGCTTGCAAAAAACTAGGAAATCGTTAAAATGAAAATGAGTTTTTCAAACAGTTTTTCAAGTACCTACCAGAAGTTGCAACAAACTGAATGTTGGTCATTTATAAATTCTTCAACTTGTTTACCTATGAAAATTTACAACAATGAATATAATTTAAAAAAAATAAATTGTTCAGAATCGGAATTAAAAATTTTAATTAAAAACCAAATTATAGACTAAATACAATATTACAGCACATGAATATCGCAAATTAATTATATTTTGGTTTTTATCGAGTTGTATACAGGACACCTACACAGATAGGATAATTTTCCGAACGAAATCTCTCGTTTAATTTAATTAACTAATACTTACTTATTAATTAAAAATAAAATGAAATAAAAATAAATTGATTTCGTGTTTTAATTTTTTTTGGTTTCGGTTTTGCTGTAATAGTTCCGCCTCTTTGATGTAATCGGGATCTATATATTTTAAACCGAGTTATAGATTACTCGTCTCGCAAAATTTCCCAAGAAAAATGTGGTTGTTATTTACGAAAACAACATAAAAAAATGTTTTGTGTTGCTTATACGGATCTGACCGTGGTTTTCATAGTAATGGCCGTAATGATGCTATTTTAAGCTTAATTTGCTTTGTTTATATTTTGAACATATATTTAATTTTGATACAGCTTCTTTTAAACTCATGTTCAAGTTGGAAACTTTCAAGAGGCACTCAACTTCTACTATCGTGTCTTTCCCGATTTAAACATCTGAAGATGCAGTTTTCCTATACTTGCATAAGTATACTTTTCGCTTCGACAACATCCATACAGTGAATCATACTTGCTCTTTTGTTCTTAACAATTTTAGTTTTTCTTTTTCACACTGTCGTTTTTCTCACAGCTTCTTTCCTTCTAACATGCAACTCTTTGTAAAGTTAACTTTTCGTCCAGTATTGTTTCATTTTTGTAGTTTTTTTTGTAAAAAACTTGATGAATATTGTGCAGAAACTTAATGTGCTATTCGAGGGCTAAATGGTTATAATTTCATATAATAATATAATATACTATATCAAGAAAGAATGAGAAATTTAAATCTTGATGCTTTTAGTAAAATTATGCAAATTGTAAATTAACATCTTGTATGTATACAAGTACATATTATAACTTAAAAATACTTGTTTCTTGTAAACTTACTAAAGGGTAAATGGTAAATTTCCTTTTACCCCGAGGAACACGAAATTTTATAAAAGTGATTGTTTATTATAGAATTGTTATTTGTTCAGCTGTTTTCAGAAATCGTGTAATATGAATTTTGGATTTGCCACATTATAATGTGACTTTCTTTTTGACGTTGTAGCTATTTGTTGAACTAGTAAGGAACGAGAACTTTTCCCACTTTTAATCAAATACAACCAAATCACTAAAAACTCTTATTTATTAGCCACTTGATTACAAGTTTCACTTTTCCTAGGAAGGCCGCAGCTTCTCGACGCGAAGTTTAGGAAGGGAGCAGCATCAATGGATCATCCTTAAATCTGGAAGCTTATTGATGAATTCAAGTAAATTCAACGTGGTAGCGTAGAAAGCATAAAAATAATGTAGACATCGATATTGTCACGCTTAGATTTGGTTTTTCTAAGTCGTGGGGTTTTTGGGTGGTGTAGCTCATTAGGGACCACTTTAAGTTTGGTCGGCGTAGCAAGAAATAAGTCATTGGTAATTTTAATTTGGTATATTGAGATAATATCATATTGGAATATATTATACAATTAGGTACAATTATTTACACTAACCTTACAAGTATTATTACGAGGGTAGCTTGGTATCCGTACAGCGCTGGTGTGCGAGAGGTAATTTTGAGGTAATCCTTTTTATGAACTTATAACTTTTAACAATTATTAACTTTTAACTTTGAACCAACATTTTAACCAACATTAACACACGCAGTGGCTTACTTGGCCACTCGCGTATTCCGAACCGCAACCCTAACTAACTCTTCTTGAGCTCTACGCTCCTATATTTAATACCTTCTATTACCACCTCGCTCCTCTGTACGGATATGAACTATTTTGATAACGTTGCATTTCCCATGACTTGTTACCAAGTACAGGTCATGAAGTTTCAACTACCTTTCAATCTTGCAATAATGCATTTCCCAGGACTGTATTCCTGTATTGCCACTCAGCGTTTCCCACACACCTAAGCTAGACATCTCGCATCGTAATATTATATCTCACGTCCTGTTGACCGTGATTGAACTTTCAATAATTTATAATATTAAATTTGCGCGGTTGTCACGTCTTGTAATAATTAAAGTGAATTTTGATTTATGAATTTTCAAAGTGTGACATAACCCCCCTTGCAAAGAAAGGCTGTCCCAAGCCGTTTTTGAATGATGCCTGCATTGGTGAGGGTGTGAGAACGCCCAATTGCAAAAATTAATAACATATGAACAAAAATAAAAATTTCTTACGGAGAAGAAAGAAGATTGTCCTCCATTACTTCTTTTCTACTAGTGATGCTCATAGTGGATTAACGACATTCCAAATTATCAGTAATGTATTCCAGTATTAATAAGAATGAGAGGAATTTTCAAGCAAGGTTAGAAAAATAAATTGCAGTTAATAATATTATCTCAAAATAGTAAAATCTGATTAGGGTCCATAAATTACATTATGCGTTGAGGGGGAGGATTAGATTGGACAGTGGATAAACCTAAAAACTATAATTTTATCAACAGCTAAAATTCCTGCAACTGGGAAAAAGAGGTAAACTTGGATTAGGCTAGGTTAAATCCTAAAGATCAATCAGAAATGAAACACAGCTGGACTACCAACACCAGGAGGTAATAATGGATGCACAACAAGTTGATACAGGTAGGAGTGGGGTTCCCCCTCCTGTCGCGACAAAAAATAATAGAGAATACTTGGACTGGGAAAAAATTGAAGTAATTGATGAAAACACGGAAGAAAGGAGAAGCAGCTGGATTTTAGCGTCATAGAAATTGATAACTTAGGCACCAGCTTCCAAAGAGGTATCGAAGACAAGGGATAAGGGAAAACTTAAGAAGAGGACGAACCCATAATAAAGGTACTCTTTTATAGTTTCCGCAACGAAGTACAAGACCATGAATCAGAATTTCAGCATGACTAATCAGGCTCGTGGGGTATTCCTTCCCTAGCCGATCTGATGCAGGCTGACAAAGGACCACTTCAGTATGAGTCATCAATAGCATCTGAAGCAAAAAAAAAGAAGTAGACAGCGATACCAAATGAATTGAACATGAGAAACCCTTGGTAAGTCTTAGGGTCACATTCGAAAATAAAATTATCTTTTAAAACCACATGCAGAAAGCTGTGAAGAAGGCTACAAAACTCGGCTCAGCCTTAAATAAACTGATGCCGAATATGGGAGGCCTCACTCCGTCATCCTGTACACAACTCCGACATTCCACAATTACTAAAGTACCGGAAAGAATGGCCATAAAGGTGAAAATTGTCTACCGTGCAGTTTGGGGAAACGCAGTCCTGGTGGTAGCACGAATCAACAAAATCAGACCATCGCCCAAAACAAACAAGAAACAAGGTGGAACTCGCTTTAGCGGCAGTTCCTAGGCTTCTATACAGCTACCTGTTTTTATCACGTTTTGAAACATTTGGGTGCATCCCAAGGTTTTAAAGAATATTTTCACTCATGTAATTAAATTAATTATGTTTATTGATTTTATGCAAATTTATTTTGTCAATCGTTCGCATTATTTTCTTTACTTACTCGTATTATATTCAATTTATTAATGTTTAAGTGTGGTTTTATTAATTTGTGTGTTATTTATTTGTATTTATCAAAAGCTTTAGATGTGAAGTCAAGTTGTATCCTTTCTACAGTCCAAATCGAAGGTAAGTTTACCATCATGGTAGGTCTTCGAGGTCTGTTATCTGCTTAGCCATTTTTACCGTATCGACTAATAACAGTGGTGTCCTTACCTATTTCCGATTATCGTAGCGACACGCACATAAAATTTAGAGATTGGACCACCCCTTCCGCTGCAGAGTGGCCGGAAATTTGTTTGTATGAGGGTGTGCATATTAATGGCGTTTAAGCCCGTAACAAAACGGCGAATGATGAGGCCAACAAAGATGGAATAACGACACCAAAGGAAGATGGGAGGATGGATTGAGATAACCATGTCAAGTCCTGGTAATACCCTCTATTTATACTGATTGTTAATAAAAATTGTTAAAACTATGAATTCAAATAGTCAATTATGTTATTTTGAATATTTTTTAAATAGTTTTACTATCGACTGTAGTTTACTCAAATACACGGGACGGCTGCAGTGAGTTTAAAATACTATTGTGCAACTGAACAAAGTTTTACTTAAAAAAATTGTTAATTGAAAATGAATTGCGTTGTGCTCTTAGCATTAAGATTTTAAAAGTTTTAATGACTGAAAAAACGAAGGGGTGCTTATAAACGGAAATAAATTACACTTAGATTAGAGAAGATTTTCTATAACAAGAAATCGGAAAAATATTGTGGGCGCAACAGTTAAACTGTAATCTGTAAAGAAACAAGTACAACTCTTTTCACCTTCATGAGAAGCCTCGCCATTGTTTCGTGACTAACCATAATTACCAAAATAAACCAAGTTATGTCTGGTGGTAGGAGAGCAATTCGCTCAGGGGATTCAGAAGCGAAACTATTTTATTAAAAGCTCATCTTGACGATCTAGAAGTTGGTTTGTGAACCGAGCCTGAAAATCGGTCAAAGCGAGTCATGAGACTGCAGCTGGTGGCATCATCAAGTTGATATACTGCAACCTCACCTGTGTACAATTAACCTAAGCCATACGCAAATTGGTTTGTAAACTAAACTCGGAAATCTGCTAAAGTCAGTTTTGAGACTGCACCTGGTCTCATCATCAAGTTTCTTTACTGAAACCTTAAAGTTGCGTTCGATACTTTTTGTATTTGACATCCTTAAAATTTAGATTACAAAATATTTAGTAAATGAATTAGCTTTACAATTTATTGTCATAAGCTATCAAGTCCAATCACTTGATTGTTGAATTTTACTTTATTTTCCTTTATTTGTTATTTTATACAAATCTACTTGGGAGATCCAACGGATGGTACCTTTTTATTCTATGAGGAGTAGAACTGTTTTCAAGAAAACTTGTTCGACTGATCGCTTACACTGTTATCACTTGTAAGTAGATCATTGTATATGACTTCATTTGAAGCATACCATGACGCATTAACAATGGTGCGAAGAACCTTTGACTGGCATCTTCAAAGAATTTCGATGTTGAAATTGCTAATCGTTCCCCACAACTGTATTTCATAAAATATGTCCATATGGAATCCATTGGGCTTCATTTAAATATAACGATCTTATTTGATAATGATAATTTAGATCCGCGACCTACCAGCCATTACATTTCTTTGAAACCGAACTGCTTCCAAGTACTTCACATCATCAGCTTGTGACAACCTGCATCCATTTAGAGATATTTTTGAGGAATCATCTCTTTTCGTAACGAAGGTGACTTGTACAGTCTTGGAGCCGCTTTCCCTGATATGCCTCTCCTCATCCACTTCTGGTTCTATTTTAGGCTTTCTTGCAAGTCTTCTTAAGATTGAATTTTATTTTTATGTTAAGCCATAATCACCGCATCCAGAGGTCGAGCAAAATTTTAAATATACTTCACCGCACTTGAAGTGCAATATTTGTTTTTAAAGAATAACCTGAGGAGCAGATGACAGTCGGGTAGTTTTTGATTAAGTTTCATTAAGAGACCATCGTGCCTAACCTTATCGAAGGGGGAGACGTCGATTAATGCAGCTGCGCAAAAGGTTTTATTCTCAAGATTTTTGTTTATTACCTCCACCTCTTGGTACACTTCTTCGATGGTAGAATGGTGCTTTCTAAATCAAAAACTGGTGCTGTGGTATTATTTCTTTCATTATTAATGTTGGTTGGATATTTTTTAGCATTATTCAATTACATAATTTTGACAGTAAGGTTAAGAGGCTCATTGGTCTCTTGGAGTGGTTTATCAGGTTTAGGCATTCGGATTATGTCCGTCACTTTCCATTGTGCTGGAAAAAATTTAGACGAAGGCCAGCATTGGAAATGTAGGTAAGCAATCTCAAACTTTTTTCAGGTAACTCCTTTAGTATTCCTCCAGTGGTGAGATCATAACCTGGCACCTTTTCAGGATTCAAATGGAGTTTAATCGCGTTTCCTACCTCTTTTAACTTAAGTAATTTGATAATATTATTTTCACATCGGGGCTCCATTATTTTTTCGTTATAATTAATATCAATCTCATCTTGAGTTTCCTGTGCAAATATTTGGAATACACTTGTCAAATACTCTGCTGAAACAT
Source organism: Podabrus alpinus (assembly GCA_932274525.1). Lineage (NCBI taxonomy): Eukaryota > Metazoa > Arthropoda > Insecta > Coleoptera > Cantharidae > Podabrus > Podabrus alpinus. The sequence continues at coordinate 10,645,682 of OW026457.1, read as the reverse complement.
CCGCTTTTTCCTGATCACTTCTTTTAAGTGTTCGACTGCTAGAATGAGGTATATTTCCGATTTAAGTGGCATTGACAAATCTAAACTCTAGGTAATTAATATTTAAAAGCAATCCCAATCCGAGTGTTTGTTACACATCTCTACTCGTAATTCCAGAGCTAAGATCAATCGACACTTGCGAGTGGTCCGACCATAAGTCCAAGCAAGGTTTTGCTTCTAAGTAATTCTTGCACTACCTTTTGCAATGCAAATGTCTAATTCATCTGGCTTTACATCTATCTATTGGCCAATAAGTAAGGTATCGTGATGACAGATGGTTTAAATTTAATTTTGTTAATATTTGCAATTGTAGATCCCCATTGTTGATGCTTTGCGTTGAAATCTCCTGTCGCAATAAAATAGTTACCGAGTGTTTCAAAAAACTCCGTAAAACCATCTTCTTTGATTTTCTTTTGGTGCACATTAGGCAGTTGAAATCGCTCTAGAGTCATCCATCCCCTCGACCATGATGGAAATTTGGATAGTTCATAGTGTTTAAACGAGCCTTTGACAATAAGAAGAACTTTTACTGGAGGATAAGTGGTTGTAACAGGATGACGTCCTTAACTTTTGATTTGTTTGTTTTGGTTTCAGAAAAGTTTCTATTGCATAAGTCAGCACTGCATTAGTGCGTTCTCCCGAAGAACTTGGCGAAAAGGAACGAACTAAAGTAGCTAACGGTAGAAATTTTGGATTAAATATGTTTTAAAAAATAAAAGTAAAAGTATGAATTTAACTTTTATTTATAATTTAATTAGTTTATTCATTAAAGTAATCCTTCTGAGCTCAATCAGTCTTTTATAATCAACTTATGTAAATATTAGAACTGATGGGTAAACCGTAGTAGAACAAAAATTCAGTTATGTAAATCCTTTATTAAATGTTAAAATCGAAATTCTTTAATTGCTAATCAAGAAACTTGAGAAGATCAAGGAAGATGTTAAGATTGTATTTCTGTAAGAACTTTTTAAATATTAGAACACAGGCGCCTATTAAGTAATATGTTAATTAATCCAAATTGTAAAGTTTTAGAATTTTAAACAACTTTGTAACTTTTTAAGAGTTTACAATTTGAGAGTCTTTAATAGACTTAAAGTTGAAAACGTTGAAGCGAAATAAACCGTCAGTAGTCAACTGCAGACTACTATCAAATTAAACCCATAACCTCACTCGCAGGTCGTAAACTTTATACTGCCCTCTTATTGGGGTTATTTTCTTTCCAATTTCGATACTATAAAAGTCACGATAGAAATATATTTATATTTTCTACTTAACCACCTGCATATTTCTTTGGACAATACGTTAAATCCGATTAAAACAAAAACAAAATAAAAAAGAACGGAAAAGAAAGCATAAATGAAAATTAATGTAGAACAGAAGGATTTCCCGAACAAAATAATTAATTTAAAATTAGCCAACAATATAATAAAGGGTGATCTAAATGCAAGGGTAAGAAGAAGATATTTTAAACATCGTTCACCTTAACAAACGGAGAATATAATTTATTTATTTTATTTTTATTTGAACGTCTGCTCACTTCGCGAACTTATTAAGGAAATTCAAATTTTACTTTTTACGTAACACTACTTGATAATACAAATTTGTATTCTCTTTGTGTAAGCTGATTAAAATTTTACAAATCATCAAAAACAAAAGTTAATTTAAGTATAACAGTGTTTTAAAATTTACATATTTATTGGCACATTTGGAAAATTACCAATAAAATTTTTGTAGTGTAATAATTTCAACTTTAAACAACTTTTTCGTTTGTCTTGTTTTTATTATATTTTTATTATACTTATGCTTTAGAGAACACGAACAAATTTTTTTTTGTTTACTGGGCCTTGTCATGGTATTCTCTCACTTGTTAAATTGTTAAAAATAGAAAACGTGTAATAAAGAATAACAAACAACGCGTTTCTTTTTTCTTTTATTAACAATAAATCATGACCAAAATGTTTTCTGTGGTATATACCGGGTGTTTCTCAGGTTTTATTTACAAAGGTATTAAATTTTTAAATACTGAAATGTTTTACAATCGTAATTCTGACTTTAAAAAAATCAGTGTGAGGGAAATTTACCGTACTTTCCGGGGTTGAATAAAAAATAAGGTTCTATTTGCCTCATTTGATTTGCTACATTTATTTTTCATTTAAATGTTTACCTAAAAGGAAATTCTCTGTATCTGTAACCAAACGCTTGGTTAACACATCAAGTTAAATTGGTTTAAAATTTAAAACAACAAACATAAGTTAGTATTTAAAAAAAATCGGTAAAAGGAATCTTGTATTCGTTGCTTAACGATGCTTATTAAAACCTAATAAAGCGCACTAATTTAGTGTAGGGTTTTGAGAATTTTTTTAATGAAAATGCGGTATGCGGGAGTGGGAGTCGAATAGCAACACACAATTTTTTTAATTGACGTAATGCATGGTTACCTTTAAATAAATTTTTAAGCGAACTGCTAAAGGTGTATTTGATGAAAGTTGTAGATACATATTTTTAATATGTGATACACTTTACCTTTTTAATACCGCAAATAAAGTTACGTTTGCATAATAAAATTGGAAAATTGGAGATGGAGTAAAAATTTCATCAAGTAAAATTCTGTTACGTAATAAAAAAACATGGTAAACACGTACAAGTGTCTCAAATAGTACATAGGCAGACTAATTTGAAAATAATCGATTAAATAGGGTGTAAAAGAACTGGAGCACGATTCTGGAGAAACACGTACGGATCAAATAACCTAATTACTAACTGTACTAGTACTTCCATTTCTTACTTCTTTTCTCATAAGTTAGAGACTTCCGCTATGGGAGCAGCACTTGGCTACCGGAATCGGAAGTTATATATGGCCGCTGTCTCAATTTCGCTTTCATCCAAAAAGCTCCTACAGCTTTATACGTATTATTTATTAACGTTCCGAACACTACCCCAACATAATCGTCATAACTCTGTCAAATAAGTGCTGAAAGCACAAAGGGTGCGCTTACCTGCAAGTTCACAACGAAATTTTCCTACCGCCAGTTTATTGAATTGGAAAACTAAATTTAAATTACGAAAAAATACGTAATAACCTCCTTTCAACATTTTGAAAAGTTTCCTTATTGAAGCACGTTCTACGTATCCATTTCATGTTATTCACAAAAACCTTTACCTTCTTTTCATCTTTGACACTAGTCAGAACCATTTTTGTAAAATATTCCTGAAGTGTCTTTTTCATGTCGGTTATATCCTCGAAATGATTATCCTTTAGTTAATTTTCTATTTTGGGAAAAATCTCGTAATATTTACAAGTTGCACTGACTTAAGGTGAAGAGAGGTCAATTAAAGAAAATCATATCCGATTACAAGATTTTGTTTTTCTCAAATTTTAATGGCACACAATTAACTTAATTTAAATTGTTATACCGAACCGCATCAATTAATTGCTTGACCTTTCCGTTTCAGATTTTTTCTCAAATTACTCGGCAAATTTTTGTTAATAATAGAGTGCCTAATAACTTCGTTGTTGATAGCTAATAATATTATGTTTAAACAAATTGATTGAAATGCATTCAAATTTTAATCAAAATGCAATAAATTAGAGACATACCAAAATATGAAAATTGATTTTAAAACAAAGGAAAATTTGAATTAACATGGGAGGAGGAGGGTTGAAATTAATGAAAATTGTAAAACAATAGCTTAATACAATTGTTTCAATCTTATCAGAATCTCATCAGGCAAGCATAATCAAGATGCGAAAATAAAATCCAATTATTTACTTGTATTTCAACGTAATATTTTAATAAAAAATTTTTAAGATTCAATTGTATTTTATTAACTTTTCACGACCATTTTTAGCATTACGATATATATATTTATTTTTTTGATTTCCAAATTATTTACTCTTTATTTATCAAAACCCTTGGTGATATCTACTTGATGGGATTCTAATAATATCGAAATAATTCCAATATCCTGTCAACTTCCAATTTGCATTAATTTTAAAACCACCTCCCTCCCATTTTCAATCAGTTTTCATTTTAGTTTTAATTTCAATTTTACATTTTTAATTATTGTTACATTACGTTAAAATTTGTATACGTTTCAACTTACGGTAAAATTTTATTTCAAGAATTCAGTTCACGTATTTTTCTCTAAATTTTAAGAACCACTTAACTGAAACGTTAAAATACTTGAATTTTAACTGTAAGTTGAAGAACATTCACTGAAATTTAATTTTTACTAATAGTCCCGGTATCACCGTGAATTTTTACCCCCAGAAATTTTACCCCCCTGGGGTAAAATTTCCCTAGCGAAATTTTACCGCCTGTAAAAATTCTTTAGGGGGTAAAATATCCCTAGTGAAATTTCACTAAGGAATTAGTAGTTTGTAATTAGTAATTTTATTAAATATTAAATATATGTATTGCTATGACCTCCCTTATCTTTCTCAAGCCCTATGTTGGCTAGACAAAAATATACTATGTTTAACTCGTTCAAATAAATTTGTTGTTAAGGGATGTTTAGCACTTATGCCCCTTTTTACTAGCTCAATCAATGACACTCTCAGAATTCGGTTCCTTGTGATTTTAATTAGAGGTAATCGTAGAAATTGATTTAATTTGTTCTCTCTGGATAGGTAGAAATTGCCTTTATGTAGTGAAGTAATTAAAAAGGCTTCAATAGCTTGAAAGAAATATTTATATTAATATAAAAGAATCGCAAAGCGCATATAAAACAAATGGTTATACAAATAATTGCAGATCACAGATCTAAGTACTATCAAATAATGGTTCACAAATAAAGCATTTAAGTTTCATAAAAACACACAAGTCAAAAGATCTCTTCTTTTCTTCTTAGTTTTGCTTAATTAACTTTCATTAATTAAGTCTTTCGCTGTCCAATAGCGTGTTAAATGTTTGAAAATTATAGATTTGCTTTTGTTAAAGCTTAAAGTTGAAAAAGTAAATGATAAAGTTTATGAATTAAAAACCTTCCAAAATTAGGGTGGTCAAAAATACACTTCCGTGAAAGTCTTGATTCAACGTCCTTTATTTTAAATGCAGATGGCAAAAATTTATAAATGTTAAATAATAATGATTCACTGTACCTTAAGTATCATCAAAGTTGTAGTTTCAAAAATAAAAAGGATATGTGTGTGTTGTCGCCTTTAAATAACTTATCAATAGATGACCAAAACACCTGCGCACTGTTGATGCACTTCTATATCGGAAGCTGTATGACATAACCTGGCCTCGTGTTTGTTCCAAATTTTGTGTTCATCGAATTTGTTGTTTACGAATTTTGTTGTTGCAATAAAAGTTACTGCTGGTAAGTTGAATGAATCGATAATTACTCTTGATTACAGTGAATTTGTGAGTTGATTACAAAAATCATAATTTTGCAGACTTGCTATTTATTGTTAGCCATCTTGGTCTTCTAACCTCCCAAAATTTGTTAAAAATCCTGGATATAAAGAAAACACGTCTGCACCACTTCAACTTTCGGGATCAACTGATTTATGCATCGCAAATCGATAAATTGGTATGCCTGTTGTTGAAAAGTAAGTGAAATTGTTGTATTTTGAATTTTTAATTTTCTTAAAATAATATTTCTGTTCCAGGTTATTGGTCCACATTGAAATTGTGTTTCAAAAAGATGTTTTCCATACGATTCCATTGGTATATGCTGTTTTTATGGTTTAATTCGGAATGTTTCTGACTCAGCTCACGCAATTTTATATTATTTTCAAATTTGTGCGATTTTCACCCTTATTCACAACTTCGACTATTTATGTCTCTAAATTACTTGAGTTACACAGATGAAGAGATTACATAACTTTTGATATGAACAGATTTGTACAAAACATGTTCAAAACGGCCGGTCATTAATTTATACAACTGTTCGAACATCAACATTCACAACAAAAAATAGTTTCATGTTGTTATGTTTTTTCATTTGTTTGTTGATGTTCGGTATGTTCTTTTTTTTAATTTTTAAGAAAATAAAAAGTACTTACAAATACACAACTTTTTTTATATTTATGGGCTTGCACACTCTGTATTCGCTAGATGGTGCTCCTAATCTATCATATAAGTGTACTGATTGGTGGCCAAAATTCTAAATATATTTTTTAAAATCCATCAGTTATCCCACCCTGTAGTGTACGGAAAGTTGTTGTATTTTTTAAAAGCGATTTTACGCAATTTAGATCAGCCCAAACTTTGCAATGGTACGCGATTGATAATAAAAGCCTTGCACCCTCATGTTATTGAAGCCGAAATACAAACTGGTTGTGGCTAGGGCGAAGTTACGTTTATTTCGAGGATACCTTTAATAACATCAGATGTGTCAATCCAGTTTAAGGATAATCCCACCCTGTATGTACGGATTATCAGATTATCCCTTTTTTCGGCCGGCAATTCAAATACGCCGGTGTGTAATTTTTACAATTGTTCATACATAAATATACACAACAAATAGTTGTGTATATTTATGTATGAACAATTTTTTTGTTTAATGTTATAGTTTTATGTTATACTAGCTGGCACGGGCGGCATTCGCCGCCCTTAGCCATCTAGACCCAGAATAGATCCGAGAAGGCCATAGTTGTTCGGCCTCACAGGGGGAGGACCATAATAGATCCGCGAAGGCCATAGTTGTTAGGCCTTCGGCCTTACAGAGCGGACCATAATAGATCCGTCACCATGGATCAACAAATAAATCACCAACCACAACTTAGCAATAAAAATCATAAAATATATGAAAAAGTTAAAGTCAACAAATATCGGACTTCGACATTCGACATTCGACATTTTCGATTTATATTTGTCCCCTCGACGTATAATTGAAATATTTTTTATTTAAAAGTTTAATTCAAAAATGAACAATTTTGGTAGTGGGGGTGCGCTGATGGTGCTGGTCGGTGGTTCTCATTACCACGACCACCTCGCCTCCAATTTAAAAAGTGTCGCAGGTCCCCCGGTACAAATATTACAAATTTTTGCACTTTTCCAAAAAGTTATTCACAATTTTGCCAATGTTTTAGACAACCGAAGAAGAAGTTTAGAGTACGTTTTTGTGTTATAATTCCCAAAAACGGTTTGCCCGTCCATTTCCCGCGTTAATATATAATTATCGGAGGGTAATTTTTTTTCGAAAAATTTGCAAGCCCATTGAAAAAATAATTTTGAAATTTAAATTCGGTTTAACACCTTAGGCGTTGAAAATACGAAGGAATGTTATGGACGAACTATTATAGAGCGTGGCGATACGCTTCCGTTGCGTCTTAAAAATTAAAGATCGGCCGGTAAATAAGAGCGCTACATACGTCCAAAGTTTTTACACAATTTTCACTTAAATGGGTCTCTCACAAAGAAACGACGGATAATTTAGAAAAAGCAATCCTAGCTTCGGATAGGGTTATTAACGGTCTTTAATTTAGCACATGACGACGATTGACGAAAAACGACAAATAACGGCAGCTTTTGCAAATTAGTGTCGACGTCAAAATTGAAAATCAAAATCGGAGGCGATTTCGGGCAAAATTTAAAATATGCAAAATATGTATTTTCGTTGCAAAGCAAATTTTTTTCGAGAAAATTTCATTCGACATTTTCGATTTATATTTGTCTCCTCGACGTATTAAAAGCAAAAATAAATTTTTATTTTCCAAATTGCAGAAATCATTTCGTCCTTTTACCACGTCAAATATTGAACCAATTACATCGTCGCGTTATGAATTAATTCTCACAACTTGATGCCTCGCGTATTGCGATGCTAAAATTTCCAAGTTTTGAAAGATTGCTGCAGATTTTCAAACAAACGCAATTTTAAAATTCTTCGTTTTTGGGAAGTCGGAAGAGATGGTTTTTGCTCTCTCTCTCTCCGCGTCGCCCCCGAACCCCCATCTCAAACATTTCGCCGTCAACGGATAGAATTCGTTGGAGCCGACAGTTTAAGATGTCACAACAATTTGATCGTTAAAAGTTCTTCATTTTTGAAAATTTACCGTGGAGTGCCGGTTCAATTTCAAGAAACTCAAATCAAACTTTGCACAATTTCGGACTTTCCGGGAAAGCAGTTCGATGAGTATTCAACGTAACATTTCTTAGTCTTCTTGCACAATTCCGGCGAGTTCCTGCGACCCACATAAAGTGCTCCGGTCTTATTCGCGGCATTCTGTTCTTTGTAATCATTTGTATTATTTTGAGCGTTGAAATTACTAAATTCTAATATAATGATTTGTTAGTGTTTTTCATTTTTCGAATTAAAGCCGCCATCCCGCCATCTGTTGACAGTGTTTTGAATCACTAACCGTATGTCTGTTGACAGTGTTTTGAATCACTGACAGTATGTCAGAATATTTCAATTTTTGACAAATTAAATTTTTTGTTTGCAAGACTTGTGATTTGATTTATCGAAAAAAGCGAATAACTTTTTTCCCCGCTCGAATTTCTTCTCCATTTATGCACGAATAGTTGCGCCTGGACCTACAAAATAACTGTGCAAAATTTGGTTGAGATCGGTCCAAGGGTCTAGGAACGTATAGCGAACAAGCAAACAAACACGCACGCAAACAGACAAGCTCTTTTATATATTTAGATATTAGTTCGATGTTAGTTATGTTAGTATTATGTTATATTATAGTTATATTGTTATTCATTGATGTTCGTTTTGTGTTTTATTTTTAAATAAAGAGTTCTTACATTACAACTGTTTTTTACATTTATTTTACTTTAGGTCGCAGAACTCGCCGGAATTGTGCAAGAAGACTAAGAAATGTTACGTTGAATACTCATCGAACTGCTTTCCCGGAAAGTCCGATATTTGTTGATTTTAACTTTTTCATATATTTTATGATTTTTATTGCTAAGTTGTGGTTGGTGATTTATTTGTTGATCCATGGTGACGGATCTATTATGGTCCGCCCTGTGAGGCACTGTTAAATAGACAACGAAAGTGTGACGTCAAAATGGGGCGTATACTTGTGGTAACCTTTCCAAACAAACTGATATTGTCGTGTTAACTGCCATAAGAGAATTTGTTTTTGCTGTTTTTTATATTGTGTTTAATTAATAAAGATTTTAGTTTTAATAGTTATTACTTAAAGACCTTAAATAGTGCATTTTTATAGTATAGCGTAATTTTTTTTAATTTTTTTAAAAATCAATAAAAATAAAATTTTTTTTATAAAAATACACTATTTAAGGTCTCCAACTAATATCTATTAAAACTAAAATGCTTATTAATTAAACACAATATAAAAAACAGCAAAAACAAATTTTCTTATGGCAGTTAACACGGCAATATCAGTTTGTTTGGAAAGGTTTTCACAAGTATACGCCCCTTTTGACGTCACGACTTTCGTTGTCTATAGAGCATATTTTAGAAAATTTCAAAAACGCTCGATTTTGACCTGACTTTTTAGGCTTCTATACAAAGTATAACAAGAAGCCTTATGATCTAGCTCCGTGTCCGTCTGTCTGTCCGTCCGTCTGTCCGCATAATTCAAAATCATACAGAGCGTTTCAAATCGTGTTGGAAATACTCTGTGTGTATAAAGGTCTAAGAACTGGGTAGCCAGTGCGCTACTTTTAGGCTTCTATACAAAGTACGATATAACAAGAAGCCTTATTTAGGCTTCTATACAAGGTATAGAAAGAAGCCTTATGGTCTGGCTTCGTGTCCGTCCGCATGTTTCAGAGCCAATCATAACGTTGATCAACTGATACGTTATTATATTGTAAATACTTCGTCTATATAGTATTGCGTTAATCTGTTAATCCCTTGTTTCCATTCGCTAATGCAATTTACAAATACGCAAATGTTCGAAAGAAATTTACTAAGTTAAAGATATTTTCAAAGAGGTCTCCCTATATAAACTACTTGTTAGGCTTCTATACAAAGTATAGCAAGAACCCTTATGATCTGGCTCCGCGTCTGTCCGTCTGTCTGTCCGCATAATTCAAATCTAATCAGAACCTTCGAAATTGTGATTGTGACCGCAAAAATTTAATTAGTGCAGATTATCTGATATTACCTTATAATAATATGGCGACCAAAAATAACAACTTTTTTTTCAATGCAGACCAAATATAAGTTATATTTTATTTACATAATTTTTCACCTATATAGGAAATTTAAATACGTTGATACGTTGATACGATGATACGTTGATACGTTGATACGATGATACGTTGATACGTTGATACGTTGATACGATGATACGTTGATACGTTGATACGTTGATCCGTTGATACGTTGATCTGTTGATACGTTGATCCGGTTTTATTGTAACCACAGCAGTGGCTTGATGTGATTGGTGAAGTTAAGTTGTAAATAAAAGAGAAAGATTAGGATTGATCGACCTTAAGAAATGGATCGTACATTACAGAGAAGTAAAGTTCCGGATGGAATGGAAAAGTTTGCTTATTATTGATTATATAGTAAATGATAAATACCAACCGCAAAAATATATTTAGTGCAGATTATCTATTTTCAATGCACACCAAATATAAGTTATATTTTATTTTCATAATTTTTCAGCTATATAGGAAATTTAAATACGTTGATCTGTTAATAAGTTGATCTGTTGATACTGCTGTGTACTTTTAGGCTTCTATACAAAGTATAGCAAGAAGCCAGCTGCTATAAAAATTACCCAAGTCAAGAAATTCAAACCAGGAGACAAGACAGGTCACCTAAAGATACTGGACTTCTTACAGCCAGATCTGTTTGAAAAACCTTCGGATATCATTCCGAAAATCTTTGATTTTGAAACACCGTTTGAGGTCATCATTCAAGACCGAAGTACGGCTAGATGTCAAGAAATACAAGTGGATACAAAATCCTCCAACTGGTACACAGATGGATCAAAAACTGAACAGGGAACAGGCATAGGCATATATGGCCCAAAATATGAGGCATCTATAGCCTTAGGAACCTATCCCACAATTATGCAAGCTGAAATACTTGCAATTGCACTATGTGCCCATGAATGCCTGCAAAGGAACATTAAGGGCAAAAAAGTCAATATAATGTCTGACAGCCAAGCTGCGATAAAGGCGCTCCAAGCAAATAGCTTTGAGTCCTTATCCACATGGGAATGCAGACAATCCCTCAAGAAACTGGCCAAAGGCAACAAAATTGCCCTCCACTGGGTGCCGGGTCATGAGGGAATTGAGGGTAATGAGATAGCCGATAAACTGGCTAGATCAGGTTCAAGGGCCTCCCCGACTGGGCCCGAACCATTCTGTGGATTGTCCAAGACACGCAGGGGGTTGGGGGTCCAGAAGTGGGAGGAGGAGAACAAAAAAACCCTATGGCATAATACACCAGGTCAAAAACAGGCGAAGAAATTTATAGAGTATTCGACTGCAGAAGCTAAAAAGCTTCTTCTACTACCAAAGAACGAAATCAGGCTCATCACGGGGTTGCTCACCGGACATTGTCAGGTGAGATATCACCTCAAGAAAATGGGAATGGAGGACGATGACATGTGCAGACTCTGTGAATCGGAAACTGAATCGGCCGAGCACATTCTCTGCAGATGTGATGCCTTAGCCCGATCCAGGCTAAAATATTTGGGAAAAACGCAACTAACACCCAAAGAGGTGCAACAAAAACCTCTCAGGAAAATTCTATGTTTTGCCAGCAAAATTGAATTCCTGAATACCTAATTAGCAGGGTAATGAACAAAAGATCAATACTGGTCGCAGTTCTGAAAGGCCCTTGCGGCCAATCGACCCCTAAGTACAATACAATACAATACAATAGCAAGAAGCCTTATGATCTGGCTCCGTGTCTGTCCGTCTGTCTGTCCGTCCGCATAATTTAAAATCATACAGAGCGTTTCAAATCGTGTTTTACTTTGATGTGAAAAAATAATTAGGCTTCTATACAAAGTATAGCAAGAAGCCTTACGATCTGCCTCGGTGTCTGTCCGTCTGTCCGCATAATTCAAAATCATACAGAGCGTTTCAAATCGTGTTGGAAATACTCTGTGTGTATAGAGGTCTAAGAACTGGGTAGCCAGTGCGCTACTTTTAGGCTTCTGTACAAAGTATAACAAGAAGCCTTATTTAGGCTTCTATGCAAGGTATAGAAAGAAGCCTTATGGTCTGGCTGCGTGTCGGTCCGCATGTTTCAGAGCCAATCATAACGTTGATCAACTGAAACGTTGTTATATTGTAAATACTTCGTCTATATAGTATTGCGTTAATCTGTTAATCCGTTGTTTCGATTCGCTAATGCAATTTACAAATACGCAAATGTTCGAAAGAAATTTACTAAGTTAAAGATATTTTCAAAGAGGTCTCCCTATATAAACTACTTGTTAGGCTTCTATACAAAGTATAGCAAGAACCGTAAAATTCAAATCTAATCAGAACCTTCGAAATTGTGATTGTAAACACATCGTTATATATAATTAAATAAAATTTGTTTTAAATTTAAAATCGACTTTCTAGCCACACGTTCTGTACAAAATTTTACTTATACCTATATAGAATATTTGTTAGGTTGCTACTAAAGATTCAGATTATGAGAATTACCACAGATTTAAGAAATGAAATGTTCTGGGATTTATATTGGAACTTAAAATGCTATTTTTAGGCTTCTATACAAAGTATAATTAGGCTTCTATACAAAGTATAACAAGAAGCCTTATGATTTAGCTCCGTGTCCGTCCGTCCGTCTGTCTGTCCGCATAATTCAAAATCATACAGAGCGTTTCAAATCGTGTTGGAAATACTCTGTGTGTATAGAGGTCTAAGAACTGGGTAGCCGGTGCGCTACTTTTAGGCTTCTATACAAAGTACGATATAACAAGAAGCCTTATTTAGGCTTCTATACAAGGTATAGAAAGAAGCCTTATGGTCTGGCTTCGTGTCCGTCCGCATGTTTCAGAGCCAATCATAACGTTGATCAACTGATACGTTGTTATATTGTAAATACTTCGTCTATATAGTATTGCGTTAATCTGTTAATCCGCTGTTTCGATTCGCTAATGCAATTTACAAATACGCAAATGTTCGAAAGAAATTTACTAAGTTAAAGATATTTTCAAAGAGGTCTCCCTATATAAACTACTTGTTAGGCTTCTATACAAAGTATAGCAAGAACCCTTATGATCTGGCTCCGCGTCTGTCCGTCTGTCTGTCCGCATAATTCAAATCTAATCAGAACCTTCGAAATTGTGATTGTGACCGTAAAAATTTAATTAGTGCAGATTATCTGATATTACATTATAATAATATGGCGACCAAAAATAACAACTTTTTTTTCAATGCAGACCAAATATAAGTTATATTTTATTTACATAATTTTTCACCTATATAGGAAATTTAAATACGTTGATACGTTGATACGATGATACGTTGATACGATGATACGTTGATACGTTGATACGTTGATACGATGATACGTTGATACGTTGATACGTTGATACGTTGATACGTTGATACGTTGATACGTTGATCCGTTGATACGTTGATCCGGTTTTATTGTAACCACAGCAGTGGCTTGATGTGATTGGTGAAGTTAAGTTGTAAATAAAAGAGAAAGATTAGGATTGATCGACCTTAAGAAATGGATCGTACATTACAGAGAAGTAAAGTTCCGGATGGAATGGAAAAGTTTGCTTATTATTGATTATATAGTAAATGATAAATACCAACCGCAAAAATATATTTAGTGCAGATTATCTATTTTCAATGCACACCAAATATAAGTTATATTTTATTTTCATAAATTTTCACCTATATAGGAAATTTAAATACGTTGATACGTTGATCTGTTGATAAGTTGATCTGTTGATAAGTTGATCTGTTGATACTGCTGTGTACTTTTTATCATAAATTGTACACCTCGGGTTTTGTCTTGGGCGCCACTTTCAAATGAAAGAAAATTTTATAAATTAGTAAATAATTAAGTTTCTGAGGGTCCAACTTTACAAAAAAAATTCACCACCTCGTCCCATTCGTACTAGATCAGTCACGAGTCTCCTCAGAGTATGGTAGGTTCAGACTCAATTAGGGGATGAAACTTCTTTGGTTGAAACAAACTCGTTGTAAATGCTTAAAATTGCTGATAAAATAATAAATGAAATATTCTGTTTTGATCGAAGAGATAAACGTGATTCACCTTTGTTATGATTGATTTCAAAAACTAGAATGCCTCACTTTTAGGCTTCTATACAAAGTATACCAAGAAGCCTTATGATCTGGCTCGGTGTCTGTCCGTCTGTCTGTCCGTCCGTCCGCATAATTCAAAATCATACAGAGCGTTTCAAATCGTGTTGGAAATACTCTGTGTGTATAGAGGTCTAAGAACTGGGTAGCCAGTGCGCTACTTTTAGGCTTCTATACAAGGTATATTTATGATTAGGGCCAATTTATTTGTCAAATCGTCTTGACGTTTCTTCGGCGAATCGCCCATGAAAGCTGCGGGTCTCGCGGAAGGAGGAACAACCGGTAAAACCGTCACGATCATCCACTCGGGTCGTGAGTATTTCGGATCCATTCCCAGGGCGCTGCAATCTGCGTCGCTAATTTGTCTAAAGATATGCAGCACTTCTTCCGCCAACAAATACTTTTTTTCTTGTGGAACCTTTCCGTCGGATTCCTTCCAATCGGCCGTCAAATCGAGACCCGATTTTCTAATTACAGGTTGATGATTTCCACATCCACCATCCGCGTGACATATTGTTTGTTCTTTGCACAAACCGTACACTAGTTCTAGGCGTTTCTTGGAATCGTCTGCAGTTATCTTCTGAGCGTGTTCGAAGTGGTTTTGTTTTTTTGGGTTCACCAACAATTTACTGCAATTAAAGCAGACGCAGCGTAAAACTTTCATGACATCTTTAATCATGCCAACGTGAAAGATCGGTTTGGCCAATTCGATGTGACCAAAGTGACCGGGGCAAGTGTCCCGGTCGCCTTCGCATGTTTGACATGGTAAAGTGCTGTCAAACGCTCCCATCCTCGGATCCATCAGGCCGCCCACTTTTGGAAGACTTCCTTCCATAATTTCTACATGATTTATACCTTCTGGGACGACAGACATGCTACGAATATCTTCCAGACTAAAAATGCCAAATTGCACATTCTTTACAGTTTTGAAAGCAGATTTGTTTTCGATTAATGCCATCTCTTATTATAAAAGGCCAAGTCTTTCTTTCTTTCTGTCCGTCCCACGGAAATACCCGAAGCAAACCGAACCGAACCGAACGCACAACGTATCATCGGATCAACGTATCATCGGATCAACGTATCATCGTATCAACGTATCATCGTATCAACGTATCATCGGATCAACGTATCATCGTATCATTTTGTCTATATAGGACAGCTATTTCCAAAAAAGCATTATGTGAACTTCCATAATGGATAATGAAAATTTTGAAAATCCTGCTGCAAAGCGACGGCGATTGAATCGTGAGAGAAAAGCACGTACAAGAGCTAATAACACAGAAGAACAGCTTCGATCACAGCGACAAGCTGACGCTCGGTCTCATGCGATACGTCAACAACGTGAAACTTTAGAAGAAACTCAAGCGCGGCAAGCTGCTGACGCTCGGTCCCATGCGATACGTTGATCCGATGATACGTTGATCCGATGATACGTTGATACGATGATACGTTCATCCGATTGGTTATGAAATTATCCGTTATGCGTTCGGTTCGGTTTGCTTCGGGTATTTCCGTGGGACAGACAGAAGGAAGAAAGGAAGAAAGGAAGGAAGGACTTGGCCTTTTATAATAAGAGATTTTTCACCTATATAGGAAATTTAAATACGTTGATACGTTGATCCGATGATATGTTGATCCGATGATACGATGATACGTTGATACGATGATACGTTCATCCGATTGGTTATGAAATTATCCGTTATGCGTTCGGTTCGGTTTGCTTCGGGTATTTCCGTGGGACAGACAGAAGGAAGGAAGGACTTGGCCTTTTATAATAAGAGATGAGAACAACATTAAATAAATAAACAAAAAACTTACATATATTTTTTTAAATTAAATTAAACATAATCAATATTTAAAATTTTTTTACTTATTTTAAACTAGATGATACCCCGTCCGAGGACGGGCAGCTAGAAGGACGGGCAGCTACCCAAGGTAACTTAAGTTGAATGAAGATTAAGGAAAGCTCTCAGTGCAATCCAAAAGCCATATGACCTTGGGTAGCTGCCCGTCCTTCTAGCTGCCCGTCCTCGGACGGGGTATCATCTAGTTGTTAATAATTTACTTTTACTTAACGCGCGAAAAATTAGCCAAACTGTTACATCTACTATACTCATAGGGCGATGTCCTATATAAGCAAATTGATCTGATGATACGTTGATCCGTTGATACGATGATACGATGATACGATGGTTCGTTGATACGATGATCCGTTGATACGATGATCCGTTGATATGATGATCCGTTAATACGATGATCCGTTGATACGATGATACGATGATACGATGATACGATGATACGATGATACGATGATCCGTTGATACGATGATACGATGATACGATGATCCGTTGATACGATGATCCGTTGATACGATGATCCGTTGATATGATGATCCGTTGATACGATGATCCGTTGATACGATGATACGATGATACGATGATCCGTTGATACGATGATACGATGATCCGTTGATACGATTATACCATGATACGATTGTCCGTTGATCCAATTATTCTTTGATACGTGGCTTACTGGTCTAACTGCCGCAGGGATTAACGGCCAGAATAAAGTGAAGATAAGCTATTGTTCCAAGGATATGATTTACTAGGATATTGGATATCAGGGGACGTGTTAAAGAAAGACTACGTTTTGAATCGACTAGTTGCGACCCTCTATCGGGGTCATTTTCAAGACTGTAATAAAGAAAAATGTACATAAACAAGCGAAAACAAGGTGGAACTCGCTTTAGCGGCAGTTCTTAGGCTTCTATACAGCTACCTTTCTGGTGTGGAAAGTTGTTATTATCTGGTTATTTTTGGTCGCCATATAATGTAACATCACATAATCAGATAATCTGCACTAATTATTTATTATTTTATTTTAACCACAGCAGTGGCTTGATGTGGATAGTGAAGTTAAGTTGTAAATAAAAGAGAAGGAAGAGGATGGATCCACCTCAAAAATGGACCGGAAATTACGCGAATTTCGAAAGCGAAAGCAAATTGCCAACATGACCACTTCGCAAATATTACATCGTTCACGTAGTCATGCAATTCGCCGACAAAATCCACGAAGTAAAAACGCAGCTGTTCTTGAAGTAGGTAACGTTGTAGAACCAAATGTCGACGTTCATAACGGTAGTTTTACACTACCAGAAAAGTACACTACCACAACTACCAGAAAAGTAGTTGTATTTTATTTTACTTTGATGTGAAAAAATAATTTTTTAATGATGTGGTTAGTGAAGTTAAGTTGTAAATAAAAGAGAAAGGAGAGGATTGGTCCACCTCAAAAAAGGACCAAACATTACAGAGAAGTAAAGTTTCGAATAGAATGGAAAAGTTTGATTGTTATTACTTATATAGTAAATGATAATTACCAACCGCAAAAAATTTAATTGGTGCAGATTATCTGATTATGTGATGTTACATTATATGGCGATCAAAACTAACCAGATAATAACAACTTTCCACACCAGAAAGGTAGCTGTATAGAAGCCTAAGAACTGCCGCTAAAGCGAGTTCCACCTTGTTTATAATAGAGTCAGTGGCGTACCTAGGGGGGGCGGGGGGCGGTCCGCCCCGGGCCCCTTTACTAAGGGGGCCCCACCCAAAAATAAATAATTCCATGTTTCTCAAGAAAAAAAAATTGTAAATTGTTTATGAAAATATTGTTCGAATTCGGGCTCTTACGATAAAACTTTTTATCAGTTTAACATTTTTAACAGTAATGATAAAATTGATGACCTCGGACTGCACGAGTTTGTTCCCTTATTTTATCTATTATTTCTCTGCACAGGGCAATAGCTTATGGAAGACGGTTAGATTAAGGCAAAAAAAAGGCTAGCCACATTAAAAAGTGATAAATGATCTTTTTTTGAGGGTGAGGGGGGGGGGTTACAAAATAAATCCGCCCCGGGCCCCAAGTGGTCTAGGTACGCCACTGAATAGAGTATATATTAATAGACTTGATCATATAATAGACTATTTTAGAGAGAGTAACCAAAAATTATAAAAAAAGTCAACAAATTCGAGCGTTTTTGAAATTTTCTAAAATATGCTCTATTTAACAGTGCTGGCGCTCAGCAACTATTAGACTTAGAAAAAAATACTTTAGATAAAAGTTGTAGTAAATTTTGTTCTCCATAAGATTTATAGCAGTCATTTTCATCCTAAAGTCAACTGGTAAGGAAATATTGCAAAGAAACATTTTATTTTCGCAATTTTTTTTTAATGGCGGCTCTTCTTGGCGGTCGCCGACACAGAGTTTTTATTAGCACCCCAAACCTTAAAACATATCCAAAAATCAGAACCCTCTTGACCAATTTTAGGAAACTCTTCTTTTCATGATTTCGACGATGTTGTTAAAATATTTTAAGTGTTTTTAATTTTTTTTAATGAGTTATATGATAACAATATAGCTGAAATAGAAATTTGTTTAAAAATATTTTGCCGAAAAACATAATTTTCACGCCTTCAGACGAAGAATTCGGTAAGAAGCTCAGCGTTCCGAAAGGACGTTTTTTAGTATGATAAAGAACGAACAATTACCTAACGAAATCCGTTGAAAAATCGCAGAAAACCGATTTTGGATTTTTTTGAACAAAATGTGCCCAATTTTCTTACACTACAAAACAACTTTTTTTTTCAGTATGTAAACTTGCCTTTAATTTAGGTCGTATTGGTTGGCCATCTGTGGACAAAATCCTCGCACCAACTTTTGTATGCGGCAACTGTCAAATTTGATAACACATTCGTTTCATTATCGCTGTAAGTTGTAAATAATTCATAATTTACATGTAATATTGTCATAATTTTAATCATAATTTCATTTTTATGCAGACGTAATCATATAATTAATTCTTACCGATAAATTAGTACAGTGCGATAAATATTTTATAACTATGGACGGTGACATTGTAAAAACCGAAGTCGCTCCGGTAATTAAAACCGAAATTAAGATGGAAGACAACGACCAAAATAATGTGGTCAAAAGTGTTGAGTGTAAGATCGAAAATGTTGCAAAAGAAGTCGATTCCGAAAATGCTAAGAACGAAGATGTCGTTGAAGAAGATGATGTGCCTTCTGACTTTTTCGACGATTTCATGAATAAGGAATTTATGGATGCTCTGGATGTTGTCGTCCCTTGGGACAAAGATGAGGACAAAGAGGAGGAGAAGAAACTGTGCGATGCAGAAAAACGTCAAGATGCTTCTCTCCGAAGAAGTCGGGATAATCGGAGAGCTTCAGGTAATCGAGAACGTGGTGATGTTAGAAGGGATAACAAAATTATTTCAGAAAAGTTAAAGATTGTGGAAACGCAGGGTTGCCACAGTGTCACTTTTTTCACCTTTTTCACTTTTTTGAAAATCATACACTTTTCTTCACTTTTTTGAGGAAAATTCACTGTTTTTACGATTTCACCTATAAAAATTAAATTTTTTAATATATAGAATAAATAATTTTCAATTTTATATTTTTTCAAATTCAAATTTAAAAAAATTTTTGTTGGTACCTTTTCTGGATTTTTTTATTGGTATTAACAATAATATATGATGATAACCATAATAGCCAAGATGACCACACATTGTAGATTTTAAATAAATAAATTTCAATTTTATTATTTTTTCAAATTCAGATTTTTAAAATGTTTTTGTTGGCTCCTTTTCTGGATTTTTTGTTGGTATTAACAATAATATTTGATGATAACCATAATAGCCAAGATGACCGACCACACATTGTAGATTTTAAATAACAAATAAAAATATCAAGTTAAAACTGTTATGTATTAGACAGGATTAAGATTCAACACACAACGAGCACAGGACAGGAAGGTATCGGGAAAATGTCGCAAGACATTCAAAACCGAATATATGTATCTACTACATACATACATACAATGTTAAGTTCCAGCGATTAGAAACTTTTTTGATAAGAAAGCAAAAACTTCTGATTATTAAATTACTATGAAAGTATTTGTTTTAATTTATGTTAATAAAATCAAAAACAATTTAATAGTCCGGTCAATTTAGACATAAAAATAGTGGTCAAATAACAAAAATTCCCAGAGAGCCAAATATTGGTGGAGAGCTGGGGTTTACCATTGCAAATAAAGTTTTAAAAATCCCCATCGAACCTATGTGTGCTACAAAAGTTATTCGGGGTCAAAGGTCAAAATTTGAGGTTTTTTTGATTTTTCTCGAAAACGGTAAGTTTTATCAAAAAAAAACCTCTAACCAAAGTTGTAGATCTTAAAATTCTCTACAAAAATGGTCTTCATGATTTTTTTCCTAAGAGTTACCATTCCTGAGATATCGCGATTCTAAGAGTCACATTATACATGATATGCACACATTTCCACGCCACCTGTGAGGTAGTGTACTCGGCGCGTTTTTTTACCGTGGTTTCCCCTGTAAGCCTACTCCACTAACTGTCATGACAATTTTAGGATAATTTAAGGGACTATTGCACACATGTGTCACATGACTAACATCAACCAATGATATTTAGGGATCCGATCAATTCTAACCAATGGAGTTAGAATTACGCGATAATTGTTCAAGTCGCCTTGATAATTGCACATATGCTTCTTTTTGATAATTGTGTACGTTTACTTTATATCACGTGATACATTTTTTATATGAAATAAAAATTCGCCGTCGCCAAGATTCGAACCTCGGATATTCTCATTGCTAATCATGTACTCATGTACTATCACCATTTCGCCACAGCGGTGACATACAAAGTAATGCTTTAAATTGTCAAATCTGCTACACAATAACCATAGAAACACTACTTCAATTATATTTAACCTCCAAATTCTAATGTGTGCAATAGTCTTACCGAATTTATTACGTGCATTATTGATTATCGTCCAATTTGACTACATTGCTATATTCAAACTTTGTTGTCAATAGTAAATATCCTCATGCTTCGCATTCGGACATTTACTTGACAACAAAGTTTTCATAGCAACGTAGTCAAATTGTTACCGATAATCAAAAATGCACTTAATATATTATATATGAACAATACCCGTCAAGTTCTAGATATTACCTTATTATTGATATTGCTATTGATTATTGGGTTAACTATTGTTTTGATTTCTTTAGATATTTTAATCAGATTCATACTCTTGAAAGTCTACTTCAACAGTCATGTCTTCTTCGATTTCTTCTTCTTCCTCTTCCTCTTGCTGGATGTTTAGATTTAAAGGTTCTAGGCCGAACAGCAGTCATGATGCAGTGGCTAATATTCGTAGAAACTAACTTTAGATGATCTAAATTATGACGCTTGTTTTTTAAAATGACTTGTTCCAAAAAATATGACAATGATTCGGGAATATCGTTATTTATATCCTCGGAACATTCTACCTGGTGGGCGATACATAGTATTATCGAAAACGCAAGATTGAATATCTTCACGAACAATTGCTGCCGCAGCTTTCAAAGTTTTTAACCGCTTGTCTTTTTCATCCAAGTGTTTTTTATCAGACCAGACTTGACTTAAACTATCTTGGTAATTGTCAATAAAACAAATAAATGTTAATTTTCCAGGCTTCTCTGTAATAATAATTCTACTGCCATACTTCAATTTCAATCGTATTTTTATAGTTCTGTCATCTAAAGCTCCATCTTGACAAACATTCTTCAATTCATCCAACGAAAACTGGCAATCATCACTCGTTTCTATGAATTGAAAAATTTTCTCCATCGCAGAGTTTACAGTTTCATCTTGTGGACGGCCAATTTTACCACCAGTATTAGGTTTTAAGAAAGATTTGTAACAACTGTCATGGTATTTTGCATCAGCAGCGACTAAATCATACTCAAAATTAATACGTTCAAGAACGGCCTTTGAAACATCATCAGAACGATCTTTAGCTAATTTAAACAGGGATTCTTTGAATTTTAGTGTAGTCACGTTATAAATTTTTTTTCGAAGATGCTGTGCTTTCTTTTTCTCAGTTTCTTCATTAGCTTCATTGCCACAAAATAAACAGTATTTTTTAAAATAAAAATTTGATTCACTTACTCGCGTTCTAGTACGAGGTGGACTTTTTTTTTGAAGTACTAGCCTGTTCCTCCTCACGTTGTCTTTTTACTGCAGCGATTGAAGTTTTCCGGATGTGTGATTTTCTGCAATCCACGTGTATTGTAACGGATTTTTGAGTTCTTAAATACTCAGTAAACTCATCACCTCTCGCGACACTAGCCTCGATTAAAGTTGGCATTCCACGATCAACCACAACTGTTTCATCTTCAGTTAAAAGTTTATTGCAAATAAAGCAAATCTGAGACATTTTTTCGAGCTATAAAATAGCACAAATGACCTAAATGGTAGACGCTTGTAATAAGTACGTATATTCACTTGAACTGAACCTTTAGCACTAAAAGAAACAGGAAATGAACGAGACCTACGGACAATAGAATAGTCAGATGTTTTTCAAGGCCACGTGGGTAGAGGGGATTCAGTTCGTGGCTTATATGTGCATATCATGTATAATGTGACTCTTAGAATCGCGATATCTCAGGAATGGTAACTCTTAGGAAAAAAATCATGAAGACCATTTTTGTAGAGAATTTTAAGATCTACAACTTTGGTTTGAGGTTTTTTTTTGATAAAACTTGCCGTTTTCGAGAAAAATCCAAAATCCAAAAAATAACAAAAAATAACTTTTGTAGCACACATAGGATCGATGGGGATTTTTAAACTTTGTTTGTAATGGTAAACCCCAGCTCTCCACCAATATTTGGCTCTCCGGGAATTTTTGTTATTTTAAATGTCTATATTGACCGGACTATAAAATATTACACTTTTTGTTCAAAGTTGCTATACACTTTTTTTTTGAAAAATAATACACTTTTTTCACTCACTTCTTGCTTAGATCTCTGTGGCAAGCCTGAAACGGGTTTGGTGCCGCCGGGTATGGAAACCGAAGTGGATTTGAAAGAAATTAAGAAGCAAGAAGCGTTGAGCAACGAGAAACTTCGTAACGATAGGAATTCTGAAAAAGAGAGTAACGAGAAATCCGAAAATAGTCATAATTTTGGTAAGGAGAAACCGAGAGAAACGATGAAGGATAAAATGCAAAATGCGATTAGATATCGCAGGGAGAAATTACGTCCAAAGCAAGACATCAGAAATTCTCGTGAACGAGGGCTTCCACCTGGCTCAAATTCCCGAGAAAGACGAACAATAACTCGTCATAATTATCGATAATTATTGTATTGTTAATACCCATTTATTACCTAAGTAATAAACAATTTTTTTTATGATTAATATTAAATTTCTTCCCAGGTCAATATATGAGAGAATATGTTTTTGGGATTTAGGAGACCAAAATGAAACTAAAAGTTTGCTAAAGCCAACGTTTCGGCGTTATAATTACGCCATCTTCAAGGCTAAAAGATACAATATTGAAATCAACGCAATCACCCTTGAGAGGCAGACTCACCAGGCAAACCAAGATGAACAATGTTTCTGGTCGAGATGACTATGGTATGGAGGAATATTAATAATATTTTAACGGGGTTAAAAATTACACAAAAAAATCATGAACGGCAAAAGCCTAGTTAAAAACATAATAAAATTTTTGTTGAATGTCAAATAAATTATGATTGTGTGAAGCCACCTATATAATTTATATCTCTTCCAATGAGATCTTGCAAACATGTAAAATTTTAAATTCATACCAAAAACCGCGAAAACATGGATATAACCTCTCAAGAGTAGAAGATTGCATAAAAGTGATAGTAAAAATATTATTAATATTATTAATATTCCTCCATACCATAGTCATCTCGACCAGAAACATTGTTCATCTTGGTTTGCCTGGTGAGTCTGCCTCTCAAGGGTGATTGCGTTGATTTCAATATTGTATCTTTTAGCCTTGAAGATGGCGTAATTATAACGCCGAAACGTTGGCTTTAGCAAACTTTTAGTTTCATTTTGGTCTCCTAAATCCCAAAAACATATTCTCTCAATTTTTTTTATATATTTTTTTCTATGTATAATTTTTAATTCAATAAATACTTATTATTAAAGATTCTTTTATTTAATTAAAGGTATGTGTACATCAGTATTTATTTTTAGAATCTTCAGCAGAGCCGTAGCAAGCTCTTCTGGCGCCTGAGGCAAATTTGAATATAATGTGCCCCCCTTCGAAAAGATTCTTATCATTTTTAAAATTTTAAACTTATTTATTAGGTTTTCAGGCAAGTTTTTATTTATTTTAAGATTTATATTATTAATTACGATACACCTTGTATAGAGTGATTGTATGAGCCTGAGGAATTTGGATTGAAAAAGAGCGATTTTTTGTTGAAGATAGGGAGAAGAGATAGTCGCACGGAGTAAACAAGGCAAAGATTTATACGAAGAGCGTTTGGGTAAATGGAAAAGCGGCCTTTGCGAGGATAACGAAGGTAGAATCGGTGCATTTTGAGGTTAGATTCGTACGTCAAAACGAAAGGAAGAAAATATAGCCAACCCAAGAAGTGTATAGGGAAATTGAAAAGTCACTAGAGTGAAAAACCACTACCAAAAATAACTTCACACAACACAAGTTCTTCCGAGGGGTCAACCCGAGCGCTTGTGGTGTTCGCGATAACTGATTCTGTTACTATCACGAATTGTACTGCAAATAAAGTGCGTTAAACGGGAGAATTTTTGAAGTCAAAACACTGGTGAAGAACCATTTAAACACAAAAATGAATTCGGATGCGGAACGAGTAAGCATAGGAAAAGGCGGCGGGCGCAGCGACGGATCGACCGCGGACGAGAGTGGGAAGAAGAGAACAGCCGCGTACGACATATTCCGAAGAAGCAAAAAGATTATTAGATCACCGAATGCTACTAAATCACAGCATAGCGAAAATGAAGAAGGGGAATACAGCAGTACCGATTCCAGGAAATCGCCTAGAAAGGAAAACAAGTGCAAGAAAAACTCCAGGGTGGAGGAAAAAATAGACCACCTTACAAGCATATTGGAGAGTTTCATGACTGAAATGAAAACAAGCGTCAATGCAATAAAACAGGAAATGGGCGACTTAAAAAGGGAGGTGGCGGAAGTCAGAAACGGGGCGGAACAGACCAATAAAGAAGTCCGATCAATGAAAGAAACAAATAAGGAAACTTCAGAAAACCTGGAAGAAGAAATGGGAAGATTGGAGGCGAAAAGCGCAGAACTCGAGCGCAAGTTGGAAAGAATAGAAAGAGAGAAAATACGTAATAACGTTGTGATGAGTGGAATAGTTACCGAAGAAGGAGACCCCCAGAAACTAAAAGCAGAAATAAAGAACCTCGTCAAGAATAAGATGGGAATAGACATCACAATAAACAAAGCGTATAAAATAGGGGAGAAGAGATGTGTTTTTGAACTGGACAAATGGGAAGATAAACTAGAAATACTGAAAAACAAGATCAAAATATCAGGTAACGAAATATATATGGACAGCGACCTTACCCCAAATGAAAGAATGATAATGAAAGAAATCAGAGAAAGGGCAAGGAAGGAGAGAGAGAAGGGTAACAGAGTGAAGGTGGGACACTTGAAACTCATTATGAAGGAAAAGGTCGTAATCTGGAATGAACAATGCAGAGGGCTGATTGAAAGGAAAACGGAGGCGACGTTTCCCGATACAAAAAACTGAATAAAAACGAACTGCATGATGAATTTACGACGGACAGGCGAGGACATGGCAAAACGATTAAAAGGAAGAAACGACATGGGAGGCAAGAGCTGGTAAGGATTGGCACGTGGAATGTGAGGACGATGCTGAGGCCGGGGAAAATGAATGAGATTGCGAATGAATTGGAAAACTATAAAGTGGACATAGCAGCGATACAGGAAACCAGGTGGAAGGGATATGGAGAAGTTGTACAAGACGGTTTTATATTCATGTACTCCGGAGAGAATATGCAAGGTAGAAATGGCACGGGATTTTTTATAATGAAGAGAACGATCAAAAATATATTGCACTTTAAACCAATAGGAGGAAGACTCTCGTATCTAAGAATTAAAACGAGATCAAATAACTTATCGATTGTAAACGCATACGCGCCAACCGAAGAAAGTAGCGAGGCAGAGAAGGAACAGTTTTATTACGAGCTGGAGACACTTTATGAAACAATCCCCAAACACGATACAATAGTACTTATGGGAGATTTCAATGCAAAAATCGGAAAGGAAGAACACATGAGAGCGGTAGCGGGGAGACAAACAATACACACATGCACAAACGACAACGGCACAAGACTATGCGACCTAGCGGCGGCACTGGACATGATAATAGCGAGTACCAAATTTAAACATAAAAAAGTTCATAAGATCACATGGACCTGGCCCGGAGGAAGTAACATGGAAGGTAATCAAATAGACCACATATTGGTGACAAGAAGAAGAGCCTCGTCGATAAAAGTTGTGAGATCATTTAGAGGAGCGAATGCCGACTCTGATCACTACCTCGTAATAGTAGAAGTTAAACAGAAGACGTCCTTAACAAAGATTAAACAAGAGATAAGGAAGGGAATTGCAATAGAGAAACTTAAACATGAGACAACTATAAGGAAGTATGAGGATAATATAAGGGTTGAGATGGAAAAAAGGAGGAAAGGTGAGATAAATGACTTGGACAAGGAGTGGAAGATAATATCAGATATCATCACAACAACTGCAAGGCATGTGATAGGATATAAAGAGAGAGCAAAACGGAAAGCATGGTTTGACAATGAATGTGGAGAAAAAATAGAGAAAAAAGAATAGCACGACTCAGGTGGCTAGAGACGAATACAAAAAGAGACCTCAGCAATTACAGAGAAAAAAGGAAAGAAGCCGAAAAATTGTACAAACGGAAAAAGAACAAATGGTTAGATGAGAAAATGAAGGAAATAGAGGAGAATAGCGCAAAGCATAACATGAAAGCATTCTATGACCAAATAAACAACAAAAGAAAGATACATGCGATCAAAACAAGAGGCATGAGGAACGAAGATGGCAGACTGGAAAGTGAACCGGAGGAAATAAAGAAGATCTGGACGAAACATTTCGAGGGGCTGCTGAATGTGAAACGAGAAAGGGAAATAGAACGAACCGAAACGGAAGAAACAGAGAGCGAAGAAGAAATAGCAGAACCAGAAAGGGAAGAGATAAAGGAGGCAATTAAAAGATTAAAAAACGGAAAGGCTGCGGGTAGCGATGAAATAATGGCAGAGATGGTGAAGTATGGCGGAGAGGCACTACATGATAAAATATATGAACTGATAAAAAGAATATGGAGACAAGAAAATATGCCGAATGAATGGTATGAAGGAATAATAGTTGCTATAAGAAAGAAAGGAGATGCCGAAATATGCGAAAACTATAGAGGTGTAACACTCCTAAACGCGGCCTACAAAGTACTATCAACGATTATACACAACAGACTCAGCGAGTACACAAATAATATAATAGGAGAATGCCAGTTCGGTTCCAGAAGAGGAAGATCGACGGTGGGTGCCATACACTGCCTGAAACAGATTGGAGAGAGGAGTTATGATTACGACATGGACATACACATGCTCTTTGTAGATTTTAAACAGGCGTTCGATACAGTGAGTAGGTAAAAACTGCTGGAAACCCTGAAAGAACTGAGGATACCAAATAAATTGACAAGGTTAGTCATGATGACACTCAATAAAACGACAGCCAAAATAAGGACTCAGTAGGAGAAACAGAAAATATAGAAGTGAACATCGGAGTGAGGCAGGGTGATGCGATGTCGGCGACACTATTTAACATAGCGCTAGAAAACATTATCAGAAAAACAAAGTGTAATGGAACAATCACAAATAAGGAGAGTCAACTCATTGCATACGCTGACGATGTCGTAATCATTTCAAGAACGGAAGAAGGAATGAAGAAAGTACTCCGAGAAATAAAAGTAGCAGCAGAAAAAATGGGTCTGAAGGTGAATAATGGTAAGACTAAATACATGAGATGCCAGAGAACTAAACCCGACAACAGAAACGACATAAGGATAGACGACTGCATTTTCCAGAAGGTCGAAAGCTTTAACTACCTGGGAATGCGAATGATGAGTAATAACGATGGAAGAGAAGAAGTTAGAATAAGAATACAGGCCGGTTACAGAGCATATTACGCAAACAGAGATATATTGAAAGATAAGCAAATAGCGAAAAAAAAAACAAAATTAGGATATATAAGTCACTAATAAGACCGGTGGTAACATACGTGGCCGAAACCATGTGCATTACCAGTAGGGAGAAGGAACAGCTTATAGAGTCTTCGAAAGGAAGATATTAAGAGTAATTCTGGGGCCAAAAAGACTAGATGGAGAGGTAAGAGCGAAAATGAATTTTGAACTACGGGAGGAGATGGACGGAGAAGATGTGGTGAAATATATGAAGGCGCAACGCATAAAATGGTTGGGGCACATAACGCGTAGCGGTGACGAGGATGTGACAAAACGATTAACGCTATGGAAACCGGACATGGAAAGAACGAGAGGAAGACCGAAGGTACGGTGGTGGAAATGTGTGACGGAAGACCTGATGGAGATGAACGTGCGGAACTGGCGACATGTGTGCAGCGACAGGGGGAGATGGAAGCAAATAGTGAAGGAAGCAAGAACACATCTGAGATTGTAAAGAAGAGATAAAACAAGAAAAGAAGGAAGTGAAATAGAGTGTAATGCATTGTATTTATATTTATGTTTATGTAATCAAAGGACACAGAGGACTTATCCCCCTCAAAAAAAGGATTTTGTAAGTCTTGAAAAGACAGCTCAATTCCGCAAGGAATGTAAAGCTATTTAATAATAATAATTATTTACAGACATCCAGAATTAAAAAATTAAATTAAATGTTTCGGCATATTTACTTATGCATACCTATCCAGAAAATTTAACAAAAAACGAAAAAAGTAACTTCCAACGGCAATGTCGTCCTTATAAAATGGAAAATTATATTACCAAAGACCAGGCAAACAAGAATGGTTACCAGTAATTATAAACGACGAAGAAAAAACGATGATGATGAAAATGATTCACGAAGGTGCACCAACAAATGATACTAAATTCAGTGTTGAAGCGAAATCCTTGGCTGCTCATCGTGGAAGAGACGCGTCAATGTCCCTATTAGAAAAACGTTGTTATTGGTCCACTATGTATACGGACATTTCATATTTCGTCAAGGAATGTGATATCTGCCAGAAAATAAATCCAGCTACTTTAAAAGTAATCCCCGAGCTGCAACCTGTGCCTACAGCTGTAATGTCGCAAATTGGAATAGATAGCCACCCTACCGGAAGTAAATAATAAAAAATATATTATTGTGGCGATTGATTACTTCAGCAAATGGTCTGAAGCTAAGGCTGTTGAAAATAAAACTGCGGAAACCGTTGCCCGGTTTTTGTTCGAACTTATTTGTAGACATTCTTGTATATCCATACAAATAAATGATCAGGGAAGAGAATTCGTTAACCAAGTATCGGAACATCTACACACACTGACGGGAACCGAACAACGTGTGACCTCCGCCTATCATCCGCAAAGTAATGGCCTAGTGGAAAGACAAAATCGAACTATTAAAAATATGTTGCTTAAAACCTTACATGAAGAAGGTAATGTAAACCGATGGCCCGATATACTTGATGGTGTTCTGTTTGCTCATCGTTGCGTACGACATGAATCCACTAAATTTTCGCCGTTTTTTCTGCTTTACAACAGAGAATTCCATTTTTATTAAATACAACGCAGGCTTCTGGTAATCGGGTTCGTTTAATAATTGCAGTGTACTGGGAAAACGTATCCAACCGAAAGATTTATTATTATCTGTGGAAGTGTATGAATACAAATCTGATCCAATAAATGCCGCAGTAAAATGTAGCTCGACTTCTGTTGCCCATACTGCATCACTTCTCATTCGACTGTTTTCTAAGTAATTGGTAGTTCCAGAAAAATTATCAACTTCAGTTTTTCTTTCCGCCATAAAATTCGTAATTTTTTGTCTCATTTTCTTATAATGTTCTTCAACACCTGTTATACATACAGAAATACATCTGAAAAAACAATTACCATCTGCTATAACATCAATTGTTGAAAATGACGAATGAAGAACGGAATTATGCGATGTCTTGAAATTTGGGTTTTTGGTAAGAGTTAGTTTTTCTTTTTTGCACAACTTGCTTTGCCACCCATGGTTAATTGTACGGAATCGAAATTGTGATTTCGATGAAGTGGAAGTTATCGAATTCATGCTGTTATCATCACTGTTGTCACTAATCTTTTTTTCTTCCACAAAATTCTTTAAACGATCCTTTTCTACTTTGAGAGATACTTTGGCGATATATGGTTTTAAATTACGCATCGGATATTTTTTTAGTAGGCTTTTTCCCGATTTTGATTGCAAAACACAGTTATTATTTTTTTGAATTTCTGAAATTGAATATGATGGTCCTGAAAATGGTGCAGTTGACCAACCACCTTTGCGATCATCTCTGGCACAGTTTCGCACAAGTACCAAGTCTCCAACTTTAAAAATCAGTTTCGTATTAGCATGCCGTGTATTGTAGGCCTTCTTTTGTTTTTCCTGAATGTTTTTAATATTCTCGGCGGTTTCTTTAAACAACAAGTTCTGGACTTCCAAAATTTTTCCAAGGTTAATATCGAGGTCTTAGTTAAGGTATAAAAGACACAAAGAAAGAGAGTTGATCTTCAATTGATATGAACAATTTTTTTTTAATTTAATAAAAAAGTATTATTATTAATAGTCCACTTAATTTAAGTTTTTGCCTTGGTTTTTGATTCAGAACAATTTTTAACGTCGGTGAAATTTTACCTCCTCGATAAATATACACTAGTGAAATTTTACCCCGGGGTAAAATATCACGGGGGTAAAAATTCACGGTTACACCGGTAAGCTACATTTTTAATTTAGCAGAAATATGAATTTCTGAATTTTCAAAGTTCCCTAAAATCCAATGTCCGCTTTTCCCACAAATGGGAAGTTTAGTTCCTCTCATTCCTATAAATCGCTTATTTTTAAATTTTACAAATTGTTATTGTTTATAATCACTACATTTCTTCTCGCATGATTTTGTTTATAAAGTATTTAGGTGGTTTATTTTTGAGAATTGAAGAAGATAAAGGGATAAAATTAAGAAAGGAAACGATATGTTGCGAGCGAGACCCAGTAGAGAAACAAGAAAAATTACTTTTTTGATAATAATTACTTGATGAAGACATTGCATATAAGGATAGTATTATACATTTTACATATTATGCAATCAGGTCAATATTTTGTAAGTCTGTTCTGAATATTCGATTCGCTGAAATTACGTGGTTATTTAAATTTAGAATTTAGGGCTTTTGTCACTCAACTATATGTATCAATTACTAAACGAAATGCAAATTTAAGTTTATTCACTAATTTTGACTAATCGATTTAGAACAAAATGGTCATAAAACCATAGAAATGTTTAAGAAGTTTCTTCTCAACTTGAAAAATAAAAGCATTTGTAACTAAAACTAATTTGTTTACAGTCTTTTTAAGTAGGTTAGAAAAATTTAAATTGGATAAGTTTTGTAAAAGTTACTGGCGTTAGATTAAGATGCAACAAACATTGAAATACTTACACATAAAAATGTGGGTCAAACCTGCAAACTGTAATTCGTTTAAATTTCAATTAAAGATGTAATAATGGTTTTGTAATCTGCAGTGATCCCACGCTTACCAAGTCTAGCCATAACTTTTAGTGTTACTTAAAAAATATTAACACTTTTGATAGCCAAATTTTGCAGTGAACAAGTAATAGAAATTTAAACAAGGTGGAACTCGCTTTAGCGACAGTTCTTAGGCTTCTATACAGCTACCTTTCTGGTGTGGAAAGTTGTTATTATCTGGTTATTTTTGATCGCCATATAATGTAACATCACATAATCAGATAATCTGCACCAATTAAATTTTTTGCGATTGGTAATTATCATTTATTATATAAGTAATAACAATCAAACTTTTCCATTCTATTAGAAATTTTACTTCTCTGTAATGTATGGTCCTTTTTTTGAGGTGGACCAATCCTCTCCTTTCTCTTTTATTTATAACTTAACTTCACTAACCACATCAATAAAAAATTATTTTTTCACATCAAAGTAAAACAAGTAGTTTATATAGGGAGACCTCTTCGAAAATATCTTTAACTTAGTAAATTTCTTTCGAACATTTGCGTATTTATAAATATTAACGCAATACTATATAGACGAAGTATTTAAAATATAACAACGTATCAG
Organism: Podabrus alpinus; assembly: GCA_932274525.1. Taxonomy (NCBI): domain Eukaryota; kingdom Metazoa; phylum Arthropoda; class Insecta; order Coleoptera; family Cantharidae; genus Podabrus; species Podabrus alpinus. Next base: position 10,613,170 of record OW026457.1, on the reverse strand, counting down.
TTGATCAACGTTATGATTGGCCCTGAAACATGCGGACGGACACGAAGCCAGACCATAAGGCTTCTTTCTATACCTTGTATAGAAGCCTAAAAGTAGCGCACTGGCTACCCAGTTCTTAGACCTCTATACACACAGAGTATTTCCAACACGATTTGAAACGCTCTGTATGATTTTGAATTATGCGGACGGACAGACGGACACGGAGCCAGATCATAAGGCTTCTTGTTATACTTTGTATAGAAGCCTAATATCAACGTATCATCGTATCAACTTATCATCGAATCATCGGATCATCGGATCAACGTATCAACGTATCATCGGATCAACGTATCATCGGATCAACGTATCATCGGATGAACGTATCATCGTATCAACGTATCATCGGATCAACGTATCATCGGATCAACGTATCAACGGAACAACGTATTTAAATTTCCTATATAGGTGAAAAATTATGTAAATAAAATATAACTTATATTTGGTCTGCATTGAAAAAACAGACAACGTATCAACGTATTTAAATTTCTTATATCGGTGAAAAATTATGTAAATAATAAATAAGGCTTCTTGTTATACTTTGTATAGAAGCCTAAAAGTAGCGCACTGGCTACCCAGTTCTTAGACCTCTATACACACAGAGTATTTCCAACACGATTTGAAACGCTCTGTATGATTTTGAATTATGCGGACGGACGGACAGACGGACACGGAGCCAGATCATAAGGCTTCTTGCTATACTTTGTATATTAGAAGCCTAAAAGCGAACCCAGGAGTCTGGATAGGGTATGGAATACCCTCCGGAATATTATCAGCATAGCCAAGAAAAGTAAAGCAGTATCGTTATATTTTTTTATGTTTTGCCGCCTGATCTCCATATGCCCATCAGTCATCAACCGCCATTTGTTTAAAAATGGTACAGAAAAAAATAACAGAATTTTCTTCGTAAAGATATTAGTTATACCGGCGATTATTGCACTAACTCAGCCACTTGAAAACAATTTTCGAGTGCTACACACTAAAGAACATGCTTATATTTGTCTATTAAAACAAAAAAAAGTGTGAACGGGGTCAAAACAACCCCAATATCGACTTTTGAAAAGTACGGGAAATCAGCATCGAGTATGCGGCAGGCCCCGGTGGATGTCCCATCGTTCGCCCGTTGTTGCTTGAAATCGAGTGAAATTTTTTCTCTCCGATTTGAATTTTTCTTTGAAATTCGGATAGATGGTGGTGTGATTAGTGGATATTAGTAATAAATATAATCAAAAAAATGGAAAATAACCCGTGTATTGCCGAAAAAGTGACAAAATAAAAAAAATTTTTCCTTCGAATTTTGGGGTGTGCATTCGATAAGGAGGGTAATCCATCGTCAAAACCTACCCTTACGGGGCGCCGCTCCGCTCCGCGTTGCACCCCTCCAGGGCGGTTTTGACTCTGGTTACTAGGCTAAACATACGAGAAGCGCCACCCATCAAGAAAGCCGGGATAAATGAAACCGGGATGTGAGAGAACCTCGAAATAGCATTAAAAAGTATAGTTGCGGTATGGGGCAGTAAACTATTACGTTTCACCCCCAAAAAATCGCGTAAAAACAAAAAATAATCGATGTTACATGTACGAGAGACGAGCTGCATCTGCCGGTGCGAAATACTCTAAGTGTTAGGGTCATTTAAACTGCACGGACTGTCAACAAAATGAGCGACGCGCGGAATCTCGTTAAAATTTTACATGAAAATTAGCTAAGTTCAAATTCGATTTTTTCAAAAGTTTGGACCCTATTCACATTTTTTATTATTACAATTTGCTAAAATAAGTGTGTTTTATTTAGTGTGTAGCAGAAGAAATTATGTTTCGAGTGGCTGAGTTAGTGATAGAGTAATAACCCAAAGTTGTAACAATTATTATAATTATATTTAATAGTTTAATTTTTATACCCCCCCCCCCGTTGGACCTAACCTTGAAATCTATTCTGATTTCCTACTGGAGGAGTTTCCTTCCCGACACTTCTGATTAAAGGCATTTCTTGTCAATTTTGCACGTAAAGCCAGTCATTTCCTAGTCGTGACAACTTGTCGATTTCCATAAATAAATCAAATCAACATATTAATAAATACTTAAAAAAGCTGGTTATACATAAATTGTGCACAAAAAAATACTAATACAAAATGAATAAAATTATATGAACAAATAAGATATCTTACATTATTGCTTTCAAGAATATTAAGTAAAATTTAAAAATTTAGTTGCGAAATAATGCAAAAGAAAGTAAATGTCTAACTCCTACCTGAAAACACTTACTTATAACTTCGTTAAATTTTGAATTTTATTGTCAAATACAATTTCAATTATTTGCAAACCTGTAAAGTTTATAACGGTGATACTAAAAGACACCTTCTTCTTCTTAGAGTGTACAAACTTCCCTATGTATAAAAAAACTGGGTTTGAAAACTTCCAAGGAGGTCAGATCCGTTATAATAATTGTAATGTAATGTAATTAAAATTGTATGTAATTAACCCATAATAGCGTTGTCATGGACAGATCACAGTTTAAATTGTTATATCGTTTTCGAAATACTTAAAAGCTTGAAATAATAAATGAAGTTATGAGAATTCACAACATAACAAAATGTGTTTGAAATAAATTATAATCCAGACAAGGAGCATCCGGAGGAAATTCGGAAGACCTGTCTATTTTAATGTCCGAATGACCCCCCCCACAAGGTCCCCAATTGACTTCTCCCCGAATTGGGAATTTTAGTTCCTCTCATGTGGTTTTTCGCCTATAACACGTTAATTTAATTTTTAGGGAAAATTATCGTCAGACCACAATTTATTGAAGAGTACACAATGACGTGTCTATAAAATAATTTTTTCAGAATTCAACTGATGTGATTTCAGAATTCAGAGCAACAGTAAGATATCTAAATTGTGTTTTCTTGTAACGAGAAACCAGAACAAATTGATTTAATCTCATTATTTGATTTAATCGATTTAATTATTTTTCTATAAAATTAGTTACTTTAAAATAAAATCATCTGATAACAGCTAAAACTAAGAGTTAGTGACCAAAGCTTTATCAAGATTCCTGCATAGTTAATGGAGTTATTCAGGAATTAAAAAATAATCATGAAAGTTTAAAAGCAATTTACACAAAACTAAGATTATTTGAGAGATATTCTATTGTAGTTTTGAGGCTACGAACAAGAAATTTTCATTTGAAATACAAATTATTCAAAAACTTCGTTCCAATTTCAAATTTTTAAAATAAAACGCATCTCGTCAGGAATTAATTTTTCTTAGTAGAAAATTTTAGTAGAAAAATAGTAGAAAATTTTAAACTAAGTATTTAATTTTTATATCAAAAATTATTTCTGAGTATTTTAGAGTAATTTTATAAATTAAAAATAAAATTCAGTCTTTTTCTCAAACGGCCTTTTAATTAAATAATTCGAAAGTTATAAAACGCGTCTCGAATTTAATAATTTTATAATTGAAAGGACTTTGGTAAAACAGACTGAATTTTATTTATAATTTATTTAATTTTTATCTGATGAAAATGTTATGTAAACTGAAATTGCGGCCCTGAAATCCCCAATTACGCAAAATTTCAACTTACTCGAATTTTTTTTGAAGTGGAACCGTTTTCTCAGCTGTATATGTCTTGCCTGCACTAGGAGAAAAATTTTTAAAAATTAAAAAGTTATGTATACGCCAATTTTGGTTAAATAAGAATTTTTCGTAAAAATGAAATAAGATAAAAACTACAATCCATATAGTTGGAAGAGAAGCGTATATACAGGATGGGAAGGTTCATTCGAAGATTCAAATGCATATTTCTAATAGGAACGTACCTTTTTCTATTTTTTTTCAAATTTTCTATTGAATTTAAGCTTTCCTGAATTTTTTTCTACCTCTAGCCATTTTTCGCCTACGTTTTCTGAACTATTAATTTATAAAACAATGTTTAAATTATGAACATCTTCACTGAAAACTCCAGCGTTTGTGGGCTCTTTATAATTGAAGATATTTGTGGTAAAATAAAAAAGATCTCATTCTATTTTCCCGTAATTTTTTTTGTTTGATTTTCATTTCTCAAGTAAGTTTCTAGTCTCAAATTTAACTTGCATTTCCACTTATCTTAATTATGCTTGTCCGATGAGGTCCTAATAAGATCTAAAAATTAAATTGTAGTGACCTATCGTTTTCCAATTTTCATTAAATACGAACCCCTTCCCGCCAGTACCAGTCACATTTTCTTCTTCATTAACTTCGAATTTATTAATTCTTTTAATGGGTATTGCAGTTAAATTTTTCCTGCGATCTTAAATTTTGCGGTTCAAATATTGGCAATTTTTTTTTACAGAAGAGGTTCTAACGTAATTAACTAATTGGTTAGGTAATTAGTAGTCTATTTCGGTAGTAAAGGTTTCTGTAATCTGCACAAGGTGAGATTTAAAGCACCTAATCCATAAATTAGTGCCGCAAGCTGAATCGTTCAAGTGGATTGAATCAAAAATTTATTGTGGAGCGTAAGTAATCTTCAGTAAGTGATGATTCATTAATTTTAGTGCTAGTTTATGCACATGGTTGCTAGTTTATGTAATCAATCTCGCATGCATATGCCCTACCATGTTTCAAGACCGGTCGCAGCTGCAATACAGTTCTACGTTAGGTCGTAGAGAATAACGGAATGAGATTTGAAAAAAACGAATACTATATTTTACTTAAAGTCGCAAATTCGTTTGGATTTGTTTCGTAGTCTTTCGTGCTGTGTAGTAACCTAAGCCCGATTAAAAATGTATTATGCATTCCGCTAAATCCAAACTAGCGGAGATACCATAACGTATCGCAAATTATAGCGAACGTTTGGGTGTTCCGCAGGGTTTGTCTTCTATTTTCAAGTTTCAAAAGGTTAATTACATCGTGTGACAGTTTTATTAAATAATAAACCGGAAAATTAAACCACCATCCTCGAGTAATTTCAAATCTGCGTTCTCGTTATCTCATAACAGAATACAACATATCTACTTAATATTATGAAATTTTCATAAAACAATAAGTGCAGTGAATATTGTGCTGTATAATCTGCATTAAAGTTAAACGAGACGTAAACTGGTAAATCCGAGTTATTTAATAATAATTATCCCGTAGTATCGATCTGGTGGTGCAATCCGTGACAATCAATTTAACAGGTTATCATCATCATCATCCAAGAAATGATGTGCTTTTTATAACATCATTTTTATAAACCCGTAAAAACTGACAAACCTTTGAAATGCAAAAAAAACTTCAAAAGACTTCAAATATTTTCAGCACGTTCAATGTAAATGTTACGTTCCATATCACGTTTTATTCCAAATAGTCAAATCTATAATGACTGAAGCTGAAAAAGTGGAAAAGAATTTAATTAAAAGCGCTCCAAATGCGTAAATAAGAAATTATTTTGCAGCTTAAAAGTAAATAAAGTGTTTTATTATTATATACTCCAACCATATTAAGTAATTTTCTTTTGATGCTCCTTCATTTAGCACGTTTTCTCATTATGAAAGAAAATCCATGACAATATTTTTAAGTTTTGTCATAGAATTTTCTTTTAGTACACTTGAGGGTTAATTTTCTTTCACAAAATTATATATTTTAATTATATTTATACTTTTTTTTATTTAAGTGCTTTAATATCCGCATCGTAACACTGTTAAGGGTAGGATTTTATTGCATAGTTTGTTAAGGCAGAGATATAACACCAGAAATTTAATTTTTAATTTTTATAACCAATTACAATATAATATATTAGCCCCGAACGGACGACAATTAGGAAATTTAGGTACAATTCAAATTTACTTATTAATTTTCATAATTTCCTGTTAATTACAGTGGCAGCTATAGAAATCCTTATAATATCCGATTGTGAAATGAGTTCAAACATGATTAAATACGCTAAGGGTAGATGACACCCATTTGTTTTCGTTGTTTGTCTTATTAAAGTATAATTACTTCTAATGATTTATAGTGAGTTAACAAGGGCTTCTCTAACAACACACCACTTACTTAATAACCAACGCAAATTTGACAATTAAATGAAAACTTTCTTCATTTGTATCAAACAATTTTTATTTAAACAACAAATTCAAGTAACTTAAAACATTCATTAAATGTTGAGATGATACTTGGACAATTAGTAAGTACTCCACGCCAATTTAAATATTTAAAAGTTTTTTTTTATTAAATCTACCCTGTCTATTTATAATCTGTTAACAATTAACAAGTAATTATCAAAATGAATTGTAACCAAACGCTTTAATATTGTGTTTCGCAAATTGTATTAGACAATTGCTTAATTTGCATATTTCAGCAGGATATTTAGTCGAAGGACACTAATTTCAGTTAATCGTTTTCATTCGTTCATAAATCATGAGAAAATCACGCTAAAAGTTTGCATGCTTGGACGATTCAGGAATTCTGCAATCTATCAATAGAATCCTTCGAACTAAGCACAAGTGAGAAGCATTCCGCTCTAAATTATCAGGAATTTGATTAAAATCGTAAAAAAAAAATTAATAAGAATTTTGAAAATTTTCCCTTATGTTATTCGTTAGTGACAAGAGCGGAATTTATTTTCTAAATAAATTTAATTTATTTCTTCTTTTGTTGATACTACGACGTTTTAGACAAAAACAAGAAACTAAATTAATTTTGTTGTGAGATAAATGTTTGTTATACGGTTTTTGTATGACTGATTCTTAATTAAATGTTAATTAGTGAAATGTAAAATAAACAACAATTTTTTTTAAAGTTAATGCATTGTTCACATAGCGTTGTTATTTAATAATTTTCAGTATGAAAACTATTACTGCTATTACCATATCAAATAAGTAAAAATATCAGCGTCGGAATGGTTGATAAAATTCAGTAATGATGTTTGGTGGTTTTCGCACATCTTTGAAGGGATGCTGTTTAACTCGTCAAAATAATCCAAGCGATGCTTAACTTGACGCAGAAACCAACCAAAAACCAAATCAGGATCTGATTGTGATGTATACCGGGTGAAGTAACCGACCGAAATAAACTTTTTTATGAGTAAATTTTAGAAAAACAAAAAAATACGTCTCCCCTCCAGCTACCACTACTTTAAATTTTAAATAGCGCTTTCTAACTTGCAATACATCATTTAAAGGTGAAATACACGTTAAAAAATTGGAAAAATTGGATCGATTTATGAGTTAGAAGTGAAAATGGAAAGATAAAACAAAAGTATTTGAAATTTTAGGGAACTCCGGGCAACACATATTAACTTTGACTTTGGGAGATTACAATTTCAACTTTCGGCGAGAGGAAATAACAGACAACATCCTTATCTTCGCAATCGAAAAGCTAGCCCAAGCGGGTAAAGAGATGGCAACGGGGAGATGACCTCATCCCAACAGGGTCATTAAGATGGTCCTCACCGAGAGTCCACAGCCGGTGCTTGATGTCCTGAACGAATGCGTAAGGAGGGGTACTCACCCCACACAACCTGGTCACCAATATGCTAGAAAATCAGCAAAACTGTGGGAATTTTATATAACTGCAATGGTGATCAAGATAATGAGAGCCAAAGAAAGGGAAGAAAGAAGGCAACAACAGTAAGCCATCCAGTAAGAAGAGAAAAGGCCCGAAAGGGTAAAAACTAAGTATCACTAAGAACGAAGATAAAAACATCATACGCGATAGAGCCTGAGGAGCGATGAAGAAAATGTCGTAAAACGACACAACTCCTCTCAACTACATCAAAGGGAGGTTCAGATTTAGTCGACTAAACCTAAACCTTTTTTCATGTAACTGAAATGTAGCCCTTTGCCGCCGCAAGCTAAGAAAGGATTAAAATTTTGCAAAAAATTGTGTGACGGTTGAAGCCCAAACAGAAAAAAAATAGTTAGAAACATTTTTCACCAATTTCACTCAAAAATTCAACTTGGTGCCTCCTTGGTTTTCGTTAATAAGTCCTCAAAAGTCCCATCAAAAAATGGAAGTTCATTGAGGCCCAAACGATTCTCGAATTTTGTCAACAATGGTATTTTTGATGGAAATTGATGTCAACTGTCGTTTTTAGAATTTAAAATTACGCTACATTGAAATAACTCTGTTTCGGTTTCTTCTTCGAAGTTCAATGAAGTCCAAACTTTAAATAGCAATTTTATTCACAAACTCAATTAGCGCAATCTTTTGGGTTCCCTCTAGTCAAATTCTTGTTTGAAATTAGTGACAAACCTTTAAGCATCCTTTGACTCTCAAGAGCTTTTATTCACTTTTTATTATATTTTATAACTTCAATTTTATTCCAAAATCAGGGCAAATTGAAATTTTGTAGATACATAACTACATTATATAATTTTGAGAATTAAATTGTATGCTATACAATTTTAGTCCGTAATTATAATGTTAATATTTCCTCAAAATGCAAATAGGCACGTAATAGGCGAAAAATACACAATTGGAGGAGAAGCTTACTTGGAATTTTAAAGAACACTAAATTACACATATCTGCTAATTTTCAGATTTTTGATAAACGGAAAATATTCTTTGCCTGGACTATTACACTGTAAAATACTTTTAAACTTCATGTTTTTACAATTTTTATTAATAATACATGTATATTTAAAACTCATGTTGCTCGGAGTTGCCAAAAATTTCATATATCCACAACTTTGTAAAAAATAAAATTGAAGCTCAAACGAAGCTCTATCGATTGATATCAATTTTACACAAAACTTCAAAGTGGGAATGAAAATAGCACGTCATCATGTCATTACCCCCCCTCCCCCCCAAATATTTCTCTTATAACTCTGCAATTGTTAAGGAACAAACCGGAACAAACGAAAATAATAGAGACCCAAACGGTGCTCTAACAATTCGACTTGGGGAATCAACACGTCTACAGCTACCCCAAGATTTTCGTGAATACCTCCGCTGCCGTGGAGGTTCAATCAAAAATATTGAAAGCTCAAAACGATGCTCGAACAAACCTATAATTTTATTTAAAAAAAATTGATTTGGGGGGAGCTCTGACATGCACCTTCATAAACTATGAAAAAAAATAAAGATTGTTAACGTCAATGAAAGAGGATTTTTCCACCTTAATAATGATGTATAACTATGAAGGTAGAGGGCACTACTTAAAATTTCAAAATAGGGGTAGCTGATAGGGAGCGGGTTAAACTTGAACTTCATAAGGTATTGGTTTTGAACTTCCCCCCTCGTTATCTAAACCGATGTTGTTTTCGTTTTTCACAAATTTACTCAAAAAAAAGTTATTTCGATTGGCTACTTGTGAAATTAACACCTTTACAGCAACAAAATGTTTTATAAATCTACATTGTAATGCCTCGTACAAACTAACGAGCGGAACTGCGAGCCGAACCTTACTGCGAGCGGTGTGGCGAACATTTTAGCAAAATCGCAACAAAAGGACGAGCGGCCCCCACTTCTTCGATTAATCAATGTTCGTCAAGAAGCCTTTCACCTAGTTTTCTCCTACCTCATCAACGAAATTCAATTGTGTAAGTCTCGCATAAAGACATTACAAAGTATTTAATATTATCGTCTATACTGTTATGATATTGGGGATAGAGAAAAAGGGGATCACCAATCAATAATTTTGATACCTTCTTTTTCATCAAATTTTCTTTAACATTAATTTATCTCTTTGAACTCTTATTCACTTAATTCAAATTTAACTTCATCTTTTGCTTCTATTTTCCAATAAATGAACACTTCATCCACATCAATTGAAATTGTTTTTCACTTTATAACGTCGTTTATTTTAATTCAATACAAAATTCTTTAGTAGTACAAATTAAAATGTCATCATCAAGCATCGAACTATGAACGAATAATTTTTATTCCTTCTAGTAAAATGTCCACAATTGCAGTGGCGTATCAAATTCGCTATTATAGCAATACTTAATATAGCTAAATGACGATGATTCTCATCAAATCCATTCATCCATCCACTACAACAGTTATTATAAAAATAAAACCAAAAGACTTGCTTTACTCATGAAGCACACAAAATTTTAAAATATCTACAACAGATCAGCGAGATTGGTAATTCTTTACCTTCAACACGTACGAATGTATCGTATTCTCCAAATAGCTAGTCCGTCAATGCCACAACATCTGTTGCTGGGTGTACAAATGTGTTTCCAGATGATGCACAGTGATTCCCAAATTAATGTTCTTAAATTTCACACAAGCAAGCGAATTCGCTTTACTTCATAGTTACAATTTTCTACTTCTCATTCTTATTTTCACCAAATTAATTATATTCCAGTATCAAATACTTTCAGGCAGAATGCTGGCGTCAGTAAATTCCTTGTGATTCGAACAAGGCAAGTCGGTCGCATGAGGGGACCTACAGTTTCGCCATCGTATTTTTCCCGGTTAATCACATGCTCTTAAAGTAATGATCAAGAATAGTCATACTAATTGACAGATTTGTTCATTTCAGGAAGACAAGGGATGCACTTTTAGGTCGTGCCCAGGAGAGGCGAAGTTTTTAACATAAATACTAAATTTCCCTATTAAAAATTCATATCTACAAAATTATTAAACATATAAACAAAAACTTGTCAATAAAACACATGACAAATGTCGAGGGAGATTTGGTAAGCAAAAAATTCTATTATTATGGTATACGCCGTGGGAATTAAACACCTAAAACTTGGCTATAGAAACTAATAGGCTAACTTCTAGGCCATCCGTTCACCTGTCCGTTGAACAACAAACTAAAAAGACGGTTAAATATTACAACAACGCATGTAAGGTTCCGTTTTAATATAGTATAGTAAAACAGGTCAGGCATTTTAAAATCAATACCTTGCTTGCATATTTAAACCCATCCAGTGTTTAATTTAGTGTTAAGGTAGACCCCGTCTGCGGTTTTAACCGCTAAACTCCATTTTTTATTCGCTATTGTATTTATAGCATCAGAAGTAAGCCGGTATACAAATTTTGGTGTAGTAAAATTTAATCCGAGATCTAAGACTGCGGTCCACTATTTAAACTTTATTTGACCTGATCAAAAAATAAACTTGTTCATTAATCAACAATATAATTTGTATAGGGGTGGTCCAGGCATTTATATTACGTATTGTTATCGAAATATTGAACCTCGAGTTTTGTAATAATTGTGCACAAAAATAGTTTACGAAACGTGTGATTACTGGGGAGAAAATTGAAAGACTACAAAAACCAAGGCAGGTGGTTCGGTTGAAGTTCCATCAGAACTTTTGAAACTTTCAAACGAGAAGAGCATAATAGCTATTCATAAGTTATTTAATAAAATAATATCATACTGGATTTTACCTCGGCTGAGAGCAGCAATAGTCGAAACACAAGTTTTGGTGCAAAATAACTACGATCAGAGATAAGACGTATGGCTATGTTTTATAGGCTATAAAATGCCTTCGATCGAATACTATCGTAAGCTTGTGGATGTTCTCAAAGTAAAAATGGAAATAGACCAAAAATATATTCGATGCATAGAGAGGATCAGATGACCCAAATGAAAATCGATAAAGAAGATGGGATACGTTCTCTTTTTCATGGTTGTCACTTAAGATCCAGATGCATTCTGCAATTCTGTATTGAAGTTTAAAAAAAATTGATTAAGCGAGTAAAAAAGTTCGGACACCTTGGAACACAGAGATAATATGTGCCAAATGGAGGTCGCCTGAAGAGCATTTTTATGGAACTCTGACTATATTATATGCTCTGCTTCTGTATTATGGGATGGAAGGACGGACAATAGAAATTCTTACAATGAACAAAATAGAGATTTTGAAACTTTGTAATGTTACGAAACATTTTGTATTACAATTCATTCGCTCTTGGGCTCTCAGCAAGGCAACATGTTATTTTGCTTCATAATAAAAATTTGAGTTGCAACATAAAAAGTATAGTCGAAAGGTTTGAAAGAAGATAGCAGTGCTGAGTAGCTGAAGAAATTGAGGATAAAACGGATGTAGAAAAATAACGAATAAGAATTCAAGGAAAAATTTTAAAATTATGTAACTGCTAGAAAAATATACCAAAGACAGATCAACACAATAAATTAAATATTAAAAGAAAAAAAAGTTAAGATTCTAAAATTTAAATTGTAATATTAAAGGTGAAAGCAAAATAAATTAAAGTAGGGCATCTAAAATGCATATTATGTATGCTACGAAATCTGGCAGGTGTAAAATAAAGCTCGGCTTTTTCTAAAAGAAAATAAAATCGCAAATATTTAAAATTTTAGGAATTTTAAACCTTTTCCGAAATAAGAACGCATTTAAAAATTCACTTCAATATCAATTACAATCTTTGATGCGCTTATCAAACTATTTAGTCAAAACTACCGGAGCTACCAAACTCTTCTTGAGTTCTTGAGAGGTTGTAGAAACCTGTAACTTTTAAAAGAATCGCCTCGACAATGAGGTAAAAGCAAATGTAAAGAAGCGACGCCGAAGGCCGAGCAACCTCGCAGAGCTAACAATTTTTTTCAGTCACTATGCAGAATCAGGTGCGCTAACACCCATATTTTGAAACACGTTTGTTCCTAATTCGAGGTACAACATGAAAATAATTTGAAATTTCAATATGTGTAAAATTTATAAACACCATGAATAATTAAATTTTATTGCTCATAAAATTTTATCTAGTGATGTAATTTATAGTTTAATGTCATATAAATTGAAATATTTCATATTTATTCAAAACTAAGCTATTAATTAATGAAATAGCGCTATCTATCAGTTGGGTTTCTACTAAAATAATAGTTCGTAGTTCGACTCCGTCGTGCATAAACACAACTTGTCGAATTTCTTGATTTTTTAATGTCAAGAATACAACCATTTCCACAACAAATAACATTCCAGTTTTTAAATTTTATTCCGAGTTTATCTAAACAATATAAACTATTTCAGGCCTCTTTTAACTATATTTTCATTTATAAATTACTAATATGAGTTTGCCTTGGTTGTGCGGCCTAAGGCCGCACTGATTTGTGATGTACGTAAAGATAAGATTTCTCACTCACTAATCAAAAAATCAGTGAATTGCCTTACAAGGCACCAATCAAAAAACTTAGATTCCTAAATACTGAACTAAGGTATTATCAATGTGAAAATTACAGAACTGTTATTATCCATGAGCGTTCCCAATCTACCCTCTATCTATATCTATAGTACATAATATAATCCAAAGAATGAATTGGAATCAATTCGAAGTACGACCATGTTTCCAATAAAAAAATCAAAGAAATGCAGGCATATGTGCGGCCTTCAGGACCCACAAACTTGGTAAAACTAGAAAGTGGGGTAAATAAAGGCAAATACTTTTTCTCGCGGATTCGTTCCAGAAGACCGAAATAACAGAGGGGATAGGCTGATCCAGTTTTATCAGGATGAGGATGTATATAATCTCTTTCAACTTCGTAAACGAAGACTTTATACTTGTATGTACGTCCCCATCCGATACAAAGGGGAAATCGTAAGAAACCAAATAGACATACTCATCAGAAATAGATAGAAAATGCAGACAAGAACTTATCCAAGAGCTGACATCCACTTCGACCACAACTCCTGTGTAATAGCGAACATGCGAATAAAACTGAAAAGGATCAGGAAGAGACAGGACAATAGGGTATATATCGAACTATTAAACAATGAGGTGATACGCAGTTATGACGAAGCAAATCAGAGATAATATAACATTAGCAATAAGACTAGGGGAAGCGTATCAAGACATGGAATGAAATTTAATCTTCATTAGTGACGGTTATTAGAGATAACTTGACGACGAAATAAATAAAAAAGAAGTCGTGGACGAATGACAAAATCCTTGATCTAACTGATGAACGTCAAAAGTGAACAACAATATAAAATCATATACAAGAAAAAATTAAAAGATATACATATAAAAAGAAAAGATGCACAAAAAAATTGAAGAAATGACGGGATTTGGAAGAACACGAATGCTAATCACGTTATCAAGAATGCAAACAAGAAGGTAAAACTTGAAAAATGGAAAACTTACGTCTAGGAACTTTGTGGCGATGAAAGACCAAAGTGAACAGTTTTGGAGGTAGAAGAGGATGAACCCAAAATAATGAAGCACGAACTGGAATATGTCCTAAAAAGTATGAAGTGCAGAAAATCCACTAGACTCAATCAGATCACATCCCAATAAATATATTAAAACTGTTCCATTGCTTCACTTCAATTCCAACACTTTCTTTTATTTCGAAGTGTTATAATTTTTCAAATATAGGTCAAAGAAGTCGAAAGATTAAATTTTATATTATTTATGGTAATAATTCCCATCAGTGCGGCCTTCAGGCCGCACAACCTAGTAAATCACGTACTAGATCGTAATATTATAAACAAACAAATAAACATACAAGAGGATTGAACTCAAGAACGATAGAACTCGAAGGAAATAATCCCAAACAATTTCATCCGCAAATATGCATAATCAGAGTGATCGAATAATTATTCTACTTTAGTGGCCAGATGATACAGTCGTTAAAAACTTTAAGAGATTTTAATCGTATTACGTAATTAGCGGTCGATCCAACGTCTTTTTCTTCCAATTTAAACGGCACCGAAAAGGAAATTTAATCTACGATGAAACGTAACTATCCAAATACAATAATACAAATGTGTGATCAACAAGATTCCAAAAAAAAACGAACGCACAGAATAAATTCGAAGTTTTCACGTTTTTAATTGATATTGAAAACTTTTATCCGAAAATAATTTACATACAATCGCGCGGCGCCATTCCTTCTTATCAACCACATTTTTCACCAAAAATCGAGTAATCGGATTTCAGCTTAGCTATACAAAATAAATGATCGAATTTTTGAAATAATTGACTGAATTTCAGGAAAGTGCGTTGAGGTCGATTTAATCACGTAATACAATATCGTTAAGTTACGTATAAATAATAATGTTATGAATTATCAATACAAAAGTCGTAAATCACAATAAAATCAAATGTTTGTCAAAAATTGTCGTAATCAAAAACGTAAATGTTGCGCCGTTATCAAATTACTAATGAATTGAATTGTTAACTTGTTGAAAATATAGTAATAAAATTATTCTTTTAACAAATCAATATTACCACGTTGTTAAAAAATATTTACAATGTACAAAATTTGGTATTTTGATGCTTAATTAATTGCTATTCAATTAGGTAAATGTTTAATAATTTGGCAATATTTTTAAAAGAATAATTTTATTGTTATCAAATAACTTTTAAAATAACCAGTAGCGGCTCGTGACCTTTCTTAATGAGAGGGCTCAAAAAGAACAATATAAATTTTATGGTATTTTTATTTACTTGCAGAAAAATGTAATTCTAAAGAAGCTTTAATCGATATACCTTTGAATATACGCGAACGTTTAAGAGATTTAAGCTTTTGTGTTACTTTGAAAATATTAAAATAATAAAATCCTGCGGGGGGGGGGGGGGGAATCGTACCCATTGAAATTTAGAACGTCATCTTAGTCAAGAAATACAAAGAAGTATCATAAAACATTTTTTAACGTTGTATCTTCTGACCACTGTCTGCTGGGGGTCCTAAACCCCCCCGGTTTACAGCTATTAATTGTTTAGAAATCCATTTGCAGTAGTGGATTGTGACTTTTTTCAATCAACAATATTTAAATAAAACAGCCCACAATAAGCATTTAATAAGGTAAGTGAAGGTAATTACGCCACCTTAAGCTTTGTCAATTTTTTTAAATTTTCCTGAGGATAGAGAGAATAAATAAAAATAGGTACCACCAAGAGGAACTTTGTGGGTACAAGAAAAAAAATATTTGAGAGCTTTAGCTGTCTTTTCCATTCCAAAAGATGCGTTTTTCGAAAAGTTGGGAAACTGGCGTATTTACCAACCTATGCAGGCAATTACGCCACCCAAATAAATTATATAAATAAAGTAATTTTACAGCAAGTTTACTATAATAAATGCTTCAATAAAATATGTTACGAGTTTTTTGTAATGTACCTATAGGTTTATTTATGAAAAAAAACCTTTATTTTTTTAATGTATTGACGCAAAGTCCTTCTTGAAATGCCATAAGAGTCCGTTGCTTTTTTCACCGACATGGTATTTGATTTCAAATTGGCCAATGCTTTTTTAAGATCATCCTCAACCCATTTATTGTGTGGAGGAGACATAGTCAATCCTAGTAAACACAAAAATAAATCCCAAAATACGTAAGAACTTAATAATAATAATGCATGACGTAATTGCCAGCCATTACTACTTCATGAATAAACTAATTTTTCTGTGCGTTGAAATTATTTATCACCAGAAAGTGATACATATTCTTGAAGAGCATGAAATTTACAACAAAACAAGTACAGTCGATTCTCGATAAATTGAAACTCAAGGGACCAGAGAAGGACCAGAGAAAAATTTCAAATTACCATTAATTATTACCAAATTATCGAGAGATTCAAATTAACGAGTGTTCAAATAATCGAGAGTCGACTGTATATGCAAAATTTTTTCCACGTCAAAAATAATGCATGCACACAAAAGTAAATGCTTGTCTTACTTACATCAACAAAATCGTACACCGCCATTAACAACAAAAACAGTTGACAAACTCAAGTTAGCCATCAAAATCGGATCATTTCTGTTTTATTGACTAAGAATGTTGTGCCTAAAGGTACAGCGTGGGGTATATTTCGAAAATTTCATTTATTACCTAAGATATTTGAAGGTGGCGTAATTAGCTGCAGTGGCGTAATTACCCTCACTCACCTTAGTCGAGAACTACGAAGTCAGGAAACTTTATAAAGGGTTAAGTGCGAAGCCGCAAGCCGAGCTAATGTGTGTATCTAATAAAATATAAAATTGTGTGGTGAGCCTAATGGCCGCTATACTATTCACTGTTTTTTACATACTGGGTTTGAAATATTTTCCAGATAACCCCATCCATGGGTGATCCTTTCAAGTAAAGGTCATCGTCATCGACCAAAAAGTTCAAAAAGTACAGAGCTAAACGTCTTATGGGGGAATATAAAGTCATTTCTAAAATTATATTGAAATAAAGTGAAATAACTCCAAAACTATCCAATGTAAAAAGTAATTTAAGTAACGCTAAAACTGAATTTTGACCGTTACAACATCTACAAATATGGCGGATGCAATGATAAGCTCGGCCTTCGGCCTCACACGAAAGCGTTTCATAAATTCATCATGTTCGACATATTTTCTGCTTATCTCTAGTTAAACAATGTTGCATTACAAATATTTCTTCAGGTTGTAAGAAATAATTACATAATCTATTTATTTTTACTTTACAGTCACTCGAAATTCTCAGGATTTCTTGCGACCACTGTACTTGTCTATAATAATTAATAAAACCGAATAATTAATTCTTCCTTTGGCCTCACACTTCGATCTCTAATAAAAGTTGTTCGCCTTCGTCATTCTTGACATGTTCTATTTACAGCCTTTTTAAGGTTAATTCACCGTCATCACAACAAAGATGAATTTAGGTTGGTAATAAATTAAAAAATCAATCAGGTGTCACCTTTCCAAATGGTTTAATAATAGTCAAATATTAATTTATTTAAAGACCTATCAAGTTTTTATCGGAGGTAGACGTAACTTTTGCATATGTCTGGAAACCATTTGGAAAGCCGACACCTCTGATTGATTAAAAATAATTTTTTTAGTGACTTTGGATTTAACATAATAGACAGCTGCAAGTTAAAAATACACATACACAGGTGCAATAATTATCTTGGCCTACGGCCTCGCACTTAAGTAATTAAAAATTTTCGCAATTTCATAGTTTTCAATATATTTGCTGCCTTTGTCTGGCTAAATTAAAATCAAAAATATACGACTTCATCGTGTATGTCATTTTACGCCCGCTAATTTCACAGTAGCAGCTCGTAGTTTACTCTAATAGGGGGGGGGGGGCTACTACCAATAATATTTTTAATAATATGTACATATAATAATTATAAATATGTATGTAAGAAATAGGAGAACACAGGTAACACTTAGACCGGCCCTGAAAGAATATAAGAACACAGGTAACACTAAGGCCGGCCCTGACCTGACTGACCGAAGATAAAGGACATCACCACCCACTCAATATTTTAAACCGATAAGTTGTAATACTAACTTATCAGATTAAAATAAAACCAATATACCCAGGAGACATGGACTGAAGAACAGAAGAGCAGCAGAAGTTAATCGTAGATAGTATTTTTATCCTAAGAAGAGTATCGTGCCAACTGTTTTAGTGTTTATTTCGATAATTATTAAATAAAGTGATATAGTATCTTACATCAGAAGTGGGATTAGAACCTTCGTTTAACCACGACAACGGCAGATAAGTACCTACAGTAATTTTTTTTTCCTTTTTATTTCCTTCCTTTGTTTTAGCGTTATTGAAATCCAATTCCCAATGGACCTGAGTAAAAAAACCCACGACCAAAGAGATATCCGATTTCGGCAGCAGAATGACCAACATCGAAAGATACATGGAAATTTTTCTCATGGGGATGAGCGAGAAAAACGGCACACCAAGAAACGATAATCAGGGAAACTCTTTCAACCTCCCGATACACGACCCAGACCACAGTACGCACTCAACGGAGGAATGGATCAACCGAAGTGTAAAAAAATCCCTACAGCAAACGATATGATACTCAAGAGGTGATGGCCAACCGAAAACCAAAGGATGGCCCTGTATGTAGCTGGTGTAAACGACCGGGGCATAACGAATCGAAGTGTTTTAAAAAGACTGGATATTCTCAAATACGTTGCCTGAATACTTCTTGATGCGAAATAATGCCCACCGCAAACGCTTTCAATGATGGTCAGAACCGAAGTTTCACGTACATAATAGATTCGGGAGCAGATTGATCGGTAATCAGCGAGAAGGTAGTAAAAGCAATCAACGGAAAAGTGAGTCCGACCAGACTAACGATGGAAGGATTTGGAACGAATATAGAAACCATCGGACGATGCCGGCTGTACGTGGCCCTACGAGAAGCGAAACTGGAGATCGAATTCATCGTGGTACCAAACGGAATCATCCCTGGTGTGGATGCACTCATTGGCTGGGAAACGATCAAATGCCCTGGACTCGAGATAGTTGTGAGGAAATACGGACTGGATTTAGCACTTACTTCGCACTAGAATACCAAGATACGAAGCATACAACAAATGAAAATATGGTCAGGATTGGACGAGGAATGGAATGAGCGATTACAGACACTATTAACCGAAACTTTCGCACGAACACCAGAAACAGTAACTAGAAATATCACTGACCGATGATAACCCAATAGCCTTCCGTCCTAGACGATTAGCATACGCCGAACGCACCGAATTGAAAGTAATCATTCAAGATCTGCTGGATCAGGATATAATCCGAGAAAGTTCGTCCTCTTACGCCAGCCCCATTGTTTTGGTCAAAAAGAAAAATGGATCGTTACGACTCTGCGTCGACTATAGGGAAATTAATAAGAAAAATGTACGAGATCGTTACACATTACCGAATTTACGCGATCAACTAGATGCATTGAGAAAAGCGAAATATTTCACTACGCTAGACATGAAGGATGGTTTCCACCAAGTAATGGTTGAGGAGAATAGAAGGAAATACACTGCTTTCGTTACACCGGATGGTCAATACGAATACAATCGGATGCCATTTGGATTTGCTAACTCGCCCGCATGTTACCAAAGAGCCATTAACAAAGCCTTAAGAAATTTAAAATATTCGATAGCACAGGTTTATCTAGATGACGTGATGATCGCCTCCGAAACCGTGGAACAGGGATTCGAATATTTGAAGAAAACGTGTCACCTTATTACGCGCATCGGGCGCACCCTTAGATTTCGCTTTTATAATCTATCAAACTCATATTTTAAATTTCGAATCGATCCGGTGAAAATTATTCTTTGAGAAGACATTTTTAGGTCGGGTTGTAAAAATAAAAGATTGAAACATTCGCTCAACTAATAAATTTACGTTTTGCAAATGCACAATAATCTTAAGAATTGTATAGTTAGGAAAGTATCATCAAATATTTTAATACACGTCCAATAAACCATACGGTAGATGAGGAAGTGTTAATAATGTTGACGTAGCATTCATCCATAATTCACCTCATCAGCGATAAATTCTCTATTCATTAACGTAGCAAACTAAACGTCAACTCATACCTATATTTTACTATAATCTTTCAAACGACTGAGAGAAACTTTTATGCGATCCATAAATCCACGTCGGCCGTCGATACAAAAAACGGGCACGTGCGATGGTAAGACCATGTGAACGAAGGCATTCGACATCGTTATCTTAGACAGGCATCGACTTGCAAACCCATGTGTTAATTTTTAACATGGAAAGTATAGCGGTTTCGCAATTTTAAAACTTCGATAAAAACAAACAAAAAGTGCAAAAGATAGACCCTTTTCGTCCGACCAGACGAGCAAAAAATTGTTTTGCTCGCACGTGTCCTGCAAAACTTCTCGATACACTTTGCATGGAGAAAGAAGAAAGTGTGCTCTCACGCTTTAGGTATTGTCCAATTAAATCGCATATCCCTTCTTTCTAAATTCAGAGGACCCAATTACAAGGATCCAAATCAATCATTAAGTGGGAATAATCCTACATTATGGAAGGGAAAATGCATAAAAGGGACTGCAAGTTGCATATTCGAGGAGATTCACTTAGAATCCGATACTACCTTTTCGTATCGTAGCGCTTCCAAAAGCGGAATTAAAATACCGAGGTCTCACATTTATTAGAGATCCTTAAATCAATACTAGTCATTTGTGCTAAAAATTTATTGTGCGTCAACTGCAGGTATTATCGAACAATTAATATCGTCAATTGTTGTTAACATTTAATCAGTTATCGAACATTAATATCGTCAATTGTTGCTAAACATTTAATACGTTATCGAACAATTAATATCGTCAATTGTTGTTAACATTTAATACGTTATCGAACATTAATATCGTCAATTGTTGTTAACATTTAATACGTTATCGAACATTAATATCGTCAATTGTTACTAAACATTTAATACGTTATCGAACATTAATATCGTCAATTGTTACTAAACATTTAATACGTTATCGAACAATAATATCGTCAATTGTTGCTAATCATTTAATCAGTTATCGAACTTTAATATCGTCAATTGTTGCTAAACATTTATTACGTTATCGAACTTTAATCTCGTCAATTGTCGTTCACATTTAACAAAGTTTAACAAATTTTCGGATAGTTTATACCATCTGCTTACCACGTTTAAGAAACATCGAGTATTGCAATTGAAGCATCGAGCTGTAGCCTCGCAATATTTGCCGCTTAGAGGTAATTACGTAGCATTTCTTTTATCGGTATGGTATAGAACAGGTGTTGCACTACGAACCCATGTGTGCAGTCCAATCGTTTTTTTTATCAGACACCACATTGACGATTCTTATTTATACAGTGCCGGCTTTAACCAATTGTAATTTCGCGAATAAATATTCCAGTGTATTATTTCGTACTGAACCCCTATTTATCGCGTTACGGAGAGTGTAATCACCCCGCCATTTCACCGCCTTCCGATTTGAAGAGGTTTTGGGAGCTGGTTATTACGCCGCCCTTCTGGTATGGTTTGAGACATCGCATTCAGCTCTATTCTACGTTCCGAGGACGAATCTCACTCCTGAAGGACCCGTCATCGACTTTACCTAGAGGTCGAACATCAACCACCCCAAATTAAGTAAGAAACCTTTTTATATTTTTGAGATTGTGATGTTAATTGGTCATATTGACCACTAGTTGTGTTTATGAACGTTCAGTTCAACCCTGGAAGACGATATCGCACCCCTTTTGTACCTCTTTTGTGTTATTTAAGGTTGTTATCTATTATTAACGTAACTTCTACCACGCCATTCGAGCGTTCAGAGTGTAACCAAACCATTTAACGTAACGTTTCAAGTTTAGTATTGTAGCTAAAGTTTGTTTTTCCCGTTGTTGGGAATTTTGATAATCAATTGCATTGATTAAGTTTCATGATCAATTTTATGAATCATAGTTTAGACGTTATCAAGTTGCGCGTAAGTAACTATTCATTTTGGTGGAGTGCTGTTTAGCAGTTTGTATTTTTGTAAGAGTAATTGTTTTACGAATATTAGTTTCGCAACGGAAACCACACGGAAAGGTTCCGTCAACTGTACATATTTATTTTTATACAAGACATGTAAATTTGATAGTATCTTGTGTAAATTTTGTCAACTCCCCCCTGATATTATTTTACTTAATACATTTTTATTATTTCCCAACTTTGTGTGTTATTATTATTGTTGTGTTAATGTTTATTTAGCTATTTTCACCAACGGAAAGCTCGCCTCCTGTAAAGGTAAGGTCATTGAGCGAGGTTTTTCCGGAGTGAGAATTCGCCGTAAGATCATCAAGTTGTCGCGTACCAGCTTGGAAGGTGTGATAACCAGTCCCCTTCAAAAAGATTCATTTCTTCGTATGCGTGGCGCCCATTTAAACTCCCTCGTGTATATTAACCCCATCGATTTTGACTTAACTCCCCCCCTGTGTAAATTATTCACACCGATTTTGACAATTTTTAGAATCGCGATCGAGGATTGCCCGGTCGTCGATTGGAAACACACGCTTTGCGACGTGCCGTCACACGACCCTTTCGTTCCTTCCACCAACCCACCCCTTCGCGACTTTGAGCTAGCCAACCTTTTATTACCTGTTGGAAAGGTGTCGTGGATGCAGAACGTGGTGTAACAAACGCTAGAAGCACACAAAATGCAGGATCTGGTAAGTTGGGAAATTTATTGATTTATTATGAAATTTATTTATTGACGAGTTCATGGTACACCCTTAACGGTGATGAGTTATGAAAGACCACCCTTAACGGTGACGAGTTCATTTTACACCCTTAACGGTGACGAGTTCTGAAAGACCACCCTTAACGGTGACGAGTTCATGAGTTATGAAAGATCACCCTTAACGGTGACGAATTCATGGTACACCCTTAACGGTGACGAATTCATGGTCCTACCCTTAGTGGTAATAAAATTTATTTTTGGTCTTAATTACATTCAATAGTTGTGGTCTCAATGAAATTCATGGTCCCACCCTTAGTGGTAATAAAATTTATTTTTGGTCTTAATTACATTCAATAGTTGTGGTCTCAATGAAATTCATGGTCGTACCCTTAGTGGTAATAAAATTTATTTTTGGTCTTAATTACATTCAATAGTTTTGGTCTCAATGAAATTCATGGTCCTACCCTTAGTGGTAATAAAATTTATTTTTGGTCTTAATTACATTCAATAGTTTTGGTCTCAATAAAATTTATGATCCTACCTTTAGTGGTGATGAAATTTATGGCCCGGCCCTTGTTAAAGTGGTAATGAAATTTAAGTTACTTTCGGTTAGACTCATTTTTATTAAATATTGGCTCAAATTTACGTCATGGGGACATGACAGTTGGAGGATGGCCGTGTAAGAAATAGAAGAACACAGGTAACACTTAGACCGGCCCTGAAAGAATATAAGAACACAGGTAACACTAAGGCCGGCCCTGACCTGACTGACCGAAGATAAAGGACATCACCACCCACTCAAGATTTTAAACCGATAAGTTGTACTACCAACTTATCAGATTAAAATAAAACCAATATACCCAGGAGACATGGACTGAAGAACAGAAGAGCAGCAGAAGTTAATCGTAGATAGTATTTTATCCTAAGAAGAGGATCGTGCCAACTATTTTAGTGTTTATTTCGATAATTAGTAAATAAAGTGACAGAGTAGCTTACAAATATGTATTTAATAACGATTTTGATTGATTTCTGTTTTTGGAAGGGCGGCGCCCTATCGCTCTCTTCTTACAAACCGCCACTGAAAATAACGTTACGTATACCCTTTTAATAACATTATATCTGATACCGTAAAATCGTAGCTGCATATAAACTAACATTTTTAAGAAATTAAGGTAGTTGTAATATCAGCTTGTAAGAAATGATTACAAGTTTGTAATAATCTTGTGCAAAAGCGGAGTACTGGATAAGTTAGGATAGAGGATGTTTTCGTACTTTCTCCGCGAATAAAACAAAATATACTTCTGCTACCGGTTTCGCAAATTTACTCGCATCTTCAGGCAGAAACTTGCGAAACCGGTAGCAGAAGTATATTTTGTTTTATTCGCGGAGAAAGTACGAAAAAAATCCTCTATCCTAACAAGTTTGTAACTTTTAATCTGCTAGTTAAAAAAAAGCTTAATGGTAATCCTCATATGACTACAACCACGTACCTGTTTATTCGTTCATTAATTAAATCATTTTCAGGCTATTTGTGTTTCAGTTATATAAAACTTTATTGGATAATTAATTCCCTTTAAAAGTAAACAATGAAACAGAAGTTCGTTTAAAAAACAAACTTTAGTTGTTGATTTAAATTTGAAGTAAAACGAATACAACTGGTTTTCATTATCATTTGGAATTGATAATTTAAAAAGCAGTGGGTGGCTATGTAATACCTTCGGAATGTATTTGACTGCAAACGAAATAATGGCGAAATAAATTTTCCACCATTATTACAATTATTGTAACACTAAGAAGAGATTTTTCTTATTGTTGCTGTGAAGAAGATTACAACTGCGAGCTTTTAAGCTTCTTATAGAAACAAAACGTTAAGCCTCATAATATACGATTTGAAATAATTTTTCCAAGTGTTTTTCTTTGTGTGGCGATTAAAGGAAACTTGAACGATACAAATATAATTACTGATGGAAAACTTTCGAGCAAGTTAGAGTTTCCACTTAACCTGACACGGACCGTTTTATACTAACAAATTCTTGACTTAAACTAAAAGTTTCCAAACTTAATTCAAAACATATTCAAACTCGAGAAGAGTGTACAAAGCTTTATTTTATTGATTTTATTTTAAAGTTACATAAAAGTTCGTATGTAAAACATTTTCTTTAGTCGGACTTTGAATATGACCGAATTTTACTAATGCACTGAGTGCATTGTGATATAGTATAAATAAGTCGATCGTTCAATTTCCCTACATTTTACCATTACACATTCATCGGCACCCTCGCTGATGCACAGTACACGTCTGGGATTTTCCCTTATAGTGATGTATCTGGAAGTAAACTTCAATGCATGCATCTTGGTTGAATTTTCTTGCATGGTACGCTAAATATTTTAAATCTACTATTTTATTTATGAAAGAGGTATTTTATTTATAATCTATTGAAATTCAAATCTTACATTAATGTTATTGTTTATTTTCGTATTGCGTTTCAAAAAGGAACAAAAAAATAGATTGAATAAAACATTGACAGTAGAAAAACCGATAAAAGAAGCTCTAAGGATACGAAAATGTACGTACGATATAAATTATTGTAAATATTTATTTTAAGAAAATTCCAACTCAATAAAAAGTCGATATGAGTAATACAGTAACCGAACTCTCGGATCCTTGATTCCTCTTGATAGAATTCGTGCTTAGAATTGATTAACAAGACGAGTTCCACTTATTTCTCAAAAATCATATATAACTTCGCCGTCTGTTAAAAATAAAACAAAAATCTTGAAATGTCGTGTTTCAAACTCGAACTGTATTCTGGTACGTTAACAATTTATTTTAAAGCAAACAAATAAAACTTACAGCTAAGTATAACGTTTAATTAAATTATTATTTACAGTTCAAAACTTTTTTAGTTTACAGATAAAACAACCTGCTGAAACAATAATACAACAAATAAACATCACGATACTTATTTTTAAACAGTCACGATATTATGATATTAAATTTAATATCCGGATAGTTGCTAGCGCAGTCCCCGAGCTAAATAAAATTTTCACTACTCGCTAAATCGAGCGAAATGGTAACTAAGATTGTTGGAAAACACAATGTAAATTAAATTGGTTGTTAAGTTTAAATTTGAAATAACTTTTAATTATCTCTTTCAAAAGGGCAATTTAAAGTCGATAAAAAAAAATAAAATGAGACGTAAAATGACAAGCAATAAGAGCTTTAAAAGTTAAATGACAAGTTTTGGAGATTCGAAATCTAACAATTTCAGCAGTAAGTGACCAATCACGCCGACTGAATCATGTCGAGCGGAAGCACAATCTAATAAAAACAAAATAAAAATGTAATGAACAATTTTAATTTAAAATTTAAAAGTAATCGACTTTTACCTCAAATTAAGTATTGTTCACTTGATTATTCTAGTGCACAAAATAATGTAGCAATTTGTGTCAAAATTGTTTATGAAAAGAATTACAGTTTACAGGTTCGACAAATTGTTAGGTGGAAATATTTCAATGTTTGTTGCATCTTAATCTAACGTCGGTAACTTTTGCAAAACTTATCCAACTTATATTTTTCTAACCTACTTGAAAAGATTGCAAACGAAATATTTTTAGTTGCAAATGTTGTTATTTTCAAGTCGAGAAAAACTTTCCACCATTTTTATGGTTTTATGACCATTTTGTTCGGAAACGATTAGTTCAAATTATTGAACAAACTTCAACTTGTTTTTATTTTAGTAATTGATATAATTAATTGATCAAACGGATGTAATACAAAAAATACTAAACGAAGGCAAGGTACCAACAAAAATTACAAAAATAATTGAAGAACTTAATACCGGTAGTACCACCACAATCTGAACGGCCGAAGGATTTACTGTGCCCATCCCAGAAAATACAGAAATAAGACATTGGAATAGTCTCAGCTCAACATTGTTCTATGTAGTAATGGATAAAGTAATACAACGAGTGAAATCACTAAATATAGGATATGAAATGGGCACATGTAACTTTTAAGTTACATATGTGCTATGCTGACGATGCAGTTTTGATAGCCAACAGTGAAGATAATCTACAGCGTCTCCTCCATGCCTTCGACTTGACCGCTAAAATACTATATAATTTGGTAATATCTATATTAACATGCACTACTATCGAAATTAGGACAGACACCGTAAGAACAAAATGAGTTCGACGAACAACTGAAATGAAAATACTTAGAGCAATATGGGGACGCCCTAGAAGAAGACAATGGAACAAACACATTACGAGAATAGACAACAGCATAATGGCAAAGGGTGCAAGGGACGACGAACAGAGAGGATCCAGACCATCAGGGAGACCTCCAAAGTGAACAAAATCAGTAAACATAGTGCTATGATCTATCCTATATAAAATTTATACACGTCGATTAAGTTGGGCGCCACATTCAAATGAATGAAAAAATATAAAAATGTAAATATTAAAAATTTTGCGTGCTAAATTTTATTGGAAAGTTCACCAACTTGACCCTCTTGTATAGCTCCACCTAAGGCTCTCTCAGAGTATTGCAGGTATTTGATTAAATTAAGGGATGCAGCTTATTGAGTTGTGAAAATTTAATTTTTAAATGATAGAAAAATGTTGGTTGAGTTAGAATGAAATGCTTAAATTGTTTTGACCAGATAAAAAGATCCACTTTTGTTTCTGAATGATCTTAAAAATTTAGAGTACTGACCTGTAATAGTTGAATGATAATAAAAAGATTTGATTAATTCAGAAATGGTTTTATATTCAAAATAAATATCGCAAGCGCAAATAATCAATATTAACAAAATAAATACAGATAGCATATCTGTTACCAGAATGTCTACAATAATCGAAATATCAAAATATCGTAGAATGACGATCCTTTCTTCTTCTTCCTTGAAATGCTTAAATACAATTTAAGTCTTGCCGTTGTACAAAACGGATTAAATGTTTATCTAATAAAATTGTTGCTCGAAGCGTAGAAATTTAAATAATAAAAAATATTTTGTTGCTGAATGTTTATAAAATAGGGTAGCCAGAAATTCACCTGCTAAGGTCTTTTTCCTCGCATCCTTTATGTTAAATGCTGAAGGCAAAAAGTTAATAAAATAATAATTTTGAAATACCTTTAATTTATTTAATCCTGACTCATTAAAAGTCTGCGTAGATAAAACACAATCTTGGTTATCACTCGCGCACAAATGTGACACTTCCACACAGCTGTTGATGTAGTGTTGATATGGTTCCAAATCTGCTCCTGTTGAATCGAGTTGTTGTGTTAATAATTATCCAGATTTGATGTTCTAATTGTGTTACTTAATTATATTATATGCTGGTAAGTAATTTCAAATTAAATAATTCTCAAATATTCGAGATTTGAGTTGAAATCTAACATTTTTAATTTTCATTTTCGGCAACTAATATTCGCCACCTTGGATTTTGTATTGACCAAGTTTAATTTTTATCGGATCACGTTGCACGTCTGTCCATTTCAAACATCCAAGTTCAACTAAAATTGCTTGCGCAAAAATACCAATTTGCGTTGATTTTTAACGACTTGTAAGTCAAATTTATTCCTTTTGTAAATTTTATTGTAATGGAATTTTCTATAATTTACAGGGTTGGTTCCATTATTGGAAAGATTGGTTGTATGCTGGTTTTCTGTTGATATCCATCACAGTAGTTGATTTGGGAGCCTTTTGAAGTAATGGATTTGAGTATTTTCGTTATCACATTTCTCTTATCACGTTTCAATGGATTTTGAACCTTATTTACCTTTTTACAAGTTTCGGAGATCAATTTATGGTTGTTACATACAGCTAGATATGACATAATTTTGGTTGTAAACAGTTTTACACATAATAAGTTATTCACAGAGATATTTCAATTTAAAGTTTACAAAATGTACAGGTTATGTTTCACAGATAACAAATTGTAATAAATTTCCTCATTTCTGATTTAAAGTACCTTATTGGAAGATTTTTATTTGCTCATCTTCAAAATGAACTATTTAACAGGTTTTAATATAGCATTCTTATCTTTAAAGATCTCTATAGGTCTACAATATCATGAAATAAGGTGGATTTGCTTATCTGTTCAATCTAAAGTTTTCAAATTAGCTTAAATTTCTTAAATATTATTATTAATTGAGATTTTCAACTATTTGTGTTGTGTGGGGTCATTTTAAACCACAGCAATAGGTACTAAAACTGTGGTATTGAAAAAAGCGTTAATTACCACAGTGAACGCGTCGACAGGCTTGGGGTTAACTCAGGTCATAACGTCGAGTTTGGTAGCTCTAACGTCGTCAATGTTAATCAAATGGGACTTTTACGACAGAAACCTCATAGTTTATCTACTTATAAATCTGTCTTCATCAGGCGATTATTCAAGTTACCAGTACAGTAACGTTAACTTGATTCAAATTGAATAATTGATTGGTTTAACTTTTTTAAAATTTAGTTTTAATGTAAAACACCAAATAAAGCAACATCAACTTACAGTGGTATTCCTTGAAACTCTCCTAAAAAATTTGAGTTCAACGATATGGCATTATGACAATCACATAAAACTATCCATCTATGAGCAGAACCAAAGCCAACTCGCGTCATTGACCACAATTATTTGAAAGGTTTTATCGTAAACAGAAGTAAATAAGTATTCTTGAAATACATAAACTTCTAAATCCCGGACTTAAATATTGACTTTATAATTTAATCAAAACAATACAAAAGGTAATAATATTGGTTTGGCTATATCAACTAATAGCATTGACGGCTCATGACTTTTTTCAATGGGAGGGCATAAAATTTAAAGGAAAACTATAAATTTACCGTATTATTATTAAATACTTTCAAAGAAGCTTAGATCGATAACCCTTAGCATAAACATGAACATTTATCGACTACAGCGTGCCAACTGCTGACCATAGATGTTTAATTTAAAAATTAAACAGGTTTTTTGTTGGTTGGTTTGTCGTTTCCAACCACCCTGTATATAAAATAAATTAAGCATAAACGCATAATTGTAAAAAACCTATTTAAAAGTGCCAATAAAGCAAAATGCACACGCAGTACTTTAAGTAGGTCACATTTAACTTTTAATTTAGCATAAATGCACTTCCGCATTTTAAGTAGTTATCATTTAAAACTCACAGTCATCAGGTCATGGAACTTAAATTAACATCTAGCATTAAATATTGATAATTTAGCAATTAAGAAAATTGTATAAATAGTGTATTTAAAACTTAATAAAAACAGTATCATTTAAACCTACAATTTGAGTGTTACTCACATCAACGAAGTAGTAAAGAAAGAGTGTTATTGGACTTAAGTCTATTCCAGAAATCTTTGTGAGACTGCAAAGAATAACATCTCTCATCTTCTACTTTCGACAATAGATGATCAACAACCTTAATGAAATTAAGGCTTGCATGCCCCCACCTGCTGTGTTATTTTGAAAATTTCTATGCTCTTTCTTGTCAAATTCAGTACTCAAGTCAACAATAAAAAGTAAAAAATAGAAACCGGGGTGGGGGGGGGTATGGAATACCCCCCATCACATCATTATAGCCATGAAAAGTAAAGCAGTACCATGCATAAAACATTATTTCATGTTTTACCGCCTGACCAATTTTTTATAAATTCATTTACGGTGGCGATTAAAAGTTGTTGTTTTGGGTTTCGAATTGTAAGGCACGTGCCCTTGAAACCTTAAGAACAAGCCGTCACTGACTAATAGAAACCAGGGTTCTTTATCAAATCTAATCGTTCATATGCAATCGAAAGTATTTTCATTCCGTTTGTTTGTTTGCTTTCGCATTTTTTTGCAGCCAAACTACTCTCAAATGCGTTTTCGTTGCATTTTTACAAAACATTTCTTTCCCTCCAAAGCATAGCCTTATTAAATGCATCTTCAGGCCGTACTTACGAACAGATGATGGGAGGGTTTTATGCGGTTGAAAATATGTAAAATTTCCAATTTAATAAAATAATGTAAATTCAAAACTCTCGAAACGCACTTTCGTCAAGGGGAAATACATACTTCTTGTTAAAATGAAAAACTCATCTTAAATGGTCAGGACAGAAAATGACGGAATGAATATAATATTCAATTAGTGATTTTAATATTTCCAATATCTTTGTCAATTGCAGGTCTTAAGTACCTACATTTTCTAGCAAGCTTATTAATTTTCCGTGTAAATCAGATACGATATTATGAAATGAAAAAAAAAACAAATTTAGTAAATACAACAAGAATAAAACAACCGTGACTGTTCCAATAATTTTAAAACTTCATACAACTTTAAATGCAATTATCTCAGAATATTAAAACAGTCATTCCAAAATATTGAAATTTGCGCTTATACTCGTTTTCCAATAAATTGGTCTTGGCAACATCTTTTAGTAATTGCATAATTTAGTTTTTATATTAAAGTTATTAAAATTAAAATATTTTACAATATAATAACTTGTTATTAATTTTACTATAATATACCTTAGTAGCTGTATAAAACGCCAAATTTGTAGCATTCACAGTTGTAGCATTCAGGCTGCACAATCAAGGTCATTATAAATAAGTGCGACCTTTAGGCTGCACAATCAATGCAAACACTTGCTACTCATAATACTAACGTTAATCAGTGCCAACTAGGAATTAAATACGTACCATATGTAAAATAAACAGCTAGTAATTTTGGGGATGGAACGGTTTTACGGGTGTAAACCTTTTGCACATTTTTAAGACGCACATAACTTAGCAGTATGTCTATAACAGCTATCCTACTGACTACTCTATGGAGACTGGCGACCTGCGGCCGCCATAATTATCTCAGAATGATCAGAAACGATCAAATTAAACAAACCAATTTTTTTTAAATTTAAATTTATTAGAACACGAGTTTCAGCCAATAAATAAAACTATGTACCATGTACCCTATATAGAACTTGTGTAAAATTTTCTATTGTGGAAAATCTCTCAGTATTATGCAGCAGTTAAGATCAGACAAAACTGGCCAATAAGCTAATAAGGTTCATAATCTAACTTGGGTGCTAGTTCTTGTGGTTTTGACCAAAGTTCGACCGAGTTGATGCTTGGGAATCATGCTGCTTTAGAACATTTGTGTTGCTGGTTCGAACCGCACATCTAGCTTGTGTTAAATTATACTGTTCACTATCTTGCATAATCCGTCATGACCACCTTAACTCAATTGAACATGGCTCGGCCTTCGGCCTCGCACTGATGTAAGCAATAAGACTTGATACTTTAATTTTATTCTAATGCGTTTGTAAGTTTAGCATAACCTTTTCCTATTATATATTTGTTATAAACGCTATAAAATAACTATAATAAATATAAAAGCTATTAAAGTGATCTCCAATTTATTTGAAATATTAACAAGTGCGAATATTAAAATTACTGAACAAAACCGTTTGAAATTCTGCTGATGCTATCCTTATTAGGTTCAATTTAATGTTGGTTTGTCCAAACAAGAAAGTTCACTATGACTCCCAAGTGACCAATACTTCAAGTTGTGATTATTCCACAAAACCGGAAGAGTATATTTATTTTAGTACACAAAAACATCCCACTTGAGTCTTTTCGTTAAGATTTTTTACGTCCAATTAAATTAATTTTGCAATTTGCGAAATAACTTTTTCTAAAGAAGCTTGCTATAAAATAATAACAAAATTACTGTCGAGTCTGTAGCAATTTATGAATTAAATTGTTTTCCAACTAACAAGAAATGTGGAAATAAATTATTCTAGTTTCAGTTAAACCACACAAAGCCAATGTCCAACTGTCGTAAATCAACAAGCAAGTGTTAAACTTCAAAAAGTTCCAACTTCTTGTAAGCGATTAGAATTATTAGATGGAAACCTCGGTATTTTTGCTGTGAAAGTTAAAAATAAAAATTGTAATTTTTAAATTAATTGTTTCACCATACCGGTCGGTCACCGGTGTTGGTTTCCCGACAGAACTCATGTCAGTGTTGTGGATAAAAAATATATAAATTACAGCGAAGTTTTGTCCGTCCCTGCGTGTACGAGGAATTCTTTAATTAAAATAAAATACAGGGGGGGGGGGTGTTAGACCTTGTGATGGTTTAACAAAAATAATGGAACCGAAAATTTTAATATGAGGTTTTCTTGCTTAGCATTTTTCACGACTCCTCTGTAAATAAATTTAATGCTGTAGGATTCTTTTAAGTTGTTATTAATCAAACTCCTACTTCAAGTTGATGTAAAAACGTAAACAACGTTATTCATGTCCCCTGCATCATTTTTCATGGTGTTAAAATCAAATTGTGTGATATTACACTTCGCTACATCCACTTATATTGCTTTATTAAATTAGAGAAAAAATTTGCGGTAGGAAATTTCACCGAACATTTTACATTTTAACTACAATAAAGTAGTAACGAAAAACATAAAGAAAATTTTGATCACTTGGTTAATAATTTTAATTATTGTATTTACCGCTTCCTTTTCGAAAAATGTATTATAATCAATATGGTTATAAATTTTGCACGGTTTTCAGTTTAACCTAAACTTAACACTTTTTGTTTTTCTTGTTAAAGAGAAACTTTAAAAAATAACAAAGAATTGGAATTTCTTAATCACGGAAGTTTCGTCGTTTAACAAGGTCTACTTCGAAAGTTGTTGAGGAGGTACATTTGAAAACAAACTTTAATTAATTCAGGCGATGCGTACACTGCGATGGTCGGAAGAAATCCACGCTATGAAGCTGAGCAGACACCGGTTGTTAAGCTAAGCTTTATTTGGAAAGCTACACTAGAAGTCCAAATTTTTATTTCTGAAGAATTGTCGGGAAATATTGGTCTGTCGCCATGTTTTAAAAATGGTGTTTGTTGCAGCCCTAGAATTAGTCACAATATATGGAAGTTTCACGCAAGATAAAATAACCACCTGGATAGCGCAGTTGTTTAAGCGCACGTATTCACAGCTAATACGCAAGGGTTCGAATCTAGATTGAGGAACATATTTTTCAGCATATCGTCTTACTAAATTGGTGACCTTGGCAAAATCAAAACGAATGCACTAATACCCATAGAAAATGAAACCCATCTATGAGGTAACTAAGGCACAAGAAAACGCTAAGGCTGAAGTACCTCCGTTTTAATTACATACGTATAAATAATAGCCTTAATTTTTGTATGTATGTGTCTATCACGCTCAGGAATGCATCTGCATTTTTTAACATTTAAAACATTTATAGATAAGTTAGTTTCTCACATACATTTTTTTGAATTTCGTACAATTATTATGGATATAGGGAACTTAAGCCCATTCTGCCATATTTAATTAAGTAGTATTGGCATGAAAAGTGAGATGGAAGTTTGTTTGTTTCAGAAAAAATTAAAAACCTGAATTTAAGTTAGTTTCGGGGGTGAAAAATTTTATAGACTATGAAAAGGTGAACCCTAAACAAATAAATAACAATAAAATATGAAAAATCAACAGTGAAAAACAAACAAAAATTTCTGAAATAAAATTACATTTCTAAATTTGAAGAATTGGAAGTTTTCGGCTACACCCAGCATTATTTTAATTAAATACAGTCGAGTCACACATTAAGTGAGAATTGAAAGTAACGCGACATTTTTATAAGTAGCGCATCTACTATTTTTTGCTACTTGCCTTTGGATGGGCGCCATCCAAAGGTAAATACTCCATATCTCCTTCATCTGATTTTGGTGATGGGATGTAGAATTTTTTGAGGTCTCCTGGCCTCGCGGTGGTGGTTTTAGACCTAACTGTCCAGATGGAATGGAATGGTGGAAAATTTAACATTTTTTCAACAATTTTGTAAATAAATAAAGCAACGAATGTCACACTATCTGTCATGTCAATTTTAATGATAGATGAGACGTGAAAAAATCAATATATTAATATAGAAGATACATAGCTGTCGTAATTCACTCAGTGCGGCCTTCAGGCCGCACAACCAAGGCCGGCTAGTATATAATAATTAGAAAACTGTAGGTACATTTATAATAATCACTAGGTTCATAAAAAAATCGTTTATTTTTTGTATTAAACACATAATACCAATAGAAATTATGTTGCAACTATTAGCATGAAAAAAACACGTGTATGATGTTTGCACAAGCAGACATGGGTCATATGACTCATAATATATGTGTTCGCATAATGAAGAGTGAGCCATAAGCACAAAAGTGCAATAATAATTAATGCCTTTTAACACTAGTGCATAACCAAATAAACATTGTTTTCTGTTGCAGAGAAAACGTGTTTTAAACAAAAAATTTCTTTTGTTGTATTTCAGTAATAAATTATTGCTTGTTTCAATAATTATTACAATTGATTAGAGCTTATGAAAATATGTTTATTTTAAGAAGACATTGATTCGTGATTGCCAAGGTTGTGTGGCCTAAAGGCCGCACTGATCTTCGACTCATTAATTTAGAGTTACAGACAGACAAATCTACAGATAAATTTAAGCTTGTAATCTGTTACACGTCCCATCATAAGGGATAAATTGAATTGCAAGCAATAATCGTACGTAGAAATCGAAATTTCTTCAGGACCTTCACGAGAACAGTATACTATAAGAAAAACTGGCCAAAAAAGAAGAAAAGGTCCCCGACGTAATAGACAGAGTATCCAAATTGAAATAGAACTGGGTGGGACACGTGGCAAGGCTTGACTCTACCAGATGGCCATATATAAAGTTACACACTGGCGCCCAAGAATAACCAAAAAAAGCGTGGGAAGACACCAGAAAAGATGGATTGGACGACGTGAAGCGAGGAGCGGGACGGGAATGGTTTCACAAGGCAGCGAACAGGGAACCACGGAGAGAGATGAGAGGGGCCTACATTCAGGAGTGGGTGGTTACAGGCTTAGAAGAAGAAATCGAACTTGACCTGGATTATTTTTCTACTAGTACGAGATTGTCATGTTTACGCATACGATCTATAAATAGGCAGTGAAACTTTTTTTAGGTTGGTAACTAAAAAATAAACCAATGAGTGATGTGCTATAAATAAATAGATAGATGAAGTGGTGTTTTAAGAACGTACTGATTCGTTCATTGCCTAGGTTGTGCGGCATAAAGGCCGCACTAATCTTTGACTCATTAATTTAACGTTACACACAGATTTAATTCAATCTTGTATTCTGTTAAACGTCCCGTACTAAGCGATGTATCCCATTTTTTATTAAAGGATCCTTTAATTTTTTTTCATACCATCTTGCTAAATAGGATAAAAAATCGAAACTAGCCGACGTTTTGCAATGCAAACCTATCCATTGCCTGAAAGTGGATAGCTGAAAATGATGTCACAACTCAACTATTCTTGCAATGAAAAGCCGTTATCGGACAGCAAAAATATCATAAATTTAACAGTGAACCAATAATTAAAATTTTAAATAAATAAATAACCGAACTAGTAGCTATAAATTCGGTGTCCGCTTAGCTTAAACGACCGAGTAAACGATTGAAAATATTGCTACTATTACTTTAGATCATTCGTCAAATGTGGAAGTCTTGAGGTCCAATTCATCATGTGGAATTATTTACAATATTATTACATTGTAGCGATGACAAGTTTGTTGAAATAGAATAACAATATTCAGGTGCTTTTCAATGGATGATTTCATCCGTAACTGGATAAGTAAAATTTATTCCTTTCTGTAGGCACAACTTAAGTGAGAACAGCAACGTCTACCTTAGGTTATTATTCGCTGATGATCAAGAGATAATTGCTGATTCAAAGGACTTTAGTTATAACGTAATGGAACAATAGAAATTTAGTCGGTTTACTTTAAGAAGTAATTAAAGGCCAATTACGGCTAAAAACGAAAATCGCACTGTCACAATATGGTGCTCTCGGGATAACTTGAATTACCTAATTGTATAAATTTAGTTCACATCCGAAAATATGTTTGCGATGGATCTTAAATTCTGCATTCTAAAGGGAAACTAATAAAGTCACTTCCACGTGGCAACTTAGAATGGGCATACGCCACGTTTAAAATAAATCTGGGTTGACTTCATACAAAATGGCCCAAAAAAGTGTGAAGTTTGGTTTTAAAAAAGTGTTATCGATATAAACCCAATCTTAAATGCAAAAATACGTATATATGTATTTTATACTCCAGAAGGCAAGACTTTGTACTCAACCTCTAAAAGAATTAAGTCGGAGAGAAATGAAGACATTTTAAGTTTTGAATCTCAGCTTGAAATATTCCTTTTATAAAAATTTATTTTACCGCACCCTGTATAATATAAAAACTTCTAACAAACTTAAAACTTCAAAAGAAAACGTGTGCATGCTATAAAAGCGCTAATACGTTTACGCATGGTACAAAAATGCGAAAAATGAATAAATACATCTTTTGCAGATGATTTGCTTCTCATTTTCCTCGTATTCCCGAAGGATCAACCAAGGTATACCTGATGGCCACTCAATCCCACAAAGATCGTTTTAGTTGATACACGAATTGCAAAGTTTATCTACATTATTTAGGATTTACTTGAATCTTATATTTTATTTATTTTATTTTGAGTAACAAAAATGACTATTTTCCGTATTGTGTTTTCGAAGTTCGGAGATCTATCGTAAATTTATTTAAAGCTGGTGATTTTCAAATAACAAAATTAATTTTTAATCACTTATGATGTAACATGAATTAATTCCAACTAAAATTATCAGAATTTTCGAACGGAATATGAAAATCCCTATTGCAAACAAAAAGTTTGTTTACAAATAACTATCACTTTATCACTACAATTACACTAAATACAAATTTAAACAACACGGAATTAACTCAAACTGCTGACCAATAACTACAACTAATCAGTACAAATGTGTAATATTGCTGGTAGTTTATTACAAAATTTAATTCGCTTTATCTAAAATTTAATATCCTGTTTGTGATTGTAATGGTAGGAACCTATAGAATAAAATTAATATACCAGCATTTGACAAACT
Source organism: Podabrus alpinus (assembly GCA_932274525.1). Classification (NCBI taxonomy): domain Eukaryota; kingdom Metazoa; phylum Arthropoda; class Insecta; order Coleoptera; family Cantharidae; genus Podabrus; species Podabrus alpinus. The sequence continues at coordinate 10,575,317 of OW026457.1, read as the reverse complement.
TGAAATGTGCATATTTCAATCGTACAATATTACGGCATGTCTAATAAATTTTAACTCAACGGGGCTGACTTTATGTCTTTATCGGGCACAAAAACGTCAGTGTATACTAAAGCATTAAAAAAGTTTCATTTATAACATCAAAGCACATTTTTCATGTATCACATGTATTTGCATACACTTTCAGTCGGTTCTTTTTACATTTGAAAAATAGTTCTCAAGTTTTACCTTACATCAACTAAAGTTTTAAAATCTTGCGTCTAACTTTGCGTTTTCCCTGCGAAAAGGCGCATTTTTACTTTTCAGGTTTCTTTCTTTTTCGATAAAACTAACTAATAAAGCCTGTTTGATTCAGCATTTAATTTTTGTGTTATGGGGAATTATGTCGTGTTATTTTACTCATCTTACTAGGAAAAGTCCCCCCTACGAGACTCTATAAACTGAAGCGCAGCGATCGATTCTCGATTATTATTATTATTGTAATAAAAATTAAAACCAGCATTTTTGACTATTGAATCAGTTGAGTTGCACCGTGGTTGCACTTAAGCTCTCGAACAAAGTTGTAATGTGTTAGCTCCGCGTAGATGCCAATTCGGCACAGCGCATAAAAATTATTATGACAACCCTGATTATGACGTTACTGATTTTAAATTATGGATTAATTTATCAGTTTCCGTTTTGAAGAAATGAAGTTTAGTGTTTGATTTACGTCTTGCATTGATTAATTTGTTTTGTTTTGTATCGTACCGTTTTGTGAAGTCTTATCGTCTTTTTTGACCCGTACTTTGGGGATTTCCAGACCACTATAAGACAAGGTAATTTACGTTTTTGTGTGTGATACCGACGCTCCGTTTTGGAAGAATTCATTCCAATCCAATGTCTTCATCTTTGATTCGTGCCGAACTACTACGAAAATCCATCCACCAACCTTTTGACTTTAAGTATTGTAGAAGTACGAGTGATAACTATTTATTTATAAAGGTATTTGCGATGTTTTGTTTGAATACCGTACCATATAGCAGTAAGGGCCATTTTTTCATTTTCATAAAACCGGCTCTTGCAATCTCTATTCTTGTTTCTATTTGCTGCCCAGGTTCAAGTTTGTCATTTAGCACGCAGCTTAAATAAAATTGAATTTTTCCACTTGCACGATAAGTTTTTGATTCAAACGCATATTTGTTTGTATAGGCAGATTTTTATGCAAAACTGTGTCATGATCATAACGTATGCTATTTATTTGCACGCCATTTTTCGATTTGGCAGATTTGTTCCGAGTACATAATATTGAATATTTAGTAATGGTGACATTATGCATCCGTGTCTGACCCCTCGACATATTTTACGTTAACTTCACTTTTCTCTGCGTTTGCATCTTGCGGTATCTCTGCTTCTGGTACCAGTAGAAGTTTTCAATTAATTTTTACATCTTGTTCTTCGACACCTATAAAGGTGTTCGATACCTATAAGGACGTGCAAGTTCCAAGAAACAAATTTTATAATTAAACAATATTAAAAATCACTTCGTTTGGCGCTATAACATGAGGCTGTAGATTGGTTAACAGTAGCAATTGACAAACCAAAATTGGGGTGGCGTCTGCGATATTTATAAAATAAATGGAACCTACCGTTACCCCAAGAGAAGAAAAAATGGTTTGGACTCGGATCATGGAGGCTATGGCTGGAAGATGAAAAAGGTAGAAAAAGAAGATTTAAATATTTATGAAAAGTAAAGAAGAATTAGATGTAAGATTTATTTATTATGTTAGAAGTAGTAATTGGAGTGTCGGAGAAGGAGAGAATAGGAGAGGAAAAATATTGAACGGTACTTAAAAATCATTAGGACTTTATTAGAAAAAAAATAATCGTTGGTCAATAACGAGCCGAAAGTTGCAAAAATGAACATGCAGATCACATATGCATAATTTTGGAAACCTTGAATGTAACTGGTTTAAAATTTAATATTGAAAAAGTAAAATATTTAGTTAGGATATCAGATTACACTAAATGATATAAAAATTGATAATGGCCGTTTAGAAAAAATAATGGAGTCTCCAAGACCAAGAATTTGCGAACACTTAGGGGATTCCTTGGTGTGATGAATTATTATAAACATTTTATACCTAATTATTAACTCAAGTAAAATTTTACCACTATTAGAATATTTGAAGAAAAGCGTAAATTGGAAATGGGACGAGAAGAAGAAAAAACTTTTAATAACATTAAGAATACTATTTTTGAAAATATCAGCCTGATGCATCCTGATTTTACAAATGGGTTCATACTCAGTACAAATTAAAGGTTTCATTTTCTTTTTTTGTTTCTTAAGTTGTTTATATATTAAATAAAAAAATTATTTAAGTTTATCCCTCCAACGATATCAGCGACACCTTCTACGGGGTACGGAAGTGGATAAATATCAGTTTTTAAGCGATTTCTCGATTTTCTTTCAACTTTAGGAAAAAATTTGGTATGTACAAAATTACAGCTAATTGAATTCTTTACACACTTTACAGAGAAGGTTGGACACAAATTGTTTCATTAGATTCGTATTTCACCAAATAATGGCGGAATAAAATTTGAGCTAAAATTTGGAACGTTCCATAAGAGCTTTTTACTTCAAATATCTTGCAAATTACAAAAGATTTCAAAGAGTTTGCAATCGTAGAAAAGCTGAACTGGATTGCTTACTGATTTGTGAATGCTGTCGAAGACAATCATGCACGAATGTTGATATGGATGATTATTCCACTGAGATACATTGAAGCCGGTTTATAACCAATTGTGTGAGAGCTATTTTGCTTTGTATATTAACGAATAAACAGCCTGCACGAATGACCTGTATTCGCTGATACACGTGCCCTAGGATAATATCCGCTAGGACAGATGCCCTTGTGCAATATTCGCTAATAAAGTTAACCGGTTTTTAGTAGAAACACAAAAACTCGAAAAACACAAATCTTCGAGTATTTTTCTTGCCCTCGGTCTGTTACATACAAAGATTTCCTCGATCGACAGCTTCTGACAAAATTTAGAGTAACTTAAATAATTCTATTTTTTCGGTTCCTGCTTACTTGCAAGTTTCATACAGATTTGCTTAGCAAAATCACACCGCGTTAAATCTTCTAATGCAGGTTTCCGTATGTTTTAGGCATCAATTAGTTTGAGATTGCCCTTATTTTAGTTTGAATTGTTCCGTCTTATTGAAAGACGATGTCCGGAATTCATTAATGGGAGTACTTGAAAGGGATAACCAATTCAATCGATCCCTATCACTTCCCGTTACTGCCTATATTCAATAATCTGAAAAGCTTCGACTAATATGTGGTCGTCATCGATTGTTTCATCACTAGCGGAGTTGTTCAATGCCATAATATGATTTAAGCTGAAAAATACTTAGAATAGGTTGGACCTTACACCTTCTTCTGGTACAGTTTCCGGGTTCATGTTTTTGACTGCTGAGAACTTAAACTCCTTGCGACGCAGACATCACATAATTATACTACCAATGAAGGATCCGTCAATTAATTTTTGTCGACAACATTTCTTACATAACGTATACAACAAATTTTTCAGAAATCAATCGAATTCAGCGTCTTTTGTACTAACTTGTACTTTTATTTCGCCGGTGTCTTATTTGGGCAGCACGTCGTCAAACAGTATTTTGTTCTTCAATAAACATTTCGTGAAATCACGCATAAGGAATAGAATAATTATAAGAGGTTTTTATTTAGTTATCATACCATTTTCGTGGCACTATTTACCATTTTAATTATTTAATCCGTTAATATTCCGTTAATTTTAATCCGTTTATAATCCGTCAATCCGGTAATCTGTTGATTTGTTAATACGTCGAATGTTCCAAGCTGAAATTCCATATTCAATAATATAGTCATTTAAATTCTTCCGTTGATTTTAATCCTTTAAACCGTTAATAATCCTTTGATTTTAATCCCTAGTCCGTTAATAATCCTTTAATCGGTCGATAATTATGTTAATTTTACTCCTTAATCCGCGAATAATCCTTTGATCCGCCAATCCGGTAATCTGTTAATCCGCCAATCGATATGAAGGTTCCAAGCGGAATTTAAAAATTGGGGATTGGTCATGATCTGCCGGCTGGGGTGTGACTTCACGTATGCCGATTTTCATAAATATTTGTCAACTAATAGCTGAGCATATCAAGAAAACATTTTTGAAATTGTGTGAACCCCAATCAAGCTTCGCTCGCTGCGCTTCAAAAATTGAAAAATTAAAAAATTTAGAAGACCTAAATGTTATTGAGAATTTATTATAATAAAAGTTAATTTAGTAAAGAAATTGAAGACCGAAATTAAGTCCACATAATACGGTCGAAAAGTTCAAGTATTCGCTTCAAATATGTTGTAATAAATGCAAAGAAAACTTTCAGTGAAAATTTGCCACCTCTAACTGACTTTGTGCACTTGATGGAAACTTGAAAACAACTTAACGGGTAGTATAGAAAATAAAAAATTTCTTTACAAGTTAAATGAATTAAGCACTTTTATGAATACAAGGATTACTTATTGGACTTAAATTGCATAGTTATAATTAAGTCTGGATTGTGTATAGAAAATTACCGGAAGCAACAACTATACCAAAATCGATAATTTAAGTTTGAGATTTCGACGAGATATCAAATGGTGACCCCAGGAAAAGTTAAGCACAAGATAAAGAGAGAATAACGGTTGCATGCAACAAAGTTTATAGAAATTTAATTAATATTATATCAAAAGCAACTTCAATTTTGTTAACAAAATAAGGTTTACTGGAAGACAAATTAAATAATAAAAGTTTTTCTATTTCAGGAAAAAATCTTCTTATCTTTAGTATTCACAAGTTTTTGAATTTTTCAATTGTTTCTTGACATTTTCAGGCTTAATAATTAAGATTTGCAAATGTAAAACTTGCATTGTCAAGGAAAGGAATTTCAGGAATCCTTTGTAATTCCTTGGCGGATTGTTTAAATTCAAGTCAGTTTCGGATATCGGTGATGTTGGAAAAATCTAAGGGTTTTTAAAAAATTAGGAAACTTTCGCTTCATTTAACAATAGTTAAAGTGATTTTATAGAAACAATAGTGAATTTTTTATGTGAAAATGTCGTCTTGCATTTCCATAATTTTCTTTAATGGAACTCGAATTATGATAATAAAAACCTTTTGTAAATTATTTTAAAGTTTATGTATAACATATAACAAATGAGTAAGACGAAATGAAATGGAGGCGAATGTTGAAAGGCTGATGGAATTAGGGAAAGTAAGATTGGTGGACTGCACTCTAGAGACGTCCCATTGCTCTTTTCCGAGCTGCCAAGCTGCTTCAAACTAGGAGAACTAGTTGAAAACTTCTTTGTAAAGAAGAAACATAACGCCATCCATTTACTGCCAAATCTTAAGCTATTTAGAAAAGTATTTGTATACATTTTAAATGAGGTTACTCAAACCAAAAATTCTCTTCAAAATTAAATAAAAGCTCTAATAGACACTCGTGATAATTAATTCGAGCTTTAAGTAAGAGAATTTTCATAAAGCCCAACCTTTACTTTTATTACGTTACTGGAAAAATTCATAAATGTTTGAAAATCATATATCACCACATTCAAATGATTTTCTAAGTTTAAGTTGAGCAAGCACAATGTAATTTTATTTTACTGCATGTGCAAATTAAATTTGATTTACAGACCACAATCCTGCAGCTGTTAATTTTTCGCATTGCTAGGTTCTCTTTATTTTTGCTTGCCAAGTGTAAAATGCACTATTGAATTAAAACGTTCCTTCCACTCCGAATATCGTTATATATTACACAAAATGAAATAAAAGCGTAAATTAATGTTAATGCAATAAAAATCCTAAATATATTTGCACATAATAATTTATTAAACTTTAGTTGAAAATTTTATGAAGGTACTTACAATAATTAATTCCGTTTCCAACATTGCACCCTACGTACGTAATTTTCTGAAACAAAACGAATATTTAATTAAGTGAGAAAATTTTTAGTAAATCAGTTTTACAAACAATTATAATCATTTTAATTTTAAAGTTTTTCGCATTAGCCGGAAAAACCAAGCCACTGAAAGAAAAACAATAAATTTATAGGAGGTGTTTCGCAAACTTTTAATGTCGACCCTAAGTTTTGTTTTACAAAACGTAATTTCAAAACAATTACACAGAAGTTTTGACAGTTAGATTATTGCAAAAATATTTTCATATAAATGAATTTTTGTAACGGACTTAAGAAATTGTTCATTTGGGCGGTTCAAGCTTACAAAACTATATTTATTGGGAAATGGCGATAGACCCGCCCAAATTTTCTTTTGTAAGCTTAAAGGAGAGTAAACGAAAAACGAATATTGCTACGAATTATTTTATTCATAAAAGAAAACTTCGTAAATATTTGTTACGTTCAACAACAATATATGATTTTATATTAAACGAAGGAAGAGACCTTCATAATTCAACTAATTCAGAAAAATTTAATATAGAAACCGCAAATTGTGTTAGGTAGATTTATGAAGTTCAAAAATATTCTTTCAGCTCTTTATTACCTGCCAAAGCAAAAAAATAAAAAAGAAGACTATAAACAGTTTTTTAAAATTCTTGGAATAAGTGGTGACTACAACTCAAAATACTCACTGTGGGGCTCTAGGCTAACTACAAAAGGGAGGGAATCAGCAAAAGCTATAAGATCAAAAAACCTAAATGGGTTCGTCGCGTTGGCCCCTCCATTGTGAATTTTTAATTTTTTTTATGACAATTCAAAGGACTTGCGAAATACTGGCAAATGCTATATTTTATTTTGCAGGTGTTGGGTTCGTTAATTTTTTTATTAAAGAATGAACATTTTTGGGCGAAGAGGGACCAACTTGACACAGGCCCTCCATTTCCGAATTTTTTTATTTTTCTTTAAGTCAGTTGCAAGTGCTTGCAAAATGCTGGCCAAGTGCTATAATTTATTTTGAAAGAGATAGGTTCGTTAAAGTTTTATTTACAAATGAAAATTTCGAATTTTCTATATTTTTTTAAGCCAGCAAATAATAAAATATTAAAAAAAATGTATGTAAAAAGTTTTTTATAAGTTTAATTTGAAAAGTTATAAGTCTTATTAACATTTAAAATCAAGAAAAATCGCACAACCCAATTTGAAATGTGAACTCGAGTTTCGAACTTATTAGTTCTCATCAGCACAATTTACAAAAGGATTGTACGAGCGCATTACGGCTATTCTGCCATCGACGAGATTATACCCTAATATATTACCCTAATATATTATTAAAACATATAATATTATGAATTTCAAAATTGTTTAATAAATAATAAATAGGAGCAAACTAAATAGGAAAAACCAAGACGAATTAATTTTACTATCTTAACATCGAAAGTCGAAAGACTTAGAAAACTTAAAAAACTCATCAGGAAATTCCTTACCCTAGTAATTAATAAAAAATATAAATAAGGAAAAATCAAGACGAATTAAATTTTACTCGCATCATAAAGTTATATATTATAATTTCTACTTTAAGACGTAGAAAACTCAAAAAACTCACCAGGAAAACAGCTGATCCTAGTAATTAATAAAAAATCCATAGAAATAAAAATTTTTAATTTGCTATGATGACTTAAAGTAGAAATTATTATACAATGACTTTATGGTGTTAGTAAAATTGAACTCGCCTTGATTTTCTTTGTTTAGATTTTTTATTAATCCCTAGATAAGGAATTTCCTGACGAATTTTTTAAGTAGGGTTCTCTACGACTTAAAGTAGAAATCATTAAACAATGACTTTATGACGTTAATAAAATAAATATTCGTCTTGGTTTTTTCTATTTATTTAGTTTACTCCATATTAATATACCGTATTATTTTATTATTTAAAATTAGGGATGCTATTTTTCATTTATATATTAGGTATAGATATTTAATTGTCATCATTTAAATGTCGTTCAAAATTCAAAAATGTTATTTTCATTAATTCGGTATTAATCAAGGGTGTTATTGGGAACTGAATTTAACGTTGGGGGCGCTACAAATGTAATAAATATGGCGGTTTAAATCGGTTTACGTAAAGAAAATAAGTTCACAATAAGAACAAGTTGCGGTCAAAGAGTTCAAAGAATACCACAATCACTTTAAATATTGTTTTTATCACTCAAAACTACGATAAAATGTAAATAACGCTTTTAATTTAACCGCACGTTAATTTAACAAACCCATCACATTCAACACGGTCAAGGCCAGAAAGCTGCAGTACCTGGGCCACGTAATGCGCAATGAAAACAGATATCGGCTCCTTCAGTGCATCCTACAAGTCATAATAGCCGGAAAAAGAAGCGTAGGCAGAAGGAGAATTTCATGGTTGAAGAACCTTAGAACGTGGTTCTCGATGACAACAACAGAGCTTTTTCGCACGGCAGTGAATAAAATAATTATAGCCAATATGATAGCCAACATCCGGAACGGATAGGCACCAGAAGAAGAAGAAGAATCACATTCAAAATAAATTACAGCATTCGCCAGCATTTTGTAAGCACTTCCGACTGGATTAAAAAAAATGTAAAATTCGAAACTGGAGGGGCTGCCTCCAATTCTTGATATTTTCATTTTTTAATAAACATTTAACGAACACAACACTTTAAAAATAAATTGCAGCACCTGCCAAATACCTGAAATCGAGCTCAGAAAAATGGCAAAAACCTAAACATCCTGTCGATAAAGCTCAATTATATAAAGCCACCAAAAGCTTGAAGGAAATTTTATTCCAAACAAATCACAAAAGTATACGGCATTAACTAGAGAAGCTCAGTGCATCAGAATAAGTAATTATTTATTATGAAAAGCCAATAGAAAATTAAAGATACCTCCAGTATCAATACCACCAATAAAAGACATAAAAAAATAATAAATGGGCCAGGAACGACAAAGAGAAACAAATGTTTTTGCTCAACATTTATCAAAACCTTTTCAACGAAACCCATCATCCCGCATTACAAAAGAAAAAAATAACATCGGAGAATTCCAAGCTACACCATTCCAAATGGACTTTCCTATAAAAAAATTTACAATGAAAAAAGTGAGAAAAATAATCTACTGATACTGCAAGAAATAATTATCAAATGCCTGAGAGCCATTTAGCAAATCTTTAATGAAATCATCAGGATCATCCACTTTCCAAATCACTGGAAGGTTGCACAGATTGTGATGATCCCCAAACCAGGAACAAAACTGCACGATGTTAAATCATATCGACCTATCGCCTACTTCCTATACTGTCGAAGGTATTCGAAAAACTTACCACACAAGAACTAAAACCCATAATATAAGAACGAAACCTGGTTTCCGATCATCAATATGGAACAATTGAACAGGTCCACAAAAGAGTCAGACAAATCAACAAAGGTCTAGAAGTAAATGTGTTAAATGAATCTGCTCCTTCAAAAACAATGGGTTGTAAGTGGGCTGGCTTGTTTAAAAGTTTCGAAGACGATCCACGTGAAGGACGTCCAAAAACTGATTTGGTTTTGGAAGATCTTCGATTGACCGAGAGACATTTTGTAGAAGCTCTATGCATTTCATTAGGCACAGTAATCAATATTTTATATCAAGTTTTTGATTTCAAAAAGCTGTGTGCACAATGGGTGCCGCATTCGCAAACAATGCAACAAAAACACATTAGAATGCTACTTTGTCAGCAACATCTGGAGCGTTTTAGAAAGGATGAAAAGAATTTTGTGCGTCGTTTCATCGCTAGGGATGAGACTTGGGGTCTACTATTATGATCCTGCATCAAATCAAGAGGTAAAGGAGTGGTGTGAACCCTCTTCGGCTCCGAAGCGAGTTGTTGTCCAAAAATCTGCCAAAAAGGTGTTACGTCAGTTTTATTTGGATGCAAAAGGTATTTTGTTCGTGGATTACCTTCAAACTGGTAAAAAAATAAACTCAGATTATTATTATTATTGTAACCTTTTAGACCAATTAAATATAAAAATTGTGCTCCCTCTGACTTCTGGCTCTTCTCACATGCCAAACAGTTTTTTCGTGGAAAACGATTTTCATTGAAGAGCCTATTTATGAAGCGGTAACAACTTGGACTAAAATTAAGCTAGATGTACTGGATCATTAAACGAAACTCCCAACTCTCCTTTGAAAATAAGTTTCTAAATTATAAAGCCACATTTAAGTCGATATGTACATACGGAATACAACTCCGGGGCTCGGCAACGGACTTAAACTTCGAAATTCTTCAGAGATTTGAAAATTAACTACTTCATATTATAGCAAATGCACCTACATGCATTCATACCCAATAGTGTAGCAAAAAAAATTGGGTCATTCAAGCTTACAAAAATATTCTAATTAGGAAATAGTGCTAGCCCTGCCCAAATTATATTTTGTAAGCTTGAACGAACTGTAAACAAAAATTGATATCACTTTCAATTATTTTATTTAATTATAATAAAAAAATCTAATAAATATTTTAAATTTTTGTTACGTAAACAACAAAATATGATTTTATATTAGACCTTCATAATTCAACTAATTCAAAAAAATTTAATATAGAAACCACAAATTGTTTTAGGTAGATTTATGAAGTTTAAAAATCTTCTTATTATCCCCTACGAAAGAACAAATTTATCAAAAGCAATCCCAAAAATTGGCAATTTAAATTTGATTTAATGCAATGTATCTCTCACAAGGTGGTTTAATAATATTCCCTGTAATGTCACCTAAAGGTGCCTAATTTATGATTATTTAACCTTTTCGATATAAAAATTTCTTTCACAAACTACCAATTATGATTTAAACGTGTGAACCGATTTATTACTTTTATTATATAACTTTTGTTATTTTAAAATTTTTAATTAACTTCAGAGTTTTGTATTCTATTTGTGTAAAATTTTATTTATTTTCGAAATTAAAAGTAAACAGCTTACGACAAAGACGAATTGCATTATCTATTTTTCTTATTGGAACCGTGAAGTTGGCTCACTATGTTAGGTACTTGATTGGAAGACACAAACACTCATAGTTTTATCAACATGAATAATAATTAAAAACTAAGAAGAAAATCCATAAATTCAAAAGGGCTCATTTTGTTTATAAGTTTTTTTTTCAATAATATTGAAAGTTTATTTTACAAATACACAAAATTATTTTCTAATTAAAATTCAAATGTAACTTTTTACTTTCTGTTTATTAGGAATCGATCCAACCATTCGGTATGGCATAAGTACCTTTGGCAGTCATCATGGCCCCTTTCACTTCAGGACCATCAACTTCGATCAACATTGATCGTGGAATGCCACTGCTCCTTTTAATTCTAACCCCTTGATCAATAGGGCAATCTTTAATCCAATGCCCTCCTTTCTGGCACTTATGGCAACGATAACTTGGTGGCACGTTCCCAACCTGATTTGCTCCACGAATATTTTCATAATTTGAAGGATGGTATGTTATCGTGCTTTGATAAATCATCGCACTGATTTTTTCTTCTTCGGTAGCACTCGCATTGCTCAAATCTTCCACATCGCCCAAATATGGTGCATCGATAGTAATTTTATTACGAGACTGATTAAACTTCTGGTTATTACCCTTTTTGACTTTATTTTCTCCCGGAAGCCTCAGAATGGCAAGACGTTGGTTTTCGGAAATCAACTGAGTATCGTCTTCGTACTCCTCATTGGTATCTACATTAATCACCTTTAATATGTTGTGAGCACCTGTTCCTTTGAATTTAGTGATTTGACTTTTAACATCCCGAATGGAAATATACAGTCCATCGAAATCTAAAGTATTGATAGTTTTGTCACTTTTGAATTTGTAATAGATTACAGGCATTTTCGGTTTAGCCTAGTCTAATTAATTGAATCGATTTATCACCATTGTTTATCTTATATAGTTATTTGCAACCAGATTATCCGTTGAAACGATAATCTGCTTCCACTTAATTGGATGATCCGTCGAATCCGTAATACGGTCCTCAGGCCGCACAACCAAGTCAGTCATGGACTAGCAAATAAATAGGGTTAATTTAGCTGAGCGCGGTCAAACAAAGATCACTTCGAAATCCTATTGCATCATTCGAGCGAAGGAGAACTTCTTAAGAACTCGTTTGATTATTAGATGAAAACTTTTATATGATTTGTTGAAACGTGATTAAATTACCGGTAAAATGAAATCTTCTGCAATTTAATATTACTTTAATTTTGTAATATAAAAAATTTAATAACTTTTGGAAAATAAACAAAACACAATTCAAGCGAAAACGATTGGTATCACGAAGAAGCTCAGACCGAAGCAATCGAAATAAATAAAATAGAAACAACAAAAGTATTACATGGTCTGAAGGGTAGAAAGGCAGCGAAAGTAGATGGAATCCCTAAATAAGAATCGGGAAATAAAAAAACATGTCAGTAAAAATTAACATCAAAATCTATAAAACATCAGTAAGACCAGTGCTGACCGAAACATCAAAAACAAAACAATAATCGAGATTCGTCAGCAATGCGGAATAATACTCATTGTAAAATTTATTAAAATCACGATGAAATAATGGAATGAACATGTGGATGGGATGGGATGCGATGCGATGGGATGGGATGGGAGAGGAGCGTATACCAAAAATCTTAAGGGAGGGGATCCCACTGGGAAAAAAAATCCTCCATAAAAACACCACCGAGCTGAATTATCTAAAGAAAAACAGGTTTGGCCTAATAAAAGTGGTAGAAGACTTTCATAGGGAGCCTATGGTACCAAGTACCACAGACTGCGCTTTAATGAATTCAACCTTTAAAATGAAAATTTTATCGAAATCATGATGAATCATTCAATAGGATAATGAAGCGTCTTGAATGCCCGATTGCCGTGTAACAACGAAAATCATAATACCTATATAATATTTATTATTTTAACATGTTTAATTAACTTCAGAATTTTTTATGTAAAAAAAACGGTATTGAAATGTTCAAGGATTAGAAAAACAAATTTGGATATTAAGAAGATAAGAATAAAACTAAATAGTTGGAATTAAAATTTTAGATAAATATATTAAAAGTTATCCACGACGTTAACTTTGCACATGCATTCAACGAAATCAGCCAGATGAAGAATCGTCCTACGATTTAAGTAAAATAAAACCAGCATTTACAAAAATTATGAGGTTCAACTAAAATAATCGGTTTGAACGATTGGTACTAACAGATTATCAAAACATGGTACCAACGGAAAAAAAAATCTATATAAAGACTATTTAAACTTAATAAAATATATTATCCAGCATTTCATTCAACTAATAACTGACATAAGTAATCCGATTTTCGAAAAACATGAATCACAACGTAAACGAACCAAGACGAGAAGAAGGAAACAATGAATCTGAAAAGTGCCCCATATGTTTTGAACCCGTTAACAAAAACAGAATGGGAATTCCAAGTGGTTGTAATCATCAATTTTGCTACAAATGTATCAGGAGGTGGGCATTCAGTAATCAGCATTGCCCATTGGACAGAATAACTTTTAATAATATTAAAATATTCAATAACAACTCACAGGTGGGTATCCTGAGATTTGATAACGGAAGCAACGGAGAGCGTCCTGTTCACCGGCCATCCGATATTTCAGGAGAAACTGTTATCGAAGTTCAGATCCGTCGCCCAAGCGAAAGAGAGTTTCACGAAGCCGTAAATCATTTTCTGGCTCTCGGATACGAAATGTTATGGGTTGAAACATTCGATTTAGATGGTAGTACTTTTGGTACGATTTGTGCGAGAGATGTGCGGAACAACTAAGGTGGTTGTGTTATTTTATATATTACTACTTGTACTTATTGATTATAATAAATAATAAACTAAAATGAAAGAACTTTCTGCTTTATCCGTAGTATTTATTTATCCAAACTTTGTACCTTGGTATACGAGTATAACCTTCATTTAATATGGAAGCTTTAGGTCACTACTCTGTATGATATTTACTCTCTTCTTCTAGGGAAAAGAAACTGCACTCTAAGAATTAAATTTAGTGGATTAACTTTTGGATTTTTGAAAATAATTTTTGAAAACTATGAAATAATAAAAATTCAAGTATTCAAATATTATACGTATGCAAATCTTACGCGACCACAAGTTGCTATTCCCTTCCTAAGAACTGAAGACAAAGTCTAGGTAAAGAATGACCTCAAAAGACAGAAGGGTTTGCGGATCATTTTGTTAGCGTTATCAGTCCCTTTGAATCTACGGAACCCATCAAATTAGAAAATAAGATTAAATCAATATTGGAGCTCCTGCACAACTGGAATTGCCTATTTAAAAATTTAAAAGTTCTGAGATACGTTCTTCCATTAAAAGTCTTAATTCTAAAAAAGCTCCGGGATTTGACCTTATTACAGAAAAAATTCTGAAGGAACTTCCAGATGTTGGCATAATACTGAGAAGTTAATTAGAACTATCGTCATGTACCAAATGAAGTAATCCATCAGGATCTACAAAACATCTCGATTCACAATGAAATTAAAAACTTCTTAGACAAGTAACGAAGCAGAATCCATTCACATCCAAAGGTGCTAGCAAACAAATTACTAAACCATTTGCACGAAGTGAGAAGACTGAAACGTTTCAAGCTTATCATTCTATTAATTAAATGTTATATTTTATTTATACAAATTTATTTTATCAGGTGTTTTGCTCAATGCTTTAAAGTGTGGAACAGATTGTTAATATTTATAGATATTAAAATAATTTGTTTGATCATTTAGGCCACAAAACCAATTCTTACTTCAAAAATTTGTGTTTGAAAAGGGAGGAGGAATATTTTGTATAGTCTATGATTTTTAATTCAAATGAAGCGCCAATCGAAATAAGATAAGCGCATCGAAGAACAGAAAAGGACACTCGCGCAACGACCAAGTAAATTAATCGACGTGGGTCAGATAATATAATTATTGATGCCAATAATTTTGGGAAGTAATTTTATAAATGTGGTAAATAATGAATAAATTATATAGTTAAATAAAAAGTGTTCAATTGAAAGTGGATCGTTATAAAGAAAGAGGGCAAATTATTTGGAATAAGAAATAAAATTAATTTTGGCCGAGTATCACAGCAATATTAATTATTATATGGTTGGTACATAACAGGCGTTTTACGTAGCACATGTGAATCAATATTTTAGGAAACAAAATAATCCTGTTGGAAGATCTATCAATTGGATCTTATGTTTTGAACCAGTTAACAAAAACAGAATGGGAATTCCAAGTGGTTGCAATCATCAATTTTGCTACAAATGTATCAGGAGGTGGGCATTCAGTCATCATCCTTGCCCATTGGACAGAATCACTTTTAATAATATTAAAATATTCAACAACAACTCTCAGGTGGGTACCCTGAGATTTGATAACGGAAGCAACGGAGAGCGTCCTGTTCACCGGCCATCCGATATTTCAGGAGAAACTGTTATCGAAGTTGAGATCCGTCGTCCAAGCAAAAGAGAATTTCACGAAGCCGTAAAACATTTTCTGGCTCTCGGATACGAAATTTTATGGCGTGAAACATTCGACTTAGATGGTTGTAGCTTTGGTACGTTTTGTGCGAGAGATGTGCGAAACAATTAATTTGTGTTATTTGATATATTACTACTTTTACTTATTAATTACATATAATAATAAATTGAAATAAAAGAACTTCTGCTTTATCCATAGTATTTAGTGTTTATTTAAACTTTGTACCTTGGTATATGTATAATCTTCATTTAATATGGAATCTTTACGGCACTACCCTGTAATACATTTTTATTCCGTCGTGTGATTATTGTCCTCGACTTCTTCTAGGGAAAAGAAACGTCATTCTAAGAATTAAATGAAGTGAATCAAGTTTTGGATTTTTGAAAGTAATATTTGGAAACGTTCTTCTGCTAAATTCGTGATATCACTGTTGCATTTAAAAAATTATTAAAAAATTGATTTTCATGAAAGATCTCTAACGGGGTAAGCAAAGTAATGTAAACCGACAACAAAATTTTAATATGTGCAATTTATTTGGGTGTAGCTGATGGCAATAAACCGGGAATACTCAATAAGTGTAGCCAGCAATTTTGGCTTTTGGGTGCCGTGTGATGGCATCATGATTGTGAGCAACGACTTACAAATTAAAACTATAATGGTCAATATGAGTAACGACCATAAACTGCGGCTTATCGAGACCAACCGATGCCACGAATATATTTTCCAAATCACCATGAATCATTCGATCAAAACAGAACCTCGAACGTCGTAAATACAAATGTTACTCGACTATGAAATATTAGAACTTCAAATTACGAATCAAAAACTGTGTTCAAACAAATCATGCAGTGGTGTTAGGAGATAAGAAAAAATTTTCGATTTGGAACGTTCCAGCGGTTGGAAAAGAAATAATTGACGACAAACTAATTTAAAATTGGCCACGACTTCATCGTTGCATATATGCATTCAACACAATCAGCCATATTAAAAGTTTGTTCCTACAATTTAACTCAACAAAATTTTACTCTTACATTGAAATATTTTATGTTAAATATTTCACCATCAAAAAATACACAAAATTGCTTTGCTTTGTATCCGAATTAACAAAATTATCAGATTCAACTAAAATAATCGGTTTGGATGATTGGTACTAACAGATTATATCAAAACATGGTACTAACGGAATAAAGAATATATTTATATAAAGACTATTTAAAGTTAATAAAAAACATTATCCAACATTTGATTCAATTAACAACTGACATAAGTAATCCGATTTTCGAAAAACATGAATCACAACGTAAACGAACCAAGACGAGAAGAAGGAAACAATGAATCTTAAAAGTGCCCCATATGTTTTGAACCAGTTAACAAAAACAGAATGGGAATTCCTAGTGGTTGCAATCATCAATTTTGCTACAAATGTATCAGGAGGTGGGCATTCAGTCATCAGCATTGCCCATTGGACAGAATCACTTTTAATAATATTAAAATATTCAACAACAACTGTCAGGTGGGTATCCTGAGATTTGATAACGGAAGCAACGGAGAGCTTCCTGATCACCGGCCATCTGATATTTCAGGAGAAACTGTTATCGAAGTTGAGATCCGTCATCCAAGCGAAAGAGAATTTCACGAAGCCGTAAATCATTTTCTGGCTCTCGGATACGAAATGTTACGGGTTGAAACATTCGACTTAGATGGTAGTACTTTTGGTACGATTTGTGCGAGAGATGTGGAGAACAACTAAGGTGGTTGTGTTATTTTATATAATATTACTACTTTTACTTATTGATTATAATAAGTAATAAACTAAAATGAAACAACTTCTGCTTTATCCGTAGTATTTATTTATCCAAATTTTGTACCTTGGTATACGAGTATAACCTTCATTTAATATGGAATCTTTAGGTCACTACTCTGTATGATATTTACTCTCTTCTTCTAGGGAAAAGAAACTGCACTCTAAGAATTAAATTTAGTGGATTAACTTTTGGATTTTTGAAAATAAATTTTGGAAACTATGAAATAATAAAAATTCAAGTATTCAAATATTATACGTATGCAAATCTTACACGACCACAAGTTGCTATTCCCTTCCTAAGAACTGAAGACGAAGTCTAGATAAAGAATGATCCTCAAAACACCGAAGGGTTTGCGGATCATCTTGTTAGCGTTATCAATCCCTTTGAATCTACGGAACCCATCAAATTAGAAAATAAGATTAAATCAATATTGGTGGCTCCTGCACAACTGGAATTGCCTATATAAAAATTTAAAAGTTCTGAGATACGTTCTTCCATTAAAAAACTTAATTCTAAAAAAGCTCCGGGTTTTGACCTTATTACAGAAAAAAATCTGAAGGAACTTCCAGATGTTGGCATAATACTGAGAAGTTAATCAGAACTATCGTCATGTACCAAATGAAGTAATCCATCAGGATCTACAAGCCATCTCGGTTCACAATGAAATTAAAAACTTCTTAGACAAGTAACGAAGCAGAATCCATTCACATCCAAAGGTGCTAGCAAACAAATTACTAAACCATTTGCACGAAGTGAGAAGACTGAAACGTTTCAAGCTTATCATTCTATTAATTAAATGTTATATTTTGTTTATACAAATTTATTTTATCAGGTGTTTTGCTCAATGCTTTAAAGTGTGGAACAGATTGTTAATATTTATAGATATTAAAATAATTTGTTTGATCATTTAGGCCACAAAACCAATTCTTACTTCAAAAATTTGTGTTTGAAGAGAGAGGAGGAATATGTATAGTTTATGATTTTTAATTCAAATGAAGCGCCAATCAAAATAAGATAAGCGCATCGAAGAACAGAAGAGGACACTCGCGCAACGACCATGTAAATCAATCGACGTGGGTCAGATAATATAATTATTGATGCCAATAATTTTGGGAAGTAATTTTATAAATGTGGTAAATAATGAATAAATTATATATTTAATAAAAAGTGTTTAATTGAAAGTGAAAAAAATTTTACATAGCACATTGATAGATGTGAATCAATATTTTAGGAATCAAAATGATCCTGTTGGAAGATCAATTCCTTATCAGGTTAAATTATCATATTATCGGATAAAGTGATGGGATAAAGATCGCAAAGACAGCAAAAACTTTCAATCTAGTCAATGAGAGTTTCATCAAAGATATCTAACAGAGTAAACCAAGTAGTAAAAATCCACAACGAAATTCACAAAATGTGCGATTTGTTTGAATATAGTTGATGGCAATAAAACGGGAATACCGAATTGGGTGTCATCACATATTTTGTTATGACTGCATCAAACAGTGGGAAAAAAGTCAGACCCATTGCATTTTGGACCGGGTTGGTCCAAAATTGGCTTTTGGAATCTTGCGACACGATGGGGTCGATGCATTTTTTAAATTGTAAATTATTATTCCATTGTTTTGAATATTGTAATGAAGTAATGAAGAATCGTCCTACGATTTAAGTGAAATAAAACCAGCATTAACAAAATTATCAGTTTCAACTAAAATAATCGGTTTGGACGATTGGTACTAACAGATTATATCAAAACATGGTACCAACGGAAAAAAATATATATCTATATAAAGACTATTCAAACTTAATAAAAATTATTATCCGACATTTCACTCAACTAACAACTGACATAAGTAATCCGATTTTCGAAAAACATGAATCACAACGTAAACGAACCAAGACGAGAAGAAGGAAACAATGAATCTGAAAAGTGCCCCATATGTTTTGAACCCGTTAACAAAAACAGAATGGGAATTCCAAGTGGTTGTAATCATCAATTTTGCTACAAATGTATCAGGAGGTGGGCATTCAGTAATCAGCATTGCCCATTGGACAGAATAACTTTTAATAATATTAAAATATTCAATAACAACTCTCAGGTGGGTATCCTGAGATTTGATAACGGAAGCAACGGAGAGCGTCCTGTTCACCGGCCATCCGATATTTCAGGAGAAACTGTTATCGAAGTTCAGATCCGTCGCCCAAGCGAATTGGAATTTCACGAAGCCGTAAATCATTTTCTGGCTCTCGGATACGAAATGTTATGGGTTGAAACATTCGATTTAGATAGTAGTACTTTTGGTACGATTTGTGCGAGAGATGTGCGGAACAACTAAGGTGGTTGTGTTATTTTATATATTACTACTTGTACTTATTGATTATAATAAATAATAAACTAAAATGAAAGAACTTCTGCTTTATCCGTAGTATTTATTTATCCAAATTTTGTACCTTGGTATATAATCTTCATTTAATATGGAATCTTTAGGTCACTACTCTGTATGATACCTTTTTACTCTCTTCTTCTAGGGAAAAGAAACTGCACTCTAAAAATTAAGTTTAGTGGATTAACTTTTGGATTTTTGAAAATAATTTTTGGAAACTATGAAATAATAAAAATTCAAGTATTCAAATATTATACGTATGCAAATCTTACACGACCACAAGTTGCTATTCCCTTCCTAAGAACTGAAGACGAAGTCTAGATAAAGAATGATCCTCAAAACACCGAAGGGTTTGCGGATCATCTTGTTAGCGTTATCAATCCCTTTGAATCTACGAAACCCATCAAATTAGAAAATAAGATTAAATCAATATTGGTGGCTCCTGCACAACTGGAATTGCCTATTTAAAAATTTAAAAGTTCTGAGATACGTTCTTCCATTAAAAAACTTAATTCTAAAAAAGCTCCGGGGTTTGACCTTATTACAGAAAAAAATCTGAAGGAACTTCCAGATGTTGGCATAATACTGAGAAGTTAATCAGAACTATCGTCATGTACCAAATGAAGTAATCCATCAGGATCTACAAGCCATCTCGGTTCACAATGAAATTAAAAACTTCTTAGACAAGTAACGAAGCAGAATCCATTCACATCCAAAGGTGCTATCAAACAAATTACTAAACCATTTGCACGAAGTGAGAAGACTGAAACGTTTCAAGCTTATCATTCTATTAATTAAATGTTATATTTTGTTTATACAAATTTATTTTATCAGGTGTTTTGCTCAATGCTTTAAAGTGTGGAACAGATTGTTAATATTTATAGATATTAAAATAATTTGTTTGATCATTTAGGCCACAAAACCAATTCTTACTTCAAAAATTTGTGTTTGAAGAGAGAGGAGGAATATGTATAGTCTATGATTTTTAATTCAAATGAAGCGCCAATTGAAATAAGATAAGCGCATCGAAGAACAGAAAAGGACACTCGCGCAACGACCATGTAAATCAATCGACGTGGGTCAGATAATATAATAATTATTGATGCCAATAATTATGGGAAGTAATTTTATAAATGTGGTAAATAATGAATAAATTATATATTTAATAAAAAGTGTTTAATTGAAAGTGGATCGTTATGAAGAAAGACGGCAAATTATTTGGAACAGGAAATAAAATTAATTTTGGCCGAGTATCACAGCAACATTAATTATTATTGTAAGGTTGGTACATAACCGACGTTTTACATAGCACACTGATAGATGTGAATCAATATTTTAGGAATCAAAATGATCCTGTTGAAAGATCAATTCCTTATCAGGTTAAATTATCATAATATCGGATAAAGTGATGGGATAAAGATCGCAAAGACAGCAAAAACTTTCAATCTAGTCAATGAGAGTTTCATCAAAGATATCTAACAGAGTAAACCAAGTAGTAAAAATCCACAACGAAATTCACAAAATGTGCGATTTGTTTGAATATAGTTGATGGCAATAAAACGGGAATACCGAATTGGGTGTCATCACATATTTTGTTATGACTGCATCAAACAGTGGGAAAAAAGTCAGACCCATTGCATTTTGGACCGGGTTGGTCCAAAATTGGCTTTTGGAATCTTGCGACACGATGGGGTCGATGCATTTTTTAAATTGTAAATTATTATTCCATTGTTTTGAATATTGTAATGAAGTAATGAAGAATCGTCCTACGATTTAAGTGAAATAAAACCAGCATTAACAAAATTATCAGTTTCAACTAAAATAATCAGTTTGGACGATTGGTACTAACAGATTATATCAAAACATGGTACCAACGGAAAAAAATATATATCTATATAAAGACTATTTAAACTTAATAAAAATTATTGTCCGACATTTCACTCAACTAACAACTGACATAAGTAATCCGATTTTCGAAAAACATGAATCACAACGTAAACGAACCAAGACGAGAAGAAGGAAACAATGAATCTGAAAAGTGCCCCATATGTTTTGAACCCGTTAACAAAAACAGAATGGGAATTCCAAGTGGTTGTAATCATCAATTTTGCTACAAATGTATCAGGAGGTGGGCATTCAGTAATCAGCATTGCCCATTGGACAGAATAACTTTTAATAATATTAAAATATTCAATAACAACTCTCAGGTGGGTATCCTGAGATTTGATAACGGAAGCAACGGAGAGCGTCCTGTTCACCGGCCATCCGATATTTCAGGAGAAACTGTTATCGAAGTTCAGATCCGTCGCCCAAGCGAATTGGAATTTCACGAAGCCGTAAATCATTTTCTGGCTCTCGGATACGAAATGTTATGGGTTGAAACATTCGATTTAGATGGTAGTACTTTTGGTACGATTTGTGCGAGAGATGTGCGGAACAACTAAGGTGGTTGTGTTATTTTATAAATTACTTCTTGTACTTATTGATTATAATAAATAATAAACTAAAATGAAAGAACTTCTGCTTTATCCGTAGTATTTATTTATCCAAATTTTGTACCTTGGTATATAACCTTCATTTAATATGGAATCTTTAGGTCACTACTCTGTATGATACCTTTTTACTCTCTTCTTGTAGGGAAAAGAAACTGCACTCTAAGAATTAAATTTAGTGGATTAACTTTTGGATTTTTGAAAATAATTTTTGGAAACTATGAAATAATAAAAATTCAAGTATTCAAATATTATACGTATGCAAATCTTACACAACCACAAGTTGCTATTCCCTTCCTAAGAACTGAAGACGAAGTCTAGGTAAAGAATGATCCTCAAAAGACAGAAGGGTTTGCGGATCTTGTTAGCGTTATCAGTCCCTTTGAATCTACGGAACCCATCAAATTAGAAAATAAGATTAAATCAATATTGGAGGCTCCTGCACAACTGGAATTGCCTATTTAAAAATTTAAAAGTTCTGAGATACGTTCTTCCATTAAAAATCTTAATTCTAAAAAAGCTCCGGGTTTTGACCTTATTACAGAAAAATTCTGAAGGAACTTCCAGATGTTGGCATAATACTGATAAGTTAATTAGAACTATCGTCATGTACCAAATGAAGTAATCCATCAGGATCTACAAGCCATCTCGGTTCACAATGAAATAAAAAACTTCTTAGACAAGTAACGAAGCAGAATCCATTCACATCCAAAGGTGCTAGCAAACAAATTACTAAACCATTTGCATGAAGTGAGAAGACTGAAACGTTTCTAGCTTATCATTCTATTAATTAAATGTTATATTTTATTTATACAAATTTATTTTATCAGGTGTTTTGCTCAATGCTTTAAAGTGTGGAACAGATTGTTAATATGTATAGATATTAAAATAATTTGTTTGATCATTTAGGCCACAAAACTAATTCTTACTTCAAAAATTTGTGTTTGAAAAGAGAGGAGGAATATTTTGTATAGTCTATGATTTTTAATTCAAATGAAGCGCCAATCGAAATAAGATAAGCGCATCGAAGAACAGAAAAGGACACTCGCGCAACGACCAAGTAAATTAATCGACGTGGGTCAGATAATATAATTATTGATGCCAATAATTTTGGGAAGTAATTTTATAAATGTGGTAAATAATGAATAAATTATATAGTTAAATAATAAGTGTTCAATTGAAAGTGGATCGTTATAAAGAAAGAGGGCAAATTATTTGGAATAAGAAATAAAATTAATTTTGGCCGAGTATCACAGCAATATTAATTATTATATGGTTGGTACATAACAGGCGTTTTACGTAGCACATGTGAATCAATATTTTAGGAAACAAAATAATCCTGTTGGAAGATCTATCAATTGGATCTTATGTTTTGAACCAGTTAACAAAAACAGAATGGGAATTCCAAGTGGTTGCAATCATCAATTTTGCTACAAATGTATCAGGAGGTGGTCTTTCAGTCATCAGCATTGCCCATTGGACAGAATAACTTTTAATAATATTAAAATATTCAGCAACAACTCTCAGGTGGGTATCCTGAGATTTGATAACGGAAGCAACGGAGAGCTTCCTGCTCACCGGCTATCTGATATTTCAGGAGAAACTGTTATCGAAGTTGAGATCCGTCGTCCAAGCGAAAGAGAATTTCACGAAGCCGTAAATCATTTTCTGGCTCTCGGATACGAAATGTTATGGGTTGAAACATTCGACTTAGATGGTAGTACTTTTGGTACGATTTGTGCGAGAGATGTGCGGAACAACTAAGGTGGTTGTGTTATTTTATATAATATTACTACTTTTACTTATTGATTATAATAAGTAATAAACTAAAATGAAACAACTTCTGCTTTATCCGTAGTATTTATTTATCCAAACTTTGTACCTTGCTATATAATCTTCATTTAATATGGAATCTTTAGGTCATCACTACTCTGTATGATACCCTTTTACTCTCTTCTTCTAGGGAAAAGAAACTGCACTCTAAGAATTAAATTTAGTGGATTAACTTTTGGATTTTTGAAAATAATTTTTGGAAACTATGAAATAATAAAAATTCAAGTATTCAAATATTATACGTATGCAAATCTTACACGACCACAAGTTGCTATTCCCTTCCTAAGAACTGAAGACGAAGTCTAGATAAAGAATGGTCCTCAAAACACCGAAGGGTTTGCGGATCATCTTGTTAGCGTTATCAATCCCTTTGAATCTACGGAGCCCATCAAATTAGAAAATAAGATTAAATCAATATTGGTGGCTCCTGCACAACTGGAATTGCCTATTTAAAAATTTAAAAGTTCTGAGATACGTTCATCCATTAAAAAAATTAATTCTAAAAAAGCTCCGGGGTTTGACCTTATTACAGAAAAAAATCTGAAGGAACTTCCAGATTTTGGCATAATACTGAGAAGTTAATCAGAACTATCGTCATGTACCAAATGAAGTAATCCATCAGGATCTACAAGCCATCTCGGTTCACAATGAAATTAAAAACTTCTTAGACAAGTAACGAAGCAGAATCCATTCACATCCAAAGGTGCTAGCAAACAAATTACTAAACCATTTGCACGAAGTGAGAAGACTGAAACGTTTCAAGCTTATCATTCTATTAATTAAATGTTATATTTTGTTTATACAAATTTATTTTATCAGGTGTTTTGCTCAATGCTTTAAAGTGTGGAACAGATTGTTAATATTTATAGATATTAAAATAATTTGTTTGATCATTTAGGCCACAAAACCAATTCTTACTTCAAAAATTTGTGTTTGAAGAGAGAGGAGGAATATGTATAGTCTATGATTTTTAATTCAAATGAAGCGCCAATTGAAATAAGATAAGCGCATCGAAGAACAGAAAAGGACACTCGCGCAACGACCATGTAAATCAATCGACGTGGGTCAGATAATATAATAATTATTGATGCCAATAATTTTGGGAAGTAATTTTATAAATGTGGTAAATAATGAATAAATTATATATTTAATAAAAAGTGTTTAATTGAAAGTGGATCGTTATGAAGAAAGACGGCAAATTATTTGGAACAGGAAATAAAATTAATTTTGGCCGAGTATCACAGCAACATTAATTATTGTAAGGTTGGTACATAACCGACGTTTTACATAGCACACTGATAGATGTGAATCAATATTTTAGGAATCAAAATGATCCTGTTGGAAGATCAATTCCTTATCAGGTTAAATTATCATATTATCGGATAAAGTGATGGGATAAAGATCGCAAAGACAGCAAAAACTTTCAATCTAGTCAATGAGAGTTTCATCAAAGATATCTAACAGAGTAAACCAAGTAGTAAAAATCCACAACGAAATTCACAAAATGTGCGATTTGTTTGAATATAGTTGATGGCAATAAAACGGGAATACCGAATTGGGTGTCATCACATATTTTGTTATGACTGCATCAAACAGTGGGAAAAAAGTCAGACCCATTGCATTTTGGACCGGGTTGGTCCAAAATTGGCTTTTGGAATCTTGCGACACGATGGGGTCGATGCATTTTTTAAATTGTAAATTATTATTCCATTGTTTTGAATATTGTAATGAAGTAATGAAGAATCGTCCTACGATTTAAGTGAAATAAAACCAGCATTAACAAAATTATCAGTTTCAACTAAAATAATCAGTTTGGACGATTGGTACTAACAGATTATATCAAAACATGGTACCAACGGAAAAAAATATATATCTATATAAAGACTATTTAAACTTAATAAAAATTATTGTCCGACATTTCACTCAACTAACAACTGACATAAGTAATCCGATTTTCGAAAAACATGAATCACAACGTAAACGAACCAAGACGAGAAGAAGGAAACAATGAATCTGAAAAGTGCCCCATATGTTTTGAACCCGTTAACAAAAACAGAATGGGAATTCCAAGTGGTTGTAATCATCAATTTTGCTACAAATGTATCAGGAGGTGGGCATTCAGTAATCAGCATTGCCCATTGGACAGAATAACTTTTAATAATATTAAAATATTCAATAACAACTCTCAGGTGGGTATCCTGAGATTTGATAACGGAAGCAACGGAGAGCGTCCTGTTCACCGGCCATCCGATATTTCAGGAGAAACTGTTATCGAAGTTCAGATCCGTCGCCCAAGCGAATTGGAATTTCACGAAGCCGTAAATCATTTTCTGGCTCTCGGATACGAAATGTTATGGGTTGAAACATTCGATTTAGATGGTAGTACTTTTGGTACGATTTGTGCGAGAGATGTGCGGAACAACTAAGGTGGTTGTGTTATTTTATATATTACTTCTTGTACTTATTGATTATAATAAATAATAAACTAAAATGAAAGAACTTCTGCTTTATCCGTAGTATTTATTTATCCAAATTTTGTACCTTGGTATATAACCTTCATTTAATATGGAATCTTTAGGTCACTACTCTGTATGATACCTTTTTACTCTCTTCTTGTAGGGAAAAGAAACTGCACTCTAAGAATTAAATTTAGTGGATTAACTTTTGGATTTTTGAAAATAATTTTTGGAAACTATGAAATAATAAAAATTCAAGTATTTAAATATTATACGTATGCAAATCTTACACAACCACAAGTTGCTATTCCCTTCCTAAGAACTGAAGACGAAGTCTAGGTAAAGAATGATCCTCAAAAGACAGAAGGGTTTGCGGATCATCTTGTTAGCGTTATCAGTCCCTTTGAATCTACGGAACCCATCAAATTAGAAAATAAGATTAAATCAATATTGGAAGCTCCTGCACAACCGGAATTGCCTATTTAAAAATTTAAAAGTTCTGCGATACGTTCTTCCATTAAAAATCTTAATTCTAAAAAAGCTCCGGGTTTTGACCTTATTACAGAAAAATTCTGAAGGAACTTCCAGATGTTGGCATAATACTGATAAGTTAATTAGAACTATCGTCATGTACCAAATGAAGTAATCCATCAGGATCTACAAGCCATCTCGGTTCACAATGAAATAAAAAACTTCTTAGACAAGTAACGAAGCAGAATCCATTCACATCCAAAGGTGCTAGCAAACAAATTACTAAACCATTTGCATGAAGTGAGAAGACTGAAACGTTTCTAGCTTATCATTCTATTAATTAAATGTTATATTTTATTTATACAAATTTATTTTATCAGGTGTTTTGCTCAATGCTTTAAAGTGTGGAACAGATTGTTAATATGTATAGATATTAAAATAATTTGTTTGATCATTTAGGCCACAAAACTAATTCTTACTTCAAAAATTTGTGTTTGAAAAGAGAGGAGGAATATTTTGTATAGTCTATGATTTTTAATTCAAATGAAGCGCCAATCGAAATAAGATAAGCGCATCGAAGAACAGAAAAGGACACTCGCGCAACGACCAAGTAAATTAATCGACGTGGGTCAGATAATATAATTATTGATGCCAATAATTTTGGGAAGTAATTTTATAAATGTGGTAAATAATGAATAAATTATATAGTTAAATAATAAGTGTTCAATTGAAAGTGGATCGTTATAAAGAAAGAGGGCAAATTATTTGGAATAAGAAATAAAATTAATTTTGGCCGAGTATCACAGCAATATTAATTATTATATGGTTGGTACATAACAGGCGTTTTACGTAGCACATGTGAATCAATATTTTAGGAAACAAAATAATCCTGTTGGAAGATCTATCAATTGGACCTTATGTTTTGAACCAGTTAACAAAAACAGAATGGGAATTCCAAGTGGTTGCAATCATCAATTTTGCTACAAATGTATCAGGAGGTGGTCTTTCAGTCATCAGCATTGCCCATTGGACAGAATAACTTTTAATAATATTAAAATATTCAGCAACAACTCTCAGGTGGGTATCCTGAGATTTGATAACGGAAGCAACGGAGAGCTTCCTGCTCACTGGCCATCTGATATTTCAGGAGAAACTGTTATCGAAGTTGAGATCCGTCGTCCAAGCGAAAGAGAATTTCACGAAGCCGTAAATCATTTTCTGGCTCTCGGATACGTAATGTTATGGGTTGAAACATTCGACTTAGATGGTAGTACTTTTGGTACGATTTGTGCGAGAGATGTGCGGAACAACTAAGGTGGTTGTGTTATTTTATATAATATTACTACTTTTACTTATTGATTATAATAAGTAATAAACTAAAATGAAACAACTTCTGCTTTATCCGTAGTATTTATTTATCCAAATTTTGTACCTTGGTATATAACCTTCATTTAATATGGAATCTTTAGGTCACTACTCTGTATGATACCTTTTTACTCTCTTCTTGTAGGGAAAAGAAACTGCACTCTAAGAATTAAATTTAGTGGATTAACTTTTGGATTTTTGAAAATAATTTTTGGAAACTATGAAATAATAAAAATTCAAGTATTCAAATATTATACGTATGCAAATCTTACACAACCACAAGTTGCTATTCCCTTCCTAAGAACTGAAGACGAAGTCTAGGTAAAGAATGATCCTCAAAAGACAGAAGGGTTTGCGGATCATCTTGTTAGCGTTATCAATCCCTTTGAATCTACGGAACCCATCAAATTAGAAAATAAGATTAAATCAATATTGGTGGCTCCTGCACATGTGGAATTGCCTATTTAAAAATTTAAAAGTTCTGAGATACGTTCTTCCATTAAAAAAATTAATTCTAAAAAAGCTCCGGGGTTTGACCTTATTACAGAAAAAAATCTGAAGGAACTTCCAGATTTTGGCATAATACTGAGAAGTTAATCAGAACTATCGTCATGTACCAAATGAAGTAATCCATCAGGATCTACAAGCCATCTCGGTTCACAATGAAATTAAAAACTTCTTAGACAAGTAACGAAGCAGAATCCATTCACATCCAAAGGTGCTAGCAAACAAATTACTAAACCATTTGCACGAAGTGAGAAGACTGAAACGTTTCAAGCTTATCATTCTATTAATTAAATGTTATATTTTGTTTATACAAATTTATTTTATCAGGTGTTTTGCTCAATGCTTTAAAGTGTGGAACAGATTGTTAATATTTATAGATATTAAAATAATTTGTTTGATCATTTAGGCCACAAAACCAATTCTTACTTCAAAAATTTGTGTTTGAAGAGAGAGGAGGAATATGTATAGTCTATGATTTTTAATTCAAATGAAGCGCCAATTGAAATAAGATAAGCGCATCGAAGAACAGAAAAGGACACTCGCGCAACGACCATGTAAATCAATCGACGTGGGTCAGATAATATAATAATTATTGATGCCAATAATTTTGGGAAGTAATTTTATAAATGTGGTAAATAATGAATAAATTATATATTTAATAAAAAGTGTTTAATTGAAAGTGGATCGTTATGAAGAAAGACGGCAAATTATTTGGAACAGGAAATAAAATTAATTTTGGCCGAGTATCACAGCAACATTAATTATTGTAAGGTTGGTACATAACCGACGTTTTACATAGCACACTGATAGATGTGAATCAATATTTTAGGAATCAAAATGATCCTGTTGGAAGATCAATTCCTTATCAGGTTAAATTATCATATTATCGGATAAAGTGATGGGATAAAGATCGCAAAGACAGCAAAAACTTTCAATCTAGTCAATGAGAGTTTCATCAAAGATATCTAACAGAGTAAACCAAGTAGTAAAAATCCACAACGAAATTCACAAGATGTGCGATTTGTTTGAATATAGTTGATGGCAATAAAACGGGAATACCGAATTGGGTGTCATCACATATTTTGTTATGACTGCATCAAACAGTGGGAAAAAAGTCAGACCCATTGCATTTTGGACCGGGTTGGTCCAAAATTGGCTTTTGGAATCTTGCGACACGATGGGGTCGATGCATTTTTTAAATTGTAAATTATTATTCCATTGTTTTGAATATTGTAATGAAGTAATGAAGAATCGTCCTACGATTTAAGTGAAATAAAACCAGCATTAACAAAATTATCAGTTTCAACTAAAATAATCAGTTTGGACGATTGGTACTAACAGATTATATCAAAACATGGTACCAACGGAAAAAAATATATATCTATATAAAGACTATTTAAACTTAATAAAAATTATTGTCCGACATTTCACTCAACTAACAACTGACATAAGTAATCCGATTTTCGAAAAACATGAATCACAACGTAAACGAACCAAGACGAGAAGAAGGAAACAATGAATCTGAAAAGTGCCCCATATGTTTTGAACCCGTTAACAAAAACAGAATGGGAATTCCAAGTGGTTGTAATAATCAATTTTGCTACAAATGTATCAGGAGGTGGGCATTCAGTAATCAGCATTGCCCATTGGACAGAATAACTTTTAATAATATTAAAATATTCAATAACAACTCTCAGGTGGGTATCCTGAGATTTGATAACGGAAGCAACGGAGAGCGTCCTGTTCACCGGCCATCCGATATTTCAGGAGAAACTGTAATCGAAGTTCAGATCCGTCGTCCAAGCGAATTGGAATTTCACGAAGCCGTAAATCATTTTCTGGCTCTCGGATACGAAATGTTATGGGTTGAAACATTCGATTTAGATGGTAGTACTTTTGGTACGATTTGTGCGAGAGATGTGCGGAACAACTAAGGTGGTTGTGTTATTTTATATATTACTTCTTGTACTTATTGATTATAATAAATAATAAACTAAAATGAAAGAACTTCTGCTTTATCCGTAGTATTTATTTATCCAAATTTTGTACCTTGGTATATAATCTTCATTTAATATGGAATCTTTAGGTCACTACTCTGTATGATACCTTTTTACTCTCTTCTTCTAGGGAAAAGAAACTGCACTCTAAAAATTAAGTTTAGTGGATTAACTTTTGGATTTTTGAAAATAATTTTTGGAAACTATGAAATAATAAAAATTCAAGTATTCAAATATTATACGTATGCAAATCTTACCCGACCACAAGTTGCTATTCCCTTCCTAAGAACTGAAGACGAAGTCTAGATAAAGAATGATCATCAAAAGACAGAAGGGTTTGCGTTATCAGTCCCTTTGAATCTACGGAACCCATCAAATTAGAAAATAAGATTAAATCAATATTGGAGGCTCCTGCACAACTGGAATTGCCTATTTAAAAGTTCTGAGATACGTTCTTCCATTAAAAATCTTAATTCTAAAAAAGCTCCGGGGTTTGACCTTATTACAGAAAAATTCTGAAGGAACTTCCAGATGTTGGCATAATATTGAGAAGTTAATCAGAACTATCGTCATGTACCAAATGAAGTAATCCATCAGGATCTACAAGCCATCTCGGTTCACAATTAAATTAAAAACTTCTTAGACAAGTAACGAAGCAGAATCCATTCACATCCAAAGGTGCTAGCAAACAAATTACTACACAAATTAGTACGAAGTGAGAAGACTGAAACGTTTCAAGCTTATCATTCAATTAATTAAATGTTATATTTTGTTTATACAAATTTATTTTATCAGGTGTTTTGCTCAATGCTTTAAAGTGTGGAACAGATTGTTAATATTTATAGATATTAAAATAATTTGTTTGATCATTTAGGCCACAAAACCAATTCTTACTTCAAAAATTTGTGTTTGAAAAGAGAGGAGGAATATTTTGTATAGTCTATGATTTGTAATTCAAATGAAGCGCCAATCGAAATAAGATAAGCGCATCGAAGAACAGAAAAGGACACTCGCGCAACGACCTTGTAAAATAATCGACGTGGGTCAGATAATATAATTGATGCCAATAATTTTGGGAAGTAATTTTATAAAAGTGGCAAATAATGAATAAATTATATAGTTAAATAAAGAGTGTTTAATTGAAAGTGGATCGTTATGAAGCAAGAGGGCAAATTATTTGGAATAGGAAATAAAATTAATTTTGGCTGAGAATCTGAAAAGTGCCCCATATGTTTTGAACCAGTTAACAAAAACGGAATGGGAATTCCAAGTGGTTGCAATCATCACTTTTGCTACAAATGTATCAGGAGGTGGGCATTCAGTCATCATTATTGCCCATTGGACAGAATCACTTTTAATAATATTAAAATATTCAACAACAACTCTCAGGTTGGTATCCTGAGATTTGATAACGGAAGCAACGGAGAGCGTCCTGTTCACCGGCCATCCGATATTTCAGGAGAAACTGTTATCGAAGTTCAGATCTGTCGCTAAGCGAAAGAGAATTTCACGAAGCCGTAAATCATTTTCTGGCTCTCGGATACGAAATGTTATGGGTTGAAACATTCGACTTAGATGGTAATACTTTTGGTACGATTTGTGCGAGAGATGTGCAGAACAACTAAGGTGATTGTGTTATTTTATAAATTACTACTTGTACTTATTGATTATAATAAATAATAAACTAAAATAAAAGAGCTTCTGGTTTATCCGTAGTATTTATTTGTCCAAACTTTGTACCTTGGTATATAATCTTCATTTAATATGGAATCTTTAGGTCACTACTCGGTATGACACCTTCTTACTCTCTTCTTCTAGGGAAAAGAAACTGCACTCTAAGAATTAAATTTAGTGGATTAACTTTTGAATTTTTGAAAATAATTTTTGGAAACGTTTTTCTGCCAAATTAAGCGTGATCGTGATACCACATTTGAATTCAAATAATAATTAATACATTATTATTAAATATAACACTTATTAATTATTAACGACAGAAATAATGGAAATGGACAACGAAATTTAAAATGTGCAATTTGTTTGGGTGCTATTTGATGGCTTATCGGGACCAACCCATGCCACGAAAATATTGTGGCAACCTGGTAACGTCGTGAATGCGAATATTACTCGACTATGAAATAATAAAAATTCAAGTATTCAAATTATATACGTATGCAAATCTTACACGACCACAAGTTGCTAATCCCTTCCTATGAACTGAAGACGAAGGCTAGGTAAAGAATGATCCTCAGAAGACAGAAGGGTTTGCGGATCATCTTGTTAGCGTTATCAGTCCCTTTGAATCTACGGAACCCATCAAATTAGAAAATAATATTAAATCAATATTGGAGGCTCCTGCACAACTGGAATTGCCCATTAAAAATTTAAAAGTTCTGAGATACGTCCTTCCATTAAAAATCTTAATTCAGGTGTTTTGCTCAATGCTTTAAAAGTGTGGAACAGATTGTTAATATTTATAGATATTAAAAAAATTTGTTTGATCATTTAGGCCACACAACCAATTCTTACTTCAAAAATTTGTGTTTGAAAAGAGAGGAGGAATATTTTGTTTAGTCTATGAATTTTAATTAAAATGAAGCGCCAATCGAAATAAGCTAAGCGCATCGAAGAACAGAAAAGGACACTCGCGCAACGACCATGTAAAATAATCGACGTGGGTCAGATAATATAATTGATGCCAATAATTTTGGGAAGTAATTTTATAAAAGTGGTAAATAATGAATAAATTATAAAGTTAAATAAAAAGTGTTTAATTGAAAGTGGATCGTTATGAAGAAAGAGGCAAATTATTTGGAATAGGAAATAAAATTAATTTTGGCCGAGTATCACAGCAACATTAATTATTGTAAGGTTGGTACATAACCGACGTTTTACATAGCACATTGATAGATGTGCATCAATATTTTAGGAAACAAAATGATCCTGTTGGAAGATCAATTAATTCCTTATCAGGTTAAATTATCATATTATCGGATAAAGTGATAAGATAAAGATCGCAAAGACAGCAATACTTTCAATCTAGTCAATGAGAGTTTCATCAAAGATATCTAACAGAGTAAACCATGTAGTAAAAATCCACAACGAAATTAAAAAATGTGCGATTTGTTTGGATATACATAGTTGATTGCAATAAAACGGGAATACCGAACCGGGTGTCATTACATATTTTGTTATGACTGCATCAAACTGTGGGAAAAAAGTCAGACCAATTGTATTTTGGACGGGGTTGGTCCCAAATTGGCTTTTGGAATCTTAAATCACGATGGTGTCGATGCATTTTTTAAATTGTAAATTATTATTCCATTGTTTTGTATATTACAAAAGTGCTTGGTCAGGCGGCATGGTAATTGTATTATTGCACTTTGAAATAAATGTATGTAATGAAAACAGATTAAAGAACTAATGTATTGAAGGCACATGGCAGGGTTGAAGCGATTCAACAACGATGTTCAAATCATGCAGTGGTGTTAGGGGATAAGAAAAAAATTTCGATTTGGAACGTTCCAACGTTTGGAAAAGAAATTGACGACAAACTAATTTAAAATTAGCTACCACTTCAACTTTGCCCATGCATTCGACACAATCAGCCATATTAAGGTATCTTCCTACGATTTAACTGAACAAAATTTTACTTTTACATTGAAATAATTTATGTTAAAAATTTCACCATCAAAATATACACAAAATTGCTTTGATTTGTATCAGAATTAAGAAAATTATCAGCTTCAAATAATTT
Organism: Podabrus alpinus; assembly: GCA_932274525.1. NCBI lineage: Eukaryota > Metazoa > Arthropoda > Insecta > Coleoptera > Cantharidae > Podabrus > Podabrus alpinus. Next base: position 10,540,747 of record OW026457.1, on the reverse strand, counting down.
AATCGGTTTGGAAGATCCAAAATTTGATACAAACAACATTTAATATAAGTAATTAAATTTTCGGAGAACATGAACCACGACGTAAATGAAGCAGGACACGAAGAAAACAACAATGAATATGAGAATTGTACCATATTATGTTTGTAACCGGTTACCACAATCAGGATGTGAATACCAAGTGGATGCAATTTTGATTCTGCTACAAATGCATTAAGAGGTGGCCATTAAATCATCAGCATTGCCCATTGGACAGAATCACTTTTAATAATATTAAAATATTCAACAACAACTCTCAGGTGTGTATCCTGAGGTTTCATAACAGAAGCAACGAAAAGCGTTCTGTTCACCGGCCAACCGTAACTTCAGAAGAAAATCTCATCGAGATTCAGATCTGTCGTCCAAGCGAAAGAGAATTTCACGAGGTCGTGAATAATTTTTTGGCTCTCGTATACCAAATATTGCATCAGGATTGTGAGCAACCTAAACCTAAACAAATTGAAACAGTAGTGGTTAATCTGAGTTACGACCATAGACCATGAAACAACAATGAATCCGACAAGTGGACCACATGTTTGGAACCAGTTAACACAAACAGAATGGGAATACCAAGTAGTTGCAGTCATTTCAGGAGGTGGGTATTAAATCATGGACATTGGACCATTTGACTGTATCACGTTTAATAGCATTAAATTTATAACAACAGCTCTTAGGTGGGTACCCTGAGGTTTGAGAATAGAAGCAACTAAGAGCTTCCTGCTTACTTCGGTAGAAAATCGCATGGAAGTTCAGATCTATCGGCCAAGCCAATGTATCAGGAGGTGGGCATTAAATCATCAGCATTGCCCATTTGATAGAATCACTTTTAATAATATTAAAATATTCAACAACAACTCTCAGGTGTGTATCCTGAGGTTTCATAACAGAAGCAACGAAAAGCGTTCTGTTCACCGGCCAACCGGAACTTCAGAAGAAAATCTCATCGAAGTTCAGATCTGTCGTCCAAGCGAAAGAGAATTTCACGAGGTCGTGAATATTTTTCTGGCTCTCGTATACCAAATATTGCATCAGGATTGTCAGCAACCAAAACCTAAACAAATTGAAACCGTAGTGGTTAATCTGAGTAACGACCATAGACCATGAAACAACAATGAATCCGACAAGTGGACCACATGTTTGGAACCAGTTAACACAAACAGAATGGGAATACCAAGTAGTTGCAGTGATTTCAGGAGGTGGGTATTAAATCATGGACATTGGACCGTATCACGTTAAATATCATTACATTTTTAATAACAAATCTTAGGTGGGTATCCTGAGGTTGATAATAGAAGCAACTAAGAGCGTCCTGTTTACTTCGGAAGAAAATCGCATGGAAGTTCAAATTCATCGGCCAAGACAATGCATGAGGAGGTGAGCAATAAATCATCGGCATTGCCCATTGGACCGAATCACGGTTAATAGCCTTAAGATATTTAACAACTCTCAGGTGGGTATCCTAAGGTCTGATAAAAGAAGCAACGAGGAGCGGCCTGTTCAACAGCAATCCGTAACTTCATAAGAAAATCTCATCGAAGTTCAGATCCATCGTCCAAGCAAGAGAGAATTTCACGACCTTTTTGGTTCTCGTTTTAATGCAAGATCCCCGAAAATCAACTAAGGTTGGTCGTGTTATTTTATATATTATTTCTTGTACTTTGTGGCAAATAAATATTGATGATATTAAATTAAAATAAAAGAACTTCTGCTTTATCCGTAGTATTTATTTATCCAAACGTTGTACATTGGTATATGATCGTCAATTCTATAGCAAATTCATACTAAGAATTAAATTTAGTGGATCAAGTTTTAGATTTTCGAATGATCGTGATTACAATGGTGAATTTAATAAAATTTCGAATGTGGTGCAGTACTACTTTAATACCATCTTACCTGATATACATACAGGATCTTTCTAAAATACTGAATTTTTAAAATTTAATTGCTATAGTAATATAATGGAGATCATTACTAACGAGACGATTTTATTTCTAAAAATAGTAACAAAAATACCATTTGAATTTATCAACAGAATAAAAGCTCGTATAATAGAAAACACATTTGTTTGAAGTGTAATAGCATAAATATTTTTTTTATAATTGAAAATGTTGAAAAAACGTTGAAATTACATTAAAAAGTTCCATCTCCCTCTTACAATGATTTACATGATTCAAGTTTTGAAGTAATAACTAATCTATTCAGCATTAAAACGTTCTCAATGTAACTAACCAAATTTGCTTTCCTTTGGTGTTTGTGATATAAATGAACATTAAGCAAGCATCCTTTATTCAGAATAATTAAGAAACTAATGAAAAGGGCTTTTCAGCGTATATGTATAATAGACAAAAGTATGAAAATTAATAAACAGAAATTTTGTCTTAGCGTTTTGATAAATGGAATTCCTCGATTAGTACGAATTTACGAGTGCTGGCATTATTTCAGCGAAAAGTTTTCTTAAAAATTTTAAGAAATTATTCCATCAATCAGCAGCACGAGTGCTTCCCCACGTTCGATTTGGGTTAAAATTTGTAATAAAAAATAAAAAGCTCTTCTTTAAGGAATACATTTTTATTGACTTTTCTCTAGTCGAATTTTTCTTTGTTCCTTCTATTTGAATTTTATTTCTTATGAGCAACCACGTTATTTAAAAATTAATGAAAGCCTCGTGCCGCATTGGAGCATTTGTTTGGAGCACGTCTTAGAAATTGTGAGATGTGTGCCGACCTGATTTGGAAACATCTGATAGCCTATGGGTTGATTAATAGGAAATTTCAAACAAAAATTCCTTTGTGACATGATGTAGCATTATCCCACCATCAGATGTTGGTAACAAATTAATCAAGTGCTGAAATACCATTATTTTTGCTGAAAACTGGAACTTTAAACTTGTTTCAACAGACAAACTATTCGTTAGATGAAATTCATCAAGTAAAATTGCCAGCATTAAATTATACGTATTGAGAGAAATGGCTTTGAAGTACGTGACAAACACATATGCCACCGAATCCAGAAGCTTAAACTCCTGGATGAAGTCAACTTTGAGTGAGACATTGGATTACTGTTTACCAGCACTTGACACAGCAAACTCGAGTTAATTTCATGTTGTGACTAGGATCCTGTGTTTAATAAAGGTACTATACCACGTCCCGAAAAAGCTTCCAGGAAAAATAATTTTAATAGGATAAACCAAATTTTTCATTAACTTTTATCGACACACTTAGCAAACTTTTTAAAAAGTAATCTTTAAGTTTAATTAGTATTTCCTACTTGTTTTCTTTAATAACCTCTTGAAAACTTCAAGAACTTTTTTTCGGGACTGTAATTAATTTTTATATTTTGTGTTAAATAATTAATATTTTGGAACAATTACAGCTCAAATAAACTGACACTTAATTATGAAATGTTCCTGTTGCTTAATTACTTCTACAATTACTAAGTACAAATATAATAAGAAAACACGTACAATAAGATGTAAAGTTTAATTAGGCCAATTTGTTTAAAGTGTTATTAGATTTGCGTTATTGCATAAACACAAAGTTGTCACAAAAATTTTATTTCTTAATGTTAACACTCATCTAACTCGGATTCGTTCCCAAATTAAATTATTTTCGTTAGCATTTATAATTTTATACGAATATTTAACACGATTACTACCATTATATGAATAATTAATTCGAAGCAAATTGTAATTAGTATTCTGGTAGGTAAGAAAATAATGATGATATTATAAAGAAATGTTTGGTCGAGATTCGAACCTCAAATGTTCCGACTATAAAAGCCCGCTCGTTACCGAAAACCTTTTTAATTATAATAAAAAAGCAACCAATATTTTACTATAATATAATATTATTTAATGTCACTTTATCCAACGAAGCCATTATTTGATTATCAATTTCGATTGATGAGTATAATATTTAATATACTGGCGATATAAACAGTAAAGGTAATAAAATATGCTTGAACAATTTTAATATAATGAAAAAATCTACAAAAACGTTGGGGTGCGTTCATTTATAAAGATGAAAAATGTCAAGTTGATTACAATGTTGGACAAAACCCAACTGGCTTCAATTTTGCATAACTTAAGTGAAATCTGATTTTGGCTACCTTTACTTTACATAATTTTAATGACCTAACTTATCGGTTTTAAATTTACAAAGTTAATTAAATCTTGCCATCAACTTCTTTAAAAATCGTTCTAAACGGATTTTTTTTTACAAAAGGCATCGTGCAATGCAGCTTGAAAGTGTGACAGCGACCATCAAACGGTTTAAACTGTTTTGAGGGATTGAGCTCAAAAGGTTTTTTCAAAAGGTAAAGTTTCAAATTTATTAAGGTAATTTCAAAGAATGCAGAATGTTAACTTCAAAATCAGCAAACTACTAATTAATTGCAAGGTGTACTTGTAGAGCAAACGCAAGTTAAAAGTGTTTTAAATTGTGTTAAAAGTTATGGTAATTTGCGCGTTGATATTAACTTTTCTGTCGTCGGTATGAAATACGCGACATGAACTAATTTGTTGCTGTATATTTAATAAATAATAATGTCCAGCAGATGCGGAATTTAAACCCATGACTACGTTTTAAGGTACGATTTCCAAGGAGCGACTTCGACGTACTGCCAATAAGCAGCGCATGCGTATTAATATGAGTCGATAACGTTATAATATCTACTACATACACGGAACATCGATGTCCTTTTCATGGTCCAAAATTACTATTTAAAAGTTTAGATTATTAAATCAAATAAACTATCGTATTAAAATATATCGTCCTTTGTGTATTTATTTTTATCACACACATTCCGGTAAGGATGTCCCATATTTGAATTACACTGGATCCGATTCTGACGTACATAAATAAATCTTCGTGAATCAACTGCATATTATCTGAAAAGGATATTGAACATTTGAAGTGTACTTGTAGAGCAAACGCTAGTTAAAAGTGTTTTAAATTGTGTTAAAAGTTATGGTAATTTGCGCGTTGATACTAACTTTTCTGTCGTCGGTATGAAATATGCGACATGAACTAATTTGTTGCTGTAGGTATATTTAATAAATAATAATGTCTGAAGCGCAATACGCAAAAACGCGTCCCTGTGTTGATTTTTTTTTTGGTTACAATTTATTCTTCTACGCTCTGTGCAAATTAAAATTAATACATTTAAAGTTATTTAAAAAGATTTATATTCATTTTTAATTTTTATGCTACGGTACATCCCCGGTGACAACATGATCTTTAAATTAAAAAAAAGGAACGAAGACTAACGACACAATAATGACAATAATTTTGCAATACTTCGTCGACGAATCCAAGACGCGTAAAAGTTGGTAAAACATTGCCGAGCTCCAATTAATCAAATAAAAATTAATGTGGTACCCCTATCAACTTGGTCTCAACATAATTGTTCGACTTTAAGACGATAAAATGCAATCGTTTAATAAATTGCCTCCCTAACTAAAACGATCAGACTTGCCAATCAATGTTTCTTACAAATGGAGTAAATACAGGATGCTTGGAAAGTGCTTATATAATAATAATAATGTAAAATTTACGTTTAGTCCTTCAAAAACGAGAGAAAGGATAAAATTATGTTTTAAATACCCTGTATATTTAGCACTCATTTTGCCTATCTTTATTAAAGCATTAAATGTCATCGTTCATTGGCAAAGCAAGAAAAGGGTGTTTTGTTGGATAAAGAATGTTTCTACTATGTACAACACAACTTCAGTCGATTTATATACCACCTGTGTGAACATTTCAATGATAATATAAGAGTATCATTTCCTATAACATAATCCACGCTAGGAACATCAAATTATAGCTTATATAGCAACATAAAATAATAATTTTTCCTTTTCTGAATATCTCAAGATGTAAATTTTTTGGGCAATAACTAAAGTGGATTAGATCAGGATCGCCTAGTCGTAGTTCATGAACCGTCCAATCAGAATAAAATGCTTCGAACGTATCGTTTCTAAGAGCGTTTTCACACTAGCGTTTTAAAAGCTTTGGGCTGCTTTTCAGTGGCGTTTCACCTTTTGCTATTACATAAGTTTTAAGATACACGTCAAAAAAGGATGTGCTCTTGTGTGTTGATATTCACGTTTATATCTTCGATTAAAACAAAGAGAAAACAATTCTTGGCTTATCCTATCGAAATATGGGGAAATTAAAAGATATTGGCCATATTTTACCGAGTTATTCGATCTTTCACATTAATTGATCCCAACTTCATAAAACAATATTCTGTGTTATTTAAAGGTTCATAACAAATCGAAGTAAGGGGAGTAGCAGGAAGATGAAAGAATACAACATATGATTTCATTTTACAACGAACACAACCTAGTGATAACAAACACATTCTATAAATTCATCACCACCTAGAAGACGATTCACCTGGAGTTCATCGATATAAAACATAAAAAAATCACAAGAAACCAAATATATTATTTGCTAGTAAATAACAGATTCTGCATATCCGGGAGCAGACGCGATGTCGGATCAGAATTTATTATTGGGCAGATTCAGAATCAATCTCAAAAAAACTGACACCAAAGTGATCCAATCATAAGCATTTTTAAGAAATATTTAAAACACAAAGAAACCAAGTCATGCAAAAAACGGATGACTGAAGAAATTCTTAACCTTATGGATAAACGAAAAACATACAAAAACACAAAACAAGAACAGTACAAAACAAGACATAGAGTAATAATATAAAGATCAAAAAATCAAAAGAAACATGACTGAGAGCAAAATGCAAAAAGATTGATGTATTGTTAATTTATATAGGGATGTTCAAAAAAAACAGCAGGAATGGTTAAAAGAAATGAATTGGACCTACTGACAAGCGACAAGGGAGATATTAATCATAGACGTTGAAGGTAAGCTAAAGCTATGGAAAGAATTCACCAAGCAACTGTTTCAGGATGAAGCAATAACGATAGAAAATAGTGATGTGAGAAAAGAGCTGTGGAACCACATGAAATCGACATTTATACCGTTACCAAAAACACCAAACTCAAAAAATTGTCAGGAACATCGAATAATCTCGCAATGAGCATTGTGTTGAAAATGTTTCTGAAAGCGATTTTCGCACGAATACAGAAAAAATGAAAGAACCTCAAGGAAAATGCAGTTTGATTTCAGGGAGGGTTTTGGCACCAGACAGCTCTCATAAATTACTGAACAATACAATCCAGCTTTCCTATAACTGCACACTTTGAGATTCATTGTAATTTGCAAATCATTTGAAGTATTGAAGAATATTATTTGAACTTAGTTCAAATTTTATTTAGCCATTACTTTTTGTAAAGAATTTAATTAGCTTTAATTTTGTCCACGGCTAGTTTTGCTCTAAAGTTGAAAGCACTTCGAGAAATTCCCGAAAAACTTATATTTATCCCCCCCCCCCGGTAGGCATAGGAGGTGAACGCAGATATCGTTGGAGAAAGAACCATTATATTATAGAAAAAATCCAGATAGAAATCCAAATATAAATCGGTTTTTTAGAGATGGTGATGACGCACCATAATTCTATGCCAATTTAACTTGAAAGAAACTATAATTTATAGACAATTTCTGGATCTTTAAAAATCATTTAACGATTAACACTCAAAAATCAAAATCTTTGGTGCTACGACAATTTTAAGACATCAATAAGTAAAATTATTTTAAAAAGGCATTTTTTATCTGCAGTAATATAAATTAATAGTACCGTTGTTTTTGGCAAGAGTAATTTATCTTATACAAATCTAAAGGGTCGATGGAGTTCTTAAGGATTGGTACAAAAATTTCAGATAAGATATTGGTGAGTGCTACGCAGTAGCGCTTCTGGTAATTCCGGTAGGTGAAGGTGAATAATGTAACTGAGGACCCAAATGGTGAAGCTCGAAAGGCACAAAGAAACAAAAACATAATTTACATTTATCGCACGCAAGATTGAATGACCGAATTAAAAGAAAACGTGCAATTCAAAAATCAATATCGTCCATAATATCAGCAATAAAACAAACAAATTAAGCACGCCATGATGGTGCACTACGAGACCACAATGCATTCCAAAAAAATATATAAATGTGCAATAAACGTCTTCCATCAAAAAAGATAACGCTAATACACTCACGCATGTTAAAAATAAATGTGCAAATACAACCTTAATGTAGTCCGCTAACCATATCGCAAATGGACGACATCGACAAGCATAAAACTAACATCCAGAAAAATGGAACAAATTCTTCGCACAGTCAAAACTTGCAGATGGCTGCAAATATCCAAATAAATCCGAGCATCGGTTGTTGCAACATCCAAGAAAAAACCATAATTCCAACAATAACCCAAATATCTTCAACTAGTGGTTGTAAACCTCGAAAATACTGGTAGCTAAAAAAGCAAAACTTATCCATACGCTAGCCTGTAGCAAACAAATCATCACAACTCTTCCACAGAAGTCACAATTAAATCATACGTTCACTCTTTTGGGCGGTACAATGTAAAATGTCCGGTGTAGATAAAAATGTTCAGGAAATGCCAATAATCGTTCTTCGTAGCCAACCGAAAACTTTCACCAAGACAAATTCCCTAATTCAAAATTGTAAACAAACATAATAAACTTTTCTAACATTTTTAATAAAATTATTTAGTATCTGTTTTATTAAAAATTTAGAAACCAAAAATGGAACCTTAAATTTTAAAAATCATCAAAAGCTGGAAAATAAATTTTGGATAATCGCAGAATTACGAGTTATTTACTTTGCGAAAAATTCATATAACGAAATTAATAACAGTAGGTAGTACATAAAGTTCCTACCCGCAGACCATATATTTATAGCGACCGGGGGGTCTGGGGGGTATGGAATACCCTCCAGTTACGCCTTAATCGTGAACAAAATATTTATAACTTTATTCCCTTAGCATCAGGTGATCAAGAATGGAAATCTTCAAAATAATACAAACGTGGGGAGGGGGGTGTTCTATATCTAAAATAAACTGGGGAAGTATTCCTATAAATAACCCGGGGACCTCCGGGCTGTAAAACTATGGTCTATTTAGGCTTTTTGTGTGCTATTATTAATTTACATTACAGTAGATCCGATCTTCGGCTTAAACTGATCTGAACCTTTGAATCTTCCCTGATATTAGAGGCACCAATATAAAATCCGCTACATCGGAGCTTTGCCGATTACATAATAATACTTTCTTATATACCGACGCTATGTCTGTGGTCAGTATAATATACATAATATAAAGGCATTTTCATCTTTTTACAATAATGTTGTTCAATCCGAGATACTTCCTGCCCACATTAGCTGACAAAATAGGACTTGTTCTGCAATAAAATTTTTAGTTGTGACTCTGTCTCGTTAGTAAAGATATTGATGGAAAGATACCTTAAGATTCCTGCAAGTCTGAGACCGAAGGCCGAGTAAATGAAATACGAAATTGATACGCGGAATCTGAATAATGGAAACGCACACCACCCGATAAATAAATATATTAACATATAGATATAAATTATTACATAGATAATAAATACTATATTATATTACAAGGAAATTAAGTGCATTATTAATCCCGAGGGTGTAGTTTTTGCCTGACACATTTTAAATCCTTTAAGATTTAAGGTTAAACTTTAATTTTCTAGAAATGAGGCGAAAATAGCAGTTTAAGTCCCCGAATTGCGAACTGTGATTTTTTATTATTGAAATTAATATTAAAGAACATTTTTAAAATGAGCTAATTAGTAAATTAACATCTGAAATTAGCAATAAGCGTTGCTAAAAGCCTGTGATAATACAATTTTTTCCTCTCCTCCTTAAGTAAATGACTCATTACATATCCTTATCGAACTGTCGTAAGATAAGGTTACCACTCGCTTATTAATTGATATCGGTTGTTACGATACGCAAACCCGCAAAAATAGTGTAGAGATATAAAGGTTTGCCTTGCGGAACGTATAATGTTGGATATGGGATACAAGACAGCGTTCTGAGAATTAATTACGTTATCGTTTACAAGGTTATTACAATCTCAGATATAATATTAACAATGTTGCTTTGTATTTGTCATAATCCGAAAATTTAAAACTAAAATGGAATGCATAATGAATAACCTAAAAATGACCAAAATGCTTTTTAGAACTAAAAAATACAAATTTTCACAAGTATTAAGTTACTGTATACACATATAATTCGCGAATTATATATAATATTTACAATAGTAATGTTTTAGAATATTTTAAAATACAGATACATATAATCAATTATAATTATAATAGTCAATATTAATTTTCACTACATCTCAAATCCAATCATTAAAATATAATTATTATTATAGCGAAATATTTCAAAGGAAATTGTTTTTAATTTAACTACCAAACCAACTCTTGTTGAAAAAACAAACTTTATTTTATTATTAATATTTATCCAATAAGTTTCTCTATGCAGTTTAAATCAAACAGCGGTGTATCAATTAATAAGGAATTAGCTTTGATTTAGCATTATTGCTTACAATATTTGTAAATAGAGTTCGTTACATTGCTCTTAATTTTGTTGCTGATGGTGACAGTGTTGCTGACTGCAGTGCCTAAAAATCTCAGATGGCATATTGAATGGTAATTTGATTGATGGAAATGCTTGTTAACTGCATATAGCGGTAATTTACCCCCATCTACAGTATGCTGTGATTCTTTGGGGGGGGGGCATTCATCGTACGCGTAGAAAGTTTTCATTCTACAAAAAAGCGCGATACGCATCATCGCCACACAAAATCCTGGAAGGCTTCTCATAGGCAACATTTTATTGTCAACAACATTTTGAAGTTTCCTTGTATTTCCACTTTCTACTACGTAAATGGTAAATTAAAAAATGATTATTATGAATGCATGCATTTGTATACCGGTAACTTCCTTGATGAGAGTTTACTACTAAATATAATATCATGTTTTCCCTTTGAAATTTATAATAAGCTTCCCGGTGACTTAAATTGTTTTGAACCAGGTTTTAAGGTTAATTTGAAATAGTTTTTAGCCGGCAGGTGTTTTTGTACTGTTTATAATTGTCTGAATAATTTGCGCTTCTTTGTTGTGCGCTTTATCTCTGTTTGAGTTGTTTGCTCATTTACAGCGTTTCTTGATGATAACTATGTAATTTATATAATACTACAGGGTCATGGTTGTGGGGCCTAAAGGCCGCACTGAAATTTTTTTAGGTTCATAACTAAATGATGAACCAACAAAAGGCAATTTAGGATAAGAATAGATTACATAAGGTAATCTTCTGCAGCAATCTTAATTTGTTGGTTGGCAGAAACAATTGTGAAATTGACAACTAAATAAACTGAACCAACGAAATGTACAAACGAATCTTTCACTTTCACACAGACACACAGATAAAAATATAGAGAAGTCGTTTTTATAAATGACATAGGAAGGGCTTTCCAGCAAATTATTATATTTGATACGTATTTACTTTGATTATATACCAAATTACATTGTAATCAAGTTTAGTTACAATATATTATACTGTCAAAACACGAAATATCAAATAATATTGTAATGTAAAAATAAAAAGTAACAAAATGAGAAACAATTTATTTATTATTTAAAGGCCAATACAAAGGTTCCAAATATACATACTAGTATTTTCTAAACATGTAATTTGCCTAAAATTAAGATAACATAATATTATAATTTAATATTGGGCATTCGTATGAATTCTATATGATAAGTAATTGTAGCAATTCGGATGATTGTTATATTCAAATAATTAATGAAAATGTATATTCGAGAATTATATTATATAGAAAATAATTGTATAAAAACAGAAAAACATCTTTTTGAAATATCAAAAAATATTTCCAATAAATTAAACAATAATTACTTTCACATTTTTTATTTTATGAAGAAATTTAGCCAAGGTTAACCTTCAATTTTCATTAAACTAACTAATTTATTTTGAACATACTCGTATTTTAAACTGCTAGAAGCTAAACCTACAGTTCTGAGAATTAAATAATATTAATAACTAGATATTATCGATTACATTCCTTCTCATAATAAAACGGTTTCTATAGATAAAATTTGATTCTGTCGACTAATTCGTTTTAACCATGTAATTCAACTCACCTATATCAAGTTATTATGTTCTATATAATTATGTACATATACGTAAATACAATCTAACTCAGAAGACCTTCCGATCGTCGTTAACTACATTGTATGACAATGCCAAGGTTGTGCGGCCTATAGGCCGCACTGAGAGGGGCATTATAAACATTACAGTCTATTCGAAATTTACAGTATCGTTAATGGCGCTACTAGCAACAATAACATGACTGTTCTTGCACGTATATTCCGAAATCCACAGTCATTTTATAGCAAATGTTTACATAAGCAGTAAATTAATTTTGTATATTATATAATTTTTTTATTAGTGCTTAATATTTTGTGAACATTAAAAAGTTCATTTCATTTAAATCCAGCGTTTAAACCATAAACGCGACAATGTTTCGTTAATTAGTTCTCTTTGTTATGTTCTGAGCCTGAAGAACGTATTATTATTTAATACGTTTCTTAATGATTTGAAATTTTCCCACGTGATGGCGTTTTCTTAATGTAAATCACAAATAGACCGTTATTGTTTATCTTGTTGATTCACAACTGATCGTGCTCACTTTATTTCGAAATACTCCCTTCAACCCTAAAGCCGAATATTGGGAACCTACATTTTAACATTAGTTAAACTCCCAATAAGCAACCCCAACACGTTCGGCATCAATATTCCAACCATTTATTTGTAGCACTTCAAGTCCATTTCTAGACTTAAAATATTAATTTATTTTGTTACGCCCTACTTGTGAAATTTTTATTTTACAGTGTCAACTGTAATGGTGTTTTCTGGACTTTCTTTGTTTGAATGGACAATAGAATTATGATTTACAACGAAATCATCATTTGTAGCATTGTAGAATTCTTTCAAGTATGAATTTCTAAAGGGTTAATTTCTTCGTATTCGACCCACCCATTTGAGAAGAAGTACAAGTTGTGAAGTCAGAGTCATTATGGTTTATTTTCAACTAAATTTTTTAGTGAGAGATTTAACGTCCGTCTTGGAATTTCGTTTTTAATGAAAACGATGACAATTGAATTTACTTTGGAGTTTTCGATGGAATTTTACATTTTAAAAGTTCGGCCGAATTATATTACATAATGTGCCGGAGTATTTAAATAATTTCTCTTATGAATAATTGGATCTTGAGGTTTCCTTTTAGCTTAGTTACACATGACATCGGAGGCGAGGAACCGCAGATCATAGGAGGTTATGTTGATGTGTAGTTGAATTGGAACGCCTTCGTTTATTGTGAGTACATGGATTACAAATCTTTTGTCCATATACGGTAGGTAAACCAGGTTGCAATTGATTTACAGATCAGTTTTAATTAAGCAAATTTTACCTTTTAAGCGGTAAAACTGGTAGCGTATAAGCGTCCAAATGGATTGCGCTTTATTACGAAACAGAACGCGAGATCAAAATCACGATTTTGATATTTTGTTTGTAAAGTTATATATTGCATATGTACAGCAAAACTGGGGTGTTAAATTAGACGTTATTTGCGCTATATTTCATTCATAATTTATTAAGCTAGAATTGGTACAGGTTAGTAGAATTCTATAGTACATCAGAAAAAGAAGATATATTATGTAACAGCCAATGTTCAACAGAGTTTTTGTACGAATAACTTGAATTCCCCTTGCATGCTGCACTTTTAAGAGTTTTTGTTTCTGAGATAAAATTAAACTAAATTGGTCGGACTTTGTTATAGCATCAATATTTGCACACGAGTGAAAAAACATTGACACAAAATTACTTCTGACAACTAATACGTTATACAGACCCTAAGAAGTATTAAGATTATCTTGATAACGTGAAAAGACATCCAGCAGTAAATTCGAATTAATATTAATCGAATGTTTAATAAATATTAAATAAAAAGTTCTAAGTCGTATTGAGAACGACGATATCAAACGTAATCCCAAATGTTCTAATGAAAAATTAAATTAAGTAAAATAATATAAAATCTTCGAAAATGAAATTATGCAAACAACCTAAGTAATAAAAAAATTGTTTTCATCTTACCCTAAAGGAAATTTTTTTATTAAATTAAACAATTTTAACAAAATTGCCTGCAGAATGAAATTAAGTAAAATATAATACCAAGTATTCGAATATGAAATAAAGCAAATAACGAAAAGTTTTAGTTTATACTTAATTTTGTTAAGATTATCCAGCAGATGCGGAATTTAAACCCATGACTACGTATTAAGGTACGATTTCCAAGGAGCGACTTCGACGTACTGCCAATAAGCAGCGCATGCGTATTAATATGAGTCGATAACGTTATAATATCTACTACATACACGGAACATCGATGTCCTTTTCATGGTCCAAAATTACTATTTAAAAGTTTTGATTATTAAATCAAATAAACTATCGTATTAAAATATATCATCCTTTGTTGTATTTATTTTTATCACACACATTCCGGTAAGGAAGTCCCATATTTGAATTACACTGGATCCGATTCTGACGTACATAAATAAATATTCGTGAATCAACTGCATATTATCTGAAAAGGATATTGAAAATTTGAAGTTAAAAGAAATTATTCTGTCCTGTGTTTTTATATCTTACGTCAAAACATTTCCATTTCCACAAAAGCACATTAAGTGTTTTTCTTTCAACATCATCCGCATAATTAATTGGTCTTCGCAGCAGGTAAATTTTGATACCACAGAACTGTCTTCTATATCGAATATAATTACTTCATTTTCTACCATCGCAAGTACTGCCAAATTTTTGTAGAAAAATATATTTTTAACGTCTTCCAATATGCGGTCAACTATCCCCGAACACTCTATCGGTGTCAACAATTGCCAACGTAAAGTCGTTGTAAATTTTCACGTTCGTTATACTGCATGGTACTTCCCAAGGCATAAAAAACAGACATTCCAGGCTGGTTATGCTAAACACATACAGATTTTTGCATTGTGTGCATATCAGTAGATCGTCCTGCCTGATTACAATTTGTATAATTTCAAGTTTTTCTAGATTCGTAATTATTTAGAAAACACCTGACAAATAATCTATAATTGCTAAGTCATTGTTACATGTAGTCACAACCATTTTTTCGTCGTCAAAGAAATGTATGGTTCTATAAAGCAGTTCGTCCCCCCAATTGGTTAAATAAGATAAGATACTTTATTTTCCCAGTTGCAGTTTAACCCTTTGTTGTATTCGTAAATTGCATGCCATCGATCCAAATCGTTCGAAATACTTCGGAATTAAATTAACAATCGCTGATGCAAAATTGTCTCTTTTACATTTACTCTTCCAGAAGTATTCGCTATTCATCATAGATTTCCAGTCTTCACTGACACTCCAAGCGTTGGATAAACTGTCGGGGTCTAACTGTAGTTAAATTTCTTCCGAAATTTATATACGTAATTTACTAACGATATCCATGTGCGTTTTTGATTGAGGTGAAGGGGATTAAAAATATTTCAAGTTGTTAAAAATAGGTACTGTTTTGTCTACATTGCTTTTATTTAGGGGATTAAATGGATTATCAATTGATGGGATTAATATGCAAATTTACCAATAATAAATTCTCAAACAGAGTAATCAAAATTTTCTAAGGACCCTGAAAATTCTTGCTGATTGATAAACAGCAAACATCAACAAAAGTCAAACAAAAATCAAAAGACTTCAAACATAAGCTGAAAGATAGATTACTCAAAGGCAACAAGAAAATGAGGAACAAGTCCAATTACGACTTTGAGTCCAAAGAACATTCTGGAACAAAGTGGATTCCTGCCCATATTCAAAGTCCAGGATCAAATATACTACAAGATGGGGTTTTTGTAACCAACGTTTCTGCAAGTGTGTTTCGTTGGAGATTAGCAACATGAACCAAAACAACAATGCAATATAAATCAACTACAAAACAAGCTCCATACGTCCAATCATGACGTTCGAAGTTTTAAATATGCTCTGGAACAGGTGAAAACAATTGTCGATGCCAATGAAGTTTTCCACTATCTACATTCATATATAAAAAAAATCAAATTTAACGAGCGCAGCATTGTCAAAATAATTTACACCATTCGCCAACATTTCGCAATCCTTTGCGACTGGATCCAAAAAAATTAAAAATGGAAGGTCTGCGTCAAGTTGACCCTTCCTCTGACAAATATTTTAATGTTTTCATAAAAAATTAACGAACCCAGCTTACAAACCTTACAAAATAATATACAGAACTCGTCAGCATTTCGCAAGCTCTTCCTATTGGCATAAAAAAAATTTTAAATATCCAAAATGAAGAGGCCAAATTGACGGACCCAGCACATAATGTCCTTCTTCATTGACTTGGTTTTCTATAGACTAATCAATAAGTGGTACAATTTCATTTTCCAATAGATTGTGATACATTTTTTGTTCGGTCAGGTTTCCTTCAATAAAATTTGGTGCAGTAATGGTTAGGATACTGTATAATATACCTATTATGATCTTTCCGAAACACGTGCGAATTTTTATTGTTCCAATACCTACAATTGTGTTTGTTGACAAATTCATTGGAAAAACTTGATTCGTCGCCGAAACAAATATTTTTTTACCAAATTTGGGTCATCGTCAATTCTCTGGGGCATCAGTTCACAAAACTCGATTCTTCTATCGATATCTTCTTCGCCAAGTTTTTGGTGAATTTGAATTTTATAAGGAAGTAATTTGTTGAATTTTAGCACTTTAAGTGTGGAACCAGATATATTTCTTGACTTTTCACAACTTTTCGAATAGAGGTGCCAGAATTCGCAGTAAAATGACCTAATACTTCCATCTGAGAAACATCATCCAAAGTTCTGGTTTGCTTATTAATTTTCTCTTATTAAGTTTTATCTTGTACTGGCCTACAATTTTTTCAGGGTGGCTTTCATTGAAAATTCAAGCAGTTCTACGAACTCAAAGATTTTCAATTCCATAATAAATATTATTTTCACTTTCTCTAATACAGCGGCGGCTCGTGACTTTTCCATTTGAGGAGGCTAATTTTACAGCTTAACTATCTTATAAAATAAAACTTAAAAAAAAATAAATTTAATAAAATATTATTTAATCTGCGGTAGACACATGTTTCGAGCTCGTTGGCTATCTTCAGTACTGTATACAATGGAAAAAATTGTTCGATGAGTGCAGAGTGTTTTTTGAAAAAAATGCTGTACAATATACAGATTAATATTATTTTAAGTCATTCGAAATATATGAAGCTTTAAACGTAAGAGGTCGTTTACGGCGATTTTTAGTATTCGCGAAGTGATCGATGATATTCCCGTAAAATTCATTATTTTGAGACAATAAGGTAACGAATTCCTTTTCAATAGACGACCACACATAAAAGTTTGTAAAATTCAGGCATACAACTGTGTAAATCATTTTTGAAAGTAAAATCTAATATCTCTGATGGAGTCCTACATTGTCCAAACATTTCGGGGTCATTATATGCTACCGATAATTCATTTTTGAGTTGGTTTTGATCAAAAAATGGATACTGCTCTAATAGACTATCTAATAAATTTTGTATGGAAAGTTTTTCCTATAATCTGAAAATTTAGCAAATGTTAATAGATCAAAAAATTTTAATTTATGTAAGTCTGCAAATTTAACTTCAATTTGCACGATAACCGTATCCAAAATTTCCGCAAAAATTTGTTTATAACTTTGACGCATATCTGGTAAATCAAATGTCGTTTTTCGTTTTTTTCTGAGCCGGCTCGCAATTTAATTCTAAACTGTTAAATATGTTGTCAAAATACAAATCATCACTACGGTATCTGTGCCGAGTTTCGATTAATTTTGTTAAACAACATTTGGCAAAATTAATATCGGTAAGTTTACTTTGTAAAATTGAAAATACTACGTCTGCCTGTTCAAAAATTAATTTAAAAGTTTCTAATAAAAAGCAAAATTTTGATTCATTTAAATATTGTCTTAAACCTACCGCTTCTCTAATAGTTTGAGAGTCGTTTTTAAAATCATCGCTGTCGATTATAAAATTAAATACGTCAATTAATTGTTGTTTTCTTAATTGCACTGTAAATACTGCTCGCCAGGTAAAATTCCAACGTGTAGGAACGTTTGTCGGAAATTTACTGCTACAAATTTCATTTAAAACATTGGTCCATTTGGTCGATTTTGAAAAAATGTGGAAAATCCGTTCAAAATTTGAAAAAAAATTCGGGAACCCTTATTCGAATTACATGATTATATTTAGAACATATCCATGAATAATGCAAATAATTGCAAGTGTATCCTTTGATAAGACGCTCACGCATATGAGCCCAGCCTCCAACGCATGAATAAATTACTATGTTCGTACATTTAGTAAAATAACACAGAATAGTATGAGCTTCTCTTACAAGCTTATTACTTACAATTCATCTGTTAATCGCTCATGTTGATCATGAACTTTACTAACCAGTAGCCTCTATGACGTATCTTGGATGTAGAAGATGCGAGTTAAGATTTAATACCATATTCTGGGTTGCCTAACTCTGTGCTAATAAACTAATAAGATAAAGAAAGGCTAGCCGCTGGATATGTACTATTTCGAATTTATTTCAGGCGTAAGTCAAGTTTTTAAGCTAATTTCATTATTAAATTAAATTTTGTTTCAAACAAATTCAAAAAAAATTAAAAATTGGAAAAAACACTAATTTAAAACGAAATATAAATAGCAAGTCCGTCCAACAATTTCAGAGGAGGCTATAAGCGCTCCCTTTCCTCCATTGACAAACCGCCGCTGCTCTAATAAAGTATACACCATTTTCAAGCAATTTTTATTGTCAACAATAAAATTACTTTTTGTTTCGCCTTTCAATTTTTACTTCTAATTCATAAACGATTCCACTAAATCCAATATTTGAACGTGGATTAACAATGAATTTTTCCATCTTTAAAATTATACACTCAAAGTAGGGGGTGCTATTTAAATTTCAGAGTGGCAGTACAATTTCAAAGCAACGTATTTTTTGTTTTTCTGAAATTTACTTAAAAACAAGTTATTTCGACTGGCTATTTTTGAACTGAACACCCAGTATATCAATTAATTAAGCAAATTAAACTAAATTAATTAAACAAATCCTGGAAATATCAACAAAGTGGTTTACTAAAACAAATAGAGAGAATCACTTTATAATTCTCCACTGCCTACGACACCTACGTTAAATTGGGAGACTTAAAACAACATAAACCAATGGACTAAATTTATTAGTTAACAAATTAAAGGAGATCAAAAGTTCTAAAATAATACAACCGTGCATTTCATCAAAGAAGAAGCAACATTAAATGTTACAACAAAACTAGGATAGTATGCGTTTGTGTTTATTAAAAAAACTACAGGTAGTGTGAAAAACTAAACTTACACCTTCGATTTCAAATATCTCTGCCTGTGTTTTATTAAAGCAGGGTTCATTAAAATTATGTGTTTGAAAACATTACAAAATAATTGAGTGGTACCTATTTAAAATGACGTATCCAGAAGAAGATCAGGTCAATATTTTAAAATTTTTAGAAAGTGGAAATAGTAAATTTCCATCTAAGAAGTTCAAATTTCAAGTTCAAAGAATATGATCACAATTTTTTGGGGTGCCTTAAAGATAATATAGCAGGCATCTATTATGCAGAATTATTACAGCAATTAAAAGAATCCATCCAAGGAAAACGAAAGGGCAAAGTGAAACAAAAATTGTTGCTTCTTTACGCCATTATAAAGTGTGACTTCGAATAAATAAATCACCCACCTTACAGTTCAGACCTGGCCCCTAGCGATTACTTTCAATTCCCAAATTTAAAGAAATAATTACAAGGGATGAAATTTAACACCGATGAAAAGCTGATATATGCCGTGGAAATCTATTTTGCAAGACAATCGAAACAATTTTTTTCAGTGATTTACCAAAATTAATTCATAGAAGATTATACTTATTGATTTCCCCTCGTATATAGAACATGAAACATTTTATTAGTCTTTTGTAAAGGCACCTGCTTTGTTTTGTAAAGATTTACAAAGTTAATGCCGACTAAATAATTATTTCCTGACTATTTAACCGCACTGATGAGATGAGCATTTAAGTCGAAGTTTTTGTTTGTTTTTAAAGAGGTATTAATTATTTGTCGTTATTTTTAGACAGAGGGAAAGTGTTTTTAAATAGATAATGAATTTTCCAGCTTGATTTTAATTTTTAATACAGCACACTTATAAGGTAGAAAATCTGTTAGTTTTTAGCTTTCCATTGCTTTGAACATATCAAATTTTACAAAAGGTATATTAAATTATGTAAATGAAAACATTGCAATATCTACCAAACATTTTAATAAAATTTAATAAAAATAGGAAAATCATAATAGAAATGTAAATTTTTAATATAAGCAAATAACTTTTTCAATTATTAAAGTTATACTGTTGGTAATAGTGTTGTAGTATAATAAATGTTTATGTAAATTACTTTGCCTGTCTCTAATCGTTTTTCTTGTTAGGAAATGCAATTTATAAGATTCATTATAAGTTGAGTCGAATTAATACAATGTAATATTTAAATTTCTCTTTCACAAATTTAATAAGGTACATACAACACAAGACCCAACTAATTCGACTATCTGAACCGTAGACATCTAAGTCCTTTGTTGGTTGCAAATCATTAGCTATACTCCTGTTCTTGCACGCAACTAGAAGTAATTCATATCGTTACCATACAAATAAATAAATATATAGGATCTTAATTAGATTATCACGCAAGCATATAAACTACCAGGTTACGTTCAATAATTCAATAAGAAATATGTTTCGTAGATAGTAAAAAATTATATTATATTGTAGGAAGGTTACTTATCTAAATTAAATTTTTTTAAGTTATATTTTGGGGGTAATAGACTGCTGTGCCGCCTCCGCCTTTCTTGACAAAATATTTACTTGACTTAATTATTACAAATATTTACGTTTTACAAAATCAAGATGAAAAAACAAACCTGCCAAATTGAATACATATTCTAACAGCTACGAGTGAAGCTGAAAAACATCTTTTTCAGGTACAGACGTAGTTACGACACAAACTCTAACCGTAAGATTGGTGGTGTAAATTAAACAGTAATTTTCTAGAACAAATAAGAAATTCTAAACCTTCTACTGCGGGGCTCTTCATGAACAATTATTTTCTACAATTTTGTTGTTCATCAGCTTTTGAGTCAATATGCGACTGTAAAAAAGCACTACTTTATTCTACCACCCAAAGCAAAAAGGGCGTAAGTACACTTTAGGCAGTTTTGAGAAAAACACAAATAAGGGGGTATTCCACTAATTTGCACATAAATCGAGGAAATTTTTAGAATTCTTTTTAAAAAAGGAAACAACATAGAAATTTTTCTGTTATGCTAGGATATTTACGTATTTATGAAAATAATAAAAATTAGTGCTGCTACAGCTTCCTGAACTTAAGTCGATTAAAAAGTTACCCAGCGATGGGAGGAAAGCTCAGGTCCTTTCTATTTGTCTAAAATTTAAAAAATTGTCAGTATCGTCTCAATTACAATCATAAGAAAAAAAATTGTACAGAAAATGGCAAAAAAAATTGAAATTTTCTACATTTTTTCAAGTTGAAACCACAAAAAAGAACCGAAATTTTGTATGAATGCATTTGTTTTTAGTTGGACAATAAAGAATTTTATAACTAGGTATAAAATCGAACGCCGCAAGATTCAATTGAATCGGTTAATTATTTTTTAAGATAAAAGTCCCACCAACTAAAGAAATGTCATTTTGAGGAAACCGCATTTAAAGTTTACAGTACTGTTCTTGTAGTGATACTATTAATATTCTTCAAAAAAAAACAACAATCTTTCAGACCTTCTTGCATTTTCAGACGAGGTAGATGCATCGTCACTTTTGCATATTTTTGCAGCAGACGCACTCGTATATTTTGTTTCCCCTTTAACGGTGAACAGATTTCCATTAAGCGGATATTTCCGTTTTTTATTTGCACGAATATTACTTGCGCAACTACCTTTTCTATCCATTTATTTAATAAAAATGTTAAAAAGTAAAAATATAAAGCAACAAACTCACGAAAAGTCTCTTGCAAAAACATCTTTGACCCTACAAACTGTGCCCTCGAATAATTATTTCTAGTTTTCAAAATTTACAAGTGGGTGGTTTATTATAAATTATAAATTTTTAACCGGACTGTTAACATAATATAATGCATTTGTACGCGGTTACAATTCTGGACATAGTTGTAACAATTTGTATAGGATGTACTTTAATAATTATTGTAAAAAAGACAAAACATTTATTAAAAAAATGTATTTTTTTGTAGTGCAAATAATGGAATACCCCCAATTTCAGAATAATAATTAATAATAAATTTTCTAAATTTTCCGCTGGAGCACATTTGGGATTTTTTAAAAAATCAAAAATTTATGAAAATGTCAGTTAAACTTGATCAGTGAAATAGAGCCATATCGGAAATTGTATAAATTTTTATAAGAAAAACTGGATAAAAGCGTTCATTTGTGGTAATAGTTTTAAGTGCGACGAGAAAACAAGATTTACATTAATTTTTTAGTAAGTTTTTGATAGAATGAGTCGCGATGTTAATTACATTTCTATGGAATGAGTTATAAATCCATATCTTGTACAGGGTGGGAAAATTCTAACAAAAAAGAACTATATTATTTTTGTTAATTGCTCAAGGGAAATGGTGGAAAATATAACGAAATTAAAAATTGATGTAGAACATCAAGAATCAAAATGAAAAACTGCAACGAAGACTAATCATGGAATTGTGCATGCTTCTAAAATAGATCCCTTTAAATCTTCAAACGAAATTAAATTGGAACTGGATCTCCCCATAAATTTAAACGACAGAGTGGTTGAATATTTCAAATATGCTTCGGTTTGACGAAACTAAAATTAATTTGATTGACTTCGATGGAAAAAGTATGTCTAAAGATTCCCGAATAATTAAATCCTCTTAAAATACACTAAATAGTCAATAAAATATAAATCGCAATTATGGAGAGTATCTATGTGGTACGGTGTAGGTCGAATTTATTGGATTAAGGTAAACATGGACCAATGCGAGTATGTCAATATGCTGCTGTTTGCGGAAAAAAATATAATATGAATGTACTAACAAGACGATGATCATAAGCACACTTTTAAAAAGCTAAATAGGGCTGCCAAATATCAGAAGATATCCAATTTACCTTTACCTGCTCAATACCTTCGCTTAGACCTAATGAGAATCTTTGAAGGAAACTAAAAACAGAACCTCGAAGATATAAATAAATCAAAAATAAGATCAATTTATTGGAAATTGAGCAACGAAATGGAAATCCATTTCTGAAATGCTGCCAGTAGTTTGTGTAGTCCATGCCACAAAATATTAAATGTTAAGCCAGCATAATATGGATCAAACAACTAAATATTAACTTAATGCAATTCCGGATTTTATTTTGTCAAAAAACTTGCTCTTGAACTTGAAAATTGTAGTGGCTCTATTGGTCTTAAATTTAACAATTACTAAATTTTAGTTAACTTTTATCGTTGCTTGTTTCTCGTAAATCTATCTTTCTTGAGGGCCCTTTATTTTCTCCCGCCACCACTTAATTTTTATTTTCAAAATGATCACTCTCGATTCCTTAGAACTAGCACCGGCTAGCATCCAAATATTAAAATTAGTACCCCCTTGTTTTGTTCACAAATCAATATTTACTTAACATCTAGCTTAAACATACACAAGCTAACGAAGATGAAGCAGATCATTAATAAACATTAGTTCGTTCGTTTGTGGTCTATGCATTAATTTTCTAGTCTAATTTAGTGGCGCTTAACCCGCATGAACTAATCGTCATAATAATTATTATCATTTATTACTTATAATAATAATCTAAGTCTTATACCACGCACCACGTATATTTTATAACGCACCTCTCATTAGTCAATTTTCTGATTAGCATCCAAGAAATTCGGTTATGGCAGCCGTTAGTATGATCTTCTAGTATCCCCTCCTCCCGCCCGCCTTTGTAACCATCTAGTTTCTAGTACGTATTTTCCAAGGTTGTGCGGCCTTAAGGCCACAGTGAGAAAGATTATTACCATAAGTGTGTAGCCATAATTTTTCAGTTTCTTGGAACGGCGTTGGGTTTTTACGTTGGTTGTAAAACGGGGTTGGAACTTACGATGGAGCTTTTGATTGTGTTCAGGACCCCATCTGTGGGTATCATTATAATTATGTGTTTACAGGTAAAACTGAGTTATGCGATTTGACTTCAGGCGCAGTAAAAACTTTAATATAATTGTCTACCTTTGGAAATGCACTGGCAAACTACGCAGGCATAATCCACCTAGAACTCACTTTTCTTCTCAAAATTAAATAAATTATACTTCGTGTTATTCTGAACCCACGTTGAACTATAGGTCCCCTATGTGTGTGATAATATTTCGCACATAGGATGAGAAAAGATAAATATAAGTATCATTATAATTATAATTTCTTAATGATGAAGTGTGTCTCCTTTATGAATTAAATCGTATAATTTTAAAGTCGGCGGCCATATTTCTTATTAGGTTGGAAAAATATGAAATAATCAGAGATGCGTTACATTTATATACTACATATAGTATAGTAGAAACGCTAGACGTAGGAAATCAAACAAAATTGAGATCACATTGAGCTCTGCGAACTACCAAGTTAAAATAGAAATACATATTATATTATATCATTAGTGTAACTTTCTCTATTATTTTTAATATTAATGATTGCATATATTACTTAGGTATTCCATTACTATGTTGCTATATATAAAATGTCCCAATCTGATTGGTTACAATAGAGTTAAGGAAATAGATATTTGATAACAATAATTATAATGTTACTATAATAATCTTTCTGTCCGGAAAAATTTCTATATCTCCTTTATACATTTTATTATTAAAAGAAACACACTTTTTACACCCCAGGTCGGCAAAAGGGATTTTTGTGAATCTCTGTAGATAATTATAACAAAATTAGACGTCGAATTTTCGATTACAATGCATCTGTCGAAAAACTGCTTGAATATAACAGAGATATTGATTTCAAAATTCCAATTCAAATTTTGATACCATCAACATGCAAAGAAAATTATTGTTAATACCAAATATTTAGACAAATTAGTTCATTTTATTTAAAAAATTAAAAAAGTCCGTTCAAAAATTTATATGTACCTACTATGTAGCGCACATGTACAAAACTAGAAACTGCTTTGCGAGTGAGTACCTACTCGTTTTTACAAGCCTCGGCCTGTCAAAACAATTCGTACTGCAAAAGTTCAGTTTCTGGCTTCGTAATACAAATAACTATTAATATAAAATTACAAAGTATTGATTTGTACATTCATGTAACTGTACAAAATACACCTGACACCAATTTCATCAGATCTCGCTTTTTCCCGGTTTTCTGGAATATCCTCAATGAAATTTCTATTTTTGTACTTAATGTAAAAATTCAAAATGATCAGAAAGCAGTGAATACTTCTTATTTTCTTAATTCTGTTCTATTTATTATTATAAATTCGGAATTTAAAACCGGAGATTCTAAGATTATGTTTTGGAAGAATTCGTTGCAAATGATTAATGATGAATTGGTCATGGATTTAGCTAACAAAACTAATTGAGAAAGGTTCATGAAAAATTATCACTAGAGATTCATTTAGAGACTAATCAAGACGTTCTGGAACTCGACACCACTGCCCAAAAAAATTGAGAAAATAAATGAGTGGCCAATTAAAATAGAATAAAAACTATCGGAAAAGGCAAATTAATTTATAACAGGGCTACAAAAGAACTTTATCAATTATTTAGCAAATATAAAGGTAAAAATATCCAACTGCAACTGAAACCACGGTGTATTCACTGTGGAGAGCAACAAAAAAGTTAAAACATCCTCAAGATACCTATCCACCACTAGGAATAAAAATGGAGATTGGGCAAAAAGTGGTATTGAAAAGGCTTAGTCATAAAAGCGACCTGAATCCAAAAAAATGTTTACGCTTTTATAACCGAAAAAGTCTTAAAATAGCTATCAGACTAAGGACTTAAGTACTTTACCCAGTTGTTTAATGCTGTCTCGAGACTGGAATATATCCCAATGCAATTTAAAGTTGCCCAAATTGTTCTAGTAGCGAAATTTGGAAAACCAGTCGAAAATGTAAAATTGCTTGCTACCGGAAATTGTTCGGAAAAGTGATACTCAAAAGACTAAGACTAATTTTAGAAGAGAAAAGTTAATGCCCGAATATCGGTTTGGTTTCAGGCAGGGGTACGATATTATGGAGCACGTTCGTAGAATTGTGAATTATGAAAATTCACCAGGCATTAGAAAATAACTAATCAAAGGAAAATCAAAGTCAATGATACAAAATCAGTGCATGTAGCTTTCGCTCTGAAAAGGGATACATTTCCACTCGTGTTCCGTAACAAACGCCAACTCCCTCAAACAGATGAAGTTAACTTGACAAAAACATATCTTCAATAAAAGAAAACAGATGGACCATAAACTCCGAAAAATGTAGTGGCTGATGAGCTTAAAATCAGAACTTACAATTTACAGCAAATTTCTAATTTATAAAATCATCACGATACAGAATTCAGCTTTCGACTCTGCCTACAATTTCAGCATAAAAATTCTTCAGCGTTTTCAATTTAAAGTTATGAGAATGATCGTTGATGCTCCCTGGTACGGTACGTCCCAAAAGTCAAGTTTACTATTAGAGATTAGATTTTGAGTATGGTAAAATAGGGTAAAACATATAGTATGGAAAACTCTCTGAACATCCAAATCCACTGCAGAAAAACTGAAGAGGTTCAAACCCTGTGGTCTCAAGACAAAATTTACTGATTAGCATAACCTCATCTGGTTCAATCATGCATTGTGCCTTCGTCCGGCAAAATTCATATATTATCTCTACAGGAGCGTCCAGAAACACGTTGTTTTCGTCCAACGCCGGAAAAGGGGATTTTTGTGAATTTGTATAATTTTTCGGTTATTATTATTTTATTATTATTATTATTATTTTTTTTTTATTATTTTATTGCGTGCATTAATTACAATTGTAAATTTACACAAGTCAGCAAGAAAAAAAAACACACAAGTGTATAATTATATAAGAAACATTTACAGGTCACTAAATTTGTGGTTATTATATTCCTCTAGAGAATAAAATGCCTGTTTCAACAAAAATTTAGATATTGCCATACGAAACTGATCCGGTGGCAGAGATTTTATACGCTCGGGAAGAACGTTATAGAATTTGATACCATGGTATCCCGTAGCCTCCCTTGAGCGGGCCAACCTGTGAAAGGCCGGAACAATATTATCTTTTTGCCTCGTATTGTATGAGTGCGAACTCGTCTGGTATGACATTTCGTTGTCTTTCACAAATAGCAAGGCTTGAAATATATAAAGGCATGGCACCGTTAGTATGTTTAGCTCAATAAATTTATTTTTACAATCGTCTCTAAAGCCCAGACCAGAGATGATTCTTATGATCTTTCTTTGAAGGGCGAAGATCTTGTTTGCGTGGGCGGAATGACCCCATGCTAGGATTGCATAGGACAAATTGCTGTGGATCAGACCGAAGTAAGCCGTTTTTAAAACCTTCAAAGATACGAGATTTTTCAGTTGTCTCATGGCATATAGATGTGTTTGGATACCTTACATGCGAGTTTGTTTATGTGGGGTTCCCAGGTTAATTTTGAGTCCATCTTAACTCCGAGAAACTCAACAGGATCACCTCTAGGGGCATTCTGTTTAAGAGTGAATACCAAGCTCTGACTCTTGCCTTCAATAAGGCATAGTTTGTTAGCAAGAAACCATTGCCTCAGCTCATCATGATTACAATTCAATGTCAAAAAACTGCTAGAACAGTGATTTTGATCTTAAAATTCGAGCGTTTTGATGACATCAATGTAAAACGATAATTGAAGGGCCTAGTGGAAAAAGTAGTTAAGTCACTTTTTTTTCAATTTTCACATTGCGGCATTTATTCTCTACAAATTAGTATAAAAATCAACAAATTGAAAAAAAGTGACTTAACTACTTTTTCCACTAGGCCCTTCAATTTTTAATACAAAATTAATATTTAGACAAATAAGTTTAATTTATTTAACAAATTAAAGAATCCGGAACTAAAAATTATGTAGTATATCGCCTGTGTAGAAACTGCTTTGCGAATACTCGTATTTGCAGTCTTCGGCTGTCAAAACAATTCGTACTCGCAAAAGTTCATTTTTTGTCCTACTGATACAAATAACTTAATAAAAAATTACAAAGTATTGATTGGGGCACATACGTACATAAATGTACACATACAAAACACACTTGACACCAATTTTATCAGAACTCGCTTTTTTCCGGCTTTATGGAATATCATCAATGAAATTTAAATTTAATATAAGACAGTTTTGTTAATTCGATTATAAATTTAGAAAAGTTGCCTTTTTGTAGGTAATATCTCAAAACCGAAAAGAAAATTCTAAGATTATGTTTCGGAAAACTGGTTGCAATTTTTATATTATTTTCATGATGATGGTCTCCAAGCAATATTTCGCTTATATACCGATTATTATTGTTTTTTTTAATAAAAAAAATAGAACTGATTTTCAACGGAAATATTATTAACAATTCGAATAGGTAGTAAATGAATTATTGTCACCAATACCAATAGCGGCTCACACCTTATACAATAGTAATTATAATGATATACTCTGTTTTTTGTGCTTCAATAATGGCGATTATGATTGCCTAACATTAAAATTCATAAACCAAAAATGTATTATCAGGCGATTGTTGATAAAGCCATCGGTTTTACCATACAATAACCCAATTTATAATTGAAAAGAAAAAATTTAAATATTTTGAATTCCAAGTAGGTGAAGTAACAAAATGAAACAATTTATTTTAGACCAAATACTACCGCATTAACTAATTACTGAATGAAAATCGAATTGAATAAGCAATTAGCATAATATATTTAAATTGTAAATACCAAACCCAATTACCTCTATTCCTCTTAATTTCAAATTGGTTTAAGTGCTTCGTATAATAATAGCTGAGTATAATAATGGAAGCAGTGTTTTCAAAACAATAACCTTGTTTTGTAAATCATTTAAATTAAGCGTGGAAATGGCTCACATAATATGATTTAGTATCCAATAATTTTCATATAATATTTATTATTTATGTAAATACCAAGTCCTTGATCAGTGAAGTGCAAAATCAAAAACACTCAAAATTTTATTTACCCGCTTAGCAGTCCAACAAATTTAAATTTGCATAATATAAATCCGACTAACATTTTCGAAAATAATTTTGTGTACCTAGCACAGCAAAGTCTTTTATCAGTTAGTTCCCAGCATAAAATATTTATTATGCTAACAGTTACATTTTTTATTTAATTCAGATATTAAAATGAATTCGACTTGGAAACAATCAGGCGGCATTTTCTAAAATTTTAATTAGAAATTTAAAGTTAACAATATTCTAAACATTTCGAAAACAAAATTAAATTTTAAAACTAATTAAAAGTTTCGTAAAGATAAACATTTCTTTTCGGGGTGAAAGACGCTAATAAAACAAGGACGTCAAATTATTTTTTAAAGTTTTGCTTAAAATTTAAACTTACGTGGTATTCCGTTTAACGTACGTAAGTTCCATTCCGATACGTTATACAGACACACCGTAAACAAACGCCAAACGTGCACTAAGAGATATCAAATGGAATTGGTAAAGGTTTTGTAATGTATCCGCATTTGCACAGGCGCGATATCCTTTTCCTACAGGATACTTCAATCTAAAGGAACTTAAACAACACATCCACAATAAAGTTCTTCGAGTGCTGGAATTTCCTTCGAATGCGTTTGTATTTTTAACAAACAATATTAAAAACATCCTTTTTGTTTCCTGTTTCGAATAGCAAATTTATTTATGCTCAAGTTTTTAACGGATTTCTATATCCTGAATATTTTAATATTTTTAAATCATTCACATCTCTTATCGTATATGTTTTTCTTATTATTGAAGAAAAGGTCCTTGGGACTAACAACGAAAAGGATAATTTAGTTTGCATGGGTAAGGTTTTACCTTCTTAACTTTTAATTAATTTTTGAACAAAACAAGAAAATGTGGCATCAAGGATAACAAAATTATTTAAACATTGTTCGAAAGATAAACCATTCTTGATAGGTTTTGCAGTAATCCCGGAAGTATGAACAAATACAGAAGTTCGAAGCAATATAAAACTAATCGCTTAGTCTGCCTGGGTTCTAATCCAGATCGAGTAACACAGTCTTGATCTCATCATTACGCTAGTAAATTAGTGACCCCGATAGAACATCAAACAGCTTGTCACCTTATTACGCGCATCGGGCGCACCCTTAGATTTTGCGTTTATGATCTATTAAACTTATATTTTAAATTTCGAATCGATCCGTTGAAAATTACTCTTTGAGAAAACATTTTTAGGTCGGGTTGTAAAAATAAAAGATTGAAACATTCGCTCAACTAATAAATTTACGTTTTGCAAATGCACAATAATCTTAAGAATTGTATAGTTAGGAAAGTATCATCAAATATTTTAATACACGTACAATAAACCATACGGTAGATGAGGAAGTGTTAATAATGTTGACGTAGCATTAATCCATAATTCACCTCATCAGCAATAAATTCTCTATTCATTAACGTTGCAAACTAAACGTCAACTCATACCTATACTTTACTATAATCTTTCAAACGACTGAGAGAAACTTTTATGCGATCCATAAATCCACGTCGGCCGTCGATACAAAAAACGGGCACGTGCGATGGTGAGACCATGGGAACGAATGCATTCGACATCGTTATCTTAGACAGGCATCGACTTGCAAACCCATGTGTTAATTTTTAACATGGGAAGCATAGCGATTTCGCAATTTTAAAACTTCGATAAAAACCAACAAAAAGTGCAAAAGTTAGACCCTTTTCGTCCAACCAGACGAGCAAAAAATTGTTTTGCTCGCACGTGTCCTGCAAAACTTCTCGATACACTTTGCATGGAGAAAGAAGAAAGTGTGCTCTCACACTCTAGGTATTGTCCAATTAAATCACGTCTCCCTTCTTTCTAAATTTATAGGACCCAATTACAAGGATCCAAATCAATCAGTAAGTGGGAAAAATCCTAAATCAGAGTAGGGAGAATGCATAAATTGAGCTACAAATTGCATATTCGAGGAGATTCACTTGGAATCTGATACTACCTTTTTCGTATCTTAGCGCTTCCAAAAGCGGAATTAACTATCGAGGTCTCACATTTATTAGAGATCTTTAAATAAATACAAGTCATTTGTGCTAAAAATTAGTGTGTGTCAACTGCAGGTACTATCGAACAATTAATATCGTCAATTGTTATTAAACAATTAATATTTTATCGAACCAGAATATCGTCAATTGTTATTAAACAATTAATATTTTATCGAACCAGAATATCGTCAATTGTTATTAAACAATTAATATTTTATCGAACCAGAATATCGTCAATTGTTATTAAACAATTAATATTTTATCGAACCAGAATATCGTCAATTGTTATTAAACAATTAATATTTTATCGAACCAGAATATCGTCAATTGTTGCTAAACCTTCAATATTTTATCGAACATTAATATCGTCTATTGTTGCTAATATTTAATAAGTGATCGAACAATTAATATCGTCTATTGTTACTAAACATTGAATCAATTATCGGACTTTTTATACCATCTGCTTATCACGTTAATCACGTCGAGTTATTGCTTGCCGCTCATAAGGCAAGTACGTAGCGTTGCTTTTATCGAATGGTACAAAACAGGTGTTGCACTTCCAACCCATGTGTGCATTCCAATCGTTCTTTTTTTTTATCGGACACCACATTAACATTTCTTACTTAGACAGTGCCGGCTTGAATTATTTGTCACTTCGCGAATAACTAACATAGTGAATTATTTCGTACGGAGACCCCTATTTTATCGTGAAATACAGTGCGTGAACCATCCTGTTATTTCACCACCTTCCGATTTGAAGAGTTTTTGGGAAGCTGGTTATTACGCTGCCCTTCTGATATGGTTTGAGACATCACATTCAGCTTCATTCTACGTTCTGAAGACGAAATCTCACTCCTGAAGGACCCGTCATCGACTTTACCTAGAGGTCGAACATCAACCACCCAAATTAAGTAAGAAACCTTTTTATATTTTTAAGATTGTGATGTTAATTGGTCCTATTGACCATTAGTTGTGTTTATGAACGTTCAGTTCAACCCTGGAAGACGATATCGCAACCATTTTGTATACCTTTTATTTAACTTAATATTATTATCTATTATTAACGTAACTTTTACCACGCCATTCGAGCGTTCAGAATGTAACCAAACAATTTAACGTAACGTTTCAAGTTTAGTATTGTAGCTAAAGTTTGTTTGTCCCGTTGTTGGGAATTTTGATGATCAATTGCATTGATTAAGTTCCATGATCAATTTTATGAATCATAGTTTTGAATATTATCAAGTTGCGCTTAAGTAACTATTTATTTTGGTGGAGTGCTGTATTCAATACGCCCCCCTTTCATGCAAATTAACCTTTTGTATTTTTGTAAGAGTAATTGTTTTACGAATATTAGTTTCGCAACGGAAACCACACGGAAAGGTTCCGTCAACTGTACATATTTATTTTTATACAAGACATGTAAATTTGATAGTATCTTGTGTAAACTTTGTCAACTCCCCCCCGATATTATTTTATTTAATACATTTTTATTATTTCCCAACTTTGTGTGTTATTATTATTGTTGTGTTAATGTTTATTTAGCTATTTTCACCAACGGAAAGTTCGCCTCCTGTAAAGGTAAGGTCATTGAGCGAGGTTTTTCCGGAGTGAGAGTTCGCTGTAAGATCATCAAGTTGTCGCGTACCAGCTTGGAAGGTGTGATAACCAGTCCCCTTCAAAGAGATTCATTTCTTCGTATGCGTGGCGCCCATTTAAACTCCCGCGTGTATATTAACCCCACCGATTTTGACTCAACTCCCCCCCCGTGTAAATTATTCACACCGATTTTGACAATTTTTAGAATCGCGATCGAGGATTGCCCGGTCGTCGATAGGAAACACACGCTTTGCGACGTGCCGTCACACGACCCTTTCATTCCTTCCACCAACCCACCCCTTCGCGACTTTGAGCTAGCCAACCTTTTATTACCTGTTGGAAAGGTGTCGTGGATGCAGAACGTGGTGTAACAGGATAATAATTTGGCGCGGCCAACGTGGTGCTATCGATAAAGCCCTTTTGGCATGTTATGGTATCGAATTTTTTTTTGTTTATAAAACAAGTAAATTCCGAATTAATTTTTGTAGGTTTAAAAAATAATTTAGCGTCCAACTAGGCGGCTGTCAAGAAAGCCCTTTTAGCACATTATATCGAATTTTTGTTAGTTAATCAAGTAAAATAGTACCGACGCGCATGAATGGACTAACGAGATTCCATAACGCCCCCCTATTTAAATTTAAAAGTGAAAATTATCGCGATTTTAAGATCAAATATTGTATTTCCGTTTACCATTAGTTGTTCAGAGAACAAAGTAGAGTCGTGTTCCGCGAATTCTTTTTTGTATTTAATTAAATTTACTCATTTCGATTAATAATGGCATTCAGGATTGTACCGGACAAGTTGCGAAAGGACGAGGTCCAATACGAATTAAAGATTAGAGGTTTACCTTTTCACGGTTCGGTAAAAGAATTACGTGATGAATTAGTAATAGCCCTTGATAAAGAAGAAGAAGGCGAAAGTTACGCTTTAGCGTGGTATCCGTTTACCTTTGCAGAAGATTTGGTGGCATTAAGAGCCGGCTTATTGATTCTTCATAGACTACTTGGTCGCTTGGAAGTTTCACGAGACCAAGAACCTAACGTAGAAATCGAGGTAGAAACGAAGTTAGCACATTACTTTAATAGATTATCCCGATCAAAACCCTTTTTAGTAAAAGATAAAAATTCAAAACGAACAGTTATGGACGAATTAGAAGAATGTAGATCCGCGTACCGCTTATTTGTAGCAAATTCTCGAACGGAGCGAGATTCATTATCGAATATCGTGGCCGAAATTAGTCGAGAGACCCCAGTAGAACCAGAAGTAATCGTAACTTCAAACCCAGTTTCATTAAATATTAACCCCCCTCCGGTTGAAGTAGGGCAGAAAAGTTATTGTACGAAATCAACACCTGTTGTCAAGTGGCGATTAAAGTTTTCCGGTGAAGCAAAAAGTATTTCGATCACTGCATTTTTAGAAAGAGTCAATGAATTAAT
The DNA here is from genome assembly GCA_932274525.1 of Podabrus alpinus. Classification (NCBI taxonomy): domain Eukaryota; kingdom Metazoa; phylum Arthropoda; class Insecta; order Coleoptera; family Cantharidae; genus Podabrus; species Podabrus alpinus. Next base: position 10,506,251 of record OW026457.1, on the reverse strand, counting down.
TGTTGCTAGACGTGTAAATTTAAGTCAACTCTTCGAAGAGGCGATTGACCTGTTCGAGGGTAAAGCATTATTGTGGTTTCGCGCAAATAGAGATAAGGCATCTACTTGGTCAGAATTAGTAGTATTATTAAATGCACAATTTCGACCAGCTGACTATGACGTCAGATTACTTGAGGAAATTACACGTAGAACTCAAGGGAACGAGGAAAACTTGGCAATGTATGTAGCAATGTTAAAAACGATGTTTGCTCGCTTAGTCATCCCATTATCGGAAGAAAGACAATTAAGTATCGCATTACGAAACTTAAACCCATTTTATATTGCACAGTTAGGTTTTACCGAAATTACGTCTTTTGATAGGCTAATTGAACTCGGGCGCATTCTCGAAGCGCGTAGGTTGACCATTTCCAATTACGCACCGCCGTCAAAGAGGAAAAACGACTTAGAACCAGACGTAGCTTATACCCATTTGAGTGTACCGACTCAAGAAAATGATCGCGCACCGCGTGCCGGATCAACGTCTTTTAATAAATCACGAAATAATAAACGATCTGTAAATAAACCGACTTTTAAAAGTCGCAATAGCGCTGTCGAAGTTTTTAGTAAAACTTCAAGTAATAATTCTTGTTGGAATTGTGGTGGCACAGGACATTTAGCGTCGCGTTGTACCGTTCCGCAGAAACAAATATATTGCTATCGCTGTGGGAGAAAAGGTGAAACAACAAAAACCTGCCCCCACTGTAACCCCAGTCAGAGTAGAAGGAGTTCGGAAAACTCTTCCGGGACTCATTAGGACGTGGTCACCTAGTGAACTCCCGCAAGTTTGTAAATTCGACCCATTTTCATAAGATGTTAGCTAAACGTAAAGATAACATTAAAACTATATTAGATTATGTATTAGAGGATTCAAGACATGATAATCGTCCCCATGTAAGAGTCAATGTTCTCGGTTGTGAAATTTTAGCCCTCCTGGACTCAGGAGCGACCAACACGATTTTAGGCGAGGAAGGTTGGAATATTTTACAATCTACCGGTGTAAAAATTCAACTTGACTCCACGTTACGACCAAAGTGTACCGTAGCAGACGGTGAAATTATAAACAGTATCGGGATAGCTCAATTACCCATTAGATTGCAGCATCGTGTCGCCCATATTTCAGTCATTGTGGTACCAAAGTTTTCACACGCACTTATTTTAGGTGTAGATTTTTGGGAATCCATCGGTTTCGTCCCTGATTTGAAAAACAAATCGTGGTATTTCGGGAAACCCCAAGTTACATCTGTAATTACCGACAAGAAAACACCCTTAGGAAATCTTTTCAATTTATCAGTTGAGGAACGTCAGCGTTTAGATAAGGTCATTGACCTACATTTTCGGACTAAGGTCAAAGAACTCGGTTGTACTGACCTAGTGCAACATGTTATTAAAACCGACTCAATGCCGATTAAACAGCGTTATTATCCGGTTAACCCTATAGTGTACAAGCACATATCGATAAAGAATTAGATCATATGCTTAAGTTAGGTGTAATAGAACGATCATCTAGTGGTTGGTCAAACCCCATTTTGTTAGTCAAAAAGAAAGACAAATCATATCGATTTTGTGTCGATTTCAGAAAATTAAATCAAGTATCCGAGAAGGACGCGTACCCAATCCCGTATGTGTCCTCAATTTTAGATCGTCTTCGAGACGCACGGTTTATAACGTCCCTGGACATTAAGTCAGCGTATTGGCAAATTCCTGTCGAGGAAAATTCCAAAAAATATACCGCCTTTACAGTACCCGGACGTGGATTGTTTCAATTCACCAGGATGCCCTTCGGGCTTCATAATGCTCCTGCTACTTGGATGAGGCTGATAGATCAAGTTCTAGGTCCCGATCTCGAACCCTTTGTATTCGTATACCTGGATGACATCATCATCTGTACATCCACCTTCGAAAAACATCTTGAAGTGTTACAGGAAGTTTTTTCTCGGTTACGTACCGCAGGTCTATCATTAGGGAAAGACAAATGTCACTTTTGTCAACCCGAATTGAAATATTTAGGATACGTGATCAACGCAAATGGATTACTTGCAGATCCAGATAAGGTAGCGGCAATTACGCGTATACCAGCCCCTCGTACGGTTAAAGAAATTCGGCAATTAATAGGTATGGCTTCGTGGTACCGCAGATTTATCCCGCAGTTTTCAACAATCCTTGCACCGCTCACGGCGTTGTTAAGAAAAAATTCCAAGTTCATTTGGGATGAACCTTGTGAAGTAGCGTTTACGACTATTAAGAATTGTTTAGTTTCAGCCCCTATTCTATCGTGCCCTGATTTTAGCGTCCCCTTTACCGTACAGACAGACGCATCCGGTTTTGGACTCGGAGGAGTCCTCAGCCAAACCATTGACGAGAAAGAACAAGTCATTTGTTATATTAGTAGGTCATTAACTCGTAATGAACGAAATTATTCCGTTACGGAACGAGAATGTTTAGCAGTTTTGTGGGCAGTAGAGAAATTAAGACCCTATCTCGAAGCTTCACATTTCACGGTCATTACCGATCACCACTCCCTGATTTGGTTAAATAATCTGGAAAACCCCTCTGGACGTTTATGTCGTTGGGCTCTCAGGTTACAACAGTACGATTTCAAAATCATCCACCGAAAAGGAAAGGATCATTTAGTCCCTGACGCTTTATCGCGCACTGTTCCCGAAATAACGTCAGTATTAGTTGACCCTGTTCAAGTTAGAAAGTCACCCGATAAAGTAAAGAATCCAGTAGATAACGACCAACCCTTAATTAACTCGCATACCGATCGTTGGTACTATCGAATGTTGAAGAATGTCAGAAGAGACCCCCTTCAGTTTAGGAAATGGCAAGTTATTGAGGACGAATTATTTAAACAGGTAAAAGTTCGATATCCATCTCTATCGGATAGAGAGTGTCAATGGAGAACAGTAGTTCCGAAATTTCGTAGAAAGAAAATCATTTCCGAGTGTCACGATAAACCTACTTCCGGTCATTTAGGAGTTTTAAAAACATTTGATCGAGTAGCTCATGAGTATTATTGGCCGAAGATGAAGACCGATATTACTCGTTATGTAAATAAGTGTCCAGTTTGTATGGCTCATAAGCCTGAACAGCAAAAACCCCGTGGTTTTATGTCCCGTCATCCCGTAGTAACTAGGCCATGGCAAATGATATCCATCGATATAGTTGGACCACTGCCTCGGTCGACTAAAGGTTACACTCATATTTTATCGATTGTGGATTGTTTTACCAAATTTGCATTATTTTATCCCTTACGTACAGCTACCGCATCTCAGGTCATTCAAAAACTTGAAGATAACGTTTTGTTAGTGTTTGGAGCCCCACAGTATATTTTGACTGATAACGGAGTCCAATTTAGAAGTAAGGAATTTCAAAAAATGATACAGAAATATAATACCCGAATTATCTTTAATGCGTATTACCACCCCCAAGCGAATCCTGTTGAAAGGGTGAATCGTGTTTTAAAAACTATGTTAGCTTCTTACGTTAACGATAATCATAAGAGTTGGGATATTTATCTCCCCCAGGTTGCTTGCGCAGTACGAACTGCACTGCATGAAGTCATCGGAATGACTCCGTATTTCGCAAATTTCGGTCGAGAGATGATCATGTCCGGTGGACAGCGTATCGAAACAGCTGATCAGAACACGCTGAAAGACATAACGTTTGCCGATCGTGACGAACTTAAACGACGTGCATTAGCACTAGGTGATGTTTACGATGACATCACCAAAAGATTAGAAAGCGCTTATGAGAAATCTAAAATTGTTTATGATTTAAGACGACGTCCGTCGAATTTCGATGTCGGTGATACCGTGTATAGACGTAATTATGTTTTATCCGATGCATCGAAGCATTTTAATGCAAAGTTAGCTCCAAAATTTGTAGGACCTTTTGTTATTCATAAGAAACTTTCGAACACCACATTTGTACTGTCAGACACCACAGGAGTGAGACCTGGTGCATGGCATGCCAAGGACTTGAAGTCAAGCCCCGATTAAAGTTCAGGTTAGGATTTAAGTATGTTTTTTTTGTTGAACTTAATTTTGAAGTTCAAATTTTCTAATTAGTTTATAGGTACGGTTTGGAAGTTTACGCATCCACCTAGTGGACCCGTAGAAGGTTGTTTTTGACTTTCACGTAGTTAATTTACGTCAAGTTTTTTTTGAATTCAATACCGACCCTTAAGGTAAAGCTTTTGAAATTTTTTTTACTTAGTGTCGACGTTTACCGTAAAGCTTTTCAATTTTTTTTCATTTAGTACCGACTTTTACCGTAGAGCTTTTCGAATTTTTTTTGAATTTGGTACCGACTTTTACCGTAAGGCTTTTAAATTTTTTTTGGATTTAGTACCGACTTTTACCGTAAAGTTTTTCAAATTTTTTTTTGAATGTAGTACCGACATTTATAATAAGGCTTTTTTAAATTTAGTCGGGAGTTTAGTTTGTCGATTTAAGTAGAGTTTTCTTTTGAAAGTTTTTTTCCTAACGCACCCTGTAAGGAGATTTTTTTTTGTATCGAATTTTATTGTTGTAGTGCGGTTGCGTTTGGTTGATAGTTGTTTAGAGTAACCCGCTTCTCATTGAGTTATCGTATTATCAGGCTGGACCTAGTTCCACTGTCAGATAAAATTTTTTTGGACGTCAATCCAGTGTTGGATGTCGATCCAAACCCCGGGGTTATTGAGTAATTTCGTGGACATAGTCCATCCCTCGGCGCATTATCGTCCCATATATTTTTTTCTTCTCGTAGTTTGGCGATTTATAATCTGCCCCAAAGGAACCTTCTTGGAAAGGGAGCTTTGTACAGGAGTAGTGGTTAAACTCGAAACAACAACCTGGGAAATTTACCTTGTTAGGGAATAACAGATCGACCACCATCGGCCTACGCAGTTAGGACATCTGTCGGTCCACGGAAGGACAATTCGATCATTAGGTTTTTATTTTTTTCTCCCCCCCCTTTTTTTTTCTCTCCTCTACGACATTTGGAAAATAAATAGAAAATTAGGGATGAACTTGTATATCTGATCCATTCATCCCAGAGGCCATTGTAGATTTGATCGCGCCTTTCTTAAATTTCACCTTAGATTCGGGCCCAACCCAAACTAGAGTTCGGCGTCTCTGTTGTTAATTGTGGGTCTCACGGCAAGCGAAGGATCGCGTGATTTCGCGAACCGCCCTCTCTTATGACAGTCACAACGGCTTTAGAAGTGATTAGGACCTCGAATATTTTCCTTGTGTGTAACTTTTATTCTTTTATTGTGTAATTAGCAGTTTAGGTTGAGTTTCGGTGTAATTAATTTTAAGGTATCGATTTAATCAATGTTAAGTTTAGATATTATGTAGATAGATTGAAGACGTTAGGGGAAAGGAAGTTATTTAACGGTATCTCGAGCGTATAGAGTAAAATTACAGACCCAATAAGTAATCAGGTCTTTAGTTGGTTTTTTTTGTTTATCACGCATGATGGTAGGAGTCGCGAATTTCGTTTTTTTTATCGAACATTTAAGGAAGTAGTTTACGCGAAGTTAGAGGGTGTACTTATCGGTCCATTGGAGTAACTACCCAATAAATCGCTTAGGTAGACCAAGTATAGATTGGTGTTGCGGTGGCTTAGTTACCCAACGTCCTCATCAGTCATACGTTAATTTTGTGGTCAATTTTGATTTTTGTTTGGAAGAACGATTGTGTTCTCCCCCCTTTTTTTTGAATGAAATGTAGTAGAGTCACTTCATACGTTTACAGTAAACATTAGAGATGCAACTCAGACAGTTGTCACCATGTCAAGCCCTGACCAAATTACGTTTTTGTGGGAATATTTTTTTTCTCGTGGGTAAACAACAACTTTAGTCCCGGTTTAGTCAATTAACTCCCCCCCCGGCTACCGAATTGTATATAGAACCAGCATTGAGAATTAGTCCGTGTAAGACATTAAACTACCCTTCTCACTTTTAGTTTTAGGTTCTTAAGATTTTGTTCTCTCACGACGTGATAGTTACGTCCCGAACTTTATGTCGCTGTTGTTATGGTTTTGAAAAATAGTCCGCGTAAGACGTTAAACTACCCTTCTCAATTTTTACTTCCATATTTTTCAGATTTTGTTCACGTACAACGTGATCGTCACGAACGTCGTGTTACTGTTGTTTCTTTTTTGGAAGTGTCGGTGTTTTCCGACGCACGTCCAAGAATACCGGTATAGGAGTATCTGAAATGACGTGTACATTTTTCTTTTTTCTTTTTCTTCTCGTACTCTAGTGCATAGGTGCTTAACCCTTGCATTCTTTTCTTTAGGATTAAGGTATAACGCTCAGTATCTGTGAACAATATTTCGTTCATTTTGTAACGACATTGGCTCTCGGTTCGAGCCAAAATAAGTTCCCGATATTTTTTTTTTGGTTTTCAACCATGTTGACTCTCGGTTGGAGTCAAAGTAAGTTCCCGATATTTTTTTTGATTTTCAACCATGTTGACTCTCGGTTCGAGCCAAAATAAGTTCCCGATATTTTTTTTGGTTTTCAACCATGTTGACTCTCGGTTGATGTCATGGTACTACCCTGGGATCCAGGCACTTTACAAATTGCCCGACTCCGAAGTATTATGTCACCATCTTGGAGCAAGACCCTCTTGTTACATTCCTTACACTTTTGTGACATATAGCTCTGGTGGATACGTTCCACTCATATGGTGTCGCCATCTTGGGCGAGCATTGTCGCTTTGCGCGATTTGCACTTAGATTGGAGATTTCCCCCGGTGTCAGTCACCGCTGGATTTCCCGATCAACCGTCCGTGCAAGACACTAAACTACCTTTCTCGCTTTTTTCACCTCCAGATTTTTCAGGTTTTGTCGAGTGTGGTATGTTCATACTTTGCATAGGAGGTACAGACGTTCCTTGGATTGGAGTTTCCAGTCGGCGCTTACCGCCGTTGGACTTCACCAGTCAAGTTGACGTCGGGTATTCTCAAGTAGGAAGTTTTTCCAAGTTTTTTTTCATGGAAATGTCCCGATCATTTCGGAGTAGCGTTCCCGTTTTCGTCGGTGTAATTCGGAGATTCGGTCCCTTCGGTTATACTGACAAAGGCAATCCCTACCCCCGTATAGGGTTCAGTTTTTCTGGTTTTATTTCATATTTGATGCTCGTGTCATCATTGACAACCGTTTTATTTCATATTTGATGCTCGTTGTATCTTTGTTGACGACTGATACTCCCGTCTCGTCAACTCGAGCTCTGTAGCGTAAATATCTTTTAAAAAAATATCGCATATTTAGTTGTGCGGCCACGAGTTGTGTAACTTGTACCTTTTGATATGGGTGTCGGTTCGGTACCGTCCCACTCTCGTCCCGCCGGACTCCATATCCCTTATATCGCGTCTTTCGCGAATTTTGGATCACGCCTATCGTGATCCTTTATTAGTCTTTACTTGTTGGTTCGGAGATTCAGCCCCTCCGTTCAACACGATTGACGCGGCATTCATGCCCCATTTTTTTCTCGTGCTGCACGCTCTCGTGCGTAGATCCGTGATCAACCCGGACGGTTCGAGGATTTGCTCCCTCGACTGTCCCTTGTAGGTTGTCACCCCACCCTAATTTTTTTGAGAAAACCCCCCCCTATTTTTTCTTTTTCTCGTGGTTAGATCCGTGTTCAACCCGGACGGTTCGAGGATTTGCTCCCTCGACTGTCCCTTGTAGGTCGTTATCCCGTCCCGTTTCGTATTACGATTTATGCCCCACTATTTTTCCCGGTTGCATCCGTGTTTAACTCGGACGGTTCGAGGATTTGGTCCCTCAACTGTCCCTTGTAGGTTGCTACCCCTCACTTTTTTAACCCCCCCCCTCCCCCACTCTTATCTCTTACCCCCCCATCACTACCTCTTCTCTCTCTTCCGATCATCTCGTCTGGATCGAAGTCATGATGAAGGTGGATGGTTTCCCAAACGGCTTTGTAAATTTGATCAAGCTAAGCACACGTTTTTTTTCTCTGTTTCACCAACGATAAATGATAAAACAGACAGTCCCCATCTACTGAAGTGCCCCAAACGGCTTTTGTAAATTTGATCCAGCCAAGCACACGTTTTTTTTTACTCTGTTTTTTCAACGTATTGAAAAAGGCAGACAGTCCCCATCGACTGAACCATTTTAGAGAAGGCTTTGTAAATATGAGTACGCCAAGGAAGTGTTACCTTAGCTCAGGTCTACCTTGATCTAGAGTCCGGTGTCTTCACAGACATTTGTGGGTCCCACGGCCAGCGAATGATCGCGTGATTTCGCGAACCGCCCTCTCATGTAGGAGTCACTACGACTCACGGGTTGATTAAGCCTAGGGTTAGGTGAACCTTCTCTCTCTTTCCCGGCATATACGTATAGTCTAGTCACTAGCTGAGTAGTTGTTTCAACACTACAAGTGTTGATGGTTTATCGCAGGACAGTTTTTGTTTCGGTTGAGGTTGCGCGCGTCCCAGTTGAAGAGTAGTTAGGGATAACAACTCTTGACGTAAGGGGAGTGTCACCTTATTACGCGCATCGGGCGCACCCTTAGATTTTGCGTTTATGATCTATTAAACTTATATTTTAAATTTCGAATCGATCCGTTGAAAATTACTCTTTGAGAAAACATTTTTAGGTCGGGTTGTAAAAATAAAAGATTGAAACATTCGCTCAACTAATAAATTTACGTTTTGCAAATGCACAATAATCTTAAGAATTGTATAGTTAGGAAAGTATCATCAAATATTTTAATACACGTACAATAAACCATACGGTAGATGAGGAAGTGTTAATAATGTTGACGTAGCATTAATCCATAATTCACCTCATCAGCAATAAATTCTCTATTCATTAACGTTGCAAACTAAACGTCAACTCATACCTATACTTTACTATAATCTTTCAAACGACTGAGAGAAACTTTTATGCGATCCATAAATCCACGTCGGCCGTCGATACAAAAAACGGGCACGTGCGATGGTGAGACCATGGGAACGAATGCATTCGACATCGTTATCTTAGACAGGCATCGACTTGCAAACCCATGTGTTAATTTTTAACATGGGAAGCATAGCGATTTCGCAATTTTAAAACTTCGATAAAAACCAACAAAAAGTGCAAAAGTTAGACCCTTTTCGTCCAACCAGACGAGCAAAAAATTGTTTTGCTCGCACGTGTCCTGCAAAACTTCTCGATACACTTTGCATGGAGAAAGAAGAAAGTGTGCTCTCACACTCTAGGTATTGTCCAATTAAATCACGTCTCCCTTCTTTCTAAATTTATAGGACCCAATTACAAGGATCCAAATCAATCAGTAAGTGGGAAAAATCCTAAATCAGAGTAGGGAGAATGCATAAATTGAGCTACAAATTGCATATTCGAGGAGATTCACTTGGAATCTGATACTACCTTTTTCGTATCTTAGCGCTTCCAAAAGCGGAATTAACTATCGAGGTCTCACATTTATTAGAGATCTTTAAATAAATACAAGTCATTTGTGCTAAAAATTAGTGTGTGTCAACTGCAGGTACTATCGAACAATTAATATCGTCAATTGTTATTAAACAATTAATATTTTATCGAACCAGAATATCGTCAATTGTTATTAAACAATTAATATTTTATCGAACCAGAATATCGTCAATTGTTATTAAACAATTAATATTTTATCGAACCAGAATATCGTCAATTGTTATTAAACAATTAATATTTTATCGAACCAGAATATCGTCAATTGTTATTAAACAATTAATATTTTATCGAACCAGAATATCGTCAATTGTTGCTAAACCTTCAATATTTTATCGAACATTAATATCGTCTATTGTTGCTAATATTTAATAAGTGATCGAACAATTAATATCGTCTATTGTTACTAAACATTGAATCAATTATCGGACTTTTTATACCATCTGCTTATCACGTTAATCACGTCGAGTTATTGCTTGCCGCTCATAAGGCAAGTACGTAGCGTTGCTTTTATCGAATGGTACAAAACAGGTGTTGCACTTCCAACCCATGTGTGCATTCCAATCGTTCTTTTTTTTTATCGGACACCACATTAACATTTCTTACTTAGACAGTGCCGGCTTGAATTATTTGTCACTTCGCGAATAACTAACATAGTGAATTATTTCGTACGGAGACCCCTATTTTATCGTGAAATACAGTGCGTGAACCACCCTGTTATTTCACCACCTTCCGATTTGAAGAGTTTTTGGGAAGCTGGTTATTACGCTGCCCTTCTGATATGGTTTGAGACATCACATTCAGCTTCATTCTACGTTCTGAAGACGAAATCTCACTCCTGAAGGACCCGTCATCGACTTTACCTAGAGGTCGAACATCAACCACCCAAATTAAGTAAGAAACCTATTTATATTTTTAAGATTGTGATGTTAATTGGTCCTATTGACCATTAGTTGTGTTTATGAACGTTCAGTTCAACCCTGGAAGACGATATCGCAACCATTTTGTATACCTTTTATTTAACTTAATATTATTATCTATTATTAACGTAACTTTTACCACGCCATTCGAGCGTTCAGAATGTAACCAAACAATTTAACGTAACGTTTCAAGTTTAGTATTGTAGCTAAAGTTTGTTTGTCCCGTTGTTGGGAATTTTGATGATCAATTGCATTGATTAAGTTCCATGATCAATTTTATGAATCATAGTTTTGAATATTATCAAGTTGCGCTTAAGTAACTATTTATTTTGGTGGAGTGCTGTATTCAATACGCCCCCCTTTCATGCAAATTAACCTTTTGAATTTTTGTAAGAGTAATTGTTTTACGAATATTAGTTTCGCAACGGAAACCACACGGAAAGGTTCCGTCAACTGTACATATTTATTTTTATACAAGACATGTAAATTTGATAGTATCTTGTGTAAACTTTGTCAACTCCCCCCCGATATTATTTTATTTAATACATTTTTATTATTTCCCAACTTTGTGTGTTATTATTATTGTTGTGTTAATGTTTATTTAGCTATTTTCACCAACGGAAAGTTCGCCTCCTGTAAAGGTAAGGTCATTGAGCGAGGTTTTTCCGGAGTGAGAGTTCGCTGTAAGATCATCAAGTTGTCGCGTACCAGCTTGGAAGGTGTGATAACCAGTCCCCTTCAAAGAGATTCATTTCTTCGTATGCGTGGCGCCCATTTAAACTCCCGCGTGTATATTAACCCCACCGATTTTGACTCAACTCCCCCCCCGTGTAAATTATTCACACCGATTTTGACAATTTTTAGAATCGCGATCGAGGATTGCCCGGTCGTCGATAGGAAACACACGCTTTGCGACGTGCCGTCACACGACCCTTTCATTCCTTCCACCAACCCACCCCTTCGCGACTTTGAGCTAGCCAACCTTTTATTACCTGTTGGAAAGGTGTCGTGGATGCAGAACGTGGTGTAACAAGCTTTGGTCTTAAATCTAGGAATATCACGCCTGCATCCATTCAATCGTTAGAATATCATATTCGATAAAATGAATCCGCTACGTCCTCGCAACGGCCGGTCTCGACAACCTTATTAAAAATAAAAAAATTAATATTTAAATGGCTTCCAATTTAATTATAGTATACGCCACCGTTACTAAAAATACGACTTACGTAAGCAATTACGGAAATAATTAAATTTTCAAACGTGAAAATTATTTTCAGACATTTAAAATTATTTGAACGATTTTGAATTAATACATTAACACTTAATGATATTTTTATAATTGTCAAGCCTGAAACAAAAACGATCCAAGTGACAATTTTGCTAAAATGTAGATAATCTATATCATTAAACTTTAACATACCTTAAAGTGCGATAATGGGGTTATCTACATTTTATCAAAACTTTCACTTGGATCAATTCTGTCCAGGCTAGCCAATTATACCTGTATTAAGGTGCAACCCCCAATTGAGCAAAATTAAAAAAAGTATGGATAGTTTGTTGCTAATCTGTTGCAGTAAGCGCGAATTTGTTGCTCTTACCATTCGCGAATTACAGCAATTACAACAATCAGGAATTTTACTAACTTTTTTACTCAGGAAAAATATTAGAACTCTAAAACACATCTTAGGGATGGGGGAACTGAAGACATGGTTTTCTATTTCCTTTACCGTTTTTGAATTTTTGTTTCGAAAAAAATTTTAAAATTAATATTGTAATATATATTTCCATGATTTTTATATGTCCCCGGATCTTTAAAAAGTCATCAGAAATTGTTAAAATTTAGATTTATATTATGTTTACATTGTAAATAAGTTTATAATAGTGGTTTCTGTGAATACCGGTTGAGTTACAGAGCTGCAATTCTGAGTTTGAATAACAGCCCTTGCAGAATTTCTTAGCTCGACTCTCCGGTAGGCATCAACACTCTTTGCATTACACCAAGAAACCCTTACCAAAAAAAAAAACAGGTACTAATAAAGTAGATGTTGATGCACCTTAAACAATAAATATAAAAAAGTATTATATAAGAATTTTGTATTTTTATATTATATTGGCTCTATGTTTGTGCTGAGTGCGCCTGACGCGGACGAAGGTGCACAGAGAATTGTATACAATTTTAATTTTTGGTAGAATAAATTTATTAAATTTCACTGTAATTATTGTGAGAATAAAATAATAAAAAAAATTTTTGTGTAAAACATGGTGCGATAATGAACAAAAAATGATATTGCTGTGATTTTGGAACAAAATTTTAAATTCATAATTTGAGTTTTATCGCATTGCCACACTTTGGGCTGCAATAAATAGATGCTCTGTTATTTAACAAAAATTTTTAAATTTTAATTGTCCGATACCACTTGTTGAGCTAGAAAATAAAGAGTTGCTATGTTTGCATTTAAAATTAAATTTAATTTGAGCTGAAGTGCTTGTATTAAAATTTTGTACACAGAATTTTACAGAAATGTTAGTTTTCAAAATTTTTATTTTATTTTTATAAGTCGGAATCTTCTTCTTCTTCTTAATGTGCCATATCCGGTTCCCCGGACGTTGGCGATCTCTATCCTTTGTGTGTGTTATGCGTTTGAAGTACTATCACACACATAGGGGACCTACTGCTTAACGCGGGCTCCGAACCGCGGGAAGTGTATACACTTCATCTCCAGAGAGGCTGTACCAGGCAGATTACAATCTTCTTACACTTAGTTAAAAGTCTTCTATTCTTCTTCCACTTTTGGCTAGGAACCTGTTCCTATTTACCTTACTCGTAGTTAAAAGTAAAATCCTTAAATTGATTTAGGGCCAGTTTATCAATCTCCAGTTAAATTTACCTGTCAGATAAATCTACCATGTGGCGTCTTTTAGTCCAATGAGAAGACTCCAAACCTCGTTTACTTTTCAGTTAAGTCTACCTGGAAGTTTAACTGGAGATTGATAAATTGGCCCTTAATTATTAGTAAATGTTATCACAAAAATATAAAAATAAATGTTCGTAATTTTTCTTACCAGCTTCCTCCAGCTCGACTAAGACGTCACCTCGCAATTCATCCTCGGCCTGCCAATAGTTTGTCTTGCTGCCACGTCTGTAGTTTTTAACATTTTGATGGCTTCAAAGAGAGGGGGGAGGGTTCTCGATATCTTAATAAGTATTATCGTGTTTTGTTGTTTCTTCCCTTTTCAGAATTCTCCTCTTTCTCGCTTAGTTCCCTTCCATGCACCCCCCTGGGGGTCTCCTGTGGTGTTGGTAGATTGTTCCTATCTGCCTTCTCTTTTATCGCATTGCAGGTGTATTAATTTTTTAATGACCATTTTGTTGTGTTCTACTTTTCTTTGGTGCCTCGCTCTTCTACAATCCAGTCACGCTGATGGATCGCTCGACCACTACTTGACTTTTTCCTGTTTTACTTTCCAATATCTTCCGAAGCTCTACCACGATCCCTCCGAATTTCCCCATCTTGTTCATCACATCATTCAGCTGGGCCATCTGATCTAGTGAGAAGGAGGGCTCAAAGTTCTTCTCATGCAGAGTGTCACGGTTTTTTCGAGATTTTTGATCGATATTTTGACGTCCATAATGTTTTCATTTGCAGAATTGACTTTACTTAATTTTTTGCTTCTTTGCAGCGACTTCCTCTATAGATTGTCGTGTTCCAAAAATGAAATTTGACAACTCAAATTTTCGTCTCAATTTAGAGCGTTGGTGTCTAATCGATCCGCAATTTTTATTATTTCCTAAATTATTTTTAATTTTATCAAATTAATTTACCTTTACACTTGCAAATTTTGTGGGCATCCAATTGTAAGATTCAACTTTACTTTTTCCTCAATCATCGATCTATTTTTCTGACATTTCCAAACTCTAATCTGATAATTCCATCCAGCAATGCATATTTCATTTGCTTTCCCGTTTATTTATCCAAACTTCCAAACTTTAGTAAATTTCCATATTTTTATGTAAACCAATCTTTTCAACCACAAAATTACCCTTGTTTGGCAATTACGTTCAATATTAATTATTTATCGATAATTTAATTCGATCTAACCTCTTGGTTGATCGATCGGCTTATTAATCTCGACCCGCACTTAACCGGCGCCGGCGGTCGATTTATCCTCTCTAGACTTGCTCGCTATAATAGAAGTCTCCCTCTGAGGCTTCATTTTTCTGCACCAGGTTTGACCTGAACGTCCATCAACTTGGAAACCCACTCCGTTCACCATAACCAATTAAAATTTTCACATTTCCTAATGCCAACTCGTTTTAAATTTCCGCGCATCAAATTTAAATTTTCACTTAGTTACAAATATTCATAGGCATACATAATTTGAAGAAAACCAACAATATCAATCCAATTTTCATTTCATTTCGCCGTCAAGGAGCAATTTTTCCTTGCTATGCTCCTTGCTTCTCCATATTCTCCAATATGCTATCATTTCAAAAATTTATTCTTCTTCTTCTGTTGTTAGGGCTCGGCCCTGTTAGTTAATCACAATGTTGCCCTCATGGGATACAGACGGCCAGCTATCCCTCCATCTATTTGGGGGTCTTCCGGGGGGTCTCCTGGTATTAGGTCTTTGCGTCATCACTATCTTTGCGATTCTCGCATCATCCATCCTCTCTACATGGTCTCTCCAAAACCTTCTTCTCGCTCTAGCCCATCTGACAACGTCCTGAACTCGACATCTTTCGCGGGTTCATCAAAATCAAAAATCAAAAATTTGAATTAATCAAAATACTGCTTTATTCAACGAGCATTCCAATTCATTTCAAAACATAACGAAATTTTTAGATGTGGAATTTTAATACTTTTTGATTTTGGAAATATGTCAAAATCTTGAACCCCTTGAAATTCATATCAATATATTACGCGAATTGAATTTTTGAATAAAATTGGTGTAAAATCTTTGCACAACGTTTAAGCTTTAATGAGCTTCAATTGTTTGAGTTTATGCTAATTATTAGATACTATTGCAGGATTTACGACTAATCCGTTAATTTGATAATCCATATCAACTGAAATATTTCACTTCATATGTAAGCAATTATAGTAATACCGATAATAAATAGATGGAATCCCAATTCCCATAAGTTTGAGCCTTACCGTCAATGTAGTTATGAGCAAGTCCCAGGGCGGGGGGGGGAGTTTTTCTATTAATTTTCATTCCCATTGTTAATTTGCAGATTAAAATATAGATATTATTCTACAGGTAATATAAAAATTGTTTTCATAATTTGACGCCAATTATTTTCTACTAGTACTGCAGTGGCAAGTTCAAAAATGTCACAATTTCGATTATGTATGCAAGAACGTCTGCAAGAACACACCGAGATATTAATAGGTGATTAATAGACGCGCGCTGTTTGCAGTGACACAAATTTTAGAAAGAACGTACGAATATGACATCAGATTGGAAATGCTTTTTATAGACTTCAAGCAGGCATTCGATAAAATAAATATAAACCAATTACTGAAGGAAATGGAGAATATGAAAATCCCGAAAAAATTGATACGTTTGACACGCATGACGCTAGAGAAAACTACAGCAGAGATATTAACAAAAATTGGAAAAACAGAGGAATTCATAATTAACGCAGGAGTACGACAGGGTGATTCACTATCGGCAACATTGTTCAATATTGTGCTCGAAGGAATAGTAAGAAGAACAAACTGTGGAGATAAGATCATAAATAAGGAGGCACAGATAATTGCATACGCCGATGATGTGGTGATTATTGCAAGATCACATAACGCTTTAAAGAAACGTTTAAAAAGTTAGAAAATGAAACAAGGAAGGTTGGACTTATTGTAAATGAAGATAGGACGAAATTCATGAAATGTCACAGAAACAAAAGCGAGCCCCTAGAAGAAAAACAGCTTGAAGGATACAATTTCGAAGAAGTAAGAACTTTTAAATACCTAGGTCTCCAAATTAACAGTACAAACGACAGAGAAGATGTGATTAAAGAGAGAGTAATGACTGGAAATAGAGCGTACTATGCCATAGAAAGACTCTTAAAGAACAAGTTAATTGGTAAAGACACAAAGGTGAAAATGTACAGAACACTGATAAGACTGGTTGTGGAATATGGGACAGAAATAATGTGCCTGACAAAAGTGGAAGAGGAGAGATTGAGAGTGTTCGAACGAAGAATACTGCGAAGAATACTCGGCCTGGGTAAAATCGGAGAACAATACAGAAGCAGGACAAACAACGCAATACAAGAAGTAATAGGTGGGGAAGACATAGTAAACCACGTCAAGTCAATGAGAATAGGCTGGTTTGGTTGGACATGTACAAAGAGCTCAAGAAACCAGAGTGATCTCAAACATAATGAAATAGAACCCGAACATTGAAAGACCAAGAGGAAGACCAAGGACAAGATGGATGAACGAAGTGATGGGCGACCTAAGAAAAATGGGCGTACATCATGACTGGAAAGAGAGAGCTCAAAATAGATGCCTATGGAGGAAAGTGATCGAGAAGGCAAAAACACACGAAAGTTTGTAAGTTTGAAGATTGAGGAAGAGAAAGGGGGACTAATCCACCCAGAAAGGGGATTTGTAAGCGTCAAACGATGCGGTGATATTCCGCAAGGAATGGAAAGCCTGATGATGATGATGATGATGTATGTTTTTCTTTTGTAACATTCATCAACATCCGTAGAATTTTTAATATTTTTCTCAATGACTTTCTGTAGTGGATTTCCACGTCAGTCTTTTTTTGATGATTTGAAAGTTACAAAATGATCATTGCCTTCGGCTTCGACCTTAAAATGTAGATCTCAAACTGTTCTTGAATCCAATAACTTACTCGAAATCATTTTGTACTCAGATTGGTAATGTTATTTAATGGTGGCAACTTCGATTTTTTCAGTGATTAAATAAATTTTCAGAAGTTGCTCTTGTTTCAGTTACATTTGTAGCTCGGAGTTATCAAAAATTTCCGATATCCATAACTTGTTAAAAAAAATGAAATTAACATAAAGATTATAGCAGCTTCTTAAAGCTCTATCATTTAAAATCGGATTTGCCATTAAAAATAGCAGAGGAAATAGAAAAATATATCTTCAGCGTCCGCACACCCCAAGATATCGTCGGCTTACTGCCAAAACAAGATAACTTCATTTTTGGACAAAATGAATTATATACATGATTGCATTTAAATAAGAGCAAACTACATTTTGACAAAACCTGCTAACTGTAAGTCAAATATTAATGGAGTATTAAGAAGTTCATTTTTAACTATTGTTAACTTGTTTATGGTGAATCGAACTTTAAAATCAGTTTTACTCAAAACTATCATTTTGGACTTATCTTGTTTTAGCAGTAAGCCGACGATATATTTTAGATTTCAAATATTTTTCCATAGCAACAAAGTTAGTATAAATTCGTTTTGTAAGTCGCAATTCGCTAAGGGAAGAGCAACAAATTACCAACAAAGTATTAGCAACAAACTCTCCATACTTTTTTTTTGAATAAACTTGTATAAAAATAACAATAAGTATTATAGAATAATATATTGATCAATAAATTTATAAAAAAAATTATTCATGAAAATTTTTCTATAAAAATAACTGATCACCAACGAGATTAAATTTTATTGCGGAATTTCTCTCAGTAATTTAAACATTAAAATAGATAGAAAAGATATTTGTACTTACCCAATATTTTTAATGGTTCTTGAAATAATTGAGCATCCGCAGTCGTTGCAAATTCGTGTGCTGCAAAAGAAGATGATGTGACGGTTTTAGAATTCTAAACAAATCTAGAAATTCCAATCACTTCGGTAGCACAAGTTGTTGGTTTATTACGCGTATTCACAGTTGGTGTTCCGGGGCTCGAATCCAAATCGCGAAATATGTTTTTCAGAACATCACGACACTGATGTATTTAGCATGGCCTAACTACAAGAAGGCCATTTTTCGATTTAAAATTGCATTTTATTTACATAAATGTACATAATTATGATAAATATTTTATTTTCAGATCTAACTATATCACATCAAAAACACCCTGCATATAAATTCTATTTCTCATGATTACATTAAAAATCTATATTTATGGTATATAAATGTATATAAATGATTATATCGGTAATGTCGATCAATTGGTATACAAAATTTTAAAATTTTAATAATTAAAATATGTTTAGAGGAAATTATGATGCACCGCAGTATCCATACATTTCATAAAGAGTGCAAGATTTATGACAACATTCACTGGCAACTCCATCATTACGTTTTCTGAATTCTGTAGAAAGTATGGATCGTGCTCGCTCTTTTGATCGAAACGGAAATATTTCTTGCTCGTTTGCGTAATCAATTGGTTCGATGTCTTGATAGTCTTCGTGTCGAGCCAATGCATTTCCTAAAATATTGCATTTTCACCTCACTTAATTAAAATAAAATTTTACTTACTACTGTACATATTTCTCTTCTCTTTGCTATTGTACACCCCGTTACACAGTACAGACAACATATCAGACAACGTAGTTCCACAAAACCGCCCCTGGATGAGTTTCATTTCGTCTTGCGTTATTTGTATCTCGAGAGTGACATTCATTATTGCAGCCCATATAACAATCAAAGTTAAATAATTGATCATCTGCAATTAAAGCGCAATTATACCGATCAGACTTAGCAGTAATTATAACTTACCCTTAGTAGTGTGTTGTAAAGGCACACAATCAATAATGTGACCATCCTAGCTTGTAGTTGCCCTTATATACCAATATCTAAAATATTCCTGCTTGTGGCATGTGCAATGATGTGCACGAAGCATTCATATTAACGTGCACACTTGATTTTATGAATAAGATATGCAAATGAGTCGTCTCTTGCCTATTCGAATAATTAACGCTATCTTGCTTTTATGTTATAAACATTTTAATACATACATGGGCGGTGATTTAAAATAGTTTGCTATATTTATACGTAAGTTTGACGTATGCATGTATTTTCCAAATTTTGGTAAACTTTTGGCCTTAATATAATATAATTATATTTTAAACTGCTATAAAATATACAGAATTTGTATAGCGTGCAAATCTTCTCACTTGTCAATTAGAGATATATAACTTATTGATACATTTTCTGAGCAAGGGTCTACTTTAGAAGTCCAAATTTAGAATATTCTAGTACATCTGGTCTGGTCTGGCCATAATGGCGAAATCATCGCCCCCAAAGAATAAAATTAACATAACAAGATTGCGTTAGTCTGGGAGCTATATGCAAAAAGATACAGTTAAGATTAAAAGATATTGAAAAATGCAACAGTTTATTGTTTTTCGCTTATAAACGCTTAAAATGTCTAGGTTTCCATTTTTTAAATTTCCACTAAAAACTAATTTTGTGTAATGTAATTATACACCACAATATCATCAAAATACGTAAACGATTTTAGTACGGCTTGCAAACTTCAGTGATCCGAAAAGCGTGAAATAAAGAGAATAATTACGTAAAAGCAAAAACGAATAACAAATTAAAAATTGCTGAATAATTTAATGTACATTAAAAAAACAGAACTTGCGGTTTCGCTTTCATCGATCAATAAGTATTACAATAAGTAGAAATTGAATACAAGGTACCATCAAAAAAATTTTCAAATTGACATGAAGAACTCAAAATTATTCAGATGGCAAAAAAAGTATTGGAATATTAAATGCTTGGCAGTTCCCGAATCAAACAGCCTCAAAGTGACTTTAAATTCATCGTGCTTTTTTTTATCTAAAGTTATTTATAAATGCTTATTTTAAGATGACTATTTTCTGTATGTGATTTATTTTTCAGTTTTGGGTTTATTCTATTGTGAATAAAATCTGACTCACAAAATATGGGTGGGCTGCGGTGCTAAAGCTTTGTGGTTCAATCAGATACTTTTCTAACTTATTAATAGCAACAAAAAAGAAAAGCTCTTATGCGTGGGACAGCTTATTAAAGGGCATTTCTATATGAATTGAAGTTTTATTTCTTAAAAGAATTTGAAAATAAGCAAATATCACAACATCTATTAACTTCTACTCTTATTAAGAAGTCTTCTCTTTTTTTTGAGCATTTTTGGTTTTTACATCTCAGATAGCTTGCTAGGCTTGCCTCTCGATGTTCCTGCACTCTGGTTTTTTGTTGTTATGATGGCAAATTATGACAGGGGGACCGCCGTCTGTACGTGTTTTAGACTGTGCCCGGAATCGAACCGGAGAGCTCTACGTTAGAATTGATCGTGCCATCAGGCCATGACCGTCGTCAAATCTATTACCTAAACAATTGTTAGGTCGTGCGGCCTTCCTATTATGGACCATATGAACCCCATATGAACTATTGTGACATAACCACCTGGAAATACAACAAAGTCTTCACAAAATAGAATTAGAAGTAAAATTCCACTGTTTGCTATCTGATGTGTTAATCACTTAAAATTTTAGCTTTTCAGGTAGCCGGGTTTGCGAAATATCGTGAGGAATGAATGAATGAGTGAGTGGGCGCTACAAACCTTTTAATTTGCTTAAGAAGGAGGTGGGAATCTTGAGAAAGACCCCTCACTAATCGAGTGAGGGAGTGTGGGGTTTCACCCACTAAACCCACCCCCGTTTTGGCCAGATTTTTAAGAAGATGTTGTTAAATTATTTGCCGGAATTTCGCAATAATCGACCCCTATCATTCTAGCATCCACGAAATGTAAATTTCCAAGACCTTTCCCCGAAAAGCACCCGCACAAGAGCATATTGCCACCACCGTGTTTTATGGGTTGGTGTCAAGTAGTACCTGTCTGAATATCGATTTTTGCCTCTCTCACACCAAACACTGACTCTGCGATGATTCCCAAATATTCGAAACTTCCATTCATAGCCATATGGACTTTTACCAAAACTGAAGATATTCGAATCATGCAATCTATTGCTTGTAGTATTTTTATAAACATTAATTCCGATGTGCCTTACTCTTTCTTGCATATTTCACGTTGTTAATTTTGGGTTTTGCTTAAATTTTCTAACAATTTCACCATCAATGCGGTCTGTGGTGTTTCTGGGACGTCCAGTTCTCGGTAAATCTTGTAATGGTTTACCAGTATTATGCTTTCTAATAATTTTTCTTACAGCTTCCTCAAGTATTCCATGCATATTGACAACTTTTCGTAATGATTTAATGTACTGGTACTGTTCCACTATGAGTTCATCAGGCTATAAATGTCGTTTAGCACACAGTATTACTCTTGCACTATAGAAAAATGTGAATTTGGATCAAACAAACACTAATCACAGAATATAATACTTTATTGCTAACCGGTTTCGTGCTTTACACACATCTTCAGAGCAATCTGTTATAAGAAGGAACTCAATTACATATATGTCAGAAAGCAAAATAACAAGTTTCTACTTACACATCAAATTAAATAGTTATAGTCACAATTACAAAATACCCGCTCGTATACATCCGTAGCCCCATCACATTCCAAAGCATGATAATGCACAAAAGCAAGAGTTCTTACAAATCTATCCAACAAAAGGTCTTTAAAAATCAAAAGTGTTCACAAAACCATCCAATCCAAAATTGAGAATTCGAAGAACAATTCAAACCAATACAATCAACAAGTTAAAATCAAATTACTAAAACTCCCAGGCTATTAAATAATTAAATTAACTAAAATCAATTAAAATTGTCAGGACACATTATAACTTAAATGCGAAAACGAATATGAATACGATCCGCAACATTCGCTGATTATGTTTATCCATTATCTCTAAATTTTTCTATATGCAAGCATTCAAACAAGGGCGTATCATACAGATGTACTTGCTTATTAAGTAAATTGACCCGGTTGTTATTTTTGTTCTTCATGATCTTCATGGCTTCCAGAAGGTTGAGTTTGTAGCCCTTGTTCTGTTTATGCAATATTTCGATCTTTTTACTATCCATCTTGTGTTTATTGATATGTAGGTGTCTGCCAAATAGGGATTTTTCTTTATCTTTTATATGCTCTGCAATTCTCGTCTTTAGTTTTCTGCCCGTCTCTCCAATGTACGTGGCATTGCAATCTCCGCAGTGTAGTTGGTATACTCCATTTATTTCCATGATGTCTTTTTTATCAGAGTTTGTGGAAATCAAATTAGTTATGCGGTGGGTTGGTTTTCCCGTCATAATTATTCCACTACTGGCAAACAGCTTACCAATACTGTCGTTGATATAGCCCTGTTGTTTGTTGACTCTGTATTGGATCTTATCGGATATACAGCCTTCGCTCAATTTAAAGTATGGGTGTTCTTTTCGTTTGGTTACCTTGGTTATGAGTTTATTCCCTGTTTCTACGTTATAACCGTTTGTAAGTGCCATTTGTTTTATAACGTTTTTCTCCAATTCTCTCTCTTCCTCGGCCATCGGTATCGTGAGAGCACGCTGTATATAATATAGCAAAGCCGATATCTTCTGTTTGTAACCGTGATTGGATGCATTTGGAATTATGCTATATTGCAGGATGTGGGTTTACGGTATATTTTGTATTCAATATTGTCCTGTTTTCGAACCAAAGTTAGGTCCAGGAAGTTGATTGAGCCATTAATTTCTTTTTCCATAGTTATGTGTATGTTATTATGAATGCTGTTTATTTGTTGAAGAAATTCGTCTAATTTCTCATCTGCGTCATTCCAAACACATAAAATGTCATCAACGTACCTCAGCTATCCTCCACATCCCGCTGCTAACAGCAATTTATGCGCCTCTTCCTCAAACCAATCCATGAAAATATTAGCCAATGCTGGCGAAATTGGAGATCCCATAGGTAGTCCATCATCTGTCATCTTGTATATCCCATTATTGAAACCGAAAGTGTTTTCCGAAGTAGTGAGTTCTATCAGGTTCATTATACCATCAATTTCCTTTTCGTTGTTTATTTTAGTGCCTATGAACTTCCTGGTCATGAGTAGTGTTTCCATTATGGGCACATTAGTATACAGACTGGTTACGTCAAAAGATAGTAGTTTACTTCTGCTATATATATTAAATTCATTTGTAATTCTGTCGATCACCTCCAGAGAGTTCTTAACAGAAAATCTTGATCCAAATCTCAAGCTTTTTATTAGAATATTATTCATTACCTTTGCTATTATGGATGTCGGTGCATCTCTAAAAGATATGACCGGTCTTATAGGGATTCCTACCTTGTGTATCTTGGGTTGTCCATGTAATTGTGGTAAATGTGTGTTCATTGGAACAAGATTTATGGTTCTACCTGTATATTTTTCTATAATATCCAAGTTATTCTTAACAACTCGGTTTGTAAGTTCAGTGAACTTCACCGTCGGGTCGCTTCGAAGTTGTATGCAATTGTTTTCTTCGAGGAAATTCTCAGTCTTTCTTATGTATACTTCTCTAGGTAGTATAATGATACCTGCTCCCTTGTCGGCTAGCGTAACTCTTAAATCGTTTTCTTTTATTTTTCTTCGAAGTTGGTGTATGATTCTTTGTTCTCTGTCAATTGTCATAACATACTGCTTGTGCATTGTTGTTCTTCTCCTAGTATCCAGTTTCTTCTTTTCGCATTGTAGGAATGTTATTGCCTCACTCCTCATATTCGCTTCCTTGGGATGGAATTTTATGGCCGTTTCCATGTCTATAGCCAATTCTACTAGGTCCGGTTCTTTAGATTTCGGTGCATATTTATGACCCATATTCAATAATTGTTCTTCTTCTAAATTGAAAACAACCTCACTGAGATTGGTGTATCTAGGATGGAATTTATGAAATACCTTCATCATTCCTTTGCGTTTCTGTTTTTCCACGAGTTCTTTATGTTTTCTTCGTCTCAGACCACTAAGTTTTCTACCCTTATTTATGTCATCTATTCTATTGTGTTTGTTATTTTCTTCTCTAATGTTGTACATAAATTCTTGCAACTCTATTGGGTGTAATTGTATGCATAGGCTGTTATAACACTTAAAAAGGTCGTTATTAATTCTACTCAATCTACAATTATGTGCATTCTTGGCTCTTCTGAGTCTACTCGTATAGTATTCTATAATTGTTATTTTGCTTTCTGACATAATATGTGTAATTGAGTTCCTTCTTATAACAGATTGCTCTGAAGATGTGTGTAAAGCACGAAACCGGTTAGCAATAAAGTATTATATTCTGTGATTAGTGTTTGTTTGATCCAAATTCACATTACCATATTCACAGTCATAACTCTTTACAACACTATAGGGGAGAAATATTAACGATGGTGCGCTGTAAGCAACATCAACGTGACGTCACGCTGATGCACGCTAATGATATAACCTCGCTTGACCTCGCTCAGAAATACTTTGATTTGGTTTTGAACGATAATAATACATTACAACTAAGTAATAAATAAATAATTTAATAAAAAATAGTAAATTTAACGTATTTTAATTAATTTTTAAAGTAATTTTAATTAATTAAGACGTCAAATATTTAGTTGATATTACAGCCACCAGGGTGCGTACAATTAATATTTTTCTCCTATAGAAAAACTTTAATTTTTTAACGAATTTATTAGGTTAAATTTTATATTTGGACTAGAAAACACGATTACATATACAATTGTTCTATTGGTTGCACGTTTACAACTAAAAAATACACTTTATAAAATACTGTCAATTAACTTATTGCGTATAATAAACATGCTACTATTATACCGATTCATTGCATCTTTTTATCAGATGGACCTTTAAAATAGACTGCACTCTAATTTCGCAGTATTACATACAACATACAACATATTCTAATCAATCAGTTTAAAACAATCAGTGCTACAGAAACTAGGCGTTAGTAGTTCATTATTGTTAACTAATGTTAAAAAATATAAAATGTTATCTTCCTATCAACGATGTCAACCTGTTCGATGGTTAAATTATGTTAATAAATAAATGTCAAGAAATACCACTTCTTGATTTAAGTAGCAATCTAATTTAGTTTTTAAACCATAATTTTTACAATAATTTTGAATAGTAAATAAAAAATAAATTGTGTGGATGGCATTTTCAGATAACTTTTTAGAGTTATTTTGGCTAATAATAATTCGCGCTATATCTCGATTTTACAGGCAGTGGAAACTCTGTGCTTAAGATAATTATGTTCCTACCTGTTAAATAGAACTCATTAAAACAATCATAGCAAAGCGCTTTATTTAAGTTCAAAACGTGTCTAACAATTTTTTCATCAATGTCTTCCTTCAGAGTATACCTTCACATGTATTTCTGTGCATCCCATCCTGACTTGGTCTTTTTCACCGTCGTACATAAGAATTATTACTTTCCATCATAAAGCGATTGGAATTGGCATCAATGTGAGCTGCATATCACTATCAAGCTTGGTTTCATTTAATCGGTACATTCCCTACAAAATACAAAATTAATACCTAAATCGTAATGATCTAATTTTGAATACCGCAGATACGGGACAACTTCTTGGAAAATTGGAATTGGATAAAGCTTCAGACCATAGTTGATTTTTATTTGCTAGTATGTCACAACCGTTTTTAACTTTAACATCTCTCATAAAATACTCACAACTATCAAGATTGTCAGGGTTATTGCATTTCATCAATGTCACTACAGCCTAAACAAGAACATAGATAAGATAAGTTTATTTCTTTTGAGCTAATTTACCAGCAGCTTTTGCATTGTGTTTTTAATTATTAATTCAAAGCTTATTGAAACACATTTGCCAAATTTATTCTTTTTAAATACCACATTCTTGTAGAATGCTGTGTAGTTTCTGTATTCTGGGCAATTTCGAAGTCTTATAATGTTTGCTTCTTTTCTTGCCTGAAACATATTAACTTTTTAAAATATGCTCGTCACGTTTTTACTAAATGAGCTATATTATGAAGGTAATAACTAATAGCCATGTAAGTCAAAAATTGGAGTTCAGACATTTTTACGAATCTTAGTTAACATTTTCTATGATAACTCCTTTCATAAATATCTGCTGGCATAACTCAAATCTTTAAGTTACATCCAGTGGCGGCTCGTGGGGTTCTACAGTGGTGGTGCCACAATTTTTTCTTTTGATGGGTTCATAAATTTAAGTCCAACCGAAAGAGATTTTCTCCGAATCCAAAGGAACTGAATACAGTTCTGTATACAGACTTAAATAGCAGTTTAAGGGGGTTTACCCACCGTGGCCGATAAATTTTTTCGATTTTTTTTTATTACATACTTTTATAGTTTGGGGTCTTGAATATGTTTACAAAAAATATTAAAGTAAAATTCATCAAATTACCCGAATTATAACGGAATTTCTATAATGGTGTTT
Organism: Podabrus alpinus; assembly: GCA_932274525.1. Classification (NCBI taxonomy): domain Eukaryota; kingdom Metazoa; phylum Arthropoda; class Insecta; order Coleoptera; family Cantharidae; genus Podabrus; species Podabrus alpinus. The sequence goes on along the minus strand of OW026457.1, from coordinate 10,479,518 downwards.
ATTTTCTACTTTATATAAAAAATACAAAAATAAATTTAACAAATTTAAGTTGTAGTTGTCTGTAATTGTCTTTAGAAGTCCAAAAAACCAAAAAAAAATTAAAAATTTGTTAAAAAAGGAAATGATTAAAAATCGACGTTTTAGTCCAACCTCAAAATCGAATTGATTGTGAAAAAGGAGCTTTAAAAGTTTTTTCTTAGAAATTGCGGGATTACTTCCTCGTCTGGGGTTGATAACTAATTTACTAGTATAGGTTTTTTATGGGTGCAGTTAATACAAGGTCTTCAACTGACATATTTGCTGCACAAACAAATAATATTAGATACAAAATCCCTAAAATTGTTAGTTTTTTATTTATTTTGACTAAATTATTATGCTAATTTTTATTTAAAAATGTTTTCAAAAGAATTTTGTTCTTTCAACCATCGCCATTTAGTCATTTTTTTTTAATTTTACATTTTCTAGGTTCCGACCATAGCCTGGCATTCATAGAGAACAAAATGTACAAAAATTCGTATATTTTAGATAACTACGTCGGTCAAAAACATTGCGCCCGATTGGATAGTCATTTCGAAACGTGAGTTACGCGTTGATCTATTACCTGTATAATTTCCAATAAAACGCTTTACAAAAATTTTAGATGTTACTTTAGACATGAATAAATAAGAATCCTAAAAATCAGCTTGCCGGAAACGCAACAAGTTAAATAGAACACACTTCAAGATAAAATATTTATTACATTTATTAAATTAAAGAATTTTGCATTACGAGCAAGTTGAACAAATCCAAATTAAATTAGTATAAGAAATATTTTAAGAATATTGTAATTGAAATTTATAACATAGAGATAACATTTTTAATAAAGTTGACGTTATTAGATTGCATGATAATAATTATAATATAACATCTTTTCTAAAATTTAAAAAATAAGGAAAAGCACTTTTACTAAATTGCAGGATATATAAAATGATTTTTGAAATAATCAAATCAGGCAATGGTCTACCCAATTTTTGAATTTTAATCTTTTCCTCCAGCCAACATGAGCAAAAAGGCTTGCTTAAAATGTTTTTAATTTTATTCATTATTAAATTAATATGTATTAACAAGTTTAATTAACTTCACTAATAATAAATTATCAGAAAAATTATATTTATAACTCAACGCGGTATTAATAATTGCACATAATGAAATCAGAGATATTAGGAGGTAGCCTCATACAAACACTCGGCGGGTGTAGGTAGAATTGTTATCACGTACCCATATGCATCGCGCTACAATTACAGCAGTGGCCAGGAGTCGCGTGTCCACATTGAATTGGCTCGGTGTTGATAATTTATCTTATTGTAAAGTGCACATTTATCAAATAAAAATTACATAAATACATATGTCCATACTATGTTTACGCTTTAAAGTGAGAAAAATGTTTAAGATTAAACAATTTTTAAACAAAATTAAATATTTTTTAAAAATTTAAAAAAAAATTTAAGGCCGTTTTGCCCAGCTAGTGCCATGGCTCTTTGGCTCATTATAACGAGCCGCCACTGCATCATCGTACGTGTATAATACAACGTTTTTAATTAATATTATTTAATCAGTATCAAGAACTCATAGTGCTCCGTGGGACATGTCGCAAGAAAACCATATGAAGAGTGGTAAAATCGCATTTCTCAGTGGCGCCCAAGAGTCACAAAGAGACGCGTCGTTACACCACAAAAACGATGGCTAGATGACATAAAACAACATGCGGGAAGATCGTGGCATCAAGCTGCTAAAGATAAGGTGGCTTGGAGGATGTTATGGGAATATGTTAGGCCTATGTCCAACAGTAAACGAAAGGCGGCTAAGAAGAAAAAGAAGCCTCAATGGTTAGTTTTGACTAAACATTTCGATGTGTAGTCGATGAATCAGTTAGAGATTATCTTTATATAATAACATAATTACATCTTGACAATAATTTAAATACTTTTATTTGGATAACCATTAGGTAAATTTCCTATATTATGCTTACCATACAGATCTCTACAACCAGCAGGAAAACCATCAACAAAATTATGGACTTCATGGTGCCAAAAATAATATAATATAATTCTCACTGGTGGGTTATCATCTACTGATAAATATAGGCAATTCAATAAGTCCGTAGGATGACACATAGATGGCGTTACTAGAATTTTTTCCATATGATTTTTATTTAGTACTAACCTTCAAACGATACGTGTATAAATTTGACAGCAATCTGACTATTGATTCGTGAGTTATAGCATTTTGTGTGAAGCAACTTTTGTTATTGAAAAAAAAATGGAAAAAAGTGAATTTCGAGTTTTGATAAAGCATTGCTTTTTGATGAAAAAAAATACAGTGGAAACCAAACACTGGCTTGATAAACATTATCCGGACTCTGCTCCATCGAGACAAATGGTAGAGAAGTGGATTGCTGAATTTAAACGTGGTCGTACCAGCACAAATGATGCAGAGCGCAGTGGACGCCCAAATGAGGCTGTTATTCCAGAAAACATCAAAAAAATCCACAAATTGGTTATGAACGATCGCAAATTGAAGGTGCACGAGCTAGCTGACATTGTAAAGATATCAGATGGTAGTGTTTTTACCATTTTACACGAACATTTGGGTATGCGAAAGCTCTGTGCAAAGTGGGTGCCGCGTGAGCTCACAGTCGACCAAAAACAACAACGAATTGATGCTTCAGAGTTGTGTTTGGCGCTGTTAAACCGCAATAAAATCGAATTCTATCGTCGATATGTGACAATGGATGAAACATGGCTTCACAATTACACACCAGAATCCAAAAGACAGCCAGCTGAGTGGACAGCAGTCGACGAACAGAATCCAAAGCGAGCAAAGACGCAACCGTCGGCCGGTAAGGTGATGGCGTCTGTATTTTGGGATGCGAACGGAATAATATTCATCGACTATCTCCAAAAAGGAACCACCATCAACAGCGATTATTACTGTGCACTTTTGGATCGATTGAAGGCTGAAATCGCAAAGAAACGGCCACATTTGCAAAAGAAAAAAGTGTTGTTTCACCAAGACAATGCACCGTGTCACAAATCAATGAAAACGATGGCAAAATTGAATGAATTGGGCTTCGAATTGCTTACCCACCCACCGTATTCTCCAGATTTAGCCCCCAGCGACTTTTTCCTGTTTTCAGATCTCAAGAGAATGCTTGCTGGAAAGAAATTTAAGTCCAATGATGAAGTAATCGCTGAAACTGAGGTCTATTTTGACGAGAAAGAGAAATCGTACTATAAAAGTGATGGTATCGAAAAGTTACCTCGCACCTCAAAATACCACCTGACATAACATTGGCGGATCCTACGTTTCATGTAACAGGTGATGTCGACATTCTGCTCGGTGCAGACATATTCTGGAAGGTCTTATGCATAGGACAAGTCAAGTTAGGTAATAATCAACCGATATTACAAAAGACCCTTTTTGGGTGGATCGTAGCCGGGCCTATGTCCCCCACGCTACCCTCTCGTGTGGCATCGTTTCAATGCAATTTCGCTCATAATATCTCAATAGAAGAACGACTTGCCAAGTTCTGGGAGATTGAAGAGCTCCATTCGGCAAGGCCGTTGTCTATTGAGGAAAGGGAATGTGAAAATACCTTTTCCGAAACAACATCTCGAGACGCGCACGGTCGTTTCACGGTCACCATACCCTTCAACGATTCGTTATCGCGCTTACGAGAATCACGCCATGCTGCATTAAACCGTTTACGATCCTTGGAGCGAAAGTTAGAAAAAAATCATGATCTCCAGCAACAGTACATTTCATTCATGAGGGAGTACGAATCTTTAGGCCACATGAAACGTATAGATGTGTAATGAATTTTTGTCTTCAAATTCGTTCCCAATAATTATTTAATTGGCACTTCTCGCTCCATCTAGCGGTCGAACTGGGAAGAGAGATTGGGATAAGATAAGGCATTTGAATCGGCGCAAATGGACACTCTGGTCAGGGCTGTCGAGCCGAAAAGTTGTGTTTTGCGAGAGTGCATCGATTTGAAGTGATAATGGTGGAATCGCGTTTGATTGGAAAATCAACCACCCACGGTAGCTTGGGGATTCTGTTGATTCCACTGCATCAATTCTTCACAATCACTGAGGTGCCGTCCGTTTTGGAATATTTTGGGGTTCTGACGCAGAATTTTGGGGGTGCGGACCTGACCAGACGTCTAAGGTATTTCGTATCATTTCGATTTAATTAATTTATTGTTTTTTTTATTGTTTTAAAATTTTGGTTTTTCCTTTTGCCTCGCATTTTTAAATTGCAAAGTGGTTGCCGAAATTACGATTAGTTTGCAGGTTTTGTGTCTCTGCATCGATGTGATAAAGGCAATCTTATCTTTCATGCTCGCAGCGTGGTTATGGATACGAATGTTTAAATTTGGTGTTTGATAAATTATTAATTATTAATTATAATGTTTTACTTATTAAATTTAAGCGAAGTATATTTTATTTAAGGTACTGTGATGTTTTCTTTTTTTATGTATTGGCAATTCGACGGAATGAACAAGCGACAGGTATAATGTTAAATGAAATTTGAAATTACGAGAAATCAGGGCAATATGACGTAAAGATAGCATCGTTAAATTATGATGATAAAATGTATGTTAAAAAAAATATGTGTTAGTTATTAATTTATTAGTTATTAAAATTTGTTAAAACTAGGTTAATTAGGATTAGTATTGATTATGAAATAAAAAGGTTTTTCTTGAATACACTTGGTGACGGCTTGATGTATAAATTTGAAAAACAATTATCGTTCCAAAATAAACTTAAGGTGCATAGAAATATTTCAAATTGACATTTCTTAAAATGATTATGTGTCCAATGAACAATTTCCTAAAACAAACATTTAATTAAATCAAATTTTAAAAGTGGCAAAATTTTGAATAAACTCACCAACCAATGGGAGACAACCAACATCACCAAAAACAAACATGCCATGAAAGGTAACAAAAATCAAGTTACTTAGTAACGAATGTTATTTACCTTAGAAACGTAAATTGATAAAAGTTGTACGCACGTGGAAATTTGTGCGGTGATGAAAAATGAACTAATTTGTGAAAATAACCAAAATGTAAGGTTAATAAATGTTGTTATATTTATGCTGAAAAGGCAAATTAAGATAAAGTGTGATAAAAATTAAGACGACACTTATCAAAAATAAAAAAGTTTATGATGGTGGTAAAAATAATTTAGATGGTTTGTGGAATTTGGTGGATGGTTGATGGTGCGATTGCGCAATTCGTAAGAAACAGTCTGACAAACTTTAACATCGGTAAGCGAAATATGATTTACTTAATAGTGCGTGAATTTTGAAAACATTAAAAATACGAAAAATCTTTTTATTCATTCGAACTTTATTCAGATTTAGTTTAGTAATAGTAAAATTGTTAAAATTAAATTTGCATAACACATGTTCATTATTTATTGTCTCCATGACAACGATTTACAAAAATTTATCATTTAATAATAAAGTCACTGTTGCCATGATAAATTTATTATTGAATTTAAAATCAAGTTTACATAAGTTTAAAATTACGAATCTTGTTCATTCTGGAGATAAGCAGATGCAGTAAAGGAAAGTTTAACAACGATAAATAATTTCTTTCATAAAAATTTGGGCTAGCCTTGGTTAAGTTATCATTGTGGAATAAGCATCCAGGTAAGGGCAATTTGCATCGTAAGTGTTAATCACATTATTAGGGACGATAACAGTGCATATTTATTTGACGATTAAGGGCAAGGGTACATAGCAGTACCATCGTGCAGTGCTGGCTTATTGCATAGGTGAAGGAATTCCGAAGAGGTCGACATAGGTCAATCTTGTATTTGAAATTTTATGATCGATATTTTTTTGCGTTTATTTTTATTTATGTGTTTTTTTTGGAAGTAGGTAGCGATGCACGACCAAAGTACAGGGTGTTGAGTTTCATCGGGGGCGCTTCCGCTTGGTTGATTGTTTGGAAGTTCGTTGTGGTTCCACCGTTTTGGGATTTTTAATGACCACTCGAACGTTCTCTTGATTGATTCGGGGCGGGGTTCTTGGTGGTAATGTCTTTACTACTATACTGGTCCTGGTCGGCTAATGTACTTTCCATCCGACATCGCTAGATTTATCGCTTAAAGGCAACGACCATCTAGTTGCTACCTTATTTTTGTTATGTTAGCCAAGTTGGTCCTTGATCTTCTTCGGAGCATTCATTTGAGATGAACCACGGCCTTCGCCGCCGCTACAACGAGCTGATTTATACCTAACATCAGGGCCCCACGTATAAATAAGTAGAAATTTATTTTCTGCGTAGACATATCCGATCCGAGCTACCTTCTCATTAGAGATAGCGAGGAAAGATTTAGTTTCAGATGAACGCGAATTATTCGGAACTACTTCATTTTATTATCCGCATCATGCGGTTATCAAGGACACTAGTACAAGTACGTGATTGAGGGTGGTATTTGACGGCTCGGCGGCTACGACCTCAGGTGTTTCCCTCAACGATGCGCAATTGGTTGGACCAACCATTCAAGATGACTTGATTTCCATTGTACTACGGTTCAGACAACACTCATACGTGCTTGTCGCGGACATCACGAAAATGTACCGCCAAATACTAGTCAATATAAATCAACGTTCGTTACAACGAATCTTATGGCGTTACAAACCCACAGACCCGGTTTCGTGCTACGAGCTCTCTACTGTAACTTACGGCTCCTCGTCAGCTCCGTCCCTGGCAACAAGGTGCCTCCACCAAGTTGCTCAGGAAAACATCATTAGTTATCCAGCTGCGTCAGCAGTTATTCTCAAAGATTTTTATGTGGACGATCTGCTCACCGGGTCCAATACCGTCGATGAGCTTTTGTGCATAAAAACGGATGTCACGAACATCCTAAGTTCAGCTTGTTTTGAGCTACGTAAGTGGCGGTCGAACAGCCCGCTATTTGTCGATGTAGCCGAAAATGGCGCTGAACTACTACAAATTGGCGATTCGGAAGCCAAAACGTTAGGTTTATGGTGGAATTCATACGCAGATGGTTTTAAATTCTCCATAAAGATTACTAATCAAATCGATCAATCAGTAAGCGCATGATATTATTCACCACTGCCCAGATCTTTGACCGTCTTGGTATTCTCGGACCAGTGACGGTGATAGCAAAATCGATATTACAAAAACTGTGGTCGGTAAAAATCGGTTGGGATGAGTCATTACCAGCTGACTTACACACCACCTGGATTCACTTTCAGGATGGACTAAAATTATTGAATGAATTAGTTGTCCCACATCATGTGATGTGCAAGGATCCGGCAGAAATCGAAATTCACGGTTTTTCTGACGCCTCCTAAATGGCGTACGGCGCATGCGTTTACATTAGATCCGCTGACATTATCAGGAATGCCCAAGTCGCTCTTTTATGCGCAAAATCACGAATCGCACCATTATAAAACTTGAGCATTCCTCGGCTCGAGCTATGCGGTGCTCTTCTTCTTGCTGATCTTTTTGACAAGGTGAGCAGTTCGGTAAATGCGCATGTCGACAATGTGTATTTTTAGACCGACTCCACCATAGTTTTGAGTTGGCTAAACAAACCAGCAAATACCTGGAAAACCTTTGTAGCAAATCGAGTGGCACAAATTCAAACCACGACAAAGATCGATAACTGGCGTCGTGTACGTTTGCGGCCCGCTTACTTATCCTAAGTACCGGTCGACAAAAATGGCCTCCTATCATACGCTGACCTTACCTGCGCTTCTGGGCCTTATCTAGCGACGCTAAACTAGCTCAACGGAAGAGCAATTTATGGGGGGGTCAGGCGAGCCAGGAATGAATACCTGCTCCCTCGAACTGAATTCAAATAAAATGAGCGCCACGCCCTTTATGTCGCTAAAGTAAATGATGTTATCCTGAAAGGGCAAAAGCAAGTCAAAATAAAACACCAAAGCAACAAGTAAACGTATAATAGAGCTATTGGTGAATTCAGAAAAATAATATTTACAAAGCTCTCGCACTGTACAAGTGGTTACCTGGTTGTCGTAGATAACCAAAATTATCATACACAAATTGAACAAAATATTGCGTCCAAACTAATCAAATCTATTTGTACAAAAATAATTTGATATCAAAACAATTTAAATAGAAACCCCAAATTTACATGGAGGATTTACCTCTCTATTTTACAAACAATATAAGTTAGGTTGAACTTCGCTTCTTCAGAAGCCAAAACAATATCGCCAGCGCACTATAGGTACACCACGAAACAAACGAATAATTTCGGCGGTATCACCAACCCCAAAAAAAACAATGATAAAAACAAAAGTTTTGGCTCACCCTACAATCTTGTTATCGGCACACCCCTGGTATGTTTGTCGATTGCAGATTAATTGAAAAATTGATATTGTGCTATCAGGAATCCGAACGTTGACAATTTACAGGTGTTTTAGTTGACAAATGCGGTAAACCAAAAATAACAAGTCGTGCTACTTGAGAATCACGCAGTAAGTAACTTTCCCAAATCGAATAATTGATTATTAATCTCTGACCGTTTTTAGCTTCCCTACGGAAAATTTGTAATCGGGACGTTGAAACACACACGTTTTTCCAAATCACAAAAAACAGCTTCTAATACTTAATACCGGCAATCCGACTTTTCGATAAATTACTACGATAATTTATATCTCGAAAAAAACGGTAATTAGATGCTTCGGTTTGATTTTAAAATCAAATAAACTACCAAGAAAAACTCACAATTTACTTGCGTAAAAATATCCACACGTTCAGCTGTTCGCTTGCTTTCAGATTACCTCCGACCTTCCCAAGCATTATCAAAATTTAACAAATTTTGAAAATGTAAACCTATCTACAGGGTATTCTAAAAATAGGTATGTAATTCAAAACTTGAATTATTAATTTTAAAAAGAATCGCAATATTTAGGTCGTACTAAATTAAAAGAAAACGTTCTGTAGCGCCAAATGTCACAAGAAACAATTTGAAGGCTACAGCTTCCTCCCCTTCTTTAAGCGGTTTTTCCTCAAAAATCGCTACGCTGTCACCTACTTCGGGGTGAACTAAATTCAAAAAACTAAGGTGAGACAAATAAAGTATCTGAATTAGATATCCTAATTAAAATAGCCGTGGCAAACCACGAACGGTTAAAAGCAATTAACTATTCTAGAAGCCCTATTCTACATCAGGTGGTTTCGCTTTCAGATCCTTGCTGTTCCACCTACCACGCTCAACTCCGTCCCTATCAGCTAAGACATACGTCCACGGTGACGTCTTCCGTTTTATGACAAAAGGACCTACAAACTTCGGTGCTAGCTTACGCGTAAATTTGTCGGATGCTTTCGATAGTACGTGGTTGGTTCGGTACACTTCCTGGCCAACTGTAAACTGTTCCGTTCTGCGCCGTAGGTTGTATACCTTCTTGTTTTTGTTCGAAGCAGATTGCAACCTTCGCTTAACGAAGTCAAACAGGTCTTTTAACGATTGGTCGCGACTATGCTCGTGCACAACTTCTTCATCTTTGAACACGTCTCTTCTCGCGAAATCCTTTCCGGACAGGATCATCGACCTTCCGAAATTGACAAAAAATGGAGTCTCATGCGTAGTCTCGCTTTTTGAATTACGAATCGCACACGCTACTTTCGCAAGGGTTTAATCCCACGTATTATGTCTTTCCTGAACGTAGGACGAAATCATCCGCTTGATTGTCCTATTAGTGCCTTCAGTCGGATTACTTTGTGCGTGAAAATACGGCGTGTACTTCGCTTCGATCTCGTATCGTACTAACAGTGCTTTATATTCACGACTAATATATTGTGGCCCATTATCGGAAATGGCCACTCGAGGAGCCCCATAAACAAGAAAAACCTCATTTTCAAGTTTTTTAACTATGTTAGTGGCGAGGGAGTTCCTCATTGGGAATACCAATACGTACTTACTAAAGTAATCCGTGACCACTAGCATAAACCTATTCCCGCTCTTGGACTTGGGTAACGGACCCATTAAATCCGAAGAGATAGTTTCCCAAGGTTGCGAGGGCGGAGAGTGTGATAGCATTTGTCCCACCGGAGCTCTATTTTCGGATTTATATTGTAGGCAAATCCTACAACGCCTAACTAGTCTGACCACGTCTTCTCTCATCCTTGGCCAGAAGTACGTCTCCGCTAACCTAGCGTAGGTTTTATACACCCCCGTATGACCTGAGGTGGGGTCACCGTGCGCTTTTATGAGAAGCGCTTGACGATCCGCTTTCTTAACTACGGTTTTCCAGCAATACCATGCCTTGGACAAACCAGCAAATCTAGGAAGTAAGTATTTAAAGATAACCTCGCCCTCTACTCGCCATTGCGGGTATTTAAGAGGCTTCGAATTTATTTTGCGTTTCATTTCGGAGTACCATCGATCGTCTGGACTCAAATCTCGGGCTTCCTCCACGTTGTCTATCATAGGGACGCCACGGCTCAACGCGTCAGGGACCACGTGCTCTTTGCCCTTCCGATGGACAATTTGAACATCGTACTGTTGCATTTTTAATGCCCAGCGTCCTAAACGTCCGTTCACGTCGCGAAGGTTTTGTAGCCATACCAGGGAGTAGTGGTCGGTAATGACCTTAACATTGGGGACCCCCTCAATGTATTGCCTAAACTTCTCGAGTCCGAAAAGAACAGCTAAACATTCGCGCTCAGTAGTACTGTACTTTTGCTCTTGTCGAGTCAGTGACCTGCTAACGTAGGAAATGACTTTCTCACCTTCCGGATGAGATTGAGTTAGGACTGCCGCTATACCCCAACCAGAGGCGTCTGTCTGTACCTCAAATGGTAACTCGTAATTTGGGCAGCTCAAAATTGGAGCAGTAACCAAATTTTCTTTTAAAATACGGAAAGCGTTCTCGCAGCTCTCCGTCCATTCAAATTTGTTATTAGATTTTCGTAGCAGAGCAGTAATGGGAGCTATAAGGGACGAGAATTCAGGGATAAACCTACGGTACCAACTAAATGTGCCAATGATACCCCGGACCCCTTTGACATTCTTTGGTGCCGGTAACTCCAACATAGCCCTAACCTTGTCTGGATCCACTCGCAGACCGTGCTTATCTACCACGTACCCTAGATATTTCAGCTCTGAGCGACAGTACTGGCATTTCTCTTTTTTCACAGTGATGTTGGCCTCACGCAGCCGCTTGAACACCTCGTCCAAAATTTCGAGATGCCGTTCAAATGTCTGCGTCACTATTACTATATCATCGAGATAGCAAAAGACGTGCGGTAGCAGATCGTACCCTAGCACCCGGTCCATTAACCGTTGCCAAGTCGCCGGACTCGTTGACAGCCCGAAAGGGAGACGATTAAACTCCCACAACCCTCGGTTCGGTACAACAAAAGCTGTAAACTTTTTAGATTCCTCTGCCAGAGGAACTTGAAAGAATGCCGACTTCACATCCAGTGAAGATAGATAACGCGCATCTTTCAGCTGGTCTAAAGTGTTAGTGACGTACGGGAGGGGGTAACTATCTTTTTCGGTGACAGCATTAAGCTTACGATAGTCCACGCAGAACCGTTGTTCGCCGTTCTTCTTTTTAATTAAAATAACCGGAGATGCCCATCCACTATGGCTTTTCCGGACAATCCCGTTCTCTATCATCTCGTCGAGATGTTTATTCAAATGAGATTGAACTATTGGCGACACTGGATAATACCTCTGTTTAATCGGTTCCGCGTTTGTCCTAATGACGTGCTCGACTAAGTTGGTGCAACCCAATCTGTCACCCATAAGGCCGTAGTTCTTTTCGATAAGAGCTTCTAATTGAGCCTTTTCCCCACCGTCTAACTCATTTGCATCCCGAATCGCGTCGCTTGTCGCCAAACATTCAATGGGCTCTCGCGAGAAGTCCCAACTGTCACTGCGAACGTCAGGTACGATACCCATAGCCTTCCAAAAATCTATACCTAGGATGAGAGCATGCTGTACCTCGGGTATAATAATGACCTCAATAAGCTTAGTGTGGTTAGCCACCTTCATCGGAAGCGTGCACTTACCTATCCCCTTAACTATTTGCCCATTTGCCACCTTACAAAGTGTATCACCGCTTTCGACTCTCATCCCCAGTCTATTAATGAATGATAACCCCGAAGATCCCATAATTGTGCTGCTCGCTCCGGAATCAAGCAACCCCTTAATTCGCTGCCCAAAAGTCGTTACGGTTAAATAAGGACGCTGATCGTCCTTGACGCTCTCAAGTATGTAATGAAGTACATGATTCAAATAATTGTCGTTCGTCGAGGCGGATCGAGGGGTGGGTCTAGCTCGACGGCCTAGACTCGCCCCGGACCATTTCCCGCGCGCCTACGAGTTTGCTTGCGCGCATTTCCGCCCTTGCGAACCTGTGCACCATTGCAGACCGGACAATTCTCTCGCGTGACATTCGGTTTTCCGCACACCGAACAGCGAACACTCCCGGTTCCTGTCCTGCAGTCCCTCGCGAAATGTCCCAATGAGCCGCAATTCCAGCATTCTGGACCTACGGTGTCCAGCCTACTTATGCCCGCTCTGTTAGGTTTCGACGGTGCTGCACCAGCATATGCCAAACTCGGCTCGATACAACCGCTCTTGTGCGGAGGAGGCACGAAATTTTTCTCTAAGTCCAGTTTGGCGTCAATTTTCCGACAACGTTCAACCAATTGGTCTATCGACCCTACTTCCGAGAACACGAAGTATGGATGATACCGAGTAGCAATGTTCTCCAGTAAAATTTCGAGTCTTGTCGATTCCGGGATGCGGGTTTTAAGGCGACTGAACAATGTCTGCATGAACGCGACGTACAGCCCGATCGACTCTCCCTTACCTTGCGTTCGCTTTTTGATCTCGTCAAAAAGTTTCCGGTCGTACATCGGAGGTAGGTATTCCTCGCGCAACACGTCGACAAGCTCGTCCCAACAATGTACTTTCGTGCGGATGTATTTAAACCATACTTTCGCGCTCCCGTCAAATAGTTCGATCGCTTGATCGAACAGCTCGGCTTTCGACAAGCCGCAGGGTATACGCTTTTCGTCGACCGAGTCTAAAAAGTCGTTAATCGTGGTGTCGGTTGTCTTGCCAGAAAATTTGATACCCCAGTTCCGAACTGGTAATGGCTTAAGTCGGCGCTTAACCGAGCTAGCCTCGACTTCCGAGTCAGATGAAGAATCTGGATCAGAAACTTCCGTATCATCTTCGCGGAGTGTCCTGCTCAGGACACCTAGGTCTAATATGCTTTCGCGTTGTTTAACTACCCGTTTGCCCTTCGACCTAAATTCCTCGGACAGCACTAACAGTTGCGTGTTAAGTTGCGCTACCCCGTTTGCGTCATCCTCAGTGACTGCTTTAGCACGCATCAACCTACCAAGAGCATATGTTAATTTGGCCTCTATCTTTTTGTAGGTGCTGTCCCGTTCTACCCCAGTATACATTGTCATGAGCTGCTCCAGCTCTTGTGTCGTAGCTTTAACGGCGGCCAGATCTTCCGCTATTGAGAAAGGGTATACAGGTATCGAGGAGTCTAATGTCCGTTTGTTATTGAGAATTGACCGCAATAACTTTCTCAATTCGTCAACGCTACGGCCCGCATAGACAATTGTCGCACGGATTCGGATCTCGTAGATCAGCTCGTCCTTAGACAATCTGTCCACGTTTATCTTATCAACGTTCATATTCGGAAGCTATACGAACAAAAATTGCTAACTCCGCAATTAACTGACTCGCGTACAAACCGATATCTGCCAAAAATTTACCAAGAATGAAGATCGACTCAATAACCAATGGCGTGTCGCAAACAACGTGAGCTATTGACTCTATCAACAAAATATTCGATTTCGTCCGTACCAATGCCTGCAATAAACAATATAAAACCACCCACTGTGTTTTACTGCACTCTGTGCGTTCTAAACCCAACCCAGCAAAATCAAATTTTGCCTGTTGACAACGCAGTACCCACTTGTACACTCTGTGCGGCTTTTTGGCCCCACGTTGGGCGCCAGATTTGCGGCCCGCTTACTTATCCTAAGTACCGGTCGACAAAAATGGCCTCCTATCATACGCTGACCTTACCTGCGCTTCTGGGCCTTATCTAGCGACGCTAAACTAGCTCAACGGAAGAGCAATTTATGGGGGGGTCAGGCGAGCCAGGAATGAATACCTGCTCCCTCGAACTGAATTCAAATAAAATGAGCGCCACGCCCTTTATGTCGCTAAAGTAAATGATGTTATCCTGAAAGGGCAAAAGCAAGTCAAAATAAAACACCAAAGCAACAAGTAAACGTATAATAGAGCTATTGGTGAATTCAGAAAAATAATATTTACAAAAGCTCTCGCACTGTACAAGTGGTTACCTGGTTGTCGTAGATAACCAAAATTATCATACACAAATTGAACAAAATATTGCGTCCAAACTAATCAAATCTATTTGTACAAAAATAATTTGATATCAAAACAATTTAAATAGAAACCCCAAATTTACATGGAGGATTTACCTCTCTATTTTACAAGCAATATAAGTTAGGTTGAACTTCGCTTCTTCAGAAGCCAAAACAATATCGCCAGCGCACTATAGGTACACCACGAAACAAACGAATAATTTCGGCGGTATCACCAACCCCAAAAAAAAAAACAATGATAAAAACAAAAGTTTTGGCTCACCCTACAATCTTGTTATCGGCACACCCCTGGTATGTTTGTCGATTGCAGATTAATTGAAAAATTGATATTGTGCTATCAGGAATCCGAACGTTGACAATTTACAGGTGTTTTAGTTGACAAATGCGGTAAACCAAAAATAACAAGTCGTGCTACTTGAGAATCACGCAGTAAGTAACTTTCCCAAATCGAATAATTGATTATTAATCTCTGACCGTTTTTAGCTTCCCTACGGAAAATTTGTAATCGGGACGTTGAAACACACACGTTTTTCCAAATCACAAAAAACAGCTTCTAATACTTAATACCGGCAATCCGACTTTTCGATAAATTACTACGATAATTTATATCTCGAAAAAAATGGTAATTAGATGCTTCGGTTTGATTTTAAAATCAAATAAACTACCAAGAAAAACTCACAATTTACTTGCGTAAAAATATCCACACGTTCAGCTGTTCGCTTGCTTTCAGATTACCTCCGAACTTCCCAAGCATTATCAAAATTTAACAAATTTTGAAAATGTAAACCTATCTACAGGGTATTCTAAAAATAGGTATGTAATTCAAAACTTGAATTATTAATTTTAAAAAGAATCGCAATATTTAGGTCGTACTAAATTAAAAGAAAACGTTCTGTAGCGCCAAATGTCACAAGAAACAATTTGAAGGCTACACGTTCTAATGACAACCCCGCCGACTTGCAATCTCGTGGGGTATTTCCTCAAGAATTACTCACATCTGCGCTGTGGTGGAACGGTCCAAGGTGGTTGTCGGACAGTCGCGAACTCTGGCCAATCGCGGATCACAATTTCAGTCATGAGTATGACTCTTTTGAAATAAAGTCATCAGCTGCAATTGTGCTGTCAGCACAAACTTCCTCAAATAACTTATTTGAGCTTTATTCATCCTTCATCAAATTGCAAAGAATCGTTGCCTATTGTTTGAGATTTAAAAACAATTGTTTGAAGCAAAAACCTCGCTCACAAGGCTCGCTCACACGGAACGAGTACAGTGGCGAGATATGCTTAGATCACACGGAACGAGTAGTGACGAGACAGTAAAATGTCACTAGGCCGAGAGAGTGATATGGGCGAGAGAGTGTTTATACGTATTTTTCTCTTTTTCAACTTTTGTGGCGAGTCAGTTCACTTTCGATCAAAAAGCAGGCTGGTTTAGTTGTGTATCGAAATATGGATCGCAAAACTCCTGACTAAAATTACCTCGTTTCTTGGTTTTTAAAAACAAAAACGAGTGACCCGCAGTTTTACCCTGGGTGGGGCTGACACCCATTAAATCCGCCCCGGGTGTCACCCATGCTAGCTACGCCACTGCCAGAAGAAGCCGTCTTTTGCGGCAACATTTTTTAACAGGCAATCCAGTGATAATTATGGACGATAAAAAGTACTTCACTTTTGCGAACAGTTGTGATGTTACAAATAACAGATTTTATATCGCCGACAAAAGTATAGTTGTAATTTTTTCCAGCTATTTTAAACTCGTACATGAAGTGTATGCGGTGCGCGCGCATTTGGCGAAACGAGTAGCGAATACGCACCGAGTGTGTGTTCAAACATGCCGAGCGGGCTAGCGACTCAGTGTCGTCGGTAGAGTGGGGGGTTAGCACTCGGTCTAGTCAGCAGAAAGGGGTCCGAGTGACTCTCTCGCCATTCTACTAGGCCGAACGCTCGGCCGAGCGCTCGGTAATACGTTTAGACCAACCGAGCACGCGGCCGAGAGCACTGTCTCGTCACTGTACTCGTGACCTGATCTAGGCATAACTGATTCACTCACGTCATTAATTAAAGTTTGTGAATCGCAAATTTTCACTGATGATTTAAAACGCCTGACACTAAAGAAACCGCTACGTAATAATAGCGGACTTCTAATGCTTCTCCCCTTTGTTGATGAGTCAGGAATCATGAGGGTAGGAGGTCGACTTGACCACTCCAATTTTGATTTAAATAAACAACACCCTATAGTACTGCAGGCAAAACATCAATTGACGACATTAATAGTAACTCAGGAACACCTGCGTTTATTACACGCTGGGCATCAAGCTTTGCTTGCCTCCCTGCGAGAACGATTCTGGCCTCTATCCGGACCGTCTCTTTGCAAGAGGTCGTCAGGAGATGTATTCGGTGTTTTCGCGTACGACCTAAAACTGTAGAAACAGTGATGGGTGAATTACCTTGAGATGAAAACTCCTCTCCTGCGGATACAGGATCGAGAATTCCCCTCCCACGTGAAGTGGAAATCACCTCACTTTATTTTACGTGGGGAACCCTAGATGTTATAAGCTAGCTCTTCGATGTTAACGTCGGTCTGCGAGGGACGTGGGTCCCAATCTCGATCTCTCACCAAAAAGGTTAGATGTACCCCCTCTTCCAGGGAAATAAAATACGGTATAATAATAATTGATTTAATGAACACACAAATAATCAATATTACACAAAAATAACAAATGTGGCAACAACCTTCGGCGGTGAATACAAATAATCGCTGACTGCGTGAATCAATCCTCCCGTGGGGAGATCCGGCGAACAAAAAAAACTGAGGTGTCAAAATAATACACCTCTTAGTGACGTTAGTACAAATACTCGTAAATATAAATATAGCAATCACAACCCAAAACAGATCAGTAAGTAAAAATGTCTCACCTGAGTACTCGGTAAGCTCACACAATCGTAGATGACAGGTACCCCAACCTGCTTGGATGGATTGCCCACGAGAATAGATGTTGACTTGTTGTCCGCTAAACCTCGGTCCACTAGGAAGGATTGCACGCCTTGAGTGATGATGGTTCCAACAGCGACCCACGAACTCGGCGGCAGGACAATGGCTGGACTTTCCACCCCAAAGAGTTATTCCAAAATACTCTGGTGAAATGCTGGACTTTTAACCCCAAAGAGTTATTCCAAAATACTCTCGTATGACGGGTTCCAAAATTAAATCCAAATCCACCAGCACGTAGGACGCAGGACGCAAGAATCACATTTGCCTTGAAAATACAACAGTAGCGATGGTAAAACAATTGAAAAGGATAAGTTGTTGATTAATTTTTATTAATGGTGGTGATTTTGTGTGCGTCCAGCTAAAATTAGATAAATTAGTGAAAATTTTAAAGAAATTCAAGAGAAAAGTGTATTAATAGTTAAAAGCAACGTACTTACATATTTGAAAAGTAAAATTGGTAGAAGATAACGACGGATTACGATTATTTTTGGAAAAATTTGGTCACACCACGAGGTAAATGCACACACAAGAAAATTTGCATCTCGAATAATTATACGCATCGAAGGTCATCCATCAAGTAGAAATAAATAGTTTCATGGTACATGAACTGCGTAACCAGAAATACCCCAGATTTTGTTAAGGTAACGTCCCATTAAACTTTATATTGAACATAAAAATTAGTGAAAATTTTGCGATCCAATTTACAGGTGAGTTAATACGTTTGAAGTTTATTAGAATAAGAAATTTGTTAATTAGTATAAGAATTTTATTGCATTTAAATCACTTAAAAAAACTAAATCATAATAAATTACCATTTGTATTTTAAAACGGATCATAATTTTTGTAATCACATTCCGAAGACCACGATATTTTATTTCAGCATTACGATTTGGTCAAGGAAAGAACCCAACTTGAGAGAAGGTAGGTCTGTGCTCATCGCAATAGCCAAGCCGAGGTATAATTTCATTTATTTGTATTTATCAAAAATTTTACATACATTTCTATTGACGGGGTACACTTACGTACACTCGTACAAGACATTTACAATTAAAACGTTTAGCTCCAGTGAGGCAAAGACCCACACAGCAATTTGACGGCCTAACGTGTGGCTTTATTAGTAGTCGAGGCTCCTCACACAGAAATATTTATTTGTTTCGCTACTAAAGCCGTTCATTTAGAACTGGCTCCGGATTTGAGCTCCGAATAATTTTTAAACGCTCTTAAGCGTTTCATCGTTCGTCGTGGGTATTGCACCAATATTTACTCGGACAATGGGACAAACTTTGTGAGCGCTAACAATATTTTAATAAAGTTAAGACAGATGTTGAAAAATGATAATTTACAAGCTGAAATATCTAATTTCACCTCGCCAAGAGGCATAGCTTGGCACTTTATTCCTCCTAGGTCTCCCACGTTCGGGGGCCTATGGGAAGCTGCAGTCAAATCCGCCAAGTTACACATTAAGAGGGTTATTGGGGAAACGATCCTAACTTTTGAACAGCTAAACACATTGTTGACACAAGTGGAATCTTGCCTAAATTCCCGTCCATTAACTCCTTTATCCAGCGACCCGTCCGACATTACGGCTCTCACCCCACGCCACTTCTTAATTGGGCAACCTCTCACCGAACTGCCTCAAGAGAGGGTGCACGTTTAAAGTATTTTGGTGTTCAGCGTCAGGCATGGAGTCCTAAACAGTATGGATTCAGGGAACAGACCTCTACGATCAACGCCCTCCATGATGCTATATCGATTGTCCGACGTGAGAAAAGTCATAAATGTCTGGTGCTTGGTGTATCCTTGGACATCAAAGCGGCGTTCGACAACGCTTGATGTCCAGCGCTATTCAACAGGCTGCGAAACATTGCATGGCCGCGGAACATATATAACTTGATTAAAAGTTATATCGCCCATCGCTCTGTTGAGCTGACCTACGCTGACGGGAAGTCGCGCAAGACCATGACCAAAGGATGCATCCAAGGCTCTGCTTGCGGACCTACTTTTTGGAACATTATACTGGACAAACTTCTCGATGTACGTTTACCGGAGGGATGTCATCTGCAAGCATTCGCAGATGACGTTTTTCTAATCGTGAGTTCGCCCAGTGGATTTTTAGGAATTTTAGGAATAATTTTGGGCCAACATTTAAAATTCAATGAACACGTTCGACATGTAATCGTCAATTCTAACAAAATTTTTAAATCTTTATGTTGGTTAATCCACGTAATGTGGAGACAATATACCACGCGGTCATCGAACCGACCATTACTTGCGGTTCTTTTATTTGGAGTGGAGTGCTAAGATACAAGTATGTTCTGGGTTGGTTGCGATCTTTTCAGCGGGCATTCGCCGTCAGGGCTACGCGCGCATTTCATACGGTCTCGGCAATATCTGCGTTAGCCTTAGCTGGATTTACTCCAATTGAGCTAAGGATAAAGGAGGTGGCAAGGGTAGAGCAAGTTAAAATGGATGGTACTTTCGATCGACTTCCGGACGACGTCGTCTTGCAAAATCGTACGTCGCCAGCGGAGATGTAACATCCCCGCTACAGACAAACCATCAGTTTCGTGAAAGCAAACGACTCGCTGGAAGTCGATCGAATATGCGACCAGGTCGATGTTGTTATATTTACCGATGGCAGCAAGCAGGAAGTAAGTATATCATAATTTTATTTTCCAAAGAGCTAGAGAAACTACAACTAATGGTGGGTTTATGCACAAAATTTAACGGAACGCAACGTAATGTAAAATAATTTATAAAAGATGGGCTTAGGCATTTCCATAAAAGCGTTTATGCTACCCTTCACTTAATGTAACATAACGGAATGTAATGTAGTAGATAACCAACTTTTATCTTGTTAAATTACGTTACGTTAAATGGAGGTATCTGCGCAAACTCATGACATTTGACAAGTGTTGGTACAACTTTACTTACAAAATTTCAACAGATACCGTTTTGTTTGGTATTTAATTAAAACAGGTATTACGTATAAACTTTAATCACACTAGCAAAAATAACCGCAATTTGACAACGACCGATGACTGACGAAATAAAACTGCAAGTAGCCATGTTTTATTCTCAAGTGCGCATGCCTTATTCTTAAATTACAAAAATGCATAAACACCCATATTATTCTCTACGTTACATTGCGTCATTACATTACGTTCCTTTCCGTTAAATTTTGTGTATAAACCCACCCTAACACAAGAAAATTTTTTTTATATGATTCTCCTTGCATCCAATTTAATTTAAGAAATGAACAGTATTTAATTTTAAATCATATTATATTAATAATTTCAGAACGCAAGTATGAATAAAAAATACGCCGGATGCAAGGATCGAACCCGAGGATACGATTTGAAAGCAGACGACCAAGACGTTTTGTCTATCTAGGTTTCTTGTTATCATTCAGTTGTGTAATGAGTAAAACTCAACTTATGTTTTTATTTTTTAATTATAAATTACATAAACTAATTATAAAAATAAGTTAATTGCCTGTAATTGTTAACGAAAACGATCCCACTGTCAAATATTTAAAGAAATTTTCGAAAAATTAAAAAAATATTGTATCTGAAGGTAATGGTGAACTACCAATCATTGCAGTGGGGAGGCGTGGCGCGGAAAAATTTCAAGTGTCAATTACGACACAAAAAAAATTATAGACTGTAATATTGAATTTTGAAATTAATTTAAATTTTAATTTACCGCTTCTTTTGGTTTAGATTAATTTTCTATGCCCTGTATATTCACAATTTTAATTATATTTCGTAACGACATCTAGTATTAGGAATAGACAACGGTTCATTAGGGTCATATTTGCAGACTTGGCGTCTTTTCGTTTTGTTACGAGGGATGATGGGGCACTTGTTCGAAAACGTTTGAACATACCAGTTGTCCGTGATTTTCATAATTTTGTATACATATATTTTTGAGTGTTAACTTTATTTTAGTGTACTTTTGTTCTAATTAACAGGTATAATTTATGCATTATTTTTGATAAGGTTTATTTGTTTATTACCAATTTTGGGCAAAATGTATGTTAATTCAATTTGGTTCGTGTTTAAAATAATTTCTTTGTTTCAAATATCGTAATAGAAACTTAACAGGTTATTTTTAAAGGGTTTTATATTATAGTTAAATTTGGTTTCTAAATGCATTTTTAAATTATTAATTATTAAATGTAGAAATAGTTTACTTATGGAAAATTTAGTTGCAAGGTCAAATTTTATAGTTTCAAATAAGGGACACATTTCTTTGTTTGGCAGATGTTGCTCAAGGTTGCAAGCGAAGCGTAACGGTAAAGGGTATTAGGAATGTCGAGGTCAACCTTAACTGTAACTTGTTTTATTAATACAAAGAAAATGCAAGTATGCTTATATACAGGGTGTTTTTAATTTCAAATGAGATTAGATTTATAAATAAGAGGTTTCTTTATTTAAAATAGGTAGTAATCTATTAGTAAAGTAAATAATTATATACAGGGTGTTTGTCAAAGTTATTGATAATTGTTTACAGGTAAAAAGAATTGATAAATGCATTCAATCTGTTACTAAGTCCCCACAAGGCCGAGTAATGATGTACGATAAGTTTACAAATCTTTATATCGTGGTAGATGATTGACTTATTTAAAACAATGGTTTTGGGTTCGTTACGTGTACATTTAGCTTCGCCGATTTGGGTAAAAGATTATAAACAACCCCCTAGTAACGTGGAAAATAAATCACTCACGATTACTAATGCTTAAATGCAAACCATTAAGCAAATTACATTGAACTGTTCCCAGAGAATTGTTGTTAATTAAGTTGTCGTAACTTATTAGATCTGGGTTTTTATATTGGTAAATTAGGTATCTTTATTATTTAAATACAGGATGGTTAAACTTGTTTGAATTAGGTTGTGAATTTAAATTTGTATTTGAACAGCTGTCCATATTATGCTGTGAAGGCCTCTGCCTCACCGGAGCTTAACGTTTTTATTATTGATGTTTGTACGAATGTACAGAAATGTACCCCGTCAATGGAAATGTATGTGAAATTTAGTAAATACAAATTAATGGAAATAATATGCCTCGGCTTAGCTGGTTCGTAGTGCATGTGTCTTACCTTGTACAGGGTGAGTTCGTTCCTTGACCAATACTGTAAATAAATTTATGGCGCGGAACAGGTCAAAATAAATATCCTTCGTTACAAAAATAATAATGTTTTTATTTATCACACAAATGTAAATAAAGGTTTTGTTATATTTAAAACTTCTATTATTAAATCTAATTATCAAAATTCTGAACGTTAAATAAAGAAAAACACGTGTCGTATGGAGTCCGAAAATTTCACTTAGTTATTTTAAAATTGTATTTGAATGTGCACGTTACCTTAGAAAATTCAGGAATTTTTCCGTTACTTGAACTGGAGATGGTACAATTGCGCACCAAATTACACTCGATGGGTTTATTACCATGAAAAGGTTGCCAGTTGCAGTTTGTTAACCTCGTTTTGTGTTGATTTTTAATTCTTCAGAAATATTCTCAATCCTTTACGTTTTTCCACTTATTTTTAGTTTTACGTAGGTAAGTAATTAATTTGCTGATTTTTACACTCGTATTTTATACTTTCACCAATTATTTTCACTATAAAATCAATTTTTATTAGGACGATTAAAATTCGCCACCATTTACGTGTGAAATCTAACACAAGGACCTCTTCGATTGTTTTTAATTTTTCTATCTCGAAATTCATGGCAATATCGATGTTTGTGTAGACGCATTTCATTGGTTGATCGGAAAAATCAATATTATTGAAATTTTCAGATTACAGGTCTGTATTAAGCACAAATGTGACTCGTTTGAATTTTATAAGTAAAAATTTTATATTTTCAGATTGGATTGACTTCTTCCTAAGTGCTTCGTGGTTGAATAAATAAAGATGCTGGACATGAAATTTCCATTCACAGTTCATTAACTTGTGACACGTCGAACTCACGTAATGATTTTAAGAACTTATTTTAAATTTAACGCTAACATAAATTTTTACATTAATCAATTAATTAACAAAATTCTAACTTTTGAAATACCTTTCTTATTACTAAACAATCTTTCATTTACTATAAATAAACAATTTTCAACAAAGACAATTATTAAAAGTTACCTTTTAAATTTATTTTATTCAAACCTGCTTTATGTCCTTTTTTACAAATCATTTGACTTTGAACTAAATTTCTTGGTATCGGACGAAGTTTTTCTGATTACTTTGATAAGTCACATGCTTTATTAATAACAAAATTTTCCCGAATCTTAAATAACGTACTTCCATTGACGTGGTATCTCGATATCGCAATATCTATGTTTTTCTAGAAAAACGTTGGCCCGGCGAGATATATAATATTTTAGCCACTATAAAACTAACGAAGGATTCCTTGATCTTCCCTGAATTTGACTTAAACCAGCAAGCCAAATACAAATAATTGTTTCAACTGAGTTTAAATAAGTTACAATTAATTAGGTAGTGAATTGTAATTCAAGGGTGGTTATTTAAAGGTAGATTAAAAGGTTTTTTTTTTTCATTAACAGCTAGTGTTTAAATAAAACACATAGCTTTCCACAATCTTCATAAAATGTACTAAGTACATGAAGAAACTATTATTACAATCCTAAGGATTGAATCCAAACAAGTAATTTAAAAGTTATCGAAATCAATAAAGCTATTTAAAACAAATCGACTTTCAGGGTAATTAAATCTACAGATTTATTAGGTCACGATTTAGGTAAATCATTGCTTCAGGTTAAATTCCTCAAACAAGAATATTAAAGATAATAAAAGAATTGACATTGCCCAAATTTGGTAGTTTTATTTGTGTTGGAAGTTAATGTTCGTCTCTCTTTCGGAGCGATCATTTGTTTTGTTACAGTTGTTTTTGACATTATGTTTTGTTCACCGGAAGAAAGAATTTGGTTACTAGATGGTAATCGTAGGTATTTTCACAACGTGGTGGTCCAAGTTATTTTCCGTGTCGTCGAAGAAGTGTGATTTTAGATTTGAACTTTGTTAGTTCTCAATAGATGGCGTTTTTCTGGAGAGGACGTTGGCGCGAAGTTCAAATTCAAAAGTTGCATCTTACAAGACCTAATGAAATTCGATCTAGTTTTACCAATTTTAAATTTATCAAAATCGCCTGTCCAGCATGCGGGTGTTCCCCTTGTTAGTTTTTTTAAATTATTGTGTAATTCGGCAGAAAAACATGCTGATGAACATTGACGCAGGAGAGACATTTTCAAATTCATGTCGGTCTTATAACCAGAACCTTCTAGGTATAAAGATCCACTATCGATCCACCTCATACTGTACCTATTTATTTTGATGACAGAATAATTTTCTAATCTATTAAGTTATCAAATAAAAGATTTAAAGAAATTTTAGCCACAGATTTATTTCAGTTCAACAATTTATTGTGCGGATATTTTCTTTACATAATTATTTCACAGTTGCTATCAATTTCTTCTTGCATTGTACACTTTCACATGCAAATCACTACAAATAATCATGACGTTATCATTTCCAGAATCGTACGCAAAGGCCCTGATCTTCCATAGAGCGACTGGAATTGGCATCAAGGTAAGCTGCATGTCACTGTCTAGCTTGGTATCATTTAATCGATACGTCCCCTGGAAAACAAAAAATCAAAATTTTGGTCCATAGGATCTGATTTTGCATACCGCAGGTATGGGACAACTTCTTGGAAAATTGGAATTGGCTAAAGCTGCAGTCCATAGCTGATTCTTTTTTCCCATTATGTCACAGCCGTTTTTAACTTTAAAATCTTTCATGAAATACTCACAACTATCAGGGTTATCGGAGTTTTCGCATTTTAGCAATGTCACCACAGCCTAAGCAAGAACGCATATTAAAATAAGTTTATTTCTTTTGCACTAATATACCAGTATCCTTTGAATTTCTTGTTTAACTATCAGTTCAAATCTCATTGAAACAGTTTTGCCATTTTTATTCTTTTTAAGTACAACGTTCTTGTAGAATGCGGTGCAGTTTCTGTATTCTGGGCAGGTTCCAAATTTTATAAAAGACACTTCCTTTTTTGCCTAAAACATAATATTACACTTTTGAAAATGTTGCCTTTGTTTTATTCGATGAGCATCATCTATGCAAAGAATAGTGCGGATATAACATAAGTCAAACATCGGAGTGCAGACATTTTTACCAATTTTTATTTACGTTTTTTCAAGATAAATCGTAATATCTTGTATTTCTATCATATTATTGTATGTGTTTAGAAATAAGATAAAAAGTTTTATTTATAATCAAAAGTCAAAAGATGGTTATGAATTAAAAACGATGTCGACTCATCATGTGAACGAGGACGTCCTATCTTAAGGATGGAGGAGTTGTTACAAAATATTAGGAATATTACTATAATATAAGGATATTAAGTACTATATATAATAAATATAAGCAATATTACAAAATAGTTTTGTAATGAAGTGAAATTCTAAGATTTTAAATAAAACACTATATTAGGTTCAATATACAAATTACAAATTAAAGTATCCAAAACATAAAATGATTATTGAAACGAATGAATAAATAAAAATCTCAGACACGAGTGGGTGCGATAAAAATGCACTGCGTTGGGTTTCCACACGAAGTTAACAGTTACAAAGAAATGGACGTCAGTTGTTATGTAGCAATAATTGTCCAATAACAATTAATATTGCAAACTAAACTTTAAAAATAAATTGTTAAGTAAACATTGAAATTATTAATTATTGAACAAGAGTATTCGGTGCTGTATATATTACCGTAAATAAATAAATAGTAATTTCAATGTTTAATTAACTATTTAAAATTAAAGTGTAGTATAATTAAAAAAAATGCGGAATATTCAGAAGTTTTTGAATAAATCGAATTTGAAGTTCGAAAATTTCCCATAAGACTAATGTAAATGACGCGCATAAGCCCCACATAAGGAATCTCGCAGTCCATTCTGTTTACGATACGTGCGAAGAGATATACTCTAACACTTAGGAAATTTCGCAGCATCAAATGCACCACGCCCCTCGTAGTAGTAACGTGTATGAAGTGTTGGCGATTTCACACTTTTTTCGGTTTTTTGGGGTTCTTCATTTATGTTAAATACTATATACCGCTTTTATGATCTTAGTGGGGTGTATGGATCGTCTTTAGGATTGCTTTAGCTAAGTTAGCGGAGGATAGGTTTTTACAACGCAACCGCCTCAGAGTCAAATTCGGACCTAATAATGTTCAAAATATCCCAAATTTACACCAATTTCTTTTAAATTTGATGGTAAACGTGACCTACACTTTCTCCCAAAATATAAATGTAGTAAAAGTAGTGGGTAATTATAAATATTTTACTTTATTTAGGCCCGATTTATCAATTTCCAATTAAAGTTTCAGTTAGACTTATCCAACAGATAAGAGAAGGTTTAGCGTCTTCTCATTAGACTAAAAGACGTCATGTGGTTGATTTATCTAATATGCAAGTTTAACTAGATATTGATAAACTCGTCCTTAACCAACAATAAGTAAAGTTTCTTTGTTATTCTTACCAGACATAGCTGAACAACTAATAGAAAAATTGTAAACAATACTATCGGCTTCATATTGGTGCCCAAAACAATAAAATGTAAAACGCAACTGGTAGCTTTATAATTCCATTATTTGCTGATAAAAATCTAAATTCATTTTTAAGAATATATAATTAGAATAACTTTTTATAATTTTGATTACATAATTATAATAAAATATCAGCAGCCTTAATAATACATCGGTAGGTACATTGAAAATAATAAGTGATGTGGAAAATAACTTTTTAAAATTACCCAAAAATGTTTCGAGGATGAAATTCCACATGAAATCAACCAACTATTTGCAATTATTTTCTTGTCCCTCTTCGATTTTGCTTAAATTTGGTATACTTCTAAATTTACTTCTAAAGTGGCCTATTACAGAAATTAAAGAAAGCTATCCAAGAAGATAGAAAAGCAAAGTGAAACAAAACTTTGTGATTCGCCATGACAATGCATCAGTTCACAAGCCGAAAGTTTCACAGGCTGCTATTCAAAAGTATTGCGTCGGAAAAATAATTCGCCTACTTTACAGTCCAGACCTGGCCCCTGTCGAATACTTTCTATTCCCAAATTTAAGAAAGTATTACGAGGGATGTAATTTAATAGTATATTACTGTCCGACGAGAGAAAATTCGTCGTTACTGGACGCACAGCTATATTGAAAAGCGAGCGATAGCGAGCTTTTTAAAGCTGTAAGTCCAGTAACAAAGAATTTTATCGTCGAGGTCAGTATACTATTTTATCGGAAAACATAGAGAAAACGAAAAAAATTAAAAAAAATTAAATTAAATAAAAATAATTAGAAAGTAACCTAAAAAATTTTTTTTGCGCGCGATCGATCTGAATTTTTGTATATGCCTTCCTACTGACAATTCACCGGGGGTAGTAATGACGAGGTTGGTTGGGGGGTGGATTTTTTGCTCAGTTTTTCGATATCTAGCGCCGTTATCGAGTTATTGCTAATTTAAAAAAATACGAGACCATGTTTTGAAATAAATATGTGGTTACCAAGGCGACATTTTATTTTATTAAAAAATAAAATAAATGTCAAAATGCTCGGTTTTTGTCGGGTTTTGAAGAGGCGCGGAAAGCTTCACTTTCTCCGCCTGCCGAACTTCGTTCATTTTCTCCGTCAGCCGAACGTTCACTTAGTCGAGACCCGGGAACCTTCGTTTTCTCACCCGAGCGGAGGTTCGGAACGCATCGTTTTCTCGTTGTTTTCCGATAAATACGTTTACGTGGATAACCATTAGGTAAATTTCCTATGTTATGCTTACCATACAGATCTCAACTAGCAGGAAAATCATCAACAAAATTATGGCCTTCATGGTGCCAAAAATAACAAACTATAATTCTCACTGGTGGGTTATCATCTACTGATAAATATTTAAGTAAACTTTAAAAACTCAAAATTTTTAGAACTAATTTAATTTCCATTATGTTTAGTAAAAAGAATTAGGAACATTAATAAACCATTGGCATAATATTTGATGATATAGACAAAATTTTGCGGCAATTATAGAAAGTGTCTTAGTACAAGTATAAATATTGCTGTGTAGCCTCGGAGCTTTACTAGGGCTGCACGTTTTATATTGATGTTGTATACGAGTGTACGTAAATGTACCTCGTCAATAAAAATGATTGTAAAATTATTTGATAAATTGCAATAAAATAAAATTTCACCTCGGCTTTGACTATTTCGGAGAGCACTGACTTACCTAATCTCAAGTTGGGCTCTTTCCTTGACCAAGTCGTGATACTGAAATACAAATTACTGGTCGTCGGAAAATAAGGTTGCAAAAACAAATTAGCTCCGTTTTCAAAGGAATATTAATTTTATTATAAATTGTGCAAAGAAAATAGAAAAATGAATAGAAATTCTTAAATTTACTGACAAAATCTTAATATTAAAACTTTAAACGAGCTAACGCACGCGTATTTCAGTTGCCAAAAATTTTCACTAATTTTTATTAAAATAACTTTTAATGTGAAATTACCTTAATCAATGTAGGGAATTTCTTGTCACTAGTTTCTAACAGCATACAATAGGATAGTTTTGCTTGGTTGATGACCTTCGGTTACTGATAATAATGCAGATAAGTTTTCTTGTGCAGTGTCGAGCCACGTTTTATGCGGAACCAAATTTTTCAAAATAAACACAATCACTTCATACATTCAACGAAATTGACTTTTTAGATACGTAAGTATATTTGCTTTTATGATATTTTCACTTTTCATACGATTTTAAAACAATTTTCTCACTATTTATTTAATTTTTAGGAGAGGCTAAATTTTCACCACCATTAAATTCAAGAATCAACTTATTATTTTTTTTTTAACCAATTGTTTCACCAACGTTACTTGTGTTTTCCAAGGCAATTGTGATTTTCCATTAATCGATGTAAAATCAATTCATTTGACGCTAAAGTTTGCAGGTTCGAACTTAGCCCAAAATAATTGTAAAATTTTTTAATAAAATTTTTATGTTTCAGATTAAATTGAATTAAAATTCTTGTATCTTTGCCGATCTTCCAGTAACTTTTGAAGAAGATGTTGTTTCCGTTTGTGGTACATTGAGTTACGAAGCACTTTGACACATGTAAAATTTTGTTATTTTAAAAGTTCTACGTTTCAACACATTTTTATAACCAATACTTTGAACAATTATTTTTGATTTCAAATTACATTTCTTATAACTACTTAAATTAATTTACAATTTTAACAAACCTTTATTTTATAAACAGAATTAAAACGTTGCATTTGAATTTATTTTGTCATCTCGTTCCGTGACCTTGTCTTTACATAAATTTATGACGTTAAAGCAGATTTTTGGTGTCAGATGAAACCTTTACTTTCGAACAAATAAGTCATGTGCTATCTTTATTGATAAATTAAAACTTTGAATCAAAACGTGATCATTTCTATTGACGTGGTAGTGGTACATTGCAATATGTTGCTTTCTTTGGGTCATTGCATTGAATTATGAAATTAAATATAGTACATAAGTACAGAAAATTATTAGGGAAGGAATGGTTTGAAGTAACACCAAACATATTATGCTTAAATTATGTGAAAATTCCCTTTTTAATTTAATTTATTTTAAATCTATTTAAATATTCGTCGATAAAAGTGGCCAGTAAACAGAATAAAATTAATTTGTCCAATATTTCGAGTATTATTCATTCCTTTTCAACGCTGCAAGAGAAAGAATTTAAAGAAAAATACCTTTATATCACGGAAAGGAAAAATTAAAGTAAAATATTGATGATATGGAAAAACTCTCGTCCAATTGCTTAGAATGATAAATTAATACTATTGGGATAGTGGATCGCAATAAAACTACTAAGTTGTCAAGTCGACGTTTCGGAAATTTTATATTTCCATCCTCAGGACTGAAACAAAGAAGAGTCATGAGCGAAAACAAAAATAAACATATCTCATTAAACAGGTATGGGGCCAAATACAATATAATAAACATACCTAAACAAACAGCTATTAATCGTTTCATGCGCCGTCTAAAAAATGAGCCACAGGCGGAAAAATCAATTACAAACAGTTGCGTCGTGAAAAAATAAAATGTAAATTCACTCATAAAATGAGTGTAGTGCAATTGACTAAAATATGTAACAATATAAGACTATGGAAACTTAACAATTGTAAAATTAAAAATAAAACATTAAAACATGTACACATTAGCGTGAATGAAAACTATTGTCATAAAAGATATCGTTAAATCTGTCAAAATTGCAAATAGTTGCCAACCAACCGCAACGAGATAACATGATAAGGACTAACATACGATTTTCAAATTTTGCCGCGAGTTTAAAAGCAACCAAACCGTGTATGGTTGGCAATACATGCAAATAAACAAAACATAAACAAAACCAACAAATTGCACAGAAATTTCGCTCATGACTCCTCTTTGTTTCAGTCCTGAGGATGGAAATATAAAATTTCCGAAACGTCGACTTGACAACTTAGTAGTTTTATTGCGATCCACTATCCCAATAGTATTAAAATATTGATGTTGTAAAAATATACAACAGATATTCGCACAATAATTAAATAACTCCATATAAAATAAAGTACTTTATGATTTTTAAACAACCCTATACTAAAATGATCCCGTATATCCCTAGAATATACTTTTGTATGTTATTTTAAAAAACTTTTATTACAACTTAATTTCTTTAAATTATTGTGTAATTCGGCAGAAAAACATGCAGGTGAACATCGACGCAGGATAGACATTTCCAAATCTATGTCAGTCTTAAATATAACCAGAACCTTCTAGGTACAAATCCACTACCGATTACTCAAAACTGTCATCAAAAATTTATATTTATGACAGAATACTTTGTTAATCTATTAAGTTATGAAATAAAAGATTTAAAGAAATATTATATAGAGATTTTTTTTCAGTTCAACAATTTATTGTGCAGTATATTTTCTTTACATAATTATTTTACAGTTATTATCAATTTCTTCTTGCATTATATACTTTCACATGCAAATCATTACAACAAATCATGACGTTACAATTTCCAGAATCGTACGTAAAGACTCTGAGTTTCCATAAAGCGACTGATGGAATGGGCATCAAAGTAAGCTGCATGTCACTGTCTAACTTGGTATCATTTAATCGATACGTCCCCTGGAAAACAAAAATCAAAATTCTGGTCCATATGATCTGATTTTGCATACCGCAGGTATGGGACAACTTCTTGGAAATTGGAATTGGCTAAAGCTGCAGTCGCCATATCTGATTTTTTTCTGATTATATCAGAGCAGTTATTAACTTTAAAGTCTCTCATATAATATTCACAACTATCAAGATCCTCAGAGTTATCACATTTCAGCAATGTCAGCACCCCCTATAATAAAAAAGCAAATTAAAAAGTTCTATTTGTTTTTTGTTAATTTACCATCAGCCTTTTAATTTCCTTCTTAATTAGCACTTCAAATCTCAGTGAAATAGTTTTGCCGTATTTATCCTTTTTAAGTACCACGTTCTTATAGATGGCGAAGTTGTTCTTATATTCTGAACAGTTGGCAAATCTTATAACGCTCGCTTCTTGTTTTGGCCTAAAATTACACTTTTGAAAATGTTAGTTTTTTGTCAAGGTTAACAAATTTTTTGAGGTACATTTTTAAAGGTTTAAGATTTTTGGCGACCTCTCCATTACTCCACCTTTACGTCCCACGGAAATATTTAGCCATTTGGCAAGGTTAGTTGAATTAAACATTTTGATCAATCATACAAAGATTGTATTTTTAAATTATAAAATTTTTTTCGGTTAACTTACCATGCATGTATCGCCAACCAACAGCAAAATCGTCAATCAAATTATTATCTTCATTGGTTCCCAAAATAAGAAAATTTAAATCTCAATAACAGTTGGGGTTCATATTATTATCTACCAGTAAATGTTTAAATGAATTTTTAAAATTTATAATTGGTTCCAATTTAATTTCCATTGTATATTGCAAAACAAAACTAGGTGGGCGAATAGCTGAAATGCTAGCGTGTTCGCTTTCAAGCCAAGATTGACGGGTTCAAATCCTGTGAGGTGCTATCTATAGAAGAAATTTTCGCTCACCAAATGTCTATCTGCTGGCCCCAGATAACATTATTTATGGCTAAAAAACTTCCCTGATCGTAAAAATCGTCTATTCCCGTGGTTCGGAATCCACGTTAAGCTGTAGGTCCTCTGTGCTCGTCACACATTTACAACACGCAACCAGCAGAGATAGGGAAGTATCGGGAAAATGTCGCAAGACGTTCATAACCGAATATAATACATACATATAGCAAAACTAATTTTGATCATTAATAATCCATTAAAATAATAATAAACTGATGATTTTGAAAAATAATTAAAGTGCCTAGTGGAAATAAGTAGTTAAGTCACTTTTTTTTCAATTTGTTGATTTTTATACTAATTTGTAGAGAATAAATGCCGCAATGTGAAAATGTGCTCAACTACAAATTGAAAAAAATTACTTAACTACTTTTTCCACTAGGCCCTTCAATTGTAGATAATTAAGAATAAACATTTTCCCGAAATAAATAAAATGAAATTTTCATACAATATATTATGCTGTTTTATTTTCATAATTCAAAATTAAAACTAATAAATTAAATACAATTAACGAGGGAAGAATCGATTGGAGTAAAACATAAATAGGCCATAACAAGAATTTAAATAGAATATATCTTACATTGTTCTTTATTTATTTTAATTATTTATGTGATTCTCAGACCCCCTGAACATAATAGCCGCCAAATTATTACAATTTCGTTTACAATACAGCGGAAGATATCTGAGGTCCTCTTGATGATAGGTCATAAAACATCATACAACGAAGCAATGATACCTAAAAAGTGTTGAATTACACAACAGCTACACTATAGAACTCTTCAAGTAAACCAGAATACATACTCTTTTTTAATAATAGTCAATCAATCTAATTACACAGAAAACAAGGGGACAAATGTCTTCAAAATCAGCATTTCGATTTGACACATTTTCCACACGAGATAAAAATATATGAATTTAATTACTTCAAATGGGTCCATGCTTGGAGGTAACGTCAATACACTGGATGGGATGAATGGCACTTGGTCATTTTGCTCCCACAACTACAGCCAAA
The DNA here is from genome assembly GCA_932274525.1 of Podabrus alpinus. Lineage (NCBI taxonomy): Eukaryota > Metazoa > Arthropoda > Insecta > Coleoptera > Cantharidae > Podabrus > Podabrus alpinus. Next base: position 10,445,834 of record OW026457.1, on the reverse strand, counting down.
ATAAGAGAAAGCTTTCAATTCTATATGTTTCCAGTATCTTTTCATCACAGTCCAAATTTTATTTTATGAAGTTCTCTATAATATTTTTCTCCATTGTTCAGATCTTATTTTCATTTATCCTTACTCCCGTTATCATAACTTTGATTCTTCTCGTTTTTTTATTCTTTTTTCAGCCGATTCCTTATTCTAATTTCATTCCATAGTCATCGCAGTCAATGTTCTTATTAACCCTATTATTTATTCCGCTAGTTAGTCTTTTAACATCTTATTGTTGTTTCTTATATCTTTTTGTTTATTCCTTATCTCTATAATATCTGCACTAAAATTAAAGAAGGGTATTTCTTGAATTTCTCCATTTAGCTGGTTTCCAAATTCATGTTCTTATCTGATTTTATTAGTATTCCGTTGACCTTCCTGCTTCTCTTGACTACTTCGCCTTCAAAGATATCCTCCTCATTTGTTTTCTACTCGGTTTGCTATATAGGGTTTTCTTGGTTTTTTGTTATTTTATTTTAATGTTGGGAATACAGAATAGCCGAATTTGGATATAATTTTCAGTGCAAGCTGTATGTACCCATCAAAACATGGGGATACGACGAATTTAATTGTTTAAAAATAATATACTTTGTAATAGAAGCGTAAAAGTTACCTACCCAAGCCCTCGTTGTATTGCGATTAAGGCATGCAAGATTATGCCCACTGCTTTTGCTTCGACTATCGAGCGCGAACCAAAATTTTGGGGAAGATGGGTCGATTATTCATCATCACGTGGTACGGTTGGTAAATGGTAATTTCTCCTAGCTGACCAATCCGTATCAGGAATCGAAGTTAAAGTTTGCGTAAAAAACGCGAATTTTGCGTTTAAAAGTAAATAATTGATTAAATTATATCCGTATCTATCTAAATATATAAAAGAGAAGATCTGTTTGTTTGCGTGTTTGTTCGCTATACGTTCCTAGACCCTTGGACCGATCTCGACCAAATTTTGCACAATTATTTTGTAGCTCCAGGCGCAACTATTCTCGCATATATGGAGAAGAAATTCGAGCGGGGAAAAAAGTTATTCGCTTTTTTCGAAAATCAAATCACAAGTTTGACAAAAAATTTAATTTGTCAAATAATTAATTTGACGTACAGTCAGTGGCGGGGAAAAAAGTTATTCGCTTTTTTCGAAAATCAAATCACAAGTTTGACAAAAAATTTAATTTGTCAAATATATAAAAAACTACTAACAAAAAACCACTAACAAATTAATCTGAAAATACTGTCAACAGATGGCGGGGATGGCGGCTTTAATTCGAAAAATGCAAACCACTAACAAATTAATCTGAATGCCGCGAATAAGACCGGAGCACTTTATATAGGTCGCAGAACTCGCCGGAATTGTGCAAGAAGACGCAGATCCACTTCTTCGTGGAAGATCTACCTCTTTGCGGAAGATTTAACTTTACATGAAGATGTAACTTTACGTGAAGATTATGTATGTATGTATGTATGTATTGTTGTGTCCACACTATATCTTAAGAGCCGCGATCAACAGCGATCGACGCGGACGAGATGTGGTTTCAACATGTCAAAATTTTAGTTTAATTAGCGTAGTATTGTTTAGATCGTTAAATAGTATTGTATTGTTAATTTTAAGTTGTTGTTTATTGTTTCGTTGTTATGTTTTTAAGACATGCACGTTTTTAGAAATGTTGATTAAAAAAAAAAAAATAAAAACAAAGAAAGAGGAGAGTAACGGTGGAGATTAGAGAATAAACAAGTTTGATTGGGACGTGAGTGTCCACATAGAAAAACGGCGGTTAGTTAAATTCGTTCAAAAGATAAAGATTAAAAAAGGAGTTATTGATTTGAGAGCGTACGGACGGACGTGTTGAAAGTTCCTTTCCGAAAGTTTAAATAATTGGGAATTGAAGTGATCAACGGGAGTTCGGGGTGTGATGCATCATCGAGCATATAATTAAATATTGATTATCCGATCAACATTTAATCGCATTTAATTAGAAGGCCCAAGATTAATTGTGAGTGGAAACTTCGCAAAGACGAAGTTTTTCACAAAGTATTTTTACACGGACTTAGGTTCCGTTTTTCCTACGGGGAAAGATTTTGGAATTGAAATTGGACTGGAATTGTCTCAGGTCAGAGACCTAGCCATTGCAGGTTACCATTTGGACCAGGCGATAGATACTTGATCAAGAAGAAAGTGAATGTGCGTCTGCTGTTGTGCGATACGCCCAGCCGGATCACCATAAAAAAAAATACAAGGTTAGGATTAGATTTAATTATAATTTTAAGTTTGTGTTTTGTCTTAAATTTGAGTGTTACATTTCCAATTTTAGTTTAAGGTGTTTCATGTTTTTTTGATTTAAGTGTTTTTAATAAATATGAATTTTGAAATTGCATCTTTGTCTGTGTTGCTCTTTGTTGGTCGTGACTCTTAAGCAAAAGACGAACCCTGAGATTGAGTCTACCAATAGGTAAGTCTGCTCTTATTAAGTTCATAACGCAACAAATTGCCAGCCAACTAGAGGGCGAGAAGTCACTCGGCATAACGCTACAGTATGTATGACAGATGACGGATGACAGATGACGGATGACAGATGACGGATGACAGATGACGGATGACAGATGACAGATGAAGGCCGAACAACTATGGCCTTCATGGATCTATTATGGTCCGGTCTGTGAGGCCGAAGGCCGAACAACTATGGCCTTCACGGATCTATTATGGTTCGGTCTGTGAGGCCGAAGGCCGAACAACTATGGCCATCACGGATCTATTATGGTCCGGTCTGTGAGGCCGAAGGCCGAGCAACTTTGACCTTCACGGATCTATTATGATCCGGTCTGTGAGGCCGAAGGCCGAACAACTATGGCCTTCACGGATCTATTATGGTCCGGTCTGTGAGGCCGAAGGCCGAACAACTATGGCCTTCACGGATCTATTATGGTCCGGTATGTGAGGCCGAAGGCCGAACAACTATGGCCTTCACCGATCTATTATGGTCCGGTCTGTGAGGCCGAAGGCCGAACTACTATGGCCTACACGGATCTATTATGGTCCGGTCTGTGAGGCCGAAGGCCGAACAACTTTGACCTTCACGGATCTATTATGGTCCGGTCTGTGAGGCCGAAGGCCGAACAACTATGGCCTTCACGGATCTATTATGGTCCGGTCTGTGAGGCCGAAGGCCGAACAACTATGGCCTTCACGGATCTATTATGGTCCGGTCTGTGAGGCCGAAGGCCGAACAACTATGGCCTTCACGGATCTATTATGGTCCGGTCTGTGAGGCCGAAGGCCGAACAATTTTGACCTTCACGGATCTATTATGATCCGGTCTGTGAGGCCGAAGGCCGAACAACTATGGCCTTCACGGATCTATCATGGTCCGGTCTGTGAGGCCGAAGGCCGAACAACTATGGCCTTCACGGATCTATTATGGTCCGGTCTGTGAGGCCGAAGGCCGAACAACTATGGCCTTCACGGATCTATTATGGTCCGGTCTGTGAGGCCGAAGGCCGAACAACTATGGCCTTCACGGATCTATTATGGTTCGCCCTGTGAGGCCGAAGGCCGAACAACTATGGCCTTCGCGGATCTATCATGGTCCTCTCTCTGTGAGGCCGAAGGCCGAACAACTATGGCCTTCGCGGATCTATTATGGTCCTCCCCCTGTGAGGCCGAAGGCCGAACAACTATGGTCTACTCGGATCTATTCTGGGTCTAGATGGCTAAGGGCGGCGGATGCCGCCCGTGCCAGTATTATATAAAATAATAAGGAATTTAAGAAAAACCGTTACAAAAACGTGCGCAGACGCCTTATTTACGGACCGATTTTTACGCGCGACATCTTAAAATGACCGATTCGACGGGCCCGAGGTGGTGGCGTAAAAATAATTGGAGGGGGGTGTCGGAGGCGGCGTGGAGGACCGCGAAAGAGGCCGTTTTACGCCGAAATTCCTGGGACAGAACCACAGAACAACCCACCGTGTCGAATTTCGAATGAGCGGTGGCGATCGACGCCGGAAGGTCCGAAATTGTGCAAAGTTGGATTAGAGTCTCTGGGAAATGAACCGGCACTCCACGGTGAATTTTCAAAGATGAACAACTTTTAACGTGAAAATTCTTGTGAAAATGCCTTTGGAGCGTAAACCCGACGTGATAAATTAGCCCGCAAAGTCTTAAAATGTCGACACCGACAAGGTCCATCTGATGACGGCGAAAAATTTGAAATGGCGGTTACGGGGGCGGCGGAGAGAGCGGAAAAGCCTTCTCCGCGCGGTAACGCGAGTACTTCGGAACCGCGTGACGGATTTCGACCGGATCGGCGCCGATCGACGCCCAAAGGTCCAAACTTGCATTTAGGTTGGGCGAAGGATTTTTAAAATACCGTGGGACGGCGCACCGCCTTCCCAAAAACGAAGAATTTTAAAATTGCGTTTTTTTTCTTAAAATGTCGGTCCAAACTAGATGAAATTATCGACGACTTGGAAATTTTACCGTCTAAAGACGTAAAGCGTGAAATTTTGAAGGTTAAATGTAAAGGCGACGAATAAATTAAGTCAATATTGGACGTGGTAAAGAAGCGAAACGTTTTCTAAAATTTGCAAAATTTGACAAATTAAATTTTTTGTTTTTCGTTTAATACGTCGAGGGGACAAATATAAATCGAAAATGTCTAATGAAATTTTCGCGAAAAAAATTTGCTTCACGACGAAAATACACATTTTCGCATATTTTCAATTTTGCCCGAAATTGCCTTCGATTTTGATCGGAAATTTTGTGAACGATATTAATTTGCAAATGCTGCTGTTATTTGTCGTTTTTCGTCCACCATCGTCTTATACTAAATCAAAGACCGTCGAAAACCGCATATGACTCTTCCATAAGGTTTACTAAATTATCGACGGTTCTCGCGCCGGAGGCGAATTAAGGCGAAAATTGTGCAAAAACTTTCAAAGTCTGTAGAGCTCTTATTTACCGACCGATCTTTAATTTTTAAGATGCAACGAAAGCCTATCGCGAAGGTCTATGAGAGCCCTTATATAACCTTCCTTCGTATTTTCAACACCAAAGGCGTGAAATCGAATTTAAATTTCAAAAAATTTTTCCGAAGTACTGTTACGAAAAATGTTCACTTTTCGCAACAACGTTGAATTTATAAATTCAACTTTTAACATCTAGCGACATATTTCGTAGCACTCTGTATAGCGAACGTATTTGACGGAGATTAAAAACTCGCGCATGCTATGATGGGAATTCATTGGTGAGCTCTAAAACGCTCCGGGTCATGTTTGAAAGTGCTGTGAGGTAGTTTATCATTAAATTTGGTTCAAAATTTTGAAGAGGGATGATGCGATTTTGTGAGGGTTCCCATCCATCAATACGAATGGTTTTTGGATCTTGCGCTCCAAACCCGTCATGAGGATGTTACATTCGTGGTTGGAGGGATGGTTGATTTTTTCCCGGATCGTACATTTTTTGTTGGACCCATGGTCAATACTTCCTGTGAAATATTTACTTCCTTTCACAATGGTAAGTCACCTAATAATTTTGTTAATTGCTTCGCAGTTACGTGATAATTAATTTGGCCAAATGTTCTTCCGTACACCTGGAGAACGATGACGTTGGAGTTCACCCTTGACCAATTTATGTATTTTTTATATGTAACATTTTGGTTTGCCTTTTTGTCTTGCATTTTTTATTCTTAGAGTGGTCGCCAAGATTGCGATAGCCTTGCAATTTTATATTCCTGCGGCGAGGTGATATCAGTTTATCTTATCCAGTTCGCACTCGCAAGTGTGAAATGGATCGAATGATCAGGTTGATATTTAATAAACTTTTAATTATTAATTATTGATATTTGTGTTTTATTAATTAACTTGTTCAGGGTATTTATTTCCACTTATAACATCGAATAGCTCATGGTAAAATGCATTGACGGAGGAATTCCAAAATGATCGTAGTACGTTCGAATTTCATATTTGAAATTCTATGTTGAACATTTTTTTGTGTGTTTATTTTTGTTTTTATGTTCTTTTTTTATGAAAGGCTGCGATGTTCGACCCATATACAGGGTGCGGCATTTCACCGAGATTGCTGTCTTTTGTTTTATCATTGGGGATTCGATATGGTTCCACTTTATCGTGGGATTTTTATTTAACCATTCGAATGTGCCCTTAGTTTATGTTTGGGAGTGATTTTCGGTGGCAATGTCGTTGCTACTGTGCTTGTTTTGGTCGGCTAACACCTCTTACATCCGACATCGCGTATATCTTTGCCTTCTGACAATGAACTTCTTATTGTTAATTTTAATTGTGTTGTGTTAGCAAAGCTGTTTCCTTGATCTCTCCGGGGTGTTTCTTTCACACGATCCACGACTCTCGCTTCCGCAATAAACGAGCTAGTTTAAAACCTAACACCAGGGCCCCACGCAAATTTAAAGTAGATGGTTTATCCTTCTGCGTGGACTTAATCTTTTCCGAGCTGACTTCTCATTAGAGCAGTAAGGAAAGATTTTGTTTCACTGGCGCCCGAAGCGTGGGAGCTTCTGTATTTGCTTCTGTTTGCTACTGTTTGCTTCATTTCCATCTGTATTTTTGGTGAATGCCCGGAGATAATTTCAGGAACAGCTTTTGCATTATTTTATTGGCAATTTTGTTTTGTTGTCAAGTTTATTATTATGTTTTTTTGAATGAAACATTTTTGTTTATACCGGCGGAATTATTTTTTTGCAGCCAACTGCGTTTGTTGATCCTTGGTTGCTGTTACGACTGTTGTTGTTTAAGTCGCGCACCGTAATTGGATTGTTTCAACGTATATTTTTTTGGTGATTATTTAAATTCCTTGATGCCGAGTGTTTGAAGGGTTATGAAAAATATTTTTATAATTATTTTATACCTTCGTTTTAAACTGAAAATTTTTATTATTATTTTATTGGTAAATTGTTATGTGTACCTTTTTACCTTGATATGTGTACTGTTCGTTGCTATGTGTAGCGAATTTTACTTTTTTGGTTTTCCACAAGCTACTGGGGGTGAAATCCCTTTAGCTTGCCGTGGATCTACAATACCAAAGGGTGGTTGGATGGAGTAATTGTTTGTAAACAAATTGGTTCCATAACATCTTGAATCATACATTACACTAAGGGTGGAGGCTGGGTAATGTTTGTCACTGATTGGTTCAATAACATCTTGAATCATAGATTACATAAGGGTGGAGGATGGGTAATGTTTGTTCACTTAATGGTTTAACAAAAACTTAAATCATACATTTCATTAGTAATGTTTGTCACTGTGGGTTCGTTAACATCTTGAATCCTATCTTACATTACATCATACATTACATAGTAATGTTTGTTCGCTATGTGGTTTAACAACACCTTAAATCATAACATTACCTAACTGGAGGTTGGGTAATGCACTCGCTATTGGTCTAATTACATCTGAGATCACATATTCACATAAAATCCGTCATAATTATAGCATAACATCAAGCTATTAATTATTTCATCGGAATTTATTCCAACGGTTAGAGGAAATTTGTTAAAGTCTTGGTAGGACGATCTGTTGGTCAAGTTTCTTGACCAAATTATTAATTATTTTGTCATTTTGACAAACCACTTCCTATGTGTTGAGAACTATGAGTGTCTCATACTGGAAGAGTAGAATTGGTTCGAAGATATTTTTGTTCGACTATTCTCGAATGGGTCCGATGCGAGCCATTCCTTATCGACAGTCTAGATGTTTTTTTTCCTAGCTGTTCAGTTTTTTCGGTGCAGGTCCAATGCGGGCTGCCCACAGTTTTTTTCGGTGCAGGTCCAATGCGGGCTGCCCATTTTGTACTCATTGATTTTTATCTGAGACAAAATCATCTATTATTATGGTTTTCAGTAGCTATCATTAGCTCTACCAATTTGGTTTTCGCTTCTGCGGATTTAAGGCGACATTTAGTCCCATGTGTAAAGAACCATACAATTATTATTATTTTTTTATCTCAATCTTTTAGAGATTTTGATTTTTTTATTTTTTTATTGAAATATTTAAGCTCATTTTTTTGTCTTACCCAAGCTTAATATTTCTTTCCTACCAAGTACTGCTACAAACTACCTCCACACTACAGTAAATAAATAAGTTTTTTTTTCCGTCAATTTACAGTTCGTTGTCAACTTCGTTTCTCTAATAATTTTTTGATTTTTTTATCTTGACCTCCGGTCAGATATCTTACTTCGGGGGTGTGTTACGAAAAATTTTCACTTTTCGCAACAACGTTGAATTTATAAATTCAACTTTTAACATCTAGCGACATATTTCGTAGCACTCTGTATAGCGAACGTATTTGACGGAGATTAAAAACTCGCGCATGCTATGATGGGAATTCATTGGTGAGCTCTAAAACGCTCCGGGTCATGTTTGAAAGTGCTGTGAGGTAGTTTATCATTAAATTTGGTTCAAAATTTTGAAGAGGGATGATGCGATTTTGTGAGGGTTCCCATCCATCAATACGAATGGTTTTTGGATCTTGCGCTCCAAACCCGTCATGAGGATGTTACATTCGTGGTTGGAGGGATGGTTGATTTTTTCCCGGATCGTACATTTTTTGTTGGACCCATGGTCAATACTTCCTGTGAAATATTTACTTCCTTTCACAATGGTAAGTCACCTAATAATTTTGTTAATTGCTTCGCAGTTACGTGATAATTAATTTGGCCAAATGTTCTTCCGTACACCTGGAGAACGATGACGTTGGAGTTCACCCTTGACCAATTTATGTATTTTTTATATGTAACATTTTGGTTTGCCTTTTTGTCTTGCATTTTTTATTCTTAGAGTGGTCGCCAAGATTGCGATAGCCTTGCAATTTTATATTCCTGCGGCGAGGTGATATCAGTTTATCTTATCCAGTTCGCACTCGCAAGTGTGAAATGGATCGAATGATCAGGTTGATATTTAATAAACTTTTAATTATTAATTATTGATATTTGTGTTTTATTAATTAACTTGTTCAGGGTATTTATTTCCACTTATAACATCGAATAGCTCATGGTAAAATGCATTGACGGAGGAATTCCAAAATGATCGTAGTACGTTCGAATTTCATATTTGAAATTCTATGTTGAACATTTTTTTGTGTGTTTATTTTTGTTTTTATGTTCTTTTTTTATGAAAGGCTGCGATGTTCGACCCATATACAGGGTGCGGCATTTCACCGAGATTGCTGTCTTTTGTTTTATCATTGCGGATTCGATATGGTTCCACTTTATCGTGGGATTTTTATTTAACCATTCGAATGTGCCCTTGGTTTATGTTTGGGAGTGATTTTCGGTGGCAATGTCGTTGCTACTGTGCTTGTTTTGGTCGGCTAACACCTCTTACATCCGACATCGCGTATATCTTTGACTTCTGACAATGAACTTCTTATTGTTAATTTTAATTGTGTTGTGTTAGCAAAGCTGTTTCCTTGATCTCTCCGGGGTGTTTCTTTCACACGATCCACGACTCTCGCTTCCGCAATAAACGAGCTAGTTTAAAACCTAACACCAGGGCCCCACGCAAATTTAAAGTAGATGGTTTATCCTTCTGCGTGGACTTAATCTTTTCCGAGCTGACTTCTCATTAGAGCAGTAAGGAAAGATTTTGTTTCAGTACGTACCCTCTTTAAAGATTTTCGAAAAAAAAATTACATTCTAAAAATTGGAAATTAGCGCCGGAAATGGACGGGCCCTTACTTTTAGATAATTTAAACGACAAAATTTCTCATACACTTCCCGTTCCTTTTGCCAAAAAAACGACAAAATTGTAAAACATTTTTGCAAACATGCACGAATTTGTAATATTTTGGCGAGAAAAAAGGTTCACAACGAAAGGAAAATTTAATATGTCCAACGTGTATTCGTCGGCAATCGACGAGCGTGATTGTTAAAAATCCATCCACAACGTAACGGTCCTTTTGAAGAGCTCAAATTGAAAAATATGTTACATTTTTTGAAGAAATTTTCCAATTTCAAATTTTTTTTTCTTTCAATCGATAAATTGAGCAAATCTAAAGCGAAATGTAGAAGAACATTTTTTTCGAAAAACCCTTCCCTTGCCTTCAAAATTAATTTTAGATTTATCGAAATTATTAAATTTCCCAAAGGCGCTCTTGATTTCGGGCCCCTTCATCTATATTATAAAATAATAAGGAATTTAAGAAAAAGCGTCACAAAAACGTGCGCAGATGCCTTATTTACGGACCGATTTTTACGCGCGACATCTTAAAATGACCGGTTCGACGGGCCCGAGGTGGTGGCGTAAAAATAATTGGAAGGGGGTGTCGGAGGCGGCGTGGAGGATCGCGAAAGAGGCCGTTTTACGCCGAAATTCCTGCGACAGAACCACAGAACAACCCACCGTGTCGAATTTCGAATGAGCGGTGGCGATCGACGCCGGAAGGTCCGAAATTGTGCAAAGTTGGATTAGAGTCTCTGGAAAATGAACCGGCACTCCACGGTGAATTTTCAAAGATGAACAACTTTTAACGTGAAAATTCCTACTGTAATGTTGCACTTTGAATTTGAATCTCCCGCCGTCATCCTAAAAATCTCAACATCCGGAAATTCAAATACCATCGTTCTAAGCCTGTGATCTGTCTAGCAACCCACACGTTGTAAATACCCTACCGTAGTATACCTCAGTTCTTTTATTGAACGGGAAAGCCCTGTTCGTGAAGATTGCATTATTACCTCTGAAACATAATTAGCCTACCTACATCATACACAGTGATTCAAAGAAAGATGTCCCGTTGTTCGATGCAGAATGTGAACGAAGTTCACATTCTAAAACCCAATTCACTAAATAAAACACCCAATTTTGTACTCAGATGTTTATTTATTATTTATTAAAAAAAAAAATCACGGGAATGGATCAACAAGCCAAAATAATAATGAAAGTTATCTCATATTGATAATAAACCAAGTGAACACAACTCATTATTGAGTGGATTTTGATATTTGTAATAATTTGTTCATATTTATTGGTAATTCATTCATCACTTCTGATAATAAGGTCAGTGGTAATTCAACTTAATAATAAAACACATAAATTTCTCTTAGCGAATATGCTACAGTCTAAATTGTGACTGTGAACTAAAATCATACCTTCGATCCACTTTTGAGATCAGTAAAATATTATTTAATATTATTTATAATCATTTGTATTTAGATTCTCTTTTTGAGAATGTTTGTTATTGTCATCAGTCAAAATACGACTGGATTTAGCTGGCTTGCAAGTCGGGCTAATTTACGCCTTCAACTTCAATGCAAGTAAGTTGGACTAATTACGTCTACAATTTTATACCTATAAATAAACCATAATATTTGTTTGTAATACCTGTAAAATTACACCTCAGTATAACAAAGGTCTCCCTTATCGAATAAAGCAACACCTCCAAGCTCCACACAATGTTCGCGGGGGGGGGGGGGTAAGTGTGACCACTTTATAACAAACATACAATTTCTACCTACTTCCATGTTCCGGCCTCCTGACAGGAATTTACACAAATCACAATCCGGCCTCTGGCTTGTCGAGGACTATTTCGCGGGTGTGATTTTCTACATGGATTAAATTACTTTACACTCATACAATGAGCTTGTAAACATCACCATACCTCAAAGAAAGGACCCTGTTATACCGACATATTTTCCATACCTTGTTTACCTAGCTGAGACGACACTCATCCCAATATAAATTACCAAACCTTTAATATAGACATAAAAAATACCAATAATAAAATATGTGTAGAACACATGAAACCAAATACTGAAAACCTCAGTGTTTACCTTGTTAAATCATAACCACATTTTTCCACCGTCCTTTATCATCCTCCATTTTGAATTTACCACCAATAAATAGAACAACTTAAAACTACGTTATATGTGAAGCAATGCCAAACCTTTCAGAAACGCCCTGTATATTATGTAATTGAATATAATTGACGATATTTTTATGTAATATGCAAGATATGATTATTATTAATTATTAATACGACAAACAAAACGAATCCCCTGAAGTACTGTGTATGAATTCAAAATAAATTCACCACGTGTGCAGTCACCCACTGAAATCTGCATGAATCGTCTAAAATCATGTTAATCTAGCATCTTAATGACTAATTAAATACAAATCTTACTTGTTCTTTTAAACTTTGTATTGAAGAAAACAATATATTTATAATTTTAGCATTCCTTTTGGTAAATTTTCAGTCGGCGTCACACGTGTCAACCTTAGTTTTACAAAAATATACCATAAATAATAAAAATTTGTTACTTACACGTAATTTCCCTGATTAGTAGAATATTCGTCTATAATCTCGTTTTATAAGAATATTATCTTGATGCAAATTAAAACAAAATTTCACTTGGTAAAAATGCACGCGCCACCGCCACCATTGACACCCAACCCTCCTGTGTCCCACCACCTCGTGGTAACTTTTTTCTACCCTTCACCGACAGTGTCTCTCTCTTTCTAGCGACGCTGTCTGTTTCTATTTTATATTTGAATTTTAAAAATAAAACCCCGCTAAAAAAAACGCGCCAATTTTAGAAAGAAATTTGGAATGCAATATTACACTCCTTTTTTTTTTAGTCTCCAAGGTCAAGTGATTTTATTGCGAATTCGAATACAGCTTTGTTAGTTGACCTCAGGAGGGTAATAAAGTTTTTTTGTGCGACCGCGCGGTCAAGCTTAAGTATTCTACCGACAGTTATTCTCAATCTGGCGGAACTTGAAATGCAGTATACCTTAGAGGTCTTATGTAGCTGTTAACTATCTGTCCATTGTAACCTTGAAAAACTGTTGAAGATCATAGTTATGGCGGTAATAGCAAAATTAAAAAATTTTACAAAATTGCCACAATTAAGGATCTCGATAGATACCGTCGATAGCTTTGATTTGTTCTAAAACATGTGACCTTGAAAATCGATTTGAAGGCCAAAATTTTTCCCCAAGTGGAGTTGTGGATTGGTACGACAAATAAGAAATGGGATGTTACTTGTATGCCATGTGATTGTTATGAATAGAAAAAAAAAATTTCTAAAAGTTTGTAATTCAGTTGGAATTACTCATTGAAAAATCATTGTTCCCAGATTTGTCCTTATTAAAGGCATTGGAATAGATTTTGCTATGAGAATATCAATCTGTAGTACCTTATTTATTATTGTAATTGTATACGGCTTGAATTATGTTAGAATGCCTCGGTCGCACCCTTAACCTTTAACATCTAAAAATTTGCACAATTGTGTTACTCTACAACATAATTTCGTCGCTTACTACTTCTTCGTCATCATCGACGTCAGTGAAAACATTAATAAATCCATTTTCTGAGGTTAGAAATATGTTTCACTGACAGGACTGACAGTTATCTTGTACTTTCACCGGCTACAAACTTAACTTACAGATAAACCAAAACTGACAGGTATCTGATATGAAGAAAACCAAAATTTGATTTAACCTACAGATATCTATCGGTTAAAGTTGTCGGCAAGATAATTATAGGTTAAGTATGAGTGAAGAAATCGGGCAATATTTTGGCAAAATTTTGTATTTAAATAAATAAATTCGTAAAAATAACATAATATACGAAAAAATCGAGAAACACTTATAAATCCATATAAACATATACAATGTTTGACATTGCCATCAGGCGTCCATACTAAATTCGAAAAATATCACGTGATTTGGAATGCCTAACATAACCAGATTGTTATACAACCATATTGTTATGAAAAATCAGAATCGCACCGACTAATTACGTTTTGACGTCTGTTATAATTTCGGTAAACCAGTTGGCTCTTGCTAATAATAAGCGTATTAAATTAGCATTTTCAATTTCATTTTACTGTAATGATTAATAACTCATTAACTATTTAATTAATTACTTTGAATTAAGTTTATTAATTAAGACTCGCATTCTTAAAAGCAAGTTGGAGACCGAACATTCTAACAACCAATTTGGACGCCGAAGGTTAACCCGTATTATTAAATACAATAGAGAGGCCGAAGGCCGACCTGCATTCTTAAAATGTATTTGGAGGCCGAAGGCCGGCCCGTATTCTAAAAACCAAGTTGGAGTTCGATGGCCGACCCGCATTCTTAAAAGCAAATTGGAGGCCGCAGCCCGACCTGTATTCTAAACACCAAGTTTGCGGACGAAGGCCGACTCATATTCTTAAAAGCAGTTGGGAGGCCGAAGGCCGACCGGCATTCTTAAAAGAAAGTTGGAGCCCGAAGGCCAACCCGTTGTAACAGGCTTCTGTTAATTTCCTTCGAAAAGGAAAATTCTTTTCTTTCATTTCTAGGGTTTATAAATTTTCAGAGACCTATTATGATTAATAATTTATGTATGTGTAATTTATCTAGCAAACTTTATTTAACGAAACAAATTTTATATTCTATTAACATGAACATGAATTAAAATACGTATTTCGAATTATCCACGCCTATGGGTTAGGTGACCCAACGATCGATAAGAATCGAACATTTAATTTCAACAAAAAAAATCAAGGTATCGAAATATCCCTAGGGTAACTAGGTGGTTGTTTAGAACAGATGTTTTTAAGACGAATACGTAAGATTTTTGAATCGACAAAAAACTAAAGTTATTTGAATAATTTAATAATCAGTTAGTATTGGAAACCCTTCTAAAAAGGTTGGGTGATCCTCCTAAGTAAAGGACAGCATATTTGAAGATAGTTTATCGAGTGATAAACCAAGCCATAATCGATAGCGGAGGGATTGTGTTTCAACCATTTTAGGTTATACGAATGGTGCAAATAATATTCAAACGGTGTCAATCGCTTTGACTACTGCCGAAATTATTGGTTTCGAAAATACGAACAGTCGGCCAAGTTCTGAGTTGTTCGATTACGAAGAAAAAATCCTCTTTGGACATTATTTATTCAAATACCAGGTTAGGAACCGCACGTGCTATTAGCGAATTATCCCACCAGAATCAGCCTTAACAATAGAAAAAAGGATATGTGTGTTAGCCTACGAGCTATTGAAACAATGCGTATATAGCAGCCAGCCAAAAGTAGTGGTATCTAAAATTTATTTATCTTATGTTATTATACGAATTTGTAATCAGAATTATCCTCAATAATTCGTTTTCCTTCAAATATCTGCGAAATTATTCGCATAGTTTGTGCCTCATGTAAGTGTGTTCTTTCCAATTATTTCTAGTTCCAAGTCAACAGGAGGATTTATCAGCTCCCGGACAATTCCTACATACGATCGTTCGAACGACCGGAAGGAGGCCGCATTTATCAACAAGTAAGTAATTGGAAAAACTCCATTACTTACTGTATGAGGTCAAACCAAAAAGTTTGTACAGCATTTATTCATTTAAAATTACAAATTTATGATACACATAGAAATCCGGTGCAACTATTCAGTTTTGCATTTGGCATTCGGATTAATAACATTTCAATCATTTTATTTAAACAATACCGGTCAAAGAAAGCCTTGCTGGTAAAGAATGACATTGACAGATTTGTCATTGAAATAAATAATTGTTGGTTGATTAACAACCCAAAATTGACAATAGTGCTGGTTTATTTATTTGTGTTATTTGTTGCCTTGTCCAATTTAATTACTATAATATTTTATTACGAAGTTAAAGATAATGTCAGTTATAAATATTACCATTGTTTATCTATAAGACGTTTGTTACCATTTCTATAATTTCTGTTTATAATAATTTAACAAGTTGTCCATTAAACGAGAATTTTTGCTAATCATTGTATTATTGTGCCTACTTGCGTATACTCGTTTCAATTTTGTTTAATTTTAATTTTGTTGAGAAAGCCAAATATCGAAGCTCTTCTCGATATCTTGTCCTTCTCATCTGGCGCCCGGCTTTGCTATCACGGTAAAAGAAGGATCGACGAAGTTTAACGATCCCACGGAGGTTCGAAACAACAACACGAACCACCCTGCTCTCCAACGCATGAATAAAAATCTATGGTCTAGCCGACACGTACAGGAAACCTACGGTCAAGAAAAGCGGCACTTGAAGCCGCAACGGGTATTTGTGGCTATACCGTATTCATAAAAGCAGCAGGGCGGCCGCAGGCCGTCCGTAATCATAAAAGAAACAGGGCGGCCACAGGCCGCCCGTATTCATAAAAGCTATTGAAGGCCGAAGGCCGACCCGTTAGGAATCCGCGTAGATCCTAGATAAAAATTCTAACTTCTTTAAATTACATTTTGGAATATTTTTGAATAAAAATCGATTAAATTAATAAAATCCGTTATAAGTTCTTTAATTCTCAAAATTTAATAAATTTTTTTAAATTTTCATTTTGCGGCTTTCCTGTTGGAAATACGAAAGGAAGCTATAAGTTAACCTTTATACAATGTTATGGTGACCATACTTTGTCGTAAACATTTTTAAATATTATATAACTTTTTATATTGAGACCTTGAAGGTTCTTTTCAAAGAAAATCAGTAATACCTTAGGACTATTTTAGCTTGTACTAATTTTCATTTCATGCGGTATCTCGATTTTAGGGGCTGTGAAAAATCTGTGCTTTAGATACATATTGCTCTGACCGGGTGATCACGGATAAACCCCGTCAATAGAAATGTTTATAAAAATAATGTAAATAAATGTAAACCTCGGCTAGATGTATTCAATCGCATGAAACTTACCTTATCTCGGGCTTGGGTTCGTTCCGGAATCAAGGTTGTATATGCTGAAAACAATGTTAATTCGGAACACAGGTCTTATAATAAATAATCCGTTTATATAGAAAATGTATAATTTTATTATATAAATTTATGGATGGATGATTAGTCAAATAAAAGTTCTTAAAATTATCAACAAAATTCTTATTATACCCCAACTATAATTATAAATGCACGCGGCTTTACGATTTGCGATACCCGCACTAAAATTGTATGTTAAAAATTTATCTGGAGTCGTACCTTTATTTTGTAGTTACTTCCTTGTTAGAAATACAATTTACCATCAAACTGCACTCTTGTAATTCGTCGATGGTTGTTCCTTATCATAAATGAACCCAGATTAATTCTTGCACTGCAATTGCAACACGTGTATCTTGTGTTAGTTTTCTTTGAAAATATCGGCAATCACTTGATATTTCTTATCAAAATCACTTTTACAATACGTAAGTATACTTTTTATAAATATTTCACTAATTTGCTTGCCTTTTTAATCAAAATTGTAACAATAATTATATTTTATTACAGCAGCACTTAATTACGATCATAATCTTGTTATAAAAACGAACGGAACTCTCAATTGTTATCATCGCATTAACATCGAGCGAAACCAAAGCAATCTCGATTTTACCTTTTCATCAATACGAAAAATCAATATTTTGGTAGGTTGACCTTCAACTTGTTAACCGCGTAAATTTGAATTGTTGAAAATTAACTTTCTTGATCTGTTTTAGGTTAGTTCATCTTTTTCTGCACATTTATTGATTGTTCACTGAAGAAATTGTTCAATATGGATTACCGTATAACTGTCCATTGATTTTATGATGCACTCCGACGTATTAATATGTAAAGTTTTTAATTAATAATTTTAACGTTAACAAATTTTATACTAATTACGTAATTAACAATATTTTGACTTTAATTATGATATTTAAACAAATTGATTTTAATGAAATTAACAATATTTTGATTATAACGGATATTGAAAGTTTACATTTTAATTTATTTTGTTGTTAATACCTGTGTTACGTGAACGTAATTTTAAATTAATTTTTGATTATGACCTTGTACTTGATATAAGGATAAAACCTTTCCATTATTGGTACATTTCATGCAAAACCTTTACTTTTTAAACAAATCTTTGACTTAACGTTGATTTACTATTGACGTGGTCCGTGCGGATCACCGTAATAAATATGCTCAGAGGCTCCTCCAAACTTTTAAATAAAACTCATTAAAATAATCATAGTAAATTGTTTTATTTAAATTCAAAGCTTGTCCTGATGATGAACCAAAAGTTCATCAATGTCTTCTTACAGTGTATACTTTCACAACTATATCAGTACATAAAAACATGACATTTTCATTAATCATACATAACCACTCTTATTCTCCATAACGCGATTGGAATTGGCATCAATATAAGCTGCATGTCACTATCAAGTTTGGTTTCATTTAATCGGTACATTCCCTACAAAATACAAAATTAATATTTAAATCTAAATGATTTAATTTTGAATACCGCAGATATAGGACAACTTTTTAGAAAATTGGAATTGGATAAAGCGTCAGACCATATCTGATTTTTACTTCCTATTATGTCACAGCCGTTTTTAACTTTCAAATCTTTCATGAAATACTCACAACTATCAGGATTATCAGGGTTTTCGCATTTTAGCAATGTCACCATAGCCTAAGCAAGAACATACATTAAAATAAGTTTATTTATTTTGCACTAATATACCAGTATCCTTTGAATTTCTTTTTTAACTATCACTTGAAATTTCATTGAAACACTTTTGCCATATTTATTCTTTTTAAGTACCACGTTCTTGAAGATTGTGCTGCAGTTTTTGTATTCTGGGCAGTTTCCAAATCTTATAAAGTTCGCTTCTTTTTTTGTCTAAAACATATTACACTTTTGAAAATGTTGCCTTTGTCAAGTTTTTATTCAATGAGCTTCATCTATGCAAAGAATAGTGCGGATGTAAGTCAAACATTGGAGTTCAGACATTTTTACCAATCTTTATTTATCTGTTTTCAAGATAACCGGACCTTTCGTAAATATCTGATGGTATAACTCAAAGCCTCCAATTTTTAACGTACATTCTATCATCCTATGGGGATCATATAATGTTTTATTTATATTATTTTATCAGAATTCTTAGCTAATAACATTAACACAAAGAACTCATTGTCATGCTCAGTCGTTTCCGAAATGCATTTTTAAATGTTTCAAATGTTTGCGATGTCTTGAGAGCAAAAATTCATCTTCTTTTGACATTTTCATTTCGATGAGTAGTCGATGAATCAGTTAAGGATTATCTTTATAATAATATAATTTCATCATTGGGTGACCATCAGGTAAGTTTCCTGTTTTTTACTTACCATGCACATCTCTACAACCTAGGTAAACCTAGCACCCCCACCTTTTCAAAATTGAAAAAAAAATAGTTAGGAATTTTGTACGAATTATGTACAATTTTGTACGCCCATTCGCGAATTTTGTACTCTAACGGTTTCGCGGTAAATCGCAAATATGTGGTGGGGTCTGCGTGTTTGTTTGCGTGTTTGTTTGTTCGCTATACGTTCCTAGTCCCTTTGCCCGATCTCAACCAAATTTTGCACAGTTATTCTGTAGGTCCAGGCGCAACTATTCGTGCATAAATGGAAAAGAAATTCCCGCGGGGAGCAAAGTTATTCGCGTTTTTCGATTTTTTATTGATACACTGTATACTTTACCCTTAGGTTAAGTACCCAGTTACCTGGGTACTTAACCCAGTTAACAAACCCTTACTTACTTACAGGGCCGGGCTGGCTGAACGTTCCTACACCCTTGGACCGATCTTAATCAAATTTTGCACAGTTATTCTGAAGGTCCAGGCGCAACTATTCGTGCATAAATGGAAAAAAAATTTGCGCGGGGAAAAAAGTTATTCGCGTTATTCGATTTTTTATTGATTCACCCTATACTACGGTGAATCACCCTATACTACGCTTTCGCTAGATGGTGAACAAAACACGTGTTTGCAGGGCCGGGATTTTAATTAAGTTGACGGCGAAATATTTGAGATGGGGGTTCGGGGACGACGGAGAGAGAGCAAAAACCATCTCTTCCGACTTCACAAAAACGAAGAATTTTAAAATTGCGTTTTTTTTTTAAAAATCTGCAGCAATCTTTCGAAACTTGGAAATTTTAGCATCGCAATACGCGAGGCATCAAATTGTAAGAATTAATTCATAACGCGACGATGTAATTGGTTCAATATTTGACGTGGTAAAAGGGCGAAATGATTTCTGCAATTTGGAAAAACCGTTTTTGGGAATTATAACACAAAAACGTACTCTAAACTTCTTCTTCGGTTGTCTAAAACATTGGCCTTCACCGATCTATTATGGTCCTCCCCCTGTGAGGCCGAAGGCCGAACAACTATGGCCTTCACGGATCTATTGTGGTCCTCCCCCTGTGAGGCCGAACGCCGAACAACTATGGCCTTTACGGATCTATTATGGTCCGCCCTGTGAGGCCGAAGGCCGAACAACTATGGGCTTCACGGATCTATTATGGTCCTCCCCCTGTGAGGCCGAACAACTATGGCCTTCACGGATCTATTATGGTCCTCCCCCTGTGAGGCCGAACAACTATGGCCTTCACGGATCTATTATGGTTCGCCCAGTGAGGCCGAAGGCCGAACAACTATGGCCTTCACCGATCTACTATGGTCCTCCCCCTGTGAGGCCGAACAACTATGCCCTTCGCGGATCTATTATGCCGATAAGAGCGTGAACAGCCTACGTATCGCGCAACGAGCGATGAAAAGAGCAATGCTGGGAAGCAGGCTGAGAGATAGGGTCAGGAACAGGGAAGTAAGGAAAATTACATGGACAGCTAGCTTGAAGTGGAACTGGGTGGGGGACATGTCGCAAAAAAACCATATGAAGAGTGGTAAAATCGCGTTTCTCAGTGGCGCCCAAGACTCACAAAGAGACGCGTCGGTAGACCACAAAAATCATGACTAGACGACATAAAACAACATGCGGGAAGATCGTGGAATCAAGCTGCTAAAGATGGGCTTGCTTGAAGGAAGTTAAGGAAGGCCTATGTCCAGCAGTGGACAAAAAGCGACTAAGAAGAAGACGAAGCTCCGATGATGAGTTTTGTCTAAACATTTCGATGAGTAATCGATGAATCAGTTCGAGATTATCTTAACTATAATAACATACTTAAATCTTGACAATAATTTAAATACTTTTATTTGGATATTTGCTCGTTTTATTGCTCGTCACACATTTTCAACACGCAACGAGCAGAGACAGGGAGGTATCGGGAAAATGTCGCAAGACGTTCATAACCGAATATTGATATTTGGATAACCATTAGGTAAATTTCCTATGATATGCTTACCATACAGATCTCTACAACTAGCGGGAAAATCATCAACAAAATTAAGGACTTCATGGTGCCAAAAATAATAAACTATAATTCTCACTGCTGGGTTATCATCTACTGATAAATATTTAAATAAACTTTAAAAATCAAAGTTTTTAGAGTCTAATTTAATTTCCATTATGTTTAGTAAAAACAATTCGGAACATTGATAAACCATTGGCATAATATTTGATGATATAGACAAAATTTTACGGAAATTATACAAAATGTCTGATTACAAGTATAATATGCTGCTTTCTTTGGAATATTGCATCGAATTATGAAATTAAATATAAGTACAGAAAATTATTAGGGAAGGATGATACAAAATCTTTCCTTACTGCTCTAATGAGAAGCAGTTTGGAGAAGATAAAGTCCACGCAGAAGGTAAGAACCTTCTACTTTTAAATGCGTGGGGCCCTGATCTTAGGTCAACTAGCTCTTTGATGGAAACGTCGGTATGCGAGGGCCATTGGTCGTGTAAAAACGCCTCGGAGAAACTCAAGGAAGCAGCTTTGCAAACACACAAAATAAACTTAACAATAAAATAAAAATAAACATAAAAATAAACAATACGATGTTCATTGCTACAAGGCATAAAGATATTCGATGTATTATGGTGTTAATATGGCGCCAGTGGACGTAACAACAGTAGCCCACTACAGTAGCCGACCAGGACGGCACAGTAGCGACCTCATCACCACCAAGAATCACCACCCAAACAATCAATCGACGGAACACTCGAATGGTCATAATAAAATCCCACTAAGGTAACCACCGAGCTTCCGACGACCAAACCAAATAGCAGCGACCCCGGCGCAATGCCGCACTCTGTATATATCTTGGTCGCACATCGCAGCCTTTATAAAAATAATATTAAATCATAATTATTAAACACAAAAAAAAATAAGAACCATAATTATTAAAAATACAAGACTCGGACGTAAGACACCCACTTGGAAGTCTCATCGTCAATGCATTTCACCATACGCCGCTCGATGTTATAACGTAGAAATAATACACAGTTCGAATTCATTTAATTAAAACAAAGCACATTAATATAATTAAATATTAATTACCAATATAAAATATTAAAAGCCATTGCAATATGGGATATAAAAATGCAAGACAAAAAGGAAAGACAAACCAAAGTGGTACACATAATTAAAATAAAAAACATTAAAAGGCCAAGAGTGAATTTCGTATTCGAGCTTCTGATGTTAAAAAGTGGCCAATTGAATAAGAAATACTGTGAAGCACTCAACAAAAGAATTAGGTAACTCACCAATTGAGCGGATAAAAATCCTTCCCAGAAATTATGGGCGAGGGTGGTCCGTCCAGAACACATGGCACGACAAAAAAACCATCATCCTCCAATCACGAATGCAAATCCCTTCCTGGGATGGAAACAAACAAATTCCATATAATCACTCGGATTGTCGGACTGAAAATCCCCAATCGAAACCATATCTTGCCATCTTGAAACCAACCCCCATAATCACTCCACAGTACATAAAAATGTCGACCTTCTCCTACGAAATTCTAACCAAGACCCCCGATGCAGCGCGCAGCACGACTCGCGTTCCGGAAACAGATAACAAAATATGGCAGAGTGTCTACACCACCATCTCATTCAATTGAAATGAAATGGCAGTGGCCAACCAAATTGATGTACAAGGTTGATCATAACGGATGTAAAGTCCAAAATCCGTTATAAGGAGTGGTTTGAAGTAACACCAAAAATTTGTTTAAATGATGTGAAAATTCCCTTTTTACTTTATTTTTAATTTATTTAAATAATTCGTCGATAAAAGTGGTCAGTAAGCAGAATAAAATTAATTTGTCCAATATTTCGAGTATTATTCATTCATTTTCAAGGCTTCAACAGAAATAATTTAAATAAGAATACCTATATATTATGTAAAGGAAAAATTAAAGTAAAATATTGATGAACTATGCTGTAAAAATTGTAAAAATACACAACAGATATTCCCACAATAATTAAATAACACTATATAAAATAAAATACTTTATGATTTTTAAACGACCCCATACCAAACTGATTCCCGTATATCCATAGAATATACTTTTGTATGTTAATTTACAAATCTTTTATTATAACTTATTTTTTTAATTATTCTTTAATACGGCAGAAAACATGCAGATGAACATCGACACAGAAAAAGCAGATATTTCCAAATGTCTTATAACCAGAACCTTCTAGGTACAAAGATCCACTATCGATACCTCAATACTGTACTTATTTATTGATTTGATCACAGAGTAATTTCTTAATCTATTAAGTTATGAAATGTATGATTATAAGAAATTTTACGCAGAGTTTTATTTCAGTTCAACAATTGTGGAGTATAGTATTTTCATTACATAATTATTTCACAGTTCCTATCAATTTCTTCTTGCATTGTATACTTTCACATGCACGTCAGTACAAGAAACCATGACGTTATCATTTCCAGAATCGTACACAAAGATCCTGATTTTCCATAAAGCGACTGGAATTGGCATCAAGGTAAGCTGCATGTCACTGTCTAGCTTGGTATCATTTAATCGATACGTCCCCTGGAAAACAAAAATCAAAATTCTGGTCCATATGATCTGATTTTGCATACCGCAGGTATGGGACAACTTCTTGGAAATTGGAATTGGCTAAAGCTGCAGTCCACATCTGATTGTTTTTTCCCATTATGTCACAGCCGTTTTTAACTTTAAAATC
This sequence comes from Podabrus alpinus, assembly GCA_932274525.1. NCBI lineage: Eukaryota > Metazoa > Arthropoda > Insecta > Coleoptera > Cantharidae > Podabrus > Podabrus alpinus. Next base: position 10,421,942 of record OW026457.1, on the reverse strand, counting down.
TTTCATGAAATACTCACAACTATCAGGGATATCGGGGTTTTCGCATTTTAGCAATGTCACCACAGCCTAAGCAAGAACGCATATTAAAATAAGTTTATTTCTTTTGCACTAATATACCAGTATCCTTTGAATTTCTTGTTTAACTATCAGTTCATATCTCAGTGAAACAGTTTTGCCATTTTTATTCTTTTTAAGTACAACGTTCTTGTAGATTGCGGTGTCGTTTCTGTATTCTGGGCAGTTTCCAAATCTTATAAAGGACGCTTCCTTTTTTGCCTAAAACATATTAAGTATACTTTCGAAAATGTTGCCTTTGTCAAGTTTTTATTCAATGAGCTTCATCTATGCAAAGAATAGTGCGGATGTAAGTCAAAGATTGGAGTTCAGACATTTTTACCAATCTTTATTTATCTGTTTTCAAGATAACCTGCCCTTTAGTAAATATGTGATGGTATAACTCAAAGTCTCCAATTTTAAACTTACATTCGATCTTCCTATGGGGATCATATAATGTTTCATTTATATTATTTTATGAGTATTCTTAGCTAATACCATTGACACAAAGAAGTCAAAGAACTCATTGTAATGCTACGTAGTTTCTGAAATGCATTTTTAAATGTTTGACGACTTCTTGAGAGCAAATATTCAGCTTCTTTTGACATTTTCATTTCGATGAGTAGTCGATGAATCAGTTAAGGATTATCTTATAATAATATAATTTCATCATTGGGTGACCATTAGGTAAGTTTCCTATTTTATGCTTACCATGCACATCTCTACAGCCAACAGGAAAATCATCAATAAAATTATGGACTTCATGATTCCAAAAATAATAAAATATAATTCTCACTGGTGGGTTATCATGCATGTACTGATAAATATTTATATAAATTTTAAAAATCTGCAGTTTTTAGAATCTACTTTAATTTCCATTATATGTTTAGTAAAAAGAGTTCGGAACATTAATAAATCATTAGCATAATATTTGATGATATGGAACAGTAATTTTGGATAATTACTAAAACTCAACAAAACTTTGTGGAAATTATAGAAAATGTCTGATTACAAGTATAATAGGCTACTTTCTTTGGAATATTATATTGAATTGTGAAATTTAAAATTACTACACAAGATTATCAAGGAAGAAATGGTTAAGTATAACCAAAAATAAGCCTATTTAATTTGAAAATTCCCTTATTGATTTAATATATTTTTAATTAGTTTAAAAATTCCGTAATCAAGGGGATCAGTAAACCGAATAAAATTAATTTGTCCGATATTTCGAGTATTATTCATTCATTTTCAAGGCTACATCAGATATAATTTAAATAAGAATACCTGAACATTATGTAAAGGAAAAATTAAAATAAAATATTGATGAACTATGCTCTAAAAATTGTAAAAATATACAACAGAAATTCGCACAATAATTAAACAACACCATATAAAATAAAATACGTTATGATTTTTAAACAAACCCATACCAAACTGATTCCCGTATATCCATAGAATATACTTTTGTATGTTATTTTACAAATCTTTTATTATAACTTATTTGTTTTATATTATTGTTTAATTCGGCAGAAAACATGCAGACGAACATCGACACAGGAAAAGTAGATATTTCCAAATGTCTTATAACCAGAGCCTTCTATAGATACAAAGATCCACTATCGATACCTCAATACTGTACTTATTTAATTTGATCACAGAGTAATTTCTTAATCTATTAAATTATGAAATGAAAGATTCTAGGAAATTTTACGCAGAGTTTTATTTCAGTTCAACAATTGTGCAGTATAGTATTTTCTTTACATAATTATTTCACAGTTCCTGTCAATATATTCTTGCATTGTATACCTTCACATGAAAATCACTACAACAAATCGTGGCGTTATCATTTCCTGAATCGTACGCAAAGATCCTGATTTTCCATAAAGCGACTGGAATTGGCATCAACGTAAGCTGCATGTCACTGTCTATCTTGGTATCATTTAATATATGGAAAACAAAAACTTAAAATTTTGGATTTATGGATCTGATTTTGCGTACCGCAGGTATGGGGCAACTGCGTGTAAAATTGGAATTGTATAAAGCTTCAGACCATATCTGATTTCTACTTCCCATTATGTCACAGCCGTTTTTAACTTTAAAATCTTTCATGAAATACTCACAACTATCAGGATTATCGGGGTTTTCGCATTTTAGCAACGTCACCATAACCTAAGCAAGAAGACATATTAAGATAAGTTTATTTCGTTTGCGCTAATATACCAGAATCTTTTGAATTTCCTTTTTAACTATCACTTCAAATCTCATTGAAGCAGGTTTGCCATTTTTATTCTTTTTAAGTACCTTCTTCTTCTTCTTAGAGTGCCGTCTCCTCATAGGAGGTTGGCTACCATGATGCTGTACTCTTCTTTGTTCTTCGCAAGTCTTATTAATGTTGTGGCGTCCCGAATATCGAACCATTGCCTCAGATTTTTCAGCCATGACTGCCTTTTTCTTCCGAGACCTCGCTTGCCTTCTATTTTCCCCTCCATGATCAGCTGTAGAAGAGCATACTTTTCATTTCTGAAAATATGCCCGAAGTAAGCCGCCTTTCTTCTTTTAATAGTTGTTAAGACTTCTCGATCTTTCTGCATACGGCGTAATACCTCCTCGTTTGTGACATGCTGAATCCAAGATATTCTGAGCATCCTGCGATACATCCACATCTCGAAAGCCTCCAGTGTATTGATGGATGAAACTTTTAGAGTCCATCCCTCTACACCATAGAAGAGTATCGATAGGATATAGCACTTTGCGACGCGCCAGCGGGTTTTCAGATCTAATTCCCGACCGCATATCAAGGTCTTCATCTTGAAAAAAGAATTGCGTGCCATCTCTATTCGTTTTTTGATTTCATCATCGGGATTCCAATCTTCGTGCAACCAACAGCCTAAATACTTGATTTTATCTACCCTCTCTAATCGATCACCCCCTATATTAATATTTATGTTGTTAATTGGTCTCTTTGTTATTACCATCACTTTGGTTTTTTGTTTGTTTATACGGAGACCGTATGCGTTACTTGTTTCATTTATTTTATTTAGTAATATTTGTAGATCTTCAGGGTTGTCGGCGATTATGATGGTGTCATCCGCGTATCGAATATTATTGATGACTCTTCCATTTATCTTAATTCCTTGTTGTGCCTCTTCCAGAGCTTCCTCAAAGATGGCCTCCGAGTACAAATTGAAAAGGAGTGGTGAGAGCACACAGCCTTGTCGAACTCCCCTCTGAATTTCTATGTCTTCGGTTGTGGCATCTCCGAATCTTAGTTGAGCCGATTGAAACCAATACAGATTTTGGATAATATTAATGTCCTTGCTGTCTAGACCTATTTTCCGTAGCAGGTTCATGAGTATGTCGTGTCTCACTTTGTCGAAAGCTTTCTCGTAGTCGATGAAGCAGGTGAATACTGATCGTTGTTGGTCGAGGCATTTCTGTGTCAAGACTTGTATAGAGAACAGGGCCTCTCTTGTTCCTAGGCCGTTTCTGAAGCCAAACTGAGTATCTTCCATTGATTCCTCAATTTTTCGCCACAGGCGCGCGTGTAATATTTTTAGGAAAGTCTTTAATGCATGACTCATAAGGCTAATCAATCTGTAGTCATTACAGTGTCTTGCGTTCACCTTTTTAGGCAGTGCGATGAATGTTGACTTCAGCCATTCTCTGGGTAAGTATCCGGTATTGTAAATATGGTTGTAAAACTTCCACAAGGTGTCGTTTTTTTCCATGTCTATGAGTTGGAGAAATTCTGCATTAATATTATCTGGTCCTGTGACTTTATTTGATTTTGTATGCTTCAGTGCTCTATGTATTTCCTCTCTCAGTATATCCGGACCCTCCAAAGTGTCAGTGGTTCCTTCGTCGATGAGTTGCCGATCATCGTCAAATAAGTCCTTTATGTAGCACTTCCATACTTCTGCTTGTTCATCGCTGTCTGTGACTAATCTATTGTTATTATTGATTAGTTTGCCTGTTATTTTCTTTTTATTTGTGTGTGTGTCAGTTCTCTTATTCTCTTGTGTAGGTTAAAACTGTCATGCTTTTCTTCCAGCAGTTCGATCTCCCGACATTTCTCATTAAATCATGCCTTTTTTGCTTCTCTTATTTTTGCTTTAATCGTCCTTTGAATTTGAAGGTAGTTATGTGTGTTTCGCTTATGTTCTCTTCTTGAGTTCATCAGATCTAGTATTTCATCGTTCATCCATTCCATTTTCTTCTCTCTTTTTTTGAACCCCAGTGTTTCTTTGGCGGCCCCCTGCAGAACTCCTTTAATATTTGTCCAGGTTTCCTCTATGTCATCTGTATTTCCTATATTCATCATTCTGTTGTTAATTCTGTCAGAGGTCATGCTTCTCACGATTGGGTCTTTTAACGCTTGGAGATTTATCAAGTTTTCCGGCATTTTTGTTTGGCAGTTTTTTAGTTTTAGTTTCATTTTCGCTATTAGATGGTTGTGATCCGAGTTTAGATCTGCACCCGGATATGTTTTTACTGACGTGACGGCGTTTCTGTATCTGGACTTGATCATAATAAAATCTAACTGGTTCCTAACAATTGCCCCGGGTCTATCTTGGGGTGATTTCCATGTATAAAGTCTTCTAGCGGGCAGCTGAAACCAGGTGTTAGTGATTGTCATTTTATTTTCGTGACAGAATTGTATTAGTCTGTCGCCCCTTTCATTTCGTTGTCCCAATCCAAATCCACCTACTGCCGTCCCCTCTCGTCCTTCGCCTATCTTTGCGTTTAGGTCTCCCATCACTATGGTTATATCGGAACTTTTTGTTGTTTTTATTAGTTCCTGGATTTCTTCATAGAAGCGCTCAACTTCTTCGTCACTTTTGTCTAGTGTTGGTGCATACACCTGAATTAGGTTAAGATTGAATGGTGTTCCATGAATTTTCAGAAGCATACATCGGTCTGAATATGTCACAAACCCACAAACAAATTTTTGTAGTCCCTCAGAGATCAAAATACCCACTCCATTTCTATGATTTCGGTCTTGTTCTTTCGCTTCCAGAGTAGTAGAATGTACCTTTGTCTGTAGTACATCGGCCGTTTCCCGGCCATCTCACCTCGCTCATGCCAAGGAAGTCCACCTTTAATCTTTTCATCTCCTGTATCGCATTCGCCAGCTTTCCAGCTTGGAACAAGGTTCGCACGTTCCAGGTGGCAATCTTCAAGGGTTGTTTTCGTTTTCTGTCAACCAGTCGCATAGTTTCCGCGTGAAGCCTGGCTGTCACCTCAACGTGGCCGGTCGCCCATTTCACACCTCCAGTCCCGGGAACCGAGAGGCGCCGGTCGCCAGCCGGGCCGCTTGGCAAACTCAAAATTTCATTATTCAGCATCATTAGGTATACAAGGGGCATTTTTTATGCAGTGGGGCCCCACGTCCTTCTGCATATTTATATCAGCCGCCCAATATGGAACAGACGCTGTTTGTAGCCGTTCCTCTGGAATCAGACGCTACTATTTACCATATCTGGTAACCCTCACTTAGTTTCGCCTACGGGTCAACGTAGTTGTCCGGGGTGTGGCACGAGGAGCCATAAGTGAGAGTTGGGTACCCTGTGAGGACCAGTTATCCGGGACCACCTCCCGCATATAGCGCTCGGTGTGACCGTCTCGAATAAAAGGTACTACCTCTCCAGCGTATCCCCATACACCCCTTGAAGTACCTACCATGTTAGATTAAGCCGGTGTCTCGCACGAGATTTCCTCACCCCAGCGCAAAGCTAAAACAAAAAAAAAGTACCATGTTCTTGTAAATTGCGGTGTCGTTTCTGTATTCTGGGCAGTTTCCTAATCTTATAAAGTTTACTTCTTTTTTTGCCAAAAACCTATTATACTTTTCAAAATGTTGACTTTGTCAAATTTTTATTCGATGAGCTTCATCTATGCAAAGAATAGTGCGGATGTAAGTCAAACATTGGAGTGCAGACATTTTTACCAATCCTTAGTTATCTTTTTTCAAGATAAATCATAATATTTTGTATTTCTATCGTATTATTTATGTATGTGCTTCAAAATAAGAAAAAAATTTCATTTATAATCAATAATCAAAAGATGGTTATGAATTAAAAACGATGTCGACTCATCATGTGAACGATAACGTTCTATCTTAAGAATGGAGGAGTTATGTTCAGAACATTCTGCAAGGATATTAACCTCGGATATGATGTTAAGTATTATATGCGATACGTCGGCAATTTATGTAATACAAATTCGCTCTTTTATGCTAGCTTTTTACCCAGGAAACACACTGTCGTCATAATGTCGTCAATTATTGGTCAGTATAGTACCAATGAAGACGTCATCAAGGACGTCATTAATGACGACAATATGACCGGCGTATGTCACAGCCTAAAGACGTCAACTGATGACGAACCTTGTACGTCACTTGCGACGTCACTAATGACCAATCTAGTACATTACTCGACGTCCCGTTATTTCATATAAATGACGTAAAGCAAGGTAAAACAATTTCTTTTTAAAATAACCCTTGTCAAAAACAGGAAGTGGTACTAAAAAGGTGGAAAAAAAATAAAATTTTATTTTTATCGCACACGTTGGTTCAAAGTGAATTATAATTATAATTCCCGGGTTAAATGTAATGGAACCTCGGTCCTACGGTTGGCGGCCAGGGTTGGCGCAACGCCGGCTACCAGTATATGCCCAATCATTGGCATCCTTCTCGGGGTTTGGACCAATCACAAGGCCGGATTTTTTGACTTGCTGATAACTGAGGAGTATGCACCTCGCTAACCATCGACCGATCTGGAGCCCGGATTTTTCGAGATTTCGGACAAACGGGTATATCCTCCGTGGGACTTAGAAGAAATAAGCGAATAAATCTCCCCTCGCGAGACTTGTGGTGAACTCGTACGAAACGTGCCCAAGCATCACAAGCCAGCTTACGAAGTTAGTTTTGAATTTTGTATATATGCTAAGTGTCGAGAGTAATTGACCCGGGAATTATTCTTTTTTGAAAACGTTCGTTAAAATTAGTAATTTTGTTGCTAAAATTATTTCCTTCTACAGTAATGCTTGGAATGTAATTCTAGTGGGATTCGTGAAATAAAAAAATTGAAAAAAGCGAAAAAAATGACTTTAAAATTTTCATCGCAAAATCGAAAAAAATTTCATCGCAACTTGTAATTATTACCCAGCGGGGAGGGCTGTACTCGATTTTTGTACTCGACTCGATTGACATTTTTTCTTAATTTTCAAGTGTTTTCAATGATTCTTTGTCTTCTTACTAAGCTAGTAATTACAAAAAAGGGAAAAAAATATGTTTTTCGTGAATTTAAAAAATTTATCGCAAAAAAATCCGAAAACATCGCAAAAACGTGAGTAATTTTGATGCAAAAAAAAATCCTTCTACGGTAACGTTTGGAATGTTATTCTACAGTGTTTCGTGAAATAAAAAATGGAAAAAAGCGAAAAAAATGTTTTTCAAACACGTGGGTTTGAAATCATAAAATACGTAAAAGAGTTCCTTTTAATTATCGTATTTAATGTGATGGAAACGCAGATTCAAAGAATATATTATATTAACTGGTTAATAAGATAAATTATTATAACCATCATCGCAATATTATAAAATAAAACGGATGATTTACCGATACTTTAGAATGACGAAACAATGATGTCATAAAGACGGCCTTTAATGTCGTCCTATTGTCGTCCCTGAGAATGACGTCATTTGTATGTCAGTTATTGGGCACTATGACGTCGCCGACGAATAATGACCAATAACTGACGACATTATGACGACAGTGTGTTACCTGGGTAGTATAATTTATATGCTAGTTAGAAACTATAATCAAGAATTTTTATAATTTATAAAAAATAAATATAATTTAAAAACAAGTTTTTGGTATCAATAAACATAGTATTTACTATAGTATGTATAAAAATACGTTGATATTATTTTGATATTAATGAAATGGTAAGCGCCTAAACTATGAAAAATTACAGCGGAAATCAACAGGTAAAGGAAATGAATGTTTCGGATTTTGAAACTTACCGAGTCAAATATAAATGTAGTAAAATTGGTTATTTTATTTTACTTTATTTAGGCCCGACTTATCAATCTCCAATTCAAGTTTCAGTTAGACTTATCCAACAGATAATAGAAGGTTTAGCGTCTTCACATTAGACTAAAAGACGTCATATCGTTGATTTATCTGATATGCAAGTTTAACTAGATATTGATAAACTCGCCCTTAACCAACAATAAGTAAAGTTTCTTTGTTATTCTTACCAGACATATCTGAACAACTAATAGAAAAATTATAAACAATATTAGCGGCTTCATTATGGTGCCCAAAACAATAAAATGTAAAACTCAACTCGTGGCTATATAATTCCATTATTTGCTGATAAAAATCTAAATTCATTTTTAAGAATATATAAGTAGAATAAATTTATTTAATTTCGATTACATATAATAAAATATCAGCAACCTTAATAATACATGCATTGAAAATAATCAGTGATGTGGAAAATAACTTTTTAAAATTACCCAAAAATGTTTCGAGGATGTAATTCCATATGAAATCAATCAACTTTTTGCAATTATTTTCTTGTCCCTCTTTGATTTTGCTCAAATTTGATATACTTCTAAATTGTGCAAAATGAACTGACCCGAAAATTTTGTTTGGCCCTAAAGTGGCCCAATACAGAAATTAAAGAAAGCTATCCAAAAAAAAAGAAAGAGCAAAGTGAAACAAAAATTTGTGATTCTCCCCGACAATGCAGTAGTTCACAAACCGAAAGTTTCACAGGCTGCTATTCAAAAGTGTTACGTCGGAAAAATAATTCGCCCACTTTTCAGTCCAGACCTGGCCACTGGCGAATACTTTTTATTCCCAAATTTAAAAAAAGTATTACGAGGTATGTAATTTAATACCAATTAAAAGCTGATATATTCTGTGGAAAGTTATTTTGAAAGAAAATCGAAATAAGTTTTTTCAGTGGTGTAGAAAAATTAATCCAAAGAAGCGCCAAGTGCTTTGAGCTTCAAGGAGATTATGTCGAAAAGTAAATTGTATTCTAGGAAAAGGATCTCGGGTCAGTGGACATAAATATGACATAAATTAATAGGACATAAAAATGACTCGACAACATATTGTTTGATTTATGTCCACTGACCCGAGATCCTTTTCCTAAATTACAAGTATTGAACGAGAACTTAACCTCATAAATTGTATTCCATTAGAGAATAAACCGAAGAGGCTCGGAGGATATCCCGAGATAACAACTGAAGAAGTTAAGGTAGCATTGAAGAGAATGAAAAATGGTCGAAGCCCTGGAGAAGACCTATAGTAGCAGTGGAAATGATAAAGATGGGGGGAGATACAACAAGTGCTATTAAATTATTACTAACTTGCTGTTGGCAGGAAGCAAGAATACCAACAGAATGGTAAAATGCTGACGTTATATTAATACACTAAAGGGAAGGATAATGCAGATATTGGAAACTATCGACCAATAAACCTCTTCGCGCACTTGTATAAACTACTAACAAAAATTGTCACCCAATGATTGACAAACAATTGGACTTCTACCAACAAGTAGAGCAGGCCTCAGAAGGGGTTTCAGCACCATCGATCATCTGCAAACTCTACGAACATTTTTCTTTGGAAAAATTCGAAGAATACAACATACAGATATACTTAGGTTTTATCGACTTCCGGAAAGCTTTTGATACGGTTTAGCTGTGGGCGCTTTACGAGAGACTGGACGACGCCAGAGTCGATTCAAGATACACCGCACTGTTAAAAAACATTTACAAAGACGCCACAATATGAATAAAAACTTTACGACGTAACGAGTACATCAAAAATTCCCATTAGAAGGGGGCGTAAGACAAGGGGACACCATATCCCCAAAACTATTTAGTACATTCGCACTGGAGAACATATTCAAGAAATTAAGTTGGTAAAACAAAGGAATAAACATAGATGTAAAGTTCTTGAACCACCTACGTTTCGCGAATGATATTGCGATAATAAGCTCAGACGAAGAGAAGCTACTCGTAGCAAAAATTCTGACAGAAATCCGAGAGATCGCTCTAAAAATCGGTCTGGAAATTAACATTAACAAAACAAATGTGATGACTGAAAGCAACTATCAAACAATAATATCTAATGAACCAACAAAAAACAGAAAGGGTAGAAAAATATAAATATCTGGGGCATCTTATAAAATTGGGAAAACAAAATCCAACCAGGGAAGGGTGACTATTATCCAACATCGAATTTTAATTTTGGCTAGCGATTTTCTGATAGTTCAATGTATTTAAAAGTCAATGGTAACATTCCTATAGCAGGATAAACCAATATTTGATAGAGAAAATCGACTTTGAAAATCGTAAAATTTCACGATTCACTGATGCGCGGGGCGGGATTTAGGTGGAATCTCACTCATTTTGTTGACAGTTCGTGCACTGTGAACTACTCTTACACGAGCCGTTGTGCACACCGGCCAGTCTCTTGCTTGCATCTGACTACACCGCACGTCATTTTTTGCGATCGTAATTTTCACGAATTAAGTTCAAAAAGCAATTTTTATTGCTGTTCTCTTAACGACAATTTAAAATAAAAGTGAAATTGATACATCAAGCTCCCTTTTCTATTTAAATTTCGTCGACAAGTGTTTTAAAACACTCAAGTGGCCCTCCCAGTATTTTCCCGGTAAAAAGATCCCGCCATTTGTTAAGTGACGTAGCTTCCTACGTCACAATTAACATACGGTTGTGCGCTCTTTTGCCCCCACCCCATTCGAGGTCATCAGCCGACGTACAGCAGTGTACGTAAACAAGGTTAGTGAACTGGACTTGACCTAGATTCGTTTCAGATAATTTTATCGCAACGTAAACATAAAATATTTAAAGTCATCAAATTCTTGCATTCCTTCAGAATCAAGTCCAAGTAGATAAATTTAAGGTTGCATCACAACATTTTAAAATTTTTAAAACTTGTTCCAGATTTTACAACGTAATTTAACTTTAAAAATTTATATTTACATTTAAATTAACTGTACAACATGACGACTATTAACGACATGACCATAGAAAACTTCCAAACCCTTCTAACGGCATTTGTTAAACAAACTGCCATTATAGAAGGCTTACGCGCTGATATCAGCAGACTTACTGCCCAATTAGCCGCGAAAGACGCTAAACCCCCCACGGTCGCACAACCACCCCCGGTCGTAAGACCACCCCCGGTTGCCCAACCACGCCCGACTGCCCCATCAGGGAAAAAGAAGGATAAGACCCCCCTTCCCCCCCTTCCGACCCCCACTTCCACCAAAAAGGTAGCCCCTATCAAACCCAAAACCGACAAACCAGCCACGACCAAGAAAGCTGACCCACCGCGCCCACTTATGGAATCCGCGATTCCTAAGCCGCGACGCTCGCTTCGTGCAGTTATACCTGAACGCACCCCCTCCGCTGTCCAACCTCCATCAGAGGCAATGGATATCCAAGCCTCCACCTCCATCGGCGGTGACACCTTCGTCACCCCAAGCGACCGCAATCTTAAACGCGCCCGCTCCAACGTCAGCAATGACATCGAAACTTCCGGGCCCGCTACCAAGAACAGGTTCGCCTGTCTCGAGGTAGAAGACACCCCAACCGATACCCAAGTCGAACGCGACGATGATAACGGCATGGACACCAATAGCCCCCAAATCGACATCAACGATTCCCAATCGAACTCCCAGGGTGCTTCACACCCAGACCCTACCACATACTCCTCCTCCAGCCGAATCCCCCCAATTGTCCTCCGTACAAAGGACAACTGGCCGGCCATCAACAAAATGATTCGCGACCGGAAAATTGCCACCACCAAAATCCGCACGCTCGTGGACGGCATCTCAATCCAGCCGGCCACCGAGACAGACTACCGGGCCCTCAGCCGTTTACTTGAGGAAAAATCCCTCCCCTCGCACTCCTATTCTCTCCCACAGGACAAACCACTTAAAGTGGTTATCCGAGGTCTTCCAATCACAATAACAGCCGCAGAAGTCAAAGAAGACCTTGAATATCAAGGCTTCGATATTCAATCAGTTTTTCAGATGCGCCAAGGTCGCGATAAAAAACCTATGCCATTATACCTTGTCCATCTAATGGATGGCAAGAAAATTTTCGACATGACATTAGTCCTGTCTATCAATACTCGTACCGAAACCCCCCACAAACGTACAGAGGTCGGTCAATGCCACTGTTGTCAACGGTTCGGGCATGCCCAAACCCTCTGCCGCGCCCCACCCAAATGCGTCAAATGCGCAGGGGATCATTTAACTTCTTCCTGTCAAAAATCCGAGAGGACCCGGCCACTTGCGCTAACTGCGGGGGAAACCACCCCGCAAACTACAAAGGCTGCGCTTCGTTCCCCAAGCCCAAGAGGCGAGAACTTTCAGCCCGCGAAGCATCTTCCCGCTTCGCTGGCCGCCCCACTTACAATTACCCCTCCTCCCAAGGCCCCAATCGACCATCCTATCTAGGAGTCGCTAGCCAACATGCCCCTCATAGGGAAGCAACACATACCACCCCCACGCCCTCCACCTCCTACGAGGAGGCCCCCTCCCGACAAATGAGAGCAGTTCTTGATCTCCTTCAGAGAGAAAGAGTCAGGGACAAAGTCATTGACCATTTTAAATCAATCACGAACTTCAATGCCATTAGCAGCCCATCCGTTAATGTCTAAACCCAGATTCCAACCCACCACATTGCAGACGGCTTTTTGGAACGCCAACGGCCTTTCAGCCAAACGAAATGAACTTCTCGCGTTCGCGCACGATCACGACCTTGACGTAATCTTGGTCAACGAAACCCACTTCAAAGCTGGCCAACTGGCAAAACTCCCTTGCTATTCACTTTATAGGAACGACCGTGACGGACGCGGCGGCGGAACCGCAATTTACGTAAAATCATCCATCGAACACGTCGCAATTCCGACCCCCGACCTAGAGTACCTTGAAGTCACTACGGTGAGCATCCACACCGCACATCACGGTTGGTTGCAAATCTCCTCCGTCTATAATCGCCCTCAGCAACGCATCCTCAAAGAGGACCTAGAAACCCTCCTTGAAGGCCCCGACGCGAAGATCATCGCCGGCGATTTCAATGCTAAACACTCCAACTGGTTGTGCAAACACACAAACCATGTAGGACGTGATCTACTTTCACTAGCAAACGAGCTGGACTCCGCGATCATCGCTCCCACCTCCCCTACCCACTTTTCTAACGCAGGTACGCCGTCCATTCTGGACATAGCCATTTTCAAAGACGTACAACTCCAATACGACATCACCACCAGCGAAGAGCTAAACTCAGATCACTACCCGGTCCTTCTGACACTCGGACCGATGTTCCCCCAAAGGGCCCTCCCACGAGAACGACAACAGACTGGACCTCTTTCAAAGACACTCTGTCAAAAAACCTTGTACCAATCCCATTCTTTGAGTCCTCCACTGACCTAGACCAATTCATTGTCAATTTCCAAGACAACATCAAAAAATCCGTTGACGAAACTTCTTTTCAAGTCAACACCACGGACGTTAGAGACAAACTCACTCCCTCCCTCAAAGATCTTATCAGAGCCAAAAACCGAGCGAGGAAACTCGCCCGGCGAACTCGCAACCCTGATGACCAAAGGTCATACAACCGGCTCAAAGAGCAAGTAGACGTTAAAGTCAAAGAATTTCATGACAATGAATGGTTAGACACCATTAACTCCCTATCATTTAAAGACATGTCCGCATGGCGCATGGCCGCCGCCCTCCAGGGGAAAAAGAAAGTCACCATCCCAATTCTCTCCCGCCCTGACGGCACTATTGCCCGGAGCGATCTTGAAAAGGCTGAAATCTTCGCCGACAGCCTCCAAGCTCAATGCTCCCCCAACACCCCAAGATTAGACCAAGACCATATCAATTCGGTCGAAAATTATGTCACCACCACCCTAAACACCTCCGATGACACACATATCACCCCCGCCTCTCTTCCGGAGGTCACCATTGCCATTAAACGCCTCAAAAAGAGGAAAGCCCCAGGTCCCGATGGCATCACCAATACTGCCCTCAAAGAACTTCCCCAAAAAGCCAAAGTTGCCATCACCGGCGTAATTAACGCATGTTTTCGACTCAACTACTACCCACAAATTTGGAAAACCGCTGACGTAGTGGTAATCCCCAAACCCGGTCAAAATCTCAAACTTCCGAAAAGCTATAGACCAATCAGCCTGCTCCCTTCTATCGGAAAAGTAGTTGAAAAAGTCATTCTCACCCGTCTCCAAGAAGCCATGTTCGATAACAGTATTATTCAAAACGAACAATTCGGCTTCCGTGCTGGACACAGCACGACCCACCAAGCCCTCCGATTAGTTGAGGACGTCACGCAGGCACTCAACAAAAAAGAATTCACCGGCCTAGTGCTACTCGACGTATCGAAAGCTTTCGATAAGGTCTGGCACGAAGGCCTCCTGTTCAAAATGCTTCAATCCAAAATTCAAATCCCACTAGTCCGACTTATTGCCTCCTACCTTCACGACAGAAAACTCCAAGTCAAACTCATGAACACTAGATCCACAAAGCGCCCCATCACCTCCGGGGTCCCCCAGGGTTCGATCCTCGCAGCTTCACTGTTTAACATCTTTATGAGCGACATTCCAACCCCCCCAGATCCCGCAACAAAAATATCACTATATGCAGATGACACTGCAATATACACGTCCTCAATCCACCCGGACATAGCCACAACCCGCCTCCAGGAGGCGATCAACGATCTCGGGAGGTGGTACGAAACTTGGCGCATCGAGGTTAACTCGAGCAAAAGTTCCGCGATCATGTTTCGAAATCGTTGCAAGCCTCATAACTCCAGTGTCTGGATGTTTGAGGAGCAAATCCCCTGGAAAACCAAGGTCAAGTACCTTGGTGTTACCATGGACCGACGTCTCAAATGGGACGCTCACATTTCCTCCGCAACCGGTAAAGCCAAATGCCTCTTCAATAAATTGTTCGTCCTCATGAACAGTAAAAGTACCATGTCCCCCGCTAACAAACTAAGATTATACAAAGCCATAATCCGCCCGACAATGATTTATGCCTCCCCTGTCTGGGGATACGCACGCCCTAGGGCCATAAATAAACTTCAAGTCATTCAAAAAAAAAATCTCCGAGCTATTTTCAGCGCCCCCTATTACGTCACTAATAGGCGACTACATGCAGACGCCAAACTAGATCTTATTAACACTCTTAACCGCAAACATGCCACCAATCTTTACAACAAATCCAAATTTCCAGAAAACCCACTAGTAAATCAACTAGGTCAATACAACCCAGCCGACTTCTTCATTCCCCGTCCCAAATCACTCCTGACCACGGACAACTCCTGACCATAACTCACCCCCACACAGACTAATGTATGTTCACAGGTTTAACTTACACAGATTCTCTTCGAAAGTGAATTTATTCACTAGATTTGTGTAATTTTTCGATCAATTTCCACAAGCTTCGATAAATCACCCCCCATAGTATCACTACAATCCCACTAGTCGCCAATTCTGACTAGTCCCAAGTAGAAGCCACTCACTTCGAGGTCATCAATAGAAATTAATTACAATTTCTTTCTTCGAATTAGGGACTCTACTATATCGGCAAACGTAAAAATTTCTTTTTCTTCACATATCTCATATTCACAGTCACAGCCCAGGTTTCTAACCAGTCAGTCCGCTAAGCGCCAATTCCCAGAGACCCACCGGTCTCTACAACTTCCAATGTCATTAATGTATTCTTTCAGATGAAGGAGAAGGCCGGCCATGCCGGGATGCTCCATCAAATACATATCAGGTAAAGGTAAAGGCACACCGGCCACTTGCAACACGTCTCCCGTGCGAGTAACTTCGATGAAATTTTACAAATTTTACATTATTTTTTGTTTTGCGCTGTTTTTTAATAGAGACCACATTCTAACAATATTTGTGGTTCTGAAAAGAACCGTTTTTTTTTTATAAAACCGACGACGCATGTACGGTCACACCGGATATCGCTCAGCCATCAGCTGCAGCATGTTAAAAAAGCGGTCGTCTCGTGTGCGGCCGTGCATGCAGACCAACATTTTTGCAATCCAATTGCTATTTGGATTGCATGGTCTTTGATGTATTTTAAATACAAATTGGCTATAGCCGAGAACCTCATCTCAATTATTTTTATACCATGTTCTCTTACTGGAAGAACCGTGCGGTGGCGCTACTGAGACATACAATTTGGCAAGTTTTGTCCGCTGTGTGTTGATAGTTACAAGCCAGTAATACGCACTCATGCAATTCTTTTTGTATATCGCACTGATGAGGGCTAATAAGTCCGAAACTCGAGTTTGCGTTATCAAATTGGATTGCATGGTCTTTGATGTATTTTAAATACAAATTGGCTATAGCCGAGAACCTCATCTCAAGAATAAAATTAATTTGTCCAATATTTCGAGTATTATTCATTCCTTTTCAAGGCTGCAACAGAAAGAATTTAAAGAAAAATACCTTTATATTATGTAAAGGAAAAATTAAAGTAAAATATTGATGTTGTAAAAATATACAACAGATATTCGCACAATAATTAAATAACTCCATATAAAATAAAGTACTTTATGATTTTTAAACAACCCTATACTAAAATGATCCCGTATATCCCTAGAATATACTTTTGTATGTTATTTTAAAAAACTTTTATTACAACTTAATTTCTTTAAATTATTGTGTAATTCGGCAGAAAAACATGCAGATGAACATCGACGCAGGATATGCATTTTCAAATCTATGTCAGTCTTAAATATAACCAGAACCTTCTAGGTACAAATCCACTACCGATTACTCAAAACTGTCATCAAAAATTTATATTTATGACAGAATACTTTGTTAATCTATTAAGTTATGAAATAAAAGATTTAAAGAAATATTACATAGAGATTTGTTTTCAGTTCAACAATTTATTATGCAGTATATTTTCTTTACATAATTATTTTACAGTTATTATCAATTTCTTCTTGCATTATATACTTTCACATGCAAATCATTACAACAAATCATAACGTTATCATTTCCAGAATCGTACGCAAAGACTCCGAGTTTCCATAAAGCGACTGATGGAATTGGCATCAAAGTAAGCTGCATGTCACTGTCTAACTTGGTATCATTTAATCGATACGTCTCCTGGAAAACAAAAATCAAAATTCTGGTCCATATGATCTGATTTTGCATACCGCAGGTATGGGACAACTTCTTGGAAATTGGAATTGGCTAAAGCTGCAGTCGCCATATCTGATTTTTTTTCCGTTATATCAGAGCAGTTATTAACTTTAAAGTCTCTCATATAATATTCACAACTATCAAGATCCTCAGAGTTATCACATTTCAGCAATGTCAGCACCCCCTATAATAAAAAATCAAATTAAAAAGTTCTATTTGTTTTTTGTTAATTTACCATCAGCCTTTCAATTTCCTTCTTAATTAGCACTTCAAATCTCAGTGAAATAGTTTTGCCGTATTTATCCTTTTTAAGTACCACGTTTTTATAGATGGCGGAGTTGTTCTTATATTCTGGACAGGTGGCAAATCTTATAAAGCTCGCTTCTTGTTTTGGCCTAAAATTACACTTTTGAAAATGTTAGTATTTTGTCAAGGTTAACACATTTTTTGAGGTACATTTTTAAAGGTTTCAGATTTTTGGCGACCTCTCCATTACTCCACCTTTACGTCCCATGGAAATATTTGGCCATTTGGCTAGGTTAGTTGAATTAAACATTTTGATCAATCAGTCAAAGATTGTATTTTTAAATTATAAAATTTTTTTCGGTTAACTTACCATGCATGTATCCCCAACCAACAGCAAAATCGTCAATCAAATTATTATCTTCATTGGTTCCCAAAATAAGAAAATTTAAATCTCAATAACAGTTGGGTTCATATTATTATATACCAGTAAATGTTTAAATGAATTTTTAAAATTTATACTTGTTTCCAATTTAATTTCCATTGTATATTGCAAAACAAAACTAGGTGGGCGAATGGCTGAAATGCTAGCGTGTTCGCTTTCAAGCCAAGATTCATGTGTTCAAATCCTGTGAGGTGCTATCTATAGAAGAAATTTTCGCTCACCAAATGTCTATCTGCTGGCCCCAGATAACATTATTTATGGCTAAAAAACTTCCCTGATCGGAGTAGGCGGTGTAAAAATCGTCTATTCCCGTGGTTCGGAATCCACGTTAAGCTGTAGGTCCTCTGTGCTCCTCACACATTTACAACACGCAACCAGTAGAGACAGGGAAGTATCGGGAAAATGTCGCAAGACGTTTATAACCGAATATATATACATATAGCAAAACTAATTTTGATCATTAGTAATCCATTAAAATAATAATAAACTGATGATGTAGAAAAATAATTAAAGTGCCTAGTGAAAATAAGTAGTTAAGTCACTTTTTTTTCAATTTGTTGATTTTTATACTAATTTGTAGAGAATAAATGCCGCAATGTGAAAATGTGCTCAACTACAAATTGAAAAAGAAGTGACTTAACTACTTTTTCTACTAGGCCATTCAATTGTAGATAATTAAGAATAAACATTTTCCCGAAATAAATAAAATGAAATTTTCATGTAATATATTATGCTGTTTTCTTTTCATAATTCAAAATTAAAACTAATAAATTAAATACAATTAACGAGGGAAGAATCGATTGGAGTAAAACGTAAATAGGCCATAACAAGAATTTAAATAGAATATCTTACATTGTTCTTTATTTATTTTAATTATTTTTAACAAACTTCACATATTTCATATGTGATTCCCAGACCCCCTGAACATAATAGCCGCCAAATTATTACAATTTCGTTTACAATACAGCGGATGATATCTGAGGTCCTCTTGATGATAGGTCATAAAACATCATACAACGAAGCAATGATACCTAAAAAGTGTTGAATTACACAACAGCTACATTATAGAACTCTTCAAGTAAACCAGAATACATACTCTTTTTTAATAATAGTCAATCAATCTAATTACACAGAAAACAAGGGGACAATCTCTTCAAAGTCAGCATTTCGATTTGACACATTTTCCACACGGGATAAAAATATATGAATTTAATTACTTCAAATGGGTCCATGCTTGGAGTTAACGTCAATACACTAGATGGGATGAATGGCACTTGGTCATTTTGCTCCCACAACTACAGCCAAAATAAGAGAAAGCTTTAATTCTATATGTTTCCAGTATCTTTTCATCAAAGTCCAAATTTTATTTTATGAAGTTCTCTATAATATTTTTCTACATTATTCAGATCTTATTTTCATTTATCCTTACTCCCGTTATCATAACTTTGATTCTTCTCGTTTTTTTATTCTTTTTTCAGCCGATTCCTTATTCTGATTTCATTCCATAGTCATCGCAGTCAATGTTCTTATTAACCCTATTATTTATTCCGCTAGTTAGTCTTTTAACATCTTATTGTTGTCTCTTATATCTTTTTGTTTATTCCTTATCTCTATAATATCTGCACTAAAATTAAAGAAGGGTATTTCTTGAATTTCTTCATTTCGCTGATTTCCAAATTCATGTTCTTATCTGATTTTATTAGTATTCCGTTGACCTTCCTGCTTCTCTTGACTACTTCGCCTTCAAAGATATCCTCCTTATTTGTTTTCTATATCGGGTTTTCTTCGTTTTTTGTTATTTTATTTTAATGTTGGGAATACAGAATAGCCGAATTTGGATATAATTTTCAGTGCAAGCTGTATGTACCCATCAAAACATGGGGATACGACGAATTTAATTGTTTAAAAATAATATTATACTTTGTAATAGAAGCGTAAAAATTACCCACCCAAGCCCTCGTTGTATTGCGATTAAGGCATGCAAGATTATGCCCACTGCTTTTGCTTCGACTATCGAGTGCGAACCAAAATTTTGGGGAAGATGGGTCGATTATTCATTATCACGTGGTACGGTTGGTAAATGGTAATTTCTCCTAGCTGACCAATCCGTATCGGGAATCGAAGTTAAAGTTTGCGTAAAAAACGCGAATTTTGCGTTTAAAAGTAAATAATTGATAAATTATATCCGTATTTCTAGATCAAAATTCTAACTTCTTTAAATTACATTTTGGAATATTTTTGAATAAAAATCGACTAAATTAATAAAATCCGTTTAAAACGCAATCCTTTCTCCCCGTTCCTATAAACGGAGATTATTACGGTCGTATCCAACAGTTTAAAGAGGATGATTTAACCCTTGCTAACCGTGAAAGCGTCGCGCATGATATGCGAAAGTTAAATGGGGTGTTTGAAGATGTGACTAAGCGATTGCATAACGCTTATATTAAGGGTGCTAAACATTATAATTTGCGCAAACGTTCCATCAATTTTAAAATAGGTGACATAGTTTGGCGAAACTTCGTGCTTTCTAGTGCTCCGAATAAAATTAGTAGTAAGTTATATCCTAAATATATCAAATGCAAGGTTCGCGAAGTTACTGGTCCTTTAACTTATCGTTTAGTCAACGAACGTGGTAAAGATGTAGGCGTCTATCATGCTAAAGATTTAAAACCACATCCCGATGACGAGGATGATCGAATATCTAATAGGGGTTAACTGAACATTAAATGGGTGGAGGTTGGGTAATGTAGTCTCTATTGATCTAATTTCATCTCAGATCACATAATTATACAAAAAGCCCGTAAGACATTCCATCAGTTTTACTGTTTCCGTGGGGTCAACCAGTCCCGAACCACTTGCTTTTCTGTGTTGGCAATTATGGGGGCTAGCGGACTTCTTGCTTAGTGCAGGATTCAGGATGACTTGTTGGTTGCTTTTCTGACGGGGTTGGCTACACCTGCACGTCCTGTCTAGGCTAGGCGTGAATATGCACTGTAGCAGTGGGGTTGGTCAATCTTAGTTGGGGGGTGATGGACTGGTCTTCCTCCTGTTACGGTCATGAGGGGTCGTTGGCCGTATTTTTGTCGACACAACATATTACCTTTAGTCATACTCTAACTGTGATCTCGGTTTTGAGAGAGAACCGAGTGAGTTTTTTACGTCTCTCAATGACATATTGTCATTCCCCGGGGTACAACCTTTCTTCCTTTCCTCAAAGATTGCTCTATGTCCATTGTCTTTTCGTCTTGGAGGTGTGAGTTTGTTAGCTGGCTGTCCACGACGCGTTTTTTCCATCCATACGCGAGGACGGGCTATCGCTCATGTCCTTGAGGCGGGGACGCATTGGCCATATCAGTCGTCTATCCTTCCCATAACCTAATAATTCCACAATTCCCATTACCTTTATCTTCCTCTCAAATTTCATTCCCTCTTTTTTTCACATTGGGCTCCCAATTATTTTTATCCTGGGTGGTTTAAGGGTTTTTATTTTTATTCCTTGGTTTTTTACATCATAATTAGTGCATACCATCTCGTTACTAATTATTCCATCGGAATTTAATTCCAACGATTAAGGAAAGTTTGTTGAAGTCTTGGTAGGCCGATCTGTTGATAAAAATTTATTGGTCGAATTATTATTATTTTGTTATTTTTCAAAATACAAATTCCTCTGTGTTGAGAACTCTGAGTGTCTCATACTGGAAAAGTAGAATTAGTTCGGGGAAGTTTTTTTGTTCGACTATTCTCGAATGGATCCTATGTAACCCATTCTCTGGTTGATTATCTAGACGCATTTGGTCTTGATGTCCCAATTTTTTTAATTCTTACTTATTTTTTCGTACAGGTCCAATGTGAGCTGTACATTTTGTACTCAATGATTTTTTTAATTGAGGCAAAATCATTTATATGGTTCTAGTAGTTATCATTAACTCTACCATTTGGTTCTCGCTTCAGCGGATTTACGGTGGCGTTTCGTCACTTGGGTGAAAAACCATACAGTTATTTTTTTGTCATAATCCTTAAGAGATTTTTGATGATTTTTTTATTTTTTTTTGAAATATTTCAAGCTCATTTTTTTATTAGTCAAGCTTAATATTTTATTCCTACCATGTACTGCTACAAATTGCCTCCTCACTACAGTATGCTATTAAGTTCTTCTGTCAATTAACAGTTCGTTGTAAACTTCACTTCGTTTAGTTGATATTTTTGATCTTTTTTAGATCTTGGCCTCCGGCCAGATCGCTTAGTTGGGGGGTGTGTAACAAAATTTATTCTCCTTTTGCAACTAATTTAAATTTATTTAAATTTATTCAAAAGGAGAATAAATTTTGTAACACGTTATAAGTTCTTTAATTCTCAAAATTTAATAAATTTTTTTAAATTTTCATTTTGCGGCTTTCCTGTTGGAAATACGAAAGGAAGCTATAAGTTAGCAGCCTGAGAGATAGGGTCAGGAACAGGGAAGTAAGGAAAATTACATGGACAGCAAGCTTGAAGTGGAACTGGGTGGGACATGTCGCAAAAACACCATATGAAGAGTGGTAAAATCGCGTTTCTCAGTGGCGCCCAAGACTCACAAAGAGACGCGTCGGTAGACCACAAAAACCATGACTAGACGACATAAAACAACATGCGGGAAGATCGTGGCATCAAGCTTCTAAAGATGGGGTTGCTTGAAGGAAGTTAAGGAAGGCCTATGTCCAGCAGTGGACAAAAAGCGACTAAGAAGAAGACGAAGCTCCGATGATGAGATTTGACTAAACATTTCGATGAGTAATCGATGAATCAGTTCGAGATTATCTTAACTATAATACCATAATTACATCTTGACAATAATTTAAATACTTTTATTTGGATAACAATTAGGTAAATTTCCTATGATATGCTTACCATACAGATCACTACAACTAGCGGGAAAATCATCGACATAATTATGGACTTCATGGTGACCAAAATAATAAACTATAATTCTCACTGCTGGATTATCATCTACTGATAAGTATTTAAATAAACTTTAAAAATCAAAGTTTTTAGAGTTTAATTTAATTTCCATTATGTTTAGTAAAAACAATTCGGAACATTGATAAACCATTGGCATAATATTTGATGATATAGACAAAATTTTACGGAAACTATAGAAAATGTCTGATTACATATATAATATGCTGATTTCTTTGGAATATTGCATTGAATTATGAAATTAAATATAAGTACAGAAAATTATTAAGGAAGGAGTGGTTTGAAGTAACACCAAAAATATGCTTAAATGATGTGAAAATTCCCTTTTTAATTAATTTTTAATTTATTTAAATAATTCGTCGATAAAAGTGGTCAGTAAGCAGAATAAAATTAATTTG
This sequence comes from Podabrus alpinus, assembly GCA_932274525.1. NCBI lineage: Eukaryota > Metazoa > Arthropoda > Insecta > Coleoptera > Cantharidae > Podabrus > Podabrus alpinus. The sequence goes on along the minus strand of OW026457.1, from coordinate 10,398,600 downwards.
TCCAATATTTCGAGTATTATTCATTCATTTTCAAGGCTGCAACAGAAATAAATTAAATAAGAATACCTATATATTATGTAAAGGAAAAATTAAAGTAAAATATTGATGACCTATGCTGTAAAAATTGTAAAAATATACAACAGATATTCCCACAATAATTAAATAACACCATATAAAATAAAATACTTTATGATTTTTAAACAACCCCATACCAAACTGATTCCCGTATATCCATAGAATATACTTTTGTATGTTAATTTACAAATCTTTTATTATAACTTTTTTTTTTTAATTATTGTTTAATACGGCAGAAAACATGCAGATGAACATCGACACAGGAAAAGCAGATATTTCCAAATGTCTTATAACCAGAACCTTCTAGGTACAAAGATCCACTATCGATACCTCAATACTGTAATTATTTATTGATTTGATCACAGAGTAATTTCTTAATCTATTAAGTTATGAAATGTATGATTATAAGAAATTTTACGCAGAGTTTTATTTCAGTTCAACAATAATTGTGGAGTATAGTATTTTCATTACATAATTATTTCACAGTTCCTATCAATTTCTTCTTGCATTGTATACTTTCACATGCACGTCAGTACAAGAAACCATGACGTTATCATTTCCAGAATCGTACCCAAAGAACCTGATTTTCCATAAAGCGACTGGAATTGGCATCAAGGTAAGCTGCATGTCACTGTCTAGCTTGGTATCATTTAATCGATACGTCCCCTGGAAAACAAAAAATTAAAAATTTGATCCATAGGATCTGATTTTGCACACCGCAGGTATGGGACAACTTCTTGGAAAATTGGAATTGCCTAAAGCTGCAGTCCACATCTGATTGTTTTTTCCCATTATGTCACAGCCGTTTTTAACTTTAAAATCTTTCATGAAATACTCACAACTATCAGGGTTATCGGGGTTTTCGCATTTTAGCAATGTCACCACAGCCTAAGCAAGAACGCATATTAAAATAAGTTTATTTCTTTTGCACTAATATACCAGTATCCTTTGAATTTCTTGTTTAACTATCACTTCAAAGCTTATTGAAACAGATTTGCCATTTTTATTCTTTTTAAGTACAACGTTCTTGTAGATTGCGGTGCAGTTTCTGTATTCTGGGCAGTTTCCAAATCTTATAGTGTTCGCTTCTTTTTTTGCCTAAAACATATTATACTTTCGAAAATGTTGCCTTTGTCAAGTTTAGTGAGAAACTCAAATCAAGAATTTTTATTAATTTATAAAAATAAATATATTGTAAAAATCAGTTTTTGGTATCAATAAACATATTTACTATATGTTGTAACATTACTTTTGTCGTTACATACTCAGTAATTCAATTCTCCATATCTATCTCCATAAATAATTTTTCTTTTCAACCATTTCAATTATTCCGTCCGAGGAATTATAACGCACTCGGTATAAAAGCGGATAGGAGATAAGAGGAACACGGCGACTCGAGGCTTTTTGGTTTGGTTAGCGTAGCGATAGCACGTATTTTAGAAAACATAATATTTTTGACAAATATTTCGATTGATAAACCACAAATTGGGCCCGAATCCTTATTATGCGATTGTATGGTCTAGCTACCGGTTTTTTTTTGAATTGACGTAGTGAATGTGGAATAGTTTACTACCGTATATTTTGGAAAATTTTGACAATTTTGAATACAACGAAAATTTCGAAGTCGCTATTGTTGATAAGAACACCTTGGGCTGTTGATACCATATTATCTAGGTAATAAATACCAATTGATTTCCCATATTTTTGGAAAGTGGCTTCCATCATTGCTACTGAGTAGGAATCCGGATTGGAGGATAGTGCTGGTTACACCATTAAATCTGTCTTTTATCAACTGGATCAACACTGGGAAATTTTCCATTTAATATTAATTATCAGTTGGCTGTGTTTTTGATATTTTGAGTAAGGCTGCAGTATCTACTTTTGCTACTGATTTTTTACATCAATAAGCTTAGTCGGATATTTGTTGGTTTTGTTTGCTTGTGTGTACTTACTGTTGTAGCGATTTTCATCAATAAGTGGCTATTATACTGGGAATCCGAGATAGGGCTCTGTCACGGAGTTGCAGTTTGCACCAAGGTTCCAGACGTTTATTTCATTGATCCAGTTGCAGGGTAAGTTGCACATTTGAATTCATTATCAGCTTGTATCTGACAACATTAAGCTTTGCTTTATTTACTGCACTCCATAGCAATTTGGGCTATTGCCAGTAGCAATTTGTTTATGCTGGGGCCTTGCTTCAAAATAGTTAAAGGACCTTCAGTCCAGACTTGTTAATTTAGCCTTCAGCAATATTTTTGTTTGGGACCTTTATGGTCCGTGAGAGACACTCTCACTACTGTATATTGTGTGGAAATTGCTTAACCAGATTCTATTTTTTCCTGGTTCTGAATAAACACCCCTTCATTCTTACTGTGAGTTTTATTCAGGCCTGGCGCCTGCTGAGCACTTTTATTTCCAGCTGGGCACTGCAGAACACTTTGGAAGTACATAATTAGCGTATAAACGAACCCACGAAGATTGCTAAAATCTCCCACGCTCTCGGTCTGTATTTCGGAAAGAATAAAGCTACGCCGCCTTAACATCGAAGGCATAAGAGGCTGCCTTGTCAATAGTACGTAAAGTTGCGACAATGTATAAAAATTCCGAAATGGTAGGAGCCTAAACTATGAAAAAATACACAGGAAATCAACATCTAAAAGAAATTAATGTATCGGATTTTGAAACGTACCGAGTCAAATATAAATGTAAAAGTAGTGCGTAATTATAAATATTTTACTTTATTACTTATTTACTTTACTTACTTTATTACTTACTTTACTAAAAGAAGTCATATGGTTGATTTATCTGATATGCAAGTTTAACTAGATATTGATAAACTCGCCCTTAACCAACAATAAGTAAAGTTTCTTTGTTATTCTTACCAGACATATCTGAACAACTAATAGAAAAATTATAAACAATATTAGCGGCTTCATTATGGTGCCCAAAACAATAAAATGTAAAACTCAACTGGTGGCTTTAAAATCCATTATTTGCTGATAAAAATCTAAATTCATTTTTAAGAATATATAATTAGAATAAATTGTTACCTGGATTTATGCTCGCGAGCAAGGTAAAATTTTTGTGTAGGTTAGTCTCGTTAAAATTATATAAATTATTTTCGTCCTTGTATCGTTCGAAAAGCAAATTTTAGTAAGTTATTATTGTAACGTTCAAAAATTAAATATCGCAAGTTATAAAGTCAGTTTATTTTAAATTCAAATAAATACATTTATAAGTGTCTGAGTTGAATTTTATCGTTCAAAATATTAGCGAACAAATATTACCAAGATAGGTGTAAGAATGTCAACTTACATAGTATAGGAACTTCTACTTTAGGGAAGAGTAGAATTTATTTTACGTAGCCTAAAATACATAGCAAAAATTAATGCTGACACTGCATTTTAAAAATATAGATTGATTTTATATTCACGCCATCAATTTGTATGCATTAACAAACATAGTAAATCTACGCGTATCGACACTTTCACGTGGGATAGGGTAGACTGCTTACAACTGCTCGCACGTGTGGATGCAGGTGGCGAGCATTCGTGAGAAAGGTTTAATTTTGCTGGGCTTATCGCAAGCCACATCGGTACATCTGGTAAAATCCTATGCTATTTTATAGAAATATTGCAACATTTGCTTGATAAACAGCCACAAAAACTATTAAGAATCGACCCAAAGTGCACGTGCAAATGTAGATATCGACTTAAAATTTCACGATGCAATACCACACGTGGGACATGTGGTGACCAAAACTCAACGTGTCTTTGCAAAATTTTCGATGTCAAGTGGGAGAGTTACGCTTGTCAATTTGAGCCAATGCAATTGAGTGCATTTTTGCTATATTTTATTTTCAGTCGAAGTTTTAAATATTATAACCAATTAGGGTATCGGACCGCCATTTAAGGAGAAATTTATGTTCCCCTGGAAATGTAACTTTTGGGTACAATTTTCGGGAGGAAGGATATAAAAGCGATGCAATTGCACGTAAATTTTAGAGATTCATCATTATCCAAAATGCTAAGATAAACTATGCCCGAACGTGGGCTGACGCTTTTAAAGCGGAATTATTACATATTTACATAGTAAATTAAATTTTATCGAGTCTAGTGCATTTAAAAACTAGTGTATGTGTGAGCAGGTAAATTGAACATTTATCAATGACGTTATTGTAAACTTTTGTCATTTTAAATTAAATTATCGGTCATTTCGAATTAACCTTTTACAAACATTACTTCTGAACATTTTCGAATTAAATATCAATGAACTTTGTTATAAATTAACGGTCATTCCGAATTAAACATCTTATGAACATTATTGAAATTAATGAACACTTTTATGAAGTATCGGTTATTTAAATTAACTTTTGGTGACGTCATGTATGACTATTTACGCTTTGTTTAAATCAAATATTACGGGCGTAATTTAAGAATCAGTTCGAAGTGTAGATTACCTACACGCATATTGACTTTATTTGAAATCAGTTTCGGGTTTAAAACCACATGTCTCGTGCCGAATTTAAGTACGTGGAATTTAAATTGTTTAAATATAAACAAATTTTATCGGACGCTTTCGAATCAATTATGTTTTGGTTTGTTTCGTGTATTGAAGCTGGATTACGTACGGTTTGCGCAAATTAAAGCCGAAAGGCAGGACCGCATTTAAGTCAAGTTTTAAGAATTACGAATCATTCCATTTTCGTGTTTATCGCCGACCACTCATTATTGAAGTATTCCCGAACTGTCAAACCTTTTGTTATCTCGAATATTGGAAAAGGATTTTGCCTACCGAAATAGCCATCTCACACCGGACCATATCTACTTGGACGTTCGTCTCCATTGGAGCATACCTGTAAATATTATGTAAGCATTCTTTTTATTAATATTAAGTATTATTGTAGCTTGTGGTCAGTTTGACCACTATATTTTCGACGGACCTTCAGTCTTACCGTGTAAGTCGAATTCGCACCATTTTGTATTTCCTTTTTGTGTATTAGTATTTATTTGGAATTGGAGTAACCACGCATCTTTTGTCAATATTTTAAAGTTGTTTATTGAAGTAACATCATATTTTGAATTTGTGTTTTGTGTCATATTTGGAGTTTAATAAATTAAACCAGCTAGTCTGTTCCATTTTGGCGAACAGCTGTTCAACTTTCAGTATCAGTATTTTTCTCGTTAAGTTTTCTGTTATTCAAGTCATTGTAAATATTTTGTCTTGCAACATTTGTGGTTGTAAATTTGATTATACAATTGTTGTAAAGTGTCAAATGTCCCTGTATATTTCGTTTTTATTATATCTGCTTTATTATTTATTTATGTGTTTTATTGTCGTTATGTGTATGTTTTGTTTAACAATTTTCATCAGGTAAAGCTTATTGGATGTAAAGGTAATGTAATCCAAAGAGATGTCACCAGTGTGAGAGGCAACGCGTTTAATAAGAAAGCTGTCGTGTACCAGCTTGGAAGGGTGATTTTTCATTCCCTTAGAATAAACTCAGGTTTAAGATCACGTGGCGCTCATGTAAATACCCCGTGTGTAAATTTACCCCCCCCCCCCCTATTAGAGACAACATCCAGAATCACGATTGAGGATTGCCCAATCGTTGATGAGAGACTATCAAATCGCGACGTATCGTCACAAGCCCTTTTGCTCCTTCAGTCGAACCACCCCTTCGCGGCTAGAGCTAGTCACCCCATTAATTTTGTACGGAAGGTGTTTTGTTTGCGATTTGTCTTGTTACAAAATTTATTTAATTTCGATTACATATAATAAAATATCAGCAACCTTACATAATAATACATGCATTGAAAATAATCAGTGATGTGGAAAATAACTTTTTAAAATTACCCAAAAATGTTTCGAGGATGTAATTCCATATGAAATCAATCAACTTTTTGCAATTATTTTCTTGTCCCTCTTCCATTTTGCTCAAATTTTGTATACTTCTAAATTATGCAAAATGAACTGACCCGAAGTTTTTGCTTGGCCTTAGAGTGGCCCATTACTGATATTAAAAAAAGCTATCCAAGAAGATAGAAAGAGCAAAGTGAAACAAAAATTTGTGATTCTCCATGACAATGCACCAGTTCACAAGCCGAAAGTTTCACAGGCTGCTATTCAAAAGTGTTGCGTCGAAGAAATAATTCGCCCACTTTACTGTCCAGACCTGGCCACTGGCGAATACTTTCTATTCCCAAATTTTAAGAAAGTATTACGAGGGATGTAATTTAATACCGATGAAGAGCTGATATATTCTGTGGAAAGCTATTTTGTAAGGAAATCGAAACAAGTTTTTTTCAGTGGTGTAGAAAATTAATCCAAAGGAGCGCCAAGTGCTTTGAGCTTCAAGGAGATTATGTCGAAGAGTAAATTGTTATCCATTAGAGAATAAACCGAAGAGGCTCGCAGGATATCCCCGAGATAACAACTGAAGAAGTTACGGAAGTATTGAAGAGAATGAAAAATGGTCGAAGCCCTGGAGAAGACCTGTAGTAAGTAGCAGCGGAAATGATGAAGATGGGGGGAGATACAACAAGTGCTATTAAAATATTACTAACTTGCTGTTGGCAGGAAGGAATAATACCAACAGGATGGCAAAATGCTGACGTTATATTAATACACAAGGGAAGGATAATGCAGATATTGGAAACTATCGACCAATAAACCTCTTCTCGCACTTGTAAAAACTACTAACAAAAATTGTCACAACAAAGGATTGACAAACAATTGGACTTCTACCAACAAGTAGAGCATGCCGGCTTCAGAAGGTGTTTCAGCACCATCGATCATCTGCAAACTCTACGAACATTTTTCTTCGGAAAAATTCGAAGTATACAACATAACCGATATACCTAGTGCTATAACCTCCCTAATCAATTTTGAACACGTCTTATAAAGTTGGGCGCCACATCCGGATTGGATGAAAAAAAATTCAAAATATTAATTCAGTAAATTGCGTGCAGAAATTTAAATAGAGAGTTCACAACCTTGCCCCTTCTTACTGCTCAGCCTAAGGCTCTCTCAAGGTAATGCAGGTGTTGGTAATTAAGGGTAGTCGCCAATTGAGTTGAAGAAATAAATTTAATTTTGAAAATGACGTTAGTGTTTTTGTAAAGATAAAATTTTGTGCTCATCAGATAAATAATCAACTCTTAATTGTTGATTGACCTTTAAAAATTCAGAAGTACCTTACTGTAATTTGATAAAACAATAAAAGATTTATTAATTTAAAAATGGTTTCTATTTATTCAAAAATATCGCAATGCGCAAAATAAATGTGATCAGAAATAACCACACACATCAGAAGTAACCACACAGGTGTAGATAAACCTCGCAGTTGATGATGTTATGCAGTGTTGATAAGGCGTGCGCAGTATCACTTTATTATTAAAAGCACTCAAATTCACTAAATTT